>JAUPFP010000001.1:13994353-14594353 GCA_036925085.1 Brachycybe producta | reverse complement strand
GATTCCAAGCCAAATCAAGATGGTGGATCAAGATTCCCCAAAAGAAGGAAGTCTACTGGACCACTCATCTGTTACCAGTGTCAGGAGCCTGGACATCGAGTGTTCCAGTGCACCAACGAGCCAAAACTGAAGAAAGAGGAGAACAAGACGACTCCACCAACTCCAGTCAATAGAGTTGATGAACCGTCGGAAACGACGACACCGAAAACCATCTGCGCTGACGAAATCCATGTTCTGCCTAATAGGATGAAGATGGTGCCGGTGTTGATTAATAACAAAACGCATTATTTTCATTTTGACAACCACTAGAAAGCTTACAACTACTAAGGGCGCCACTCGCACCCAAAGTAGTGACGCCCGTGAAAGAAGATGTCAAAGAGAACCCGAAAGAAGAGGAGTCAACGAAACCTGCAAAGCTTGACGTCACGGTCCAACAGGACCAGATAACGAGAGAATCTATTGGGGTGGCTGCAGTCAACCATGCTGGGATGCCTCCAGGTCTGGGTAGCCTGTGCCAAAACGACAACAAAGAAGAGGAATCATTGACTCCTAAGCACAGCTGTGCTGAGGTACAACTAGGAGACTCTCCAAGACATAAAGGAGACTTTGGAAATGGGATCCAAATCTGTACCATCCATGAAGATGGGAGCCGGCGGAAACCACTGCAAAGTGGGGCCTCTACGTCGTTTGAAAAAACGAACGACACCAAGATGTCTACCCAAGCAGAACAAGTAGTCTCACAAGAGGCTACTCTTGTTAACATTAAAACAGAACAGAGTGTGGCGGAAAAGGGAGTACCCACACCTGTTAAAACTCGAGCAGATTAGGTAGTAGTCTCAAAAGGAGCTACTCCTGTTAAGACTAAAGAAGAGCAAGTAGTAGTCTCGAAAGGAGCTACTCTTGCTAAAAACAAAGCAGAACAGGTAGTAGTCTCGAAAGGAGCTACTCCTGTTGAAACTAGAGCAGAACATGGCGTAGCGAAAAAGAAAGTAGCTACACCTGTTATGGGTTCGACTGCAGCGTCTAGTCTTCTCTGTCAGTTGCAAAACCCGTGTCGTTCGAAGACAATACAAGATGTTTGGACCAAGTTGACTGAGACAGTCACGCCTCATGAACTTAAAGTCCAACAACAAGATGAGCAGGCGGCACCCAAAGTTCGTGTGAACTTTGGAGGTCGTGAGTTAGTGATGACCACCGACAGTGGCGCCGAAGCTTCTGTCATAAGTGAATCACTAGTCAAAGATATGAAGCTGGTAATGGATCCGCTACCTTTCCCGCAGAATTTGACTGGCGCCAGAGGAAATCCGTTAAACAACATGGGACAAGTCGTCGTACCAATTCAAGTTGCCGAGAAACTTGTCAAAGGAAAGCTAATTGTCAGCAAAGGACGACGTGAGGCTTTATTGGGAAACAATCTCGGTAAAGACCTCAACCTTTGCCTTGACATGAGCAAGAAGAAAGTTTATTTTTGAGAGGAACTGTGGCCGGACACTCTCCAAAAGAACCAAAGAGCAGAAGATTTTATTCAAAATCTTAAGAATAAAGAAGAAGAGGATCTACAAGCGAAACTCCTGAATAAGGGGCCAGCTAAATTACATTTGGTCCAGAAGCTTGTGCTGGATCCAAAGAAAGTTGTAATTATCGAGGTCAATGCTCCTCAGGACCTACAAGAAGGTAGTCTTCAATTCATCGACTCGTGTGAAAGCCCGCACCAGCAGAGAGAAGTCAAAGTTTCTCCTGGGATCATCGAAGGGAGAGGAAAAGCTATCCTCCAAATTCAAATTTTCAATCCGTCTGGAGAGGTTATTCACCTCGGAGCCAGAGAGACGATCGCAGAAATCGAGGACGCTATTACAGCTCATGATGTGCCTGTGGGCCCCTCGATTTACAAAATAGAAGCTCAAAATGATGAAGTGACAGTGAAAGACTATGTCAAATTTCAAGACAGCCTTAATGTCAACCCGAATTGTCCAAGAGAAGAACAAATTGCGATTCGAAAGCTTCTTGGAGAATTCAGAGACATTTTTGCCTTCAAGACCTCCGACTTGAAAGAAACAAATTTGACAAAACACGTGTTTGACACGTGTGAAAACCCACCTGTTCGAGAACCGCTCCGGCATACTTCACCTGCTCAGAGAAAGATCATCAAGTCGACACTACGTGATATGTTGGACGCCGGCATTGTTAGCCCATCCAAAAGTCCGTACGCAGTCCGGTGGTGATTGTCAAGAAGAAGAATGGTCAACATCGATTTTGCATCGATTATCGTAAACTAAATGCTCAGACCAAACCTGACCAATATCCGTTACCACGGATCGATGACGCTTTCGATTCTCTGTAGCCACGATTTTTGCAACCTTGGATCTCATATCAGGTTATTGGCAATTTCAAGTGGAAGAAAGAGATCGAGAAAAAACAGCTTTCGTATGCACAAATGGCCTCTACGAATTTAACAGAAGGCTGTTTGGTTTGATGAATGCACCTGAAATGATGCAGCGTGCTTTGAATTTATTGCTGGCAGGCCCCAAATGGGAGACCTGCGAGACCTTTGTGAAAAACTTCGAAGAGTTCATGAAGAGATTAAAAGATATCTTGGTGCTCATCCAGAATGCCAATTTAAGCCTTCAACCAAGCAAGTGTTTCTTTGGAGAAGATGAGATCAACTACCTTGGACACAAGATTAGTGCCCTTGGTATTCGGCCTGATGAAGAGAAAGTGTAGACGATTCAAGAATTTCCTGCACCTAAAAACGTGACTGACGTCAGAAGCTTCCTTGGGATGACCGGTTACTACAATCGTTTCATTGAGAACTACTCCAAGATCGCCAGACCAATGCAAGCCCTTGTCAAGAAGGACCTGGACTTCAAGTGGACTGATGACTGCGAGGTCGCTTTTGATAGCCTGAAGAAGGCTCTTTGCTCCACTCCGATTCTAACTTTGTATGATCCGGAGGCAGAAATTGCCTTACATACCGATGCTTGTGACTACCAGATTGGTGTCATTATTTATCAGTATGCGAAAAATGAGAAGAAACCTGGAGTTCTAGGTTACTACAGCCGAAAACCCTAGGGAGCGGAAAGAAACTACGGAACGACTGAAAAAGAATGTCTTGCAATCATTTATGGCATAGAAAAAGCCAGACCGTATGTTTTTAATTCAGAGTATTTACCAATCACAAAGCCCTGTGCTATTTGAAATCCGCACAGAATCTAGATGGCTGATTGGGAAAATGGCAGATAAAACTACAACTGTACGACTACGAAGTAGTTTACAAGAAAGGTAAAACGCACGTGGACGCCGATTGTGTCTCACGTTATGAGAGCTAGTTAGAAGCAGAAGAATGGAGAGATGGAAGCTCTCGAGGATCTTCACATCTTTACAGTCTACAACTATTTCCAGTGGGAACAGGAGCAATCTCTTGATGAAGAACTTCTCCGCATCAAAGAATCACTCCAAAAAGATCGATTGCATCACTATCACAAGAAATTTGCGATAGTGGATGGCATTTTATACCATACGAAGTATGAAGACACCGTGCCAGTACTCACGTGTACTGTGCCCCGACAATTGAGGATTGGAATTCTCGAGATGCTCCACGATGTGCCTGAGGCTGGACATTTCGGATACACCAAAACAATGAAAAGAATCCAGAAGAGATTCTATTGGAAAACGATGAAAGCAGATGTCGCCGACTATGTCAGGTCGTGCCACATCTGTCAACGAACGAAACTGTCACACCAAAAAGTACCTGGATTGTTACAACCAATCATTGTGGGAAATCCGACAGTGTTGGGGAATGGACTATGTCGGTCCTCTTCCGAAATCAACCGGAGGAGTCCAACATATTCTGATTGCAGTAGACTACGCGACGAAGTATTGTATTGCTAAAGCAGTGGCAAGAGCAACTGCTCAGGCAGCAATTGCCTTTGTCAAAGACAAGATTGTGAACGAGGTTGGAGTTCCTCAGAAGATCATCACTAATCGAGGACCCCAATTCTTGAGTAATGAGACTCAAGCGTTTTTCAAGTCTTATGCGATCCAACATGCAACAACAACAGCCTATCATCCTCAAGCTGATGGGTTGGCAGAAAGAACAAACCATACCGTGATGGAGGGGATAAAACGTCACTTAGATGTCCTTCAGCAGCAGGCTGACTGGAAGAAGAAATTGGGTGACGCGGTTATGGCCTACAATCTTGTAGAACATAACTCAACCAAATTTTCGCCCTATCGATTGGTTTTCGGGCACGAGCCCAGGACCACGTTGGACAACATGATGCCATGGGCTCCTATCGTGCCACCGCCCTTAACAAACGAAGCAGAGCACTCTGATCTAGCTTTGGATGCTGCTAAGAAGAATATTGAAGCTGACCAGGAGGTGCAGAAGAGAAACATCGTACAATTCCGGATTACGAACTGATACAGAAGGGTTCGGGCAACTCTTTCAAGAAGCGAAAGAGCCCCGAATTGGAAGATGAGTTAATTAATTGTTTCGTCCCGCTAATGAAATCTCCGCCTCCTCAGTTAGGGAATCCAGAACCCGACCTTTACATGGGACCTGCCCGGGAACCGACGCAGCAGTTCCCGTGCCCCTGGAGAAAATGGACACGCCGCCCGGCAGTGATGCCAAGGGGAGTACCCGCCGAGCTGTACTCGAATTGCCGGGGCCGCACCCGAGGAGAGAAAAATGCGGACAAGAGGGATAGATTGGATAGCCCGCCAGAATGAAGAGTGCATCAAGAGGGGCCAGAGACCCATCGAAGTACCAGCAGTCAGCACCGCACTACCGACCACTAGGAAGCCAAGTCGTGGCATATCTCCTACCAACAGCTGAGCCACAATGGATGAACCCATCATCAGGGGATATTGTCCAGAACGAACAAAGATGTTGGTGCTGCCGGGGCCGATTTTGGTCCCGTCACCACCAAGGAAAATATTGTCTGAAACTCTACCACCCATTGTTTTGTTTAGACCACGATCGACAGTAACTGTCGTCAGGGAGGGGAACAAGAGGAGGGAGGTCCACTTTGACCACCGATCGCCTCCAAAAAAACGACCACTTGAGACCAGACGACCGAAAGGTCAGGGAGCCGCTGCCCGCCGGAGAGCTCGTTGCGATGAGCACTTCAAAGGATGCCGAGGTCATCCTGGATATCCAGTAGAAGCGTCTTCCAAGGGAGCAATCCCTCCAGCTGCTACTAAGACTAAGTCCCCGTCTCCGCCAAAAAGGACACCTGAAGGGGAACAAGAACATCAGTTGTGTCTCCTTAACAATGGTTTGATCTCCTTTTCTAGGTGCAGAGGATGGCATGCCCTGCGATATTTGGGAGTCTTCAACATTAGGAGGGAAATTTTGAGTGAACGACCCCGGCCCAGGAGAGATATCCTCTGGACCGCTGTCATTCGGGAAACGCCTGAGTATCCAGCCATCATCACACTGCACAACAGCAAAGAATCAAACATCATTCAACTGATCTACCCTGGACCAAGGGAGCAATCCCGTCCCAGGACTCTGGAACTAATCGCTGAAACGATGTTGGCCACCTTAATTCCAGATCGGACCCAGGACCGAAGATTCTGTCACGTGTCACCCCGGGCCATTGAGAGGCACTACTCCACTACCAAAATGTTGGACTACATCGAGGCAACGGTGCTGTCAACATTGGAACGGTCGACTGTCGTTGGAGACCTTGGAGCGACTATACGAGACGACCACAGAAGTAGAGTTCGGGTGGAGGGATAGACGAGGCCACTCATCACCAGAGCAGTAAAGACGTCGCCTCTCCAGAGCAGAGTCATCGCCGGACCAGTTGCCGTGATGATTTAACAAACCGAACCTATGCCCGATTTTGGCTAGGTTCTTTTATTTTCAATTTCTCAAAGTTATTATTTTTAAGTGTTGTGTTTTAATACCAGTTCGATTTGTTTTATATTTTATCTACGGAATAAAATTCATATTCTACTTTAACTAAAACCAGTGGTGTTTTTGAATGTTATTCTTTTCGCGTTGGATATTTCTGAACGCAATTTTCATCATTACTTTGCAGCTTTTCACCCTTTTGGATACTTCAAGGCTCCAACCGGGTGCGAACCTGCATTGCAAGAAAGTAAGTATATTTCACACGATTCTTAGGGCAGATTTACTGACTAAATTCTGAGAAATACAGAGATTAAAGATCCTAAAGACTGTGAAGTCTTTTGCCAGAGACTAGTGAGGACATAAGATAGACGTTATATTGGTCTAGTCCTCCCGGGCCAGTAGAATTAGTGACCTAGCCACTCACTATCAATACGAGTGTAAACTCGCTCGTATTAACTTAAAAGAGCAGATTCTACTAGTGGAAAAAGGTCCGTCACAATAGTAGCAAAATTAAACTACAGTTTATCACAGGCAATTGTGCCCAGCATTAGAATTTCTTTTGCTCAGCTGTTTTATGAACGTCATCAATTTCTAATTGGTTTGTTACTTGGTCTGACGTCATAAAAGGGTAGAGGAAAAGAAATTCTAATGCTGGGCACAATTGCATGTGAATTTGGCTTCCATCATTTATGACGGGTTACCCCACTAGTTATGTAATACTATGAATTGTAGAGGCCTTTGATACCTTGTACAAACGAGTTTAAATGAATTCAAATTAAATATGTTTTGGTGAATTATGGGAATCCAGGACATGAACCAAATAAAAATTGACTTAATATTTAATACTTGAAATGCTCAAATTAATATTTTGTCAATAGTTTATATATTATGTTTAAGTATTAACTCAGTATTTTCAGATTATTAACTGAATAAATTGTATTCGATATATTGTTTGTTTGACCTTCACAGGGCTCTGTAGAACATGTTTATTATTTAAATGCATTTATATTATCAGGTGTGTGTACTATGTGAAAGTCTACTTGGTGCTCTGTTTTGTTTAGCTCGTTTGTTTATTTTTGTTTAGTAGACCTACTTTTAAATCACTGCCTCCAACCCTTGGCATTGTCCCAATTAAAATCCCTCCAAAAAATATCGTCCTCAGATGGAACACACATAGTGTGTACCTATTATTATTATCCATAGCTGCTTTTTCTTGATATTTTACGTAAAAATATACTAATTGGGGTTCCATCATGTTCTAGAAAGGTTCCGTAGCCAACTAAAATTGAGAAACACACTATCCTAGTGTAATATCTTTAAATATAATCAAGACAACTTTTTTTTGCAAGTTTCACAAAGGCAATGAAATATTTTTTTTAAACAAAAAAATAGTAATCGCCCTAGTGTTTTTATAACAACAAAAAAAGTCTAAGTAAGCCCTCTCATTATTGACAAGACTTTATTTATTCATTGTATTAACTAGATAACCAAAAGTATTTATATACTGTGGGGTTTTTTTGTTCAAGAAAAAATGGGAACGAGTGCGAGGTTTTCTATATTGGCACATACAAATTATATAATAAGTATAAAAATCCTTGACGAAACTGTGATATTTGTTGTTGTTTATTCGTGCAATTTCCGAATGTAGCTTCTATACATGTCTAGAAATGTTTTTACAAATATACAATGTACTGTTTATAATAATAACAACAACAACAGATACATTTGATACTGATTGGGTTTTATGTGGGTTGGCCCAAATTGCACACGTACCCCTACTTGTAAAGCCAAGGGCATTTTGTACACTTATTAATCAAACAAGTGTCTTTTAAAATAACAACCTGCCATAAGAAATTATTACAAGATTGATATGGGGGGGGCAGTTTTGAAGTGTTCTCTTTAAAGATGGGCGGGACAATATTTTTTTTCGTTCTTAATGACCACCATTTTATACTTATCCTAAATTCATTATTGGACAATGGGTAACAAAAAAGTGGTCTTTTTTTTTCAAATGTGTACCATTAAAAAAGTTAATAAATTTGTAAACTACTACTGGTATATATTTCTTTTTTTTTTAAATAGTGAATAGTTAGCCATTTTAAAACAATAAATAAACCATTTCGTGAATAAGTAGTGAGTTTTTATGGCACACTTTTATTTTGAAACATTTCATGCAAATAAACAATTTAGGAGCCTAGATACACCGCCATCTTGTTTTTTTCCAGCGGATGACAACGAGATGAATGAGTGTTACTATATGGTGTTACTAAACTGCAATAAATAGTCTCACAATAGCTCAATTAAAATACAGTAAAGTGCAAAATGCAATAGAAAGTATTGTTCTTTACGTGCTCACTTTATATAAATTTTGAAAAGGTCCTTCTATTTTTTTAACAACGTTTAAAATCATACGTTTTTTTAAACTCCATTTTAACTCCCATACGATCAAAAAACCGTCCTACAAACATTTGAAGAACTCCGGTTAAAAACGACATAGAACAATCACATAAAAATTACCACGTGCATTAATCTATTGGCATCTCGATGTTTTCTTTTTATAAGCTTAACACGCGAAATTATTTTTCTATTAATTATTATGCGACTTGAAACCTGGAGAAAAAACTTTAAAAACCATTTTTAAATTAATAACGATCGCAGCGCTTGCTTTCGGAGAAATTTTGAATTAAACGCTATATCTAGGCTTATAATTTTTCATCGTTTTGTGTTTTATTTGAAGTTAAGAAATAATAATTAAACTTCATTATCAATAGATCAATAGTGATATCGATTTTAATGTTGATAGATTGTCTTTTATCAGTTAACAACAATGGCAACTGTCACTGTTCCATAATCCAAAATTGA
Organism: Brachycybe producta; assembly: GCA_036925085.1. Taxonomy (NCBI): domain Eukaryota; kingdom Metazoa; phylum Arthropoda; class Diplopoda; order Playtdesmida; family Andrognathidae; genus Brachycybe; species Brachycybe producta. The sequence goes on along the minus strand of JAUPFP010000001.1, from coordinate 14,585,631 downwards.
AATTCGTGCAGTAATCTGATTTTTATGGTTGAAAAAGTCTAATCCCACTGAAATTCATCAGCAAGCATGTGAAGTTTATGGCTAGAATGTTATTTCGAGGCAAGCAGTAGAGAAATGGGGTGAAATTTTCGAGATCGGCCATACTGACATTCAAGTGGGAAGTGTTGGAAAACCCTCCCTACAGCTCTGATTTGTCACTTAGCGATTTCCACGTTTTCGGTCCAATGAAAATTAACTGGCAAAGGTGCGATACCAGTTGGACAAAGAAGTGAAAACTGCTACTTAAAACTAGTGTTCACATGCTGGATAGGAGTTTTATGAAGCTGGAATCACAAAGCTTGTTCAGAGATATGAAAAAGTGCAAGAACTTTTTGGGTGATTATGTAGAAAAATAGGATTTTTTGTTTACTATCCAATAAAAAACAGTTGTACTATAAAATTTCTTGTAGTTTTGAGTTGTGAGTACCACATACTTTTTGACTGCCCCTCGTACATGTACTGATTTTCTGATCTGTTTTTTATATAAATGACCTGCCTACAGGTACATATTTAGGGTTATGCATACTTTTATGTGTTAAAAGCACTTAAAAGTGAAAGTGATCACTCAGTTGATTTTATAATTTGTTTTATATCTTATCTAAAGATCAAATTTTGTTTCTTTGCTCTCAAAACGTGTGCGCGTGATGAGGTCAAAGTTCATATTGTATATTTAAGTTAAAAAGAAATACAAAACAGACTGTAGCTTCTAAAAGAAGCCTTCTTTTAACACAATAAGATTCATGGTTCTTAAGCCGGTATTATACTAACAACCTCCAATTCAATGCAACTTGTGATGTGACTTGGAGCTAGAACTTTGTAATAAACATCTATATCACACTATGCAACCTCGATGCCAATCAAGTTTTCAAAACTTCGTTCATGTCAAGGGGTCGACATTCGTGTGAATCTCGTACGGTATCGGAACCCATTTTACTTTAATCCGTGTTTTACTGAATTTTAAAATTTCAATTCTATTCTGGATGTCCAGCAAAATTGCAGCTAAAAAGTATAATGACTTTCCATCCACACGATCTGCTGTGAAGCTTAGTGAAAATCGTACATGATTATCTTTAAGGTCTGCTGCCCCCTTCGGTTTGTGTCCATATTGTGATCAACGAACAGGAAGTTCATAAACCGGAAGTCATGAAACCGGGAATTCGTTCAATGTTACATATGTCATTTCCGGCAAACGGCCTGATTGATTGTTTGTCAGAAAGTTTACTTGAAAAGTCACTAAGTTTCACACTAGTTAAAAGGGAAGTTTTATCAAGTTGCATGTCATATCACACTATAAACAAGGGAGTTGCATGTCACATTGCACATTTTATGGCAGATGCTAGTGTAATAGCGGTTTTAGACTTATGCTGCATGTTGATGTATCATATACAACCCATTTAAATGTTTTGGAGCTGATTAACTATATTTTTTTTAAATAATGGATGTTTTTTTATTAACATTATGCGAAAGTTAAACATAAAATTATAACATTATAAATGCGCAACACTCACTCTGCCACAGGTTTGTTTGTGGCAGGCACAAATTTACAGATAGTGTGACTGAGATGCTTTCAGTGCTACAAAGGCATAGTTTGGCACATTGCAGCACTGAGTTAAGTTTGAAATTGTTTTGGAAAATTTCACGTGGTGATTGTCCTAAACCACAGTCCAGTGATATATATAAAGACCTATACAGGGGGAGGGCTGACCACTCTAAGAAAATTAGGGATATTTTTGCTAGGACAGATTCATATTATTGGTCTTTCTTTCCTAGAGTTATAAGACAATGGAACTCTTTCTCCCTGAAGCAGTGGTGAATGGGGATAATATTGTTTTGTGGGATTGACAACTGTATATTCATTTTGTTTTTTTATATATGTGTATGTATAATGTGCTTGACAGTGCTTAATGCTGCATATGGACTTTTATGTCCATCTGTCATAGGCCTATTTGGCCACTTTCTTGTCATGTTATCATGATTTGGTTGCTGGTAGCTTGCTCATTTGGTTCCCTAACTTGAGCCCGACCTTATAATAATACTGTTAGAGAGGGTTTTTTTTACATTGGTAATCGTAGGGTAGGTCTTGATATTATGAGATAATATATGCCTAGATAGTAATGACTAATGAGTAGGGTCAACGGTTTCATGCCCTAAAAATCAAAGAAATATGCATGCAAATATGCTGTCAAAAATCCTAAAATATGCACACAAAATATGCACTATTGTATATCATTTGCACAATAATTTTTTGGGGATTGAAATACACAACAAAAAACATTCTCAATTTTTCAAGTTTAAAATTATGCAGATTGTTATTTAGTAGAGCTTTGTACACAGGCATTTAGAAATCGGGACGAACACAAGTTGGCTCCGCCCTTTTTATGATGACCGGGAACTTCTAATCGGTTTGTTGTGTGGTTCGATGTTGAAATGGGCGGAGACATCAGACGCCAGACTACATAACAACCAATTAGAAGTTGCGTTCGTCATAAAAAGGGCGGAGCCAACTTGTGTTCGTCCCGATTTCTAAATGCCTGTGCTTTATACTTCGAGAAAGTACGTTCTACATCACAAGATGTGACTGGTGCGGCTTAAAACAAGCAATATCAGAAATAGACAAACTGATATCTTCATTACGATTTTCACCATTCAAAACTGCACAAATCTTCTGGAGCTCTTTATAGCCTTTATTTTTCTCTAATACAGTGGTCAATTTCTTTATTGCTTCTTTGGAAGTATTCCCAACAGCACATTTTAAATTGTCTTGCAGTTCTTGAATGACTGAAAATTTCTTCAATTTCTTGAACTAAAATAGAAAAATCCTAATTTTTCTAGAAAAAAAGTGTTAAATATGCGCTTGACATGTAAAATTCCCAAAATATGCATGCAAAATACAAATACCCTTAAATATGCAAGTATATGCAAAATAAAACTAGTGTTATTTGACTTCACATCACATGAATCATGCTTAAATCTGACACCGTTGACCCTACTAATGAGACTAAATTTGTTTTCTCAAGAACTGGCAACAATATGAACACAACATTGCGTCCACCAAGAGGTACATCCCTACTGTACCTTCAGTGTAAGTTTCAACTTGGTAACTTTAATGCGTGTAATTTTACAATCAGTTGTGTAGCTTTATGTTTTGGTGATGCATCACGAAAATAGACCCCAGCATTATGCAGTAAAGTTCTGTGTCAAACTTCAGGACAACCAGTTAAAACAGGCTTAGGGAGATGAAGTTCTATTGTAGGCACCATTTTGTAGGTGGCATAATGCTTTTTTAAATTGCTGTGAGACTGTGGAAGATGAACCCTGTTCTGAATGACCAAGCACTGCATCGACAGATGAAAATGTGACAAAAGAATGATTGTAAATGAATTAAATTTGAATCACCAGATGAGTCATGACGTTTTGACCAAGGGCTTGGGCATGCGAAAAACCTGTGCAAAAAAAATCCCTGTCACACAGCATTTTCTGTAAACGCGTTTTTAGCGAAAAAAATTATTACTGTGGTACAGTACCACAACCTCCCTACTCCCCTAACCTGAGTTCATGTGACTACTTCCTTTCCTCAAATTAAAATCAAATCCCGTAGTCAACATTTTGGAACTGTTGACAACATCCATGAAGTTCTGACAGCCCAACTAAAGACAGTGTCAGTTGCCGCGCCATAACATAATGTTTAAGAAGGCATCGCTAACCCTGAATGTGTTAGAACAATGGTTTCCAAACTTTAGGAGACGGCAGACCACTGAGGCAAAAATTGGATGAGTCATAGAGCACATCCAACCTCCACCCCTTGCACACACAAAATACAATTAAATTTGTAATAATTAGAAAAGATTTATTAGATCTCTCACAAAATAATGTATATAATTAAATTTGAAATAATTAGAGAATATTTATTAGGTCTTATACTTACATTTGAAACGATCCCATTAAGAGCAATTCTGGCTCGTTTAATTTTTTTGGAATGGCGTGGAACTTTGTCATCCCGCTGTACCGTCGTACAGAGGGTTGACCCAGTTCCATACGGCCGACGACACCAATATCTGTTTGGGCCCTTTTCTTACCAGTCCCACCCCTTAATACAAAAAGATCATCTTGATAAGTCGTAGCATTAAGTCAATGGGGTTGTATTTTTCTTTTGTAAGTTTGTTTTAATTGACGATGAGTAATTTTTCTATATTTTGTTGACCACTGGTCAATTGTTTTGATTGGCCAGTTTGGTTATTTCTCTTGTTTATACGCAATCAGAGGACACTGAGAAAGTGTTCCCAGTATCCTCTTTTTGGGTATAAAAGGCCGTGTATTTTGATGTAAATCAAGCATTCTTGAAACAGAGAATCTATGCCCGACTTGGGATAGATTTCTATGGAAATAATGAAATAAACTGTTATTATGCTTAAAAATTGCTAAAGTCAAATTTTTATATCTACGAAATAGAACGAAAGTTATAACATCTTATCATCTAGAACTGTCAACCCAGGTGCAAACCTGGATCTCCAATCCTAGATGAGACTGAAGAAGACAACACGATCAACCAGCTTTTAGTCGGGCGAAAGCCCGAGGAGTAGCAGACAGCTAAAAGATCCTTTTATTGTAAAGGTTCTTAAAGAGAGGAACTTGTGAGGAAACGAAAGGGACTAATTTGTTCACTTCCTCCTGAACCAGAATAAAATTAGTGGCCTAGCCAACCACTTTCTGACCGCTCGAAAGAGCGAAAACGAAGCATTGAGGGAATTCTATTCACCCCCTGAACGTGGTTCGTTACAAATTTGGTAGAGGCACCGGGCAGCTGATCAATTTGTTACTCCGTAAGCTGTTACAAAAAATCGTGTTGCAAAACACGCAGCAGAGAATACTCGATGTCAATCATGGCCAGTCTACAGAAGCTACTGAAGGACCTGAGAGACCTTGAGAGACTAAGGGAGGAGCGACGTCGAAAAAAGAAAACTGCTGCATTGAAGAAAATTGTGAAGAAACAACGGAATCAACAGGAGGAGGTTGTAGAGGAAAAAGAAGTACCACAACCCACTGAAGTCGCCGTCAAGCCAGAAGTTTTATCCATTGATGGAAGCAAGAGACCAGAAGAGGCTGCAATTGCCGACATCATTGGTAAGTTGTCTAAAAAAACAAGATGAGTTGGTTCGTCATATTTTAGGTGACAAACAAAGCGAAAAGAGACTGGGTTCAACCACCAGTGAGAAGTCAATTGAACCCGGGTGCAAGCCCGGTCCGGATGAAGCAACAAGATGGGCACCGGACCTGGGACCTATGCCATACTATGAGAAGAATTCGCTACATCCACTGCAGGGATTTTTGAAGTACGAAGGTGACGAAAATATCTTTTTCTACGTGGAAGAATTTGAAGACATCGCCACGGCACATCAATGGAATTCTCTGCAGCGATGCAGGCACTTCACGGGGCTCTTGAGGAAGCGTGCAATCAAATGGCTGGCACATTTCCGCTCAGCTTTTGATGAAGAAATCTCGTGGGCAACCATGAAGGAGGGAATCATTGCTGAATTCCTCCTACCAGATCAGAAAGTTCGTATGAGTCGCGAATTAATTGAGAGACGCCAGCCAGACCATGAAACCTTCAGAGTCTATGCTGAAAAGTATGCAGAGATGTACAAAAGAATCCATCCTCACGATGACGAGACCCTGCTGATAGCAACTCTAAGAAAGAGTCTGCTGCCAGCATTGAGGAAACATCTCTATGGAGCACCAAAAGATCATTTTCATGAGTTTATTCATTTCAGTACCCAAACAGAAGGTGAACTCGTGGACGAAAAGGAATTGGTTTACAAAACGTTGGCTAAACCTACAACTGCGACAAGCACAAGCCAGCTGGATCAAGAGGGTCAAACAAACCAACAGAGTCAATCGAGGAGTTCAAGCAGCCAAGACAAGATGTCGAACCCGCCTGAAAAGGCTGACACTCAACAGACAAGTCATCAGGACAAGCAGAGAACCACTGGGAAAAAACAATCGCAGGGACCGATCACATGTTTTCGATGTTGGAAGACAGGCGACAAGTCGTATGATTGCCTGAATCTCACAAGACCAAGACCAGAACCAAAAAGGAACATTGCAGCAGCCACGCCGACAACTGTAAGCAGAGTCGACAAACTGTTGGCAACGACGGCAACGAAATTTCCAGATGACATCGAGGTCGACGAAATTCACGTCCTGCCGAATGGGATGAAAATGGTGCCTGTTCATGTAAATGGTATGCCACACTACTTTCACATTAATACTGTTCCAGAAGAAGTTTTAAACTACTAAGGGCGCCACTCAGCACCAAAGTAGTGACGTCCGAAGTAGAAGTAAACGAAGAGAAGACCGAGAGAAGTTGGGCTGCAGTTCAACAAGAAGCGGACTATGCAGATGGAATCCGAAGTCACACCATCCAAGAGGGAGGTCAACTAAAAAAACCACTGCAAAGCGGGGCCATGGAAATATCCAAGAAGGATGTCGAAACAAAGCCCTTTGAAAAGCAGGAGTTGGTGAAAAGAGTAGCTGCTCATGCAAAGGAGAAGAGAGGACACTCTGCAACTGGTACCAAGATTCACACCATCCAAGAAGAAGGCCAACGAACCAAAGAACCACTGCAAAGTGGGGTCGCCGCAACATCCAAGAGGGACACCAAGGCTAAACCCAAAGAGAAACAGGTTGTAGTGAAAAGAGTAGCTACTCCTGTTGAAATTGAAGAGCAGGAGTTAGTGAAAAGAGTAGCTACTCCTGTTGAAATTGAAGAGCAGGAGTTAGTGAAAAGAGTAGCTACTCCTGTTGAAATTGAAGAGCAGGAGTTAGTGAAAAGAGTAACTACTCCTGTTGAATTTGAAGAGCAGGTTGTAGTGAAAAGAGTAACTACTCCTGTTAAATTTGAAAAACAGATTGTAGTAAAAAGAGTAGCTACTCCTGTTTTAATTGAGAGGCAGATTGTAGTGAAAAGAGTAGCTACTCCTGCTACACACCAGAGAGATGTAGTAGATAGAGGTCAACGACCTCAAGAAGAAGAGAAGAACCTTCAAGAAGAAGATATACGAGAAAAAGAGAAGACATATGGGATGGTCGAAAGTGCTTCTAAGAAAGAGACATCTGCAGCCACCCGTGTGCAAACACGTGGAAAACACTTAATGAATAATTTTGAAAATCGATTAGGTATGAAGAAGAAATTTGGTGTTGAAACCACCTCGAAAGGTGGAATAACGTCCAAATCAAATCCAGAAGAGGCGAAAATTCGAATTTGCCGCCATAAGTTTGGAGGAAATGATAAAGAAGAAGAGGAAGATCCAGAAGTCCGAAAGATGACTCCGGATTGGTCACGAATGCTGGAAGACTCACCATCCTTTCGACAGAAGCGAAACCAGGAGCCAAGGACCAAAGAGGCCATCTGGACCCGGACCCCTAGATGCAGACCAGGAAATGAAAATGGATCGGCGCGGACCAGTTCCACCCCATGCCAAGGAACCCAGAAGAACAAGACACGTAATTTTAATTATCGTTTCTTTTTGGGGAGTTGAAAAAGGTATTGATTTTTCGCTTATTTTAAGATTTTTTTGAGTGTTCTAGTGAAACCAAAATCAAATTTAAATAATAAAATGGGAAAAGAATTGATTTTGTGGGTTTTGGGGTTTCTAATGGGAAAAACGTCCTTTTTAATGAAACCCTGTAAGATTTTTAGTTCTGTATATCTGTTGTTTTTCAGCCGTACAGGAATTTTCTTAATTATTATTATTATTATACAAAGTGCAATTTTTTAAGGGGATTTTACATGTAACTTCTTGCTACTGCTTATCGGGATTCCCTACCTTGGTGAAGTTCAGAGACGAACTTCAAGCTTAGTTGGGGGGGGGGGGGGTGAAACGATCCCACTAAGAGCAATTCTGGCTTGTTTGATTTTATTGGAATGGCATGGAACTTTGTCATCCCTCTATACCGTCGTACAGAGGGTTGACCCAGTTCCATACGGCTGACGACACCAATATCCTGTTTGGGCCCTTTTCCTCCCAGTCCCACCCCGTAATACAAAAAGATCATCTTGATAAGCTGTAGCATTAAGTCAATGGGGTTGTATTTTTCTTTTGTAAGTTTGTTTTAATTGACGAGTCATTTTTCTATATTTTGTTGACCACTGGTCAATTGTTTTGATTGGCCAGTTTGGTTTTTTCTCTTGTTTATACCCAATCAGAGGACACTGAGAAAGTGTTCCCAGTATCCTCTTTTTGGGTATAAAAGGCCGTGTATTTTGATGTAAATCAAGCATTCTTGAAACAGAGAATCTATGCCCGACTTGGGATAGATTTCTATGAAAATAATGAAATAAACTGTTATTATGCTTAAAAATTGCTAAAGTCTTATTTTTATATCTACAAAATAGAACGAAAGTTCTAACATCTTATCATCTAGAACTGTCAACCCAGGTGCAAACCTGGATCTCCAATCCTAGATGAGACTGAATAATACAACACGATCAACCAGCTTTTAGTCGGGCGAAAGCCCGACGAGTAGCAGACAACTAAAAGATCCTTTTATTGTAAAGGTTCTTAAATAGAGGAACTTGTGAGGAAACGAAAGGGACTAATTTGTTCCCTTCCTCCCGAACCAGAATAGAATTAGTGGCCTAGCCAACCACTTTCTGACCGCTCAAAAGAGGGAAAACGAAGCATTGAGGGAATTCTATTCACCCCCTGAACGTGGTTTGTTACACATTTATAGTTAAATTATTACAGTATGTATTATTTTGTACTGTGTGTTTTCAAAAAAGAAAACGAAAAATTAAAACATAATGAGGTAGGTATCTTAATGCAGTGTTTGCACTTGCATTTGCTTCTTTAGCTGTGAAACTTGGGTTGATACTGCTGCTCAAAGCAGACCGAAAGCACAAAAAAGCTGTTGAAAACACAAGAAGATACCGCAAGGCAGTTTCCACAAGCTTAGAATACGAAATCCCCTTTTTGCATGGGAACCCCTCGAGGTTCAAGCCAGTTTCAAACGTATTGTTTCATTAGCTATTGTTTTGCAATTCCATGACATCTTCCTGAATTAGGAAGCTTCTTGACTTTTAAGTTTAAAGGGGTTCGAATCACTTTCTGGACAGGCTCTTCATACCACGGGCTTTGCTTCCCGCCTTCTATACTATTTGTAAACTAAACTCCTGTTCAGAATGTTTTTCTTTTTGTGAATAACGTCACAGACCACTTTTCTGGCTCTTGCAGATCACCGGTTGAGAACCCACTTAGAAGCTATTTTTTCAAATTTAGCTTTTGGTACTTGCCTGAGCCCTCTACGCCTTGGCATCTGCAGTTATCGGCAAGGGGGCGCTTGCCCCTTTTTGAAAACCAAATCTCTTATTATAATAAATAATGATATCTTATAGAGATTTTTCAGTCACAATGTTCAATAAAAGCCAGGAACACATGTTCAACTGGTTAAAAGAAGACGACTTTTTTTTTACAAGAACCAATGTTTCGGAGTTAATTTGCTCCGTCTTCAGGGAAAAGTAGCATTGCATCTCACAATTGAGCAAACATAAGTGACAACCAATAAGCAAAAGAGCAAAAATGGCCACAACTAAGTCAAAAGAAAAACACAAAGATACAATTTGTTGGTTCGCTAGCAAGGGTACCAATATGAAAGAAGAAGAAACAAAGATTATTTCTCAACAAAAGCTTACACTTACACAAAACAACATAAGAGCCAGATTATCGAAGTTAAAATTGTAAAAATATTCTTTGTAAAATGCAATTAAAAGAAATAATTATTAACAATTCTAAAAAAACGGTGTGATGATCTAAAAACGTGGATGATACTGAATACAAATTAATGGAACAAAATGATGCTGAGGAAAAAAAAGAAATATGTGACATCACACTATTGTAACACCCAGTGAGTCGTGACTCCCCCAGAAGGCTAGCCTGGGGATGTGTGACTCATCTCTGTCTCTCCCTCTCTATACTTAGATCTTATTGGCAGAATAATACCTTTGGGACCATGGCCACTTGAACCTGGTAACACCTTTTAGGGATACACAGGTCCAAGGTATAAAAGGATCATGTTTCTCTTTGATCGTTGTCCATTCTTTCGCTCAACTTGTTGTACTACGTTGATTCTATTCGTATCACATCATGAGCATGTGGACACACCGTTGATTTCAAACATTCATTCTTGTACCTCTTGATGTTTCTGAACAAAAATGAATAAAGTGTTTATAATAAGAAACTGCGTTGTCTTTATGTTTGGAAACTAACCTTTTTCTGAATAGCCCGGAGAAACCATAAGGCAAGAAGACATATGGATCCCTTATGAAGCATGTCTTCAAGAAGAGCGGCGATCAGAAATGGATGGTCACCATCCTTCTGAGAGATTTCACTCCTACTCAGGAAGGACGTCTACAATCCATCACCATCCGTCTACTTTGTTACCTCCAATCTTCCTCGTGTGGCTACCACACGATCAAGGGAAGAAACGAATCAAAATGGCCCTTTGCTTACACTATATTTGCATAAATGGCACTCAGCTTAGATACATCTAACCTAAGATTGAGGGGGTGGTCAGCAGTTTTTATAAAATACATTTCTTCTATGTTTCTTTTAAACCAATTACTTTCAGTGGACAGGACAGATGGATTCTCCTAGCCAATGTAATGTTGTTCAGTAAATAAATAATGTTTATATGTAACTGTTGTACATGTATGATAATAGAAAACCTTGTTATTTGACAGTATTTGAGGCTATATTCTGTCCAATGTAGTCATGCTCATATATAGCTTTTGATATTGCCCTCTCTCCAGGGCCGGCCCATCTATTAGGAGAACCTAGGTGACGGCCTATGGCGCAAAGTTCTTAGTGGCACATTACAAAAAGATGTAATATCGGTGATGGAACAAATTACTTTTGAAAAATAGATCTAAAAATAATTATAACTATTTTTGGAAAGTAATTGTCACAACACTGCTGAATACAACCGGGCACAGATTAAGAGCCTTGATATAGCATTTAGTTCAAATTTTTTCTGAATGTAGGCTCTGCGATCGTTTTGGATTGAAAAACGGTTTTTTACGTTTTTTTTCCAGGTTTCAAGTCACATAATAATTAATAGAAAAATAATTTTGTATGTTAAGCTTACAAAAAGAAATCATTGTGAAGCCAATAGATTAATACACGTGCTAATTTTTATGTGATTGTTCTAAGTCGTTTTTAATGGGAGTTCTTCAACTGTTTGGGTGATGGTTTTTGGTCCTATGGGACTTAACATGGAGTTAAAAAATGTACGATTTTAAACGTTATTAAAAATAGAAGGACCTTTTAAAAATTTATAAAAAGGAAACATCGTGAAGCCAATACATGAAAGTATGTGCTAATTATTATGTTATTTTTCTAAATCGTTTTTTAACGAGAGTTTTTCAAAATGATCCAATGGGATTTAACATTGGGTTAAAAAAATTACGATTTTGAACCTTGTTTAAAAATAGGAGGTCCTTCTTAAAAATTATATAAATTGAGCACATAAAAACAATACTTTTTATTGCATTTTGCGCTTTACTGTATTTTAATTGAGCGATTGTGAGGCGATTTCTTGCAGTTTTAGTAACACCATATAAGAACACTTATTGGCTTGTTGTCATCTGCTCAAAACAACAAGATGGACGTGTATCTAGGCTCTTAAAGATATACAATATATCTTCATAGCCTCCTATAGATACATGCCTGCCGGCATCCCATTGACTCTATGGGGCATGTATCTATAAGAGGCTGTGAGCTTTTGACGTCGACTCTTTTTCTAACCAACTTGTAGATGATGTTTTCTGTAACTCGTCGCTTCTCTGCATCGTGCGGTGCCCGCATGGAGAAGATTCGAGCTACAGAAATAGTTGGATGGCGATGGATTGCGATCGTCCTCCTGCATAAGGGTGAAATCTGTGCAGAAGGATGGTGGCCATCCTGCTCTCCGTCGACGCTGATATACATCTCCTCCTGTTGATATTTACCATCAGTAGAAGATGTTGTAGCTGCATCAGGATCGGTATGCGCTCTTTACCTTATGGTGTCTCCGGCCTCTGAAGAGAAGTTATTAGTTTTCAAACATAGAGACAACGCAGTTTCTTATTGTAACACTTTTATTCATCTTCGTATAGAAACACTAAGAACACAAAGATGAATTGTTTCATTAAATGTGCGTCCTCATGCCCATGATGTGGTACAGAATAATCAACGTAATACAAATTTAGAGCAAAGACAAGGACCAGGAACAAAGAGGAACATGGTTCTTTTATACCTTGGACCTGTGTACACCTACAAGATGTAACCAGGTCCAAGTGACCAAGGTCCTAAGTTTATCACTCCGCCATCAGAATATTAATTGGGAAAGGAGGGAGGGACAAACAGGAGTTGTTTACCCCCAGGCTATAGTTTTGGCGGGAGCAGGAGTTGCTGGGTGTTACAAGGCTATGATACATGTATATTATATAAATAAATATGTGTATTTTTATACATACAGTATATATTTATGTATGATATATTTTTATATTGTAAATATCAACTTTCTTCAAAGTTCAACTTTGAAAAAAATTATAATAATTTTGTTTGCAAAAAAGTTCATTTGGCTTTCCAGCAGGAGTGTTTAATATTAACAATAATATTATTTCCATTTCAAATTGTCAACATTTCTTTTTTAAAAAAATATGCATTTTTAATTAGCCAAATTAATGAAATTCCTAAGTGTTTTTATTCAATTTAATTAAATTATTTGTGGGATTTGTAGCAAATTTAAAAAAATGCATTTTTTTTAAAAATAGAAAAATATGAAAAAAAAAATTATTGTGGGGGAAAAATCAATTTTTTTTTTAAAAAAATCACTTATATTGAACATAAACATTTTTTGAACAAATTAATAAAATAAATTAAAACAAAATTGAAAACCAACTTAATTTGTCTTAAGAAATAACCGTATAGCACAATTTTAAACAACGAGTCAAACCCAATAGAATACACAACAAAATGCCATTTGTAAGCATTCACAGGTTGTGCTGCCTGGCGAGTACATTGGGCAAATGGCGACCATTTTACGGGTATCTAAATTTCGAAGCTGGCAGGCCTGGATCTATAGGATGCTATGATACATTCTTCTGCTTATTTTGTGACCGAGGAGCAGTGGCGTAGCCAAGGGTCCATGTCCATGTCCATGGGTCTAGACCCCCCCTTCCAAAATTTTTATTTACATGCCAAAAAGAGCTGTGTTTACATTTCATAATTTTTTCTCTAATCATTTTTTTTTATTTCTCTTAACCTGTACCTTCAGAACTCACTTTATGTCCCGCCACCATGATAGATGCTCAACTAAGCAACTTTTAAGCTAGACCATGGCACGCAGCCGGTGGCGTAGCTAGGCTTGGTTGTGCCCCCTCCCCGCCACTTAAAAGTTTACGCCCCATTACCTTCCTCTCCACATAGCCCTCATACTGGGTGGGGTACTATTTTGATGAACGGCGAAACAGGTCTGAACAACAGTAGAAGCAGTCAGAAGGTTAGGAAATTTTAGGAAATGAAGCTTAAAGAAGCTTGGTGCACGGGGTCTGGGGGCGCAGCCCCCCCCCCCAGTTTTTAAAGAATTATTAAAACAAATTTGTCCATTGTTCCGACCGTTCTTCCAGTTAACCGTTATTAGGGAACAGTCGAACAATGGACTAATTTGATTTAATAAGAATAATTCTTTAAAAACTGGAGGCTGCGCCCCCAACCCCCTGCAACAAGCTTACTTTAACTAAACCTTCCGACTGTTCCTACTTTTTTTCCGACTATTCCTACCGTTGTTCCACCGTGTCCATTGATCTCTATGAAGATTTACTTGTGCAAGCATGTAGTTTTTAAAAATAAATATTAAATGAAAGTCGATTTATTTTCGAAATTAACTGAATAAATTAAGCGAGCGATTCTGAATCACTCGCTTAATTTATTCAATTAATTTTGAAAATGCATAACTTTCATTTCGTTTTTTGCGCCACCAAACCTCATGTGCCCCCCCCCCCCGCAGTTGCGGGTCTTGCAGTTGCCTAGCTATGTTCCTGCGCGCAGCGCTGTGCCACTCTGAACCGCTATGTCAAACATTCAATCTGAGAAACATGCCGGCACAACTCTGCTACATAATGAAGACAACTTAAACGCTTACACTTCACAATACAAATGAACACTTGCTATTGTTTACAACAAGGCACGCTGGCAAACGAAGACACCTGAGTGGTGTCTGAATATCACTTGAGCGCGCTTTTCTTCTGGTTCATTTTGTCTACCCCACACACAGGCACATTGCTGTGTGCTGTTTCTTTTGCTGCGGCAAAAGGAAAAAATGCTTCTCGGTTGTTCTCGAGACTTCTAGCATGGAAGTTCTGCAAGCCAGTTTTGCATGTCGCAGCATGCCACCTTGTAGCGGACGTTGCACCATTTGATTTCATATGATGCGTACAATGGAAAGTTCTTCTAGGCGGCGCGGCACATCACTGTGCGTCAGTGGGCAACTAGCTTTATTTTGAAGAAAAAATTTCGGACACCCCCCCCATAACAAAAATCCTGGCTACGCCACTGCTGACGAGCAAATTTTCAGTCTCGCTTGGGGCACGTGAAATCCTTGTAAAGGCCCTGAATCCCGCCTGTATGAAACAATCATGTGGGTACAACTGATTGTTTGCAAAGTATTTTCGTTCATATTTAAAAATGTAACAAAGGTATTTTTTTATAAATCACTTGTTATGAAATATTTTCCCACTAAATGAAGTACAAACGGCTATGAGCACTATTTTAATTGTTCACAGACTTGTTTGAAGTAAAACAGTGTACCACTTTAATAAAATAGAAAAATTAAGTGCCAAATTATTTTAAATTTATTTAAAAGATTATACAACTAGGAAGTCTCATTATGCTCAAATTTCTATTACATTTTAGTCATTATTCATTTTTTTTATTCTAGACGTTTCTTCACACACATACTACACTCCACCCAATGATGATACAGTTCTTTCTTAATATCTTCCTCCACATCTTTATCTACAATTATTACAATAGTTTCTAACTATTAGGCTTGCTTGGCTATAATGATATTTTGCTTTGAAAATAACAAAAAGTAATAGGTTTACTTTCTTATTTGAGACATCTATTATTTAATTAGTGTGTTAATATTACACTGGTTATTCTCAGATTTCCCACCTCTCCCCCCTGGCAAAGAAATAATCTATTTAATTATTTTTAATTACTGTTATTTTTAACTTCCTCCCCCGCACAAACAAATTAAACATGTGAGAATTATGTGTGTACATGACATGTGTGGGGGTCTTCAATTGTTCTTTTGTCAAATGGTCTGGATTTAGAAAGGAAAATAAATCTGAAAGTGCATTTTCATACAATGTAATACATTATTCTGTGTCTTCCTTGTTTGTATTTACAATTTGATTTTCAGAATGTGTAATTTCTTTATAAAATGAAATGTATTTTAAGAGCCTAGCTACACCGCCATCTTGTTGTTTTGAGCAGACACCAACGAGACGAATGAGTGTTACTTATATGGTGTTACTAAAACTGCAAGAAATCGCCTCACAATCGCTCAATTAAAATACATTAAAGTACAAATGCAATGAAAAGTATTTATTGTTCTTTACGTGATCGATTTATATAATTTTTGAAAAGGTCTTTCTATTTTTAAACAAGATTCAAAATCGTTCGTTTATTTAACCCCATGTTAAATCCCATTGGATCAAAAACCGTCCCACAAACAATTGAAAAACTCTCGTTAAAAGAATTTAGATCAATAACAAAATAATTAGCACACACACTTCCATGTATTGGTTTCACAATGTTTAGTTTTTATAAATGTTGAAAATGTCCTTCTATTTTTTAATAACGTGTAAAATCATACATTTTTAACTCCATTTTAAGTCCCATAGAATCAAAAAACCGTCTCACAAATATTTGAAGAACTCTCGTTAAAAACGACTTAGAACAATTACATAAAAATCGCCACGTGCACTAATCTATTGGCTTCAAGCTGGTTTCTTTTTATAAGCTTAACAAGTAAAACTATTTTTCTATTATTTATTATGTGACTTCAAACCTGGAGAAAAAACGTCAAAAAACCGTTTTTCAATCAAAAACGATCGCAGCGCCTACATTCAGAAAAATTTTGAACTAAAACGCTGTATCTCGGCTCTTAAAAAAAAAGAAACATTTTGTATATATATTATATATATATATATATATATATATATATATTGTGACGGACCTTTTTCCGCTAGTAGAATCTGCTCTTTTTTGGTTAATACGAGCGAGTTTACACTCGTATTGATAGTGGTTAGCTAGGCCACTAATTCTACTGGCCCGGGAGGACTAGACCAATATAACGTCTATTTTATGTCCTCACTAGTCTCTGGCAAAAGACTTCACAGTCTTGAGGATCTTTAATCTCTGTATCTCTCGGACTTTCGTCCGTAAATCTGCCCTAAGAATCGTGTAAAAATATACTCACTTGTACGTTGCAGGTTTGCACCTGTTGGAACCTTTTTGATGTATCCAAATAGGTGAAGACCTGCAAATGATGAATTCCCAATCGCGGAATTTAAGTTTCGATGAATAAAACACCACTGGCTTGGTTTAAATATAAAAATCCGTTTATTACGAAGATAAACAAAGTTGGCGAACTGGTTTTGCACACACATAAAAATATGACTTAGAAAAAATATTAAAAGAAAAGAACCGGGCCAAAATCGGCCATAGGTTCGGTATATAATCAGAAGTTTTAAAAAGAACGTTTTTTGACATTAAAAATGTAACTCTTTTTATATACCCTGAGAATCCACAAGTCGGATTTTCAGGGCACAATTTGATCATTGGTTAAAACAATATTTTGGACCAAATGGACCAATCAAAGGATGGATCCACTTGTCCAAAACCATGATTCATCTTCTGTTGTCACACATAGGTGACAACAGAAGAAATCAAAACAAAATCAAACTTAAAATGAATAACATAAGGGGGGAACGAAAAGGTCAGATTGTTATCTCATCACATGTGATATCTGGGTCACTTGGTACCAAAAGTACCGAGTGGCCCAGAAGCTAAATAAAGTACAGGGTGACGTTAAATCCAAAAAAAAACGCAACCGCTAAAGAGCGGAAATAAGCGGCGGGCCCAAACGTCTCAATATATATATATATATGTATATATATATATATATTATATTTATAATATCCCAGGTCTGTGTGTGTAACGTTGGAATTTATATAAATTTGAATAAATATATGTTGCACAAACCCCATCCAAGAACCCCATGATATTAAATTGGAGAGGGGGGAAGGTTGGAAAGTGTAGAGGAGGAAGAGAGAGAAATGTTGAAGGGGAAAAGGTTGGAAAGTGTAGAGGTGGAGAGAGAAACGTGGAGGGAGGAAAAAAAGGGGGAGGGGTGACTGAAATTGAAATGAAAGGAGTAAAAAAGGAAAAAAACGATGCGCATGCACACAATTGCCTGTGAATTTTGCTCCTGTCATTTATGACAGGTTACCCCACTGGTATATATATATATATATATATATATATATATATATATATCAAAACAAGGCCTAATGGCCAACAAGGCAACAGAATAAACAATGAAGCAGGAGGCCGGCCTGGCCTCCACCATCAAAGTTTCCTGGTCACTAGCCTACAACACACTCCCCAGATTAAATGGCTGACCAGACCATTAAATACCTTCAGGCAGCTCTGCCTGGGGGACATGGTTGCTTCTGACCTCTCCCCCATTGACTCCAATGGTGAGAGGTTTGCTGGCCCCAATATGGCGTCCGTCCCAGCAGCCTACTGCAAGCTGCCAGGCAGATCTCCATAGAGAGTTCGTCTGCTCAATCAAAAATTTGATTCAGCAGACCAGGTTGCCACATAATGTGTGAAATAATATCTGATTCAGTTCTATACTTTTGTAAAGAATCCCATGACAGAAGTGATCAAGTGCCTTCCAAACCCTTGATGCCCACAAAGGTCACCAAACCCATGAGGCATACAATGCCCATGAGGCTCACCAGGCCCATCAAACCGACCCGGTTGGCCTAGCCCAGGAGGCCCAGCAATCCCACAAAGCCCACCTGCCTATAGGCTTTATGTAGGTCTCTAATGAAGATGATGAGTCCAGAAATTATACACATTTAAAAAAACAACTACATTACAGTGAAAAATCAGTCACAACTACACCACACCTGGCCACACAATCATTGATAGACGTTACGTTTTGTGATTGCATGGCCAGGCCTTAGACCTCATTTGCACTACAAAAATTAACTGCAGTTAGACTTACATAATTAAGGTTATAGATAACTGCAGACAAGCTAGAAGTGGTATTTTTCTGTGTTTGCATTATTATATTGTGTCACTTCTCATTCGGTTTCACTTCCTGTTGTAAATTCACAGTTGTGCAATTTCTGAAATTGTCACTACCCATTCAGTCAAAAATGAAGTGCATTCACTATGCTGCTATATGCAGCATGTTGTTTGTAGCCTTCTAGGGTTAATTTGTTTTGAACATACAAATAGGAAGTGACATATTTAACCACATTGTGACAATGTAGTTTATGTGTTTGTTGTTATGTGTATGGGTTCTCTATTGGTGTTCTTGGCTGGTCAAGTGCGTGGACCAGCCAATTATGTATTTATCCTCATACTGTAAGTGTCATTAAATATACTTCTATTTATATTTAACCATGTCGTGTCGGTCATTGGGGAGTTACCGCGGAGAGGATGGATTTCTGGGAAAATCTACCGTCCCTTTTTCTGTCTTATTTCGGCCGGTAGTGGAGATTTGTTGCTATAATGTGATACCTCATAAAAATAACTAACAAATAAAGTGATAACTGATAAGTCCTTGTTGTTGACAGAACATTAATAATAAAAAAATGGTTGTAATATCCAGGTTATGACCATCAAAATTGTGCAAGTACAGATCACTATGTTACTGTTCACGTTTTTAAAGTTTTTTTTTAAAAAAAAAAAATTACGTACATGTACAAGGCTCCTAAAACTAATTGTGTTGTAAGGTTTGACAAAGAGACAAAAAAAATTGCTTTTATATAATGGATAAAATTAAATACAGTCCTACTGAATATAATGTAGGTTTATAATTTTGATGAGTTCTATTGTCTGTTTGTATTATCATATGTCCTAATCTTCTTAAATTTGGGTTATTTTTACATTTGTTAGACATAATCCTAATGGATCATGTTAATTTTCAAAGAAACAAAGGGTTTAATAATGCTTATTAGGATTGCGGTGGACCTTGAATAACTTTAAAATTTGAAATAATTTCACTAGTAAAAAAGTCGGACACCTGCGATGACGTTTTCAATTAGGTTTTTATTTAAACATACTCTGGAAAATTTTTCGAGCTTGTATGATGGTGATTCACGCTTAATTTGACTTACACAATCATGACTAAAATTTTAAATTTTTGCATTTATTAAAAACAATTCGAGAATCATATAGGCTACAATGGTAATTTTATGTGGTAAACGCATTTACTGGCATCTCTTCAGAGCCTAGATACACGTCGTCCATCTTGTTGTTTTGAGCAGACAACAACGAGACAAATGAGTGTTAACCTATTATATAGTGTTACTAAAACTGCAAGAAATCACCTCACAATCGCTCAAATAAAATACAGCAAAGTGCAAAATGCAATCAAAAGTTTTGTTCTTTATGTGCTCGATTTATATAATTTTTGAAATCGGCTTTCTATTTTTAAACAAGGTTTAAAATCGTTCGTTTTTTAACCCCATGTTAAATCCCATTGGATCAAAAACCGTCCCACAAACATTTCAAAAACTCTCGTCGAAAACGATTTAGAAAAATGTGACGACCCAGTTTTGCTCTTTTTGGGGAGCCGACTAAACTCCTGATGTCGTCTGCTAGGCGCTTGTAGTAGGCTGCCCGGCAGATGACAGAAAGGCCAGCAAGGGTCACTGTCCACCCCCAGGCGGAGCAGCCTGGGGGAGTATATAATGGCGGCAGCCATTATATACTGGGCACTGTGTTTAACCGTTGAAGCAGAGAGGATGTTTTTGTGTGTTTGTGGATGGCCAAGATGGCCACCATTGATTCATCTCTTTGTTTTCTTTTTGTGTTTTTGCTTGTTCTCCTACTGGCTGAATTAGCCAGCAGTTGTTTGCATAATTAATACTAAGTGTTTTATTCCTTTGAATAAATTATATTTATTTTATCTTACTTCACACTGTGTCCGTGTGGTTTATTTCTGGGAAAGTTACGGCGGGGAGGATGGGGGTTCTGGTGTGGGGAAACATCACTCACCGTCACCGTGCTTTATCCGTAATGTTTTGGCTTGTCGGCTGGTTCTTTGCTTCGGCACCACGGTAAGATCCATCTGGGATTTATTTCCCCATCCTGTTCATCGGCCTTTCGACTGTCAACTTGCGGGGAGGAACTCTTGACCAGCACTACCCATAGACGCGGATGGACAAGAGGAGGGCTAGCCAGCACTGGGAACTCGTCCCAAGGGAGTTCAGCAGCAGGTGAGACGGAGCAGTTTTGCCTGGGTGTTGTGGCGACCAACCGGGTCGTTACAAAATAACAAAATAATTAGCACATACTTTCATGTATTGGCTTCACGATGTTTCCTTTTTATATATTTTGAAAAGGTGCTTCTATTTTTTAATAACGTTTAAAATTGTACATTTTTTAACTCCATATTAAGTCCCATAGGACCAAAAAACTTCACCCAAACATTTGAAGAACTCCCATTAAAAACGACTTAGAACAATCACATAAAAATTAGCACATGCTTTAATCTATAGGCATCACGATGTTTTCTTTTTACAAGGTTTGCAAGCGAAATTATCCCACTTATTAAAATTTGGTGGAAAAGGTGGAAAACATTAGAAATAAAATGTGGTATAATTCTAGTATAGGGGCAATTTCAATAAACTATTGCTTGTTGGAAAGATCTTGTCTAGTTGAGTATAGTTGAGTTTTTTTCGCTAGAACATCCGAAATGCCAAACCAAAACACGTGCAAAATTAGCTTTCCAATTATGTATCCCTATGTGAGCTTTCTTTGTATATCATATATTTTGATACACGTGTTGGGGTTGATTTTTTCCTCACATACGTGCAAAATTGCGATGATGCCTGATTTTCCACCATTTGTTGACTCACCTTTCTTCCTCGTATCACCGTATGGTTACCAATACAGTAAGGAAGGTTGTAAAGGCAGAACATGACGGATGGCAGTGAATGATCTATGACTCTGAAGAGGATGAGATTCTTCAGAGAGGTGGTCACCACCTGCTTCAGGAATTTGTCTCATCATGAAGGGTTTTTTTACCTCATTGCCCTATCGTGTCTCCAATTATTCCAAAGAATTAAAGACACATGAAGACAAAATAGTTTCTTGTGTAACGACCCGACTGGTCCGTCACAATACCTCGGGCAACTCTTGCCCTGTCCAAGAGAATTTTAGAAAAACTTACCCGGAAACCAGACTCCAAACGGGGACGGGATCATACCCGTAGCAGCCCTCTGCACGGTGAACATTGGGTAACGTCGACTCTACCCCGTCTGCCCCGACTCTGCCCCGCCGGACATGATGGACGATCCGCCGCCACAACGAGAATATCGCGGTGAGACCTCTCTCACCGCGAGCCGACGTAAGTACTGGCCGACAATATGACGGAGACGGACGGTGGAAGTCCCGTAGATTCTCCCCCACCCTGCAATACTTCCCAGTAAGTCACACAACACAGTAAAGTAGGTAAAATAAAAGATATAGTATTTATTAACTTACAGTTGATTATGCAAATGAAAAAAATAGCAGTGGTTATAATATTATCCACACAACTTGGCTGGTGCAATCCACCAGCCAAGCCCCCATGGAAACTCAAAAGGCAAACCAAGCCAAACAAAAGATGACACAAAGAACAATGGAGGCCACCTTGGCCTCCAGCATCAAGATGTTGGTCAGTCAATCTCCTACAACACACTGCCCAGATTCAATGGCTGACCAAGCCAAAGAAACCTCCAGGCAACTCCACCTGGAGGGGACAGTGGTCACTTCTGACCTCTCACCCATTGACTCCAGATCACCACAGGGAGTTCATCTGCTCAATCAAAAATTTGATTGAGCAGACCAGGTTGCCACACTTGTTATAATCATTTTATTCATATTTGGGGAAAAAACATGAAGATCCCAAAGATGAACGGTTTCAGTTAAAGAAGTGTCCACGGCCCATTGTATATTATGGATAAAGATCGATGTAGTACGCGTGAATGAATTTGAAAGACAGAAATGGACAACTAACAAAAAACCGTGGTATTTTTCTAGCCTTGGACCTGTGTACACCTCCGAAGTGCAATCAGGTCCAAGCAACCACGTCCCTAGAGGTATCTCTTCGCTCTAAATAGTTTTGTACGCTTAGGAGAGAGGGACAATGAGGAGTCAGACACCCCAGGCTAGAATTCTGGCGGAATCACGATATATCGGGTGTTAGACCTACATAGGTGAGTGTTTGTTAGCTAGGTTAGGTTAAGATAGGTTAGTCAAGGCTTGGGGTGCAGCCCAAATCTGAAAAAAATACCTTTGAAAAACTGGGCCATTTAGCATCCCGAACTTAGTTTGTGGGACACCGGAACAGAGGTGTGAAAACCAGAACGAATCTCTACATACGAGCTTATATAGTGAATTTTAATGTGGTATGTTTTTAAGAGCCTATAGATACACGTCCATATTATTATTACTAAAACTGTAAGAAATCGCCTCACAATCGCTCAATTAAAATACAGTAAAGTGCAAAATGCAATAAAAAGTATTGTTCTTTAAGTCCTCCCTTTATATAATTTTTGAAAAAGTCCTTCTATTTTTAAACAAGGTTCAAAATCGTTCGTTTTTTGAACTCCATGTTAAATCCCATTGGATAAAAACCCGTCCCACAAACATTTGAAAAACTCTCGTTAAAAACGATTTAGAACAATAACAAAATAATTAGCACATACTTTCATGTATTCAATTTATTGTCTTCACGATATTTCCGTTTTATAAATTTTGAAAAGGTACTTCTATTTTTTAATAACGTTTAAAATCTTACGTTTTTTAACTCTTATGTTAAATTCCATAGGATCAAAACACCTTCCAACAAACATTTGAAGAACTCCCATTAAAATGACTTAGAACAATAACAAAATAATTAGCACGTGCATTGATCTAGTGTTTCCTTTTTACAAGGGTAGCACGTGAAATTACTTTTCTATTAATTATTATGTGACTTGAAACCTGTAGAAAAAAACGTTAAAACCCCATTTTTAAGTTTTTTTGGGACTTTTCTATTGTAATTTCATGTAAATCAGTTGGGAACGTTTAATTTGGTATGCATGTTGTGTCCAAGTTTCTTTGTGTATAGTTTGGTTTTCTATTGTTTTTATTTTAATAAATGTCAGTTTAAGAGAAGAACAAGTTAAATTTGTAGGAAACTACACTAATAGTCTAGTAAGTGAATGTGGTAATCAGAGCCTCAGCTAGGAATTTTGTGCCCGGAGACTACATTACTTTGAACGCCCCTTACCTCCCTAAAGGCTACTCACAAATTTGAGTCGTTTGTATTAGTGTGAATAAATGTGAATTTTTAGGCTTGCAAGTGAATTAGCTTAAAATCAAAAACTATTATACAGTATTCTCTTTAGTAGGCCTTGCTTATAGCAGTGTTTCAACTTTTTGTAAATTTTGCAAATTGTACGACGGGTTTACTAGTGTAAATAATTTGTACACTACACATGAAAACTTCTAAATTAATGTGCAATAAGGAAAATAGTGGGGGGAAAAAGTATAATTTCACAATTTATAAGTCGTTTTTTAATTTTAATTTTTAAACGTTTGGCGCCCATGTTTGTTGGCGCCTGGAGATTGCATTTTTACGACCATATTTACAAATTAATTTTATGTCAATTTTAAAAAAAAACATTTTACATTAAAGGTTTAATGGGAAAAAGCTTCCAATTTTATCATAAACAGCCATAAAGTTCATTTTAAACCTTTAATTATGGAAATTCTTTTCTACATAATTGTATAATATTCTAGTTTTTAACGTGTTTAAAATTTTTAAAAGTGTTTTTGAATAAAGTTTACATCAATTTTTTAAAGTTAAAAATAAACCATCTTAAGGGCGTTAGTTACTGTATTTTTTTAGAAAATGGCGCTTTTAAATTATGGTTAAAGACGCGATGTGAATGCAATAATTTATTAAACATATAACTCGGCAAGATTAAATTTCTTTGTGCAAACCACATTGTTTGTTCCACCTGTTAAAAACGCCTGAAAGGAAAATGAATGTTAATTTACAGAACCATGAAATAAATCAGTTTGATAATTTTTCCTCTTTCCAAATAAAATGGATTCATTCATTAAAAAGAAGAAACTTAAATCAGTTTTAATGACGTAAAAGCCACCAGCTAAAATATTTAATTACTTTCCCTCAACTTATTACTTTGAATAATTTAATGAAGAACAAAGTTAATTTGTTAATTTATGAAAAGTATGATAATTAATTATTACTTATACTGGTAAATTGTTCTTGATTAAAATTCAAGTCTTATGTAGTGCAATAATTTCGTCTTTCTTGCTTCCTTTTAAGCACTTAATAATTAATAATTCATTAATGGCAGTGGTTTGCTTAGATTTAAAATTCATTTTATCATTCCAAGTACTGTAGAAAGTTAGCAAAGTAAAAAAAAACGAGTACCGGAAATCTTCATTTTGAAATATAGCATCATCATTGCAATGCCTCTTATGCCTAGTACTCACCTGATAATTTAAATACATTTAAATAATAAACGTGTTCTACAGAGCCCTGTGAAGGACAAACAAACAATATGTCGAATTCAATTTATTCAGTTTGTGAGCTTTTGACATCGACGCTATAATTTTACCAACTTATAGATGGTGTTATCTGCGACTCGTTTCTTCTCTTGATCGCGCGGTGGCCGCACGAAGAAGATCCGAATTACAGAAATAGCTGGATGGAGATGAATTACGATCATCCTCCTGCATGGGGGTGAAATCAATGCAGAAAGATGGTGGTCATTCTTCTCTCGGTCGATGCTGATGTACATCTTCTCCTGTGTGTTGTTACCGATAGAAAATGTTGTAGCTTCTTCAGGATCGTATGTCTCTGTAGAGAAGTTAATAGATACCGAACATAAAGACAAAGCAGATTTCCATTATGGACACTTTATTCATTCTTGTACAGAAACACTCTAAGTTTGCAAGAATGAACTGTTTATTAAAGGTGGGTCCTCATGCCCAAGATGTTGTACGGAATAATCAACGTAATACAATTTAGAGCAAAGACAAGGACGAGGAACAAAGATGAACACGGTCCTTTTATACCTTGGACCTGTGTACACCTACGAGGTGTAACCAGGTCCAAGTGACCATGGTTCTATGTGTATCACTCAGAAACTTCGATGTGCGTCAGAAGTGTGATTCAGAGAGGTTGGAAGGACAAGCAGGAGTTGTTTACCCCCCCAGGCTATTTTTTTGGCTGGAACGGAAATTACTGGGTGTTACATACCTCCCAACTTTGCTTGGAGTACGTCCTCATACTCCAGCCAAAGGAGGAAGGTGAAGTTACGCAAGCAGGGCAGCATGGGTGAATGTGAACTCACCTTGTACAGTGGTGTATTTATAAGAGGGCACTGGTACGGAAGTGCCAGTGTCCTCCAGCGTATGAAAAGGCTGAAACGAAAACATAGTCAATGTGACAATCAAAATTAAAAGTTCGCCGGGTGGCGAACACCTGCTGAAATGCGGTACATTTTTTAGAAGAATGGAACATTATTGATGAACAGGAAAGTGATCTAAACATGTTTTTATTTTTTATAAAATTTTTTGATTGTACCACCCGGCCGGGTGGTAGCCCCACGAGTCATGCGGCGGCGCAGCTATCCCTGTTGCGGAGGTTGGGGAAGGTCCTGGCTCCATGAGTTCGTAGAAACTGGACTCACCGATGAGAGGCGGCAGCGGAGAGCCACTGACCCTGGTCGTTCGGCAGGTCCCGGTGGGAGATGTTATGGATGTCCCGGTCCCCGATGATCTTCCTAGAGGATCGCTTGTTGTGTAATAGGGCCCAGGCAGTGTCTCACAAAATGGTGATCCTGTAGTGGGGGTCCGGTTCCGGGATGTGAAGACGACTAGTGCGGATGGTCTTTCTGTTTGGGAGGCTGAAGACGAAGTTAACGAAGGCCCCCAGAAGGGCGGACATGGCTGCATCGATGACATCCCCAGTGAATCGCAGGGTTTCGGCAATCCTCCGGTTCGGGAACATGATTGTGATGAAGATGCATGCCTAGCGGGAGAGCCCCACGATATATCGCTTCCGTGGTGGGGGGTCCAGTCGAGGGAACCCTTCCTCCAAGTCGAAATGTCTCGTGTAAAGGGTGTTGGCAGAGCATACTTCACGCTGCCAAGTGACCCACCAGTTGTTGAGGAGTCGCTCGCCGGAGGTAGCTGCACGGAATGGCCGATCCAACGATAATCGCCCCACGTAGGGGTACTGCGGGCGATGCAGCTGGTCGTGCTGGCTTTGAGGCTGCAGGAAGTGCAGGCCTCCTCTCATTTGATGTACCTATGATTGGCCTAGCATGGCACAAGGCGGACCGGGCACATTGGTGCTTCGAGGCCAATCCCTTGCTCAGGGCCTCTTCCGGTTTTGTGCTTCCTGGGGGAAGACCCAGTGCTTCCCTGGAACACCTCCCTCCCACATGACATCCTGCAGAAGGTTCATGATGGCCTTCTGCTTCCTCAAAAAGGCGGCGCAATTGGCAGAAGGTGGAGGCATCGGAGGCACATGTGAAGACCTCCCAGGAGGACTGCCCAGAGGTGGCGGAGAAGGAGAGCGGCACGGGGCCACATTCGTGGGGCCCCGATACACGTGGCGAAGGCCATGGTCCAGTTGGATGTGCAGGTCCTGTTGGGGTGCCATATCCCTTCGAACAAAGTCATCGCGTGGCGGAGGGCCACGTTGGAAGGAGCCAGGTTGCTCCTGTTAGGTCGGCATCGGAGTTGCGAGTCACGAGGTGGAGAGAGGCGTTTCTGCAGACGCAGAGGAGAGTGGTGGTTCTTGCATGCCTGCTGAGGCTATTCCTTCGGGAGTTGCCCCGCGCAGGGGAGGCCCAGCTCGTTGAGGTGGGAACAAACTGCACGGAGGTAGGCCAGGCTTTCCTCTCCCTGCACCTTATCTTTTACCATTTGTCGGATGGCGGCCTCTCGCTGCAGCTCAAGCTAGAGATCCTCGAGGGGGTGCGTATTGACCCACCACCCCCGTGCTTTCCTTTAGCGGCGGCTCCACCCGGAAGCGGCTGTCCTTGTGCGATGCTGTTCTGAAATGCCTGATTAACACCCCAGGCCATTGTGTTTATGTCGATTGTATCCTCACGCTCCTCCCAATAGTGCTTGGATGTTGTGACGTCGAAGGGGACGATACTGCTGGGAGTATCCGGCTTCCCTTCATGCCCGATGTTCGCTGGACATTTTAAATTCGGTCTTAGGTGCTTCACCAGCTCTGAGGAGGTGCGATGCCTAGAAGATGTGGTCGGTGATTCTTTCCTGGTTGTTGTCTCGCTGGCGGTGCCCGCCATTTGTTGTTTATATGTCGGAGCTGGTGAGAGAGGTTCGGCGGTCCCTGCCATTCCACTCTCGATGTCCTCTTCACTTGAGGAAGCAGACATTCGTCTGCCTCCTCTCCAAGATCCACGGCCCGACATAATTGAATAGTTCTTGAAAAGAAAAGGTGCTTACTTTAAATATTGCCCCACTGGTGATACTTCAAAACAATAGCAGAAATCGGTGACCGATCACACTGCTATTGGTCACAAGAGATGCTGAAAGTCTTGGAGGCTCGGTGCACTGTCAAAATTCACAAACACACTTGGAATGTCCGATGACTTGTAGGTGGCACAAGGTGAAAACACACAAACTCGGAGAACAAAACTTAATAAACTTGTAGAAAAAGTTGAAGAATTTGAAAATGAAGAGTGCGATGGTGATTGCTCTTTAAGAAAAATAACAAGTGAAGTGATTGACCATGTTTGGTCCTATTTTTATATGTATTATTTTAAAATTTGGGAGTTAGAACGACCAGCCCCTTTTGGAATGGGACACCTTGCCTCTTTTTTTTTTCTTATTGCTTGTGGGGGGTTCTCCCACTAATAAAAAATATCGAGAGGTGCCGATCTAATTCTTATTAGGCCTCCGATTTCCTGAGGCATGCAGCTGTCTACCAGCTGGTTGTATACTGTCTCCATGAGTTTCCGGCA
Source organism: Brachycybe producta (assembly GCA_036925085.1). Lineage (NCBI taxonomy): Eukaryota > Metazoa > Arthropoda > Diplopoda > Playtdesmida > Andrognathidae > Brachycybe > Brachycybe producta. Next base: position 14,557,241 of record JAUPFP010000001.1, on the reverse strand, counting down.
GCAGGAGTGGCCTTTTGTCGGTGGTTGGGTGCCTGGAGCCATGATGGCTACCATTCTGTTTTCCCGGCACCCTTCGACTTCCACGGATGTTGCAAGGACGTCAAGCGTGTCCTGCCACGTGATCAGCTCGGCCGAGGTCCATGCTCGCATGGGGTAATTGGTCAGCCATGTGTGGGTAAACGGTCGCCGAGAGCCATAAACTTCCAAATAAAGGCTTGTGTGCTCTCGCCTTCCACTTGAAGCTTCTCGATATACTGTTTCTCCAAGATGGATAGTTCGTTCGGTTTACCGAGCGTGTCTACCAATCCTACATGCAGCTCAGGCCACGAAATGCTACAACATTCATACTTCTGCTTGCTCAACCACATACGGGAAGCCCCGGTGAAGCATCCAGTGAGATACTCTTCTTTGTGGCAGTCAGTCCAGTCATACAGGTGGGCCACTTCCTTGAATTCTTCCAGGATTCTTCAATCCATCAAACTTTTGGATTGCATCGGCTGGGAGGCGGCCACTATATTTATTGTTGAAATTTTCAGTGGAGTTTTCTCTGGGGCTGGTCTGTAGATGCCATCTTGTATGTTAGACATCCTAGTGGTCATCGGTGCTGCCACTTGTGGTGGAAAACGTGGTGCATAGACTGAAGGATCTTGTGTTGGGTCTTGGTTTTGGGCCCTACCCTGCTGCTGTTTCGTGGGTGCCGGGTGATGGTCACCACATCCAGCCTGGACAAGTGATTGTGGAGTCAGCACGTGTCATAGTCGGTGGTGCGCACAGTTGTTCCACATGCTCGTCTCTATGGTTTGAACCGTCTGACTTGTCTCGACGCCATTGTGGAGTGTACTGCCAGTCAGTGTGGTGCAGTAGGTGACGTGGTGTAGTGTCTGTCATATCGATCCTGATGCTCCCTGTAACCATAATAGGGGGCTGAAGAGGCGTCAGAGTCATTGTTGCTTGTTGCAATGTTGGTGTGTACGCGTTGTCCACTGTGGTGTTGTCGGTCGATTGGGCTTGAACTGATTGTCCATGAGCCGGGCCGCGTTTTCTGCTAGTGTGGCCACCTGTTGTGATAGCTCAAGGAGATTGGGCCCGGTCGGCTGCGGCAGTGGTGTCACATTACCAATGATGGGGTTGTGTTGCGAATCCTCATGGGAACCCTGGTGATCCGACATTATGTCTGAAGACTCGTGTGCTGCAGCCATGATTGATGATGCGGTGTGCAAGGTGTAAGCGGTGTGGATTTGTGGTGACGAATGAGTCCGGCAAAGTCTGATTCGGTGTGTGCAGCTCCGAGAGTTCTCGAGTACACTCTGAGCAATGTTTTTCGGTTCCATATCGGAGTCTAGTATGAGGTGACTCATTCAACACGCAGTTGTAGTAACGTCGTGGTTCTGTAAGTTGGTGTGTGTGTGTGCGCGTTGGTAATTGGTGTTTCTGTCGGTAACCGACACCTCATACTCTTATACACTGAGTAACGATGGACTACCTATGCTTCACACGTGTAGTTGCATTGTTGTTGCAGTCCCGTGGCGTGTTTTGTTGGTTATAATGTCCTCAGTTGGGTGTGATAATTCCCAACTGGTGGAGAGTGTTGTGACTTCTTTATTAAGTGTCTAGACTTAGAACTCTAATCTTCTCAACACATGGTAAATGGCTACCACATGGAGGTTAAGAGGGTTCTAGAATTCCCATTAAAGAACAGCAGATGCACAATGCAAATTTGAGCGTGGTACACCACCCAATCAAATATTGCACTGGAAGAAATTGGAAATAAAAAGAGAAGAGTGAACCTAAAATGCGGTGCCCGCACACTTAGGTCTACTTGAAATAAGGATTAAGAGTATGTGTGTAGAGTACACACAAAGACGAAAGTTCAAGATGGCTGAACTTTCAGAAGAGGAACAAAAAGAATAAAAGTCCAAGATGGCTGGGCTTTTATAGGAAAGAGTAAAGAAAGCTGAATTACTCAAAAGAGTATAGGATTCTGGAGTGGTGCCCACAGACCAGAGAATCTGTTTTATTGAAAAGAGTAAATCAGTGAAGAAATGGAAGAATGTTGGTTGTTTGAAAAGAAAAGTTCTTTGCAAACAAGAAGAAATGTTCAGACTGTTGAATTTAGACGTCCTCACTGGTGGATGGCTCTGGATGAAAAGGGCAGAGTCACTGGCAGTGAGGAACTATGTTGAGTGATGAGAAGAGGTCTGTAGGTGGTGCTGTGGTGGCCACTTCCGGTTGTTGAATTTTGTTGTAATGTCCGAAAATGTTCAAAATGATGAAATCCGCCAGGTGGCGCTTGATGGTCACCAGGAGGAAGAACACAAAAAGAGAGAAAAGTCCAAAAGAAAAGAGAACTTTTTTCTAGAAAGAGAAACTCCACAAGTGCATGCCCTTTGGAAGAGAAGAGAGGAGCAAGGAACAAAAAGAGAAGAGAAGATACAACAAAGTGTTCCCATGGAGTGAAAAACCGCTCTGTTGGCACTTTTTGAAGAGTTTGTCAATCCAAGATGGCGGCTGGTGCTTCAATGTTGTTCAATGGAGATAGTTCATGTGAAGTACATTGAGGTGATGATGGTGAGTTTGAAGATGATGACTTGGGACATAGAGGGTCCCAAGGGAAGCACAATGGATGAAATAAAGAACAAAGAGAAGAGGGGACAAGAGAGTCCCACGTGGCTAGATAAAAGTGTTTTAGCTTGTAAGCTGCTAACAATGATACGGAGCTAGGACAAAAACTTACAAGGAAAATTAGAAATAAAAGGTGAAGGTAGTAGGCACATTTAAAAAACACAAACGTCTTTTAAAGGCCTATTAATAGGTGGAAAGAGAAGTAGCTGAGATTTGTTTGCTTAATTCACAATGATACAGAGTTTCGGCTAAGCAAACTCTTCTCGGAGATTAAAAAGAATTTGTTTGAAGTGTCGCCCATCTACCAACCAATGATACGGAGGAGGGTCAAGTGAGTTTCACTTTGAAATGTAAAGAAGAGTTAAGAAAACAGAGGATGACGAAACAAAACATAGAATACAAAAACATGGACGGAAACACATGTGTCCACAACAGTTGCCTCTGTGTTCCCCCGAGTGCTAAGCGGATGGCAGACAAAAGTTCTTTCTCCACGTGTATCTCTGGACAGGACACAGAATTGCATAGTCGACCTGTGATGTGTGTATTCACAGAGTTTCTTTCTACATGCGGTTCCATAGATTCTGCGCCACGTGGTCGACTTTTGATGCAATCGCTGGTCTCTCTCAACACGTGGCTCCTACATAGAAAGGATGGATGAAGGATCATGAGGCACAATCACAAAACTTTGGACAAAGGACGGCTTCTGTAGACAGGTCGGAGAAGGCAAATGAAGGCATACCCCGCACCTCCACCAAATGTGAGCGTTTGACATTGACGCTATAATTTTACCAACTTATAGATGGTGTTTTCTGCGACTCGTTTCTTCTCTTGATTGCATGCTGGCCGCATGAAGAAGATCCGATTTACAGAAATAGCTGGATGGAGTTGGATTAATATCATCCTCCTGCATGGGGGTGAAATCAATGCAGAAGAATGGTGGCCATCCTTCTCTCGGTCGATGCTGATGTACATCTTCTCCTGTGTGTTGTTACCGATAAAAAATGTTGTAGCTTCTTCAGGATCGTATGTCTCCTGCCTTATGATGTCTCTGGCCTCTGTAGAGAAGTTAATAGTTACCGAACATAAAGACAACACAGATTTCCATTACAAACACTTTATTCATTCTTGTACGGAAACACTCTAAGTTTACAAGAATGAATTGGTTATTTAAGGTGCGTCCTTTTTGTCCAAGATGTGGTATGGAATAATCAACGTAATACAATTTAGAGCAAAGACAAGGACAAGGAACAAAGAGGAACACGGTCCTTTTATACCTTGGAGCTGTGTACACCTACGAGGTGTAACCAGGTCCAAGTGACTATGGTCCTAAGTGTATCACTCCGCCACTTCGATGTGCGTCAGAAGTGTGAGTCAGAGAGGAGGGAGGGACAAGCCGGAGTTGTTTACCCCCGGCTATGGTTTTGGCAGGAATGGGAGTTACTGGGTGTTACATTGTACAATCATTGAAGCACGTCGGAATTTATATAAATTTGAATAAATGAACGGTTTTTTTTCTCAAGGTCAACTATATGTTGCACACTCCCCATCCAAAAACCCCGTGATATTAAATTGGAGAGGGGAAAAGGTTGGAAAGTGTAGAGGGGAGAGAGAGAAACGTGGAAGGGGAAAAGGTTGGAAAGTGTAGAGGGGGAAAGAGAAACGTGGAGGGAGGAATAAAGGGGGAGGGGTGACTGAAATTGAAATGATTTTTTGTAGTGAATCATGGCTAACTGAAGATGTTTCATCCGCGGAGGTTTTCCCCCAACAATTTAACATATTCCGAAAAGATCGGAACTTAATCAAAGGTGGAGGTGTATTTCTTGCTATCAATAAAAACCTTACATCAAAAAGAGAACCTGCGTATGAAGGTGATTGTGAGGTAGTTTGTTGTAGCATTTCACTTCATAATGGGAGAAAAATTTTCTTATTTTCATTCTATCGCCCACCTTCAAGTGACGAGGAGGAATTACTCCAATTTAGAAAATGTTTGGATTCCTTATTTTCTACCCACAAACATGCATCAGTTCTCATTAGTGGGGATTTTAACCTTCCAGAATTAAATTGGAAAAATTATGCTGTTGACTCCCAGTGCTCTAGTAAAAAATTAATAAATATACTGCTTGATAGTGTATGCACATACTCCCAGGATCAACTAGTGCAAACCCCTACACGCTGCACCAATACAACAGCTAATATTTTAGATTAAGTTTTTACGAACACCCCAGAAAATGCCAAATCAATTGAAATTGCTGATGGCATAAGCGATCACAAAATGATTTGCTTAGAATTTGCCACCCAATTCGAAAAACTCCAATCAGCTCCTCGAAAAGTCCTACAGTACAATAAAGCTGATTGGGCTAATTTTAAGCTCTTTGTAACAAATGAACTGAAAAATAAAAATAAAAATGGACTATCAAAAGATGTAAACCAACAGTGGTCATTGTTTGTCAGTGTCATTTCTAATGGCATAAATAAATTCATCCCATTCAAAAATGTAAAATCAAGCTTGGAACCAATTTGGTACACCACTGAGATACGCCGCACTCTTCGTAAACAACGCAAATTTAGATGTAAAATGAAGATTAAAATGAATGATACTATTAAATTGCAGTTTAATTCCCAGCGATATCTTGTGAAAAGCTTGCTTAAAAAAGCATCACTCCATAAAAATCCCAAGTTGTTCTGGAAATATGTAAAAAATCTCAACAAAATTCAACATAATATAACTTCAATTATAACACCACTTGGTGATGTCTGTACTGACAAACAGGTTATTGCAAGCACACTTAACGATTATTTCCGAAGTGTCTTTCATGCTAATGATAGCAATGAGGAACCACAACTTGGCACCTTATCTCAAGTCATGCCTGATATAATCATAAACTCCACTTTATTACAAAATTTGCTTTGTAATCTAGATGTTAATAAATCAGCTGGTCCAGATGATATCTCGCCAAGATTGCTAAAGGAGCTGGCCACAGAAGATAGCCCTTTTTTAAGTAAACTTTTCCAAGATTCCCTTGATAGTGGTATACTGCCTAAGGCATGGAGGCAAGCAAATATCTGCCCAATTCTTAAAACAGGAGATAAAAATTGTCCAAAGAACTATAGACCCATTTCTCTGACCTCCATTGTTTGTAAAACTCTCGAGCATATAATTTATTCTAATACAATCAAGCATTTAAAAAACCATAAATTAATTCATGAAAACCAGCATGGTTTTCGAAAAGGCAGATCATGTGATACCCAACTAGCACTATTCATCCAAGACATACAATCTGGCTTGGATAGTAAGGGCGAATTTGACTTGGTATTTTTAGATTTTGCAAAAGCATTTGATACAGTGAAGCATTTGATACTAATTAAAAGAATGATGACTTTTAACTTAAATAAACAAGTAATTTCGTGGACATCATCATTCTTATCAAATAGACAACAGCGAGTCCAAATTGATGGTGCTGTGTCAGACTGGGCTAAAGTAACATCTGGTGTACCTCAGGGTAGCATTCTTGGACCACTGCTTTTCCTTCTGTTCATAAACGATCTGGCAGACAGATGCAACAGTACGATTTGTTTGTTTGCAGATGATGCTGTTGTTTACAGGAGGATTAGGGATAATGAGGATAGTGAAGTCCTCCAAAGAAATCTAGACAGTGTTGAAGAGTGGTGCTCTGAGTGGCATTTACAACTGAATAGGAGTAAATGCAATGTTATGCGAGTTTCCTGAAAGCGAGAATCGTTCATGGCAGATTACACAATGGGAGATGTTCAGCTAACCCATGTTGATACCATCAAATATCTTGGCTTAACCTTGTCCAAGGACATGCTTTGGAAAGATCATATAACCAAAGCAGTTGCCAAAGCTAATCAAAGGCTGCAGTTTGTCCAACGCACTCTTAAATATTGTAAAGAAAATGTAAAGAAGGTCTATTACTTTACCCTAGTTAGACCTATCTTATAATATTGTTCCCCAATTTGGAACCCATTTAGAAATAATCTAAAACAAAAAATAGAAATGGTGCAGCGTATAGCTGCAAGATTTGTAAAGGGACGGTATGCGTATACTGACAGCGTATCGTCTATGGGAATCATTAGCAGGCCGAAGAAATGAGCAAAACCTCGCTCTTCTGGGACGTTTGCTGTCTTGTGATAACATTACCCTGCTTAATGGTTTACTAACTCGAAATCCTCGTAAAGGTAGATTTGGACATTCAAAAACTTTCAAAGAATTAATGGCTAGGACTGATGCATATTTTTGGTCTTTTCTTCCTAATGTTATTAGACTATGGAATTCTCTTCCTGTGAATAGTTCTTTCTTAGGACGATTTCAATTTCATGATGATGTCTTATTTTTAAATAATGACAATCAGTCGTGATTGGGAGCAATCCCTCCCTGCCACATGGCTTTCGAGCTGATTGCAGGTGTATTTAATTGAACTTAATTGAATATGTGAATAAAATAGTCTAATATAAAATAAAAATTTAATGTATTATATTATAATTAAAACAATGATATTAATAATAAATAAATACAAGGTAAATAAATTAAGTAATAATAAAAATTATAAAAAAACATAGAAAAAAAAACAAACAAAAAACATAGTTATTGTTAAAATACCTTATAAATAATTTAATAAATATTCTGTAGTACATAATAAAATGTAATACTAATATTATTATTAATAATATAATATTAATATTGAAATATAATATAACATAAATTAAAAGGTTTCAGTAGAAAACATGTGATAGTTGTATTGTAAGTGAATAAAATAGCCTGTAATATATAATAAAATTTACTGTATTATATTAAACTTTAATATTATAATAATAATCCTAGTAATAGTAAAAGTAATATTATAATATACTAAATATTTTGCGTCCAAATTTTGCAAAAAAAAAACAACTTCTAGCACAGCATTACCCACTGCAGTGGCGCCAACTGGGAGGGGGTGGGGGCAAAAGCAAAAATAGATACCTATTCAGCCACCGTAAAATATGGAACTATTATAAAAAACGTCTCCAATGAAATTTAAACTTTTTTTTTTCCTCTATCCGACTAATAATGTGAAATGAGGTTGTTTGTTTGATGAATACGTGAAAAATAATGAACATTAAGTTTGAAAAGATGAAAGTAGATGCCGTTTGCCCTAAAGGAACCACTGACCACTTTAATACTACTAACACAATCGTGAAATTTAGTTATTGTTTTTTAATTTGTAAAGTTCCTTAAATTTGTCATATAAAAATTGTTTCAATTAGATAATACATGTATAATAACCAAAAGCTACAGATTTTGTTTTATAAACAACATGACCTAGGGCTCTTATGTGACTACGAGCTATTTCTTAATATTTGAAGCTGCATCGCAAAATTACTTCAAAAAAATCTCAGCAAAGAGCGCCAGCATCGTTTTTCTATTGAGCCCATAGACCTGATGTTAAAATAGAAACGTTAGTTTTGAAAATACACCGTTGGGGCAATATGTTTATTTTTCATATTTAAAGTTGTCCAATTTTGATGCTTCAAAGTGCAATGTGCACCTTAAATATATGCTGATCGAGTGATAGAATGACAAAAAATAGGTAAATGCGGTTATATTTTTAAAAACTATTTCAAAATCGCGAATTTCTGCTCGTAAAATACATAAAAATATTTTTAAACAAAAACACAATTAAACCACAATGAAGCCTACACATTGGCGCATCTGTTTAACTTAAGAGTTAGAAGTTCGCGTTTTTGAAATACTTTTTAAAAAAAGAACCGCACTTACCAATTTTTTTGTCATTCTATCACTCGATGAGCATATATTTAAAGTGCACATTGCACTTTGAAAACTTAATATTGGACAACTTTAAATATGAAAAATAAACATATTGCCGCGATACTGTGTATTTTAAAAACTAACGTTTCTTCATTGACATTATTAGGTTTATGGGGTCAATATAAAAACGATGCTAGCGCTCTTTGCGGAGATTTTTTAAAGTAATTTTGTGATGTTGCCTCTTAAAGGTATTTTGGAAACTAGGACGGCTCAATCACTTAATGTCGCCAAATAAATATTTATTTTCCTTTGGTCCCTCACTGCAGTGGCTATTATGTCTCATCCCACCCACAGTATAGGGAAAGACAGTATGTTCACTGATGCCAATTTCATGTAATGCGAAGCTTCACCCCTAAATTCCTCCTCTTTTTTGTGCCCCCTGGTGGCAAGTTAGTAAAACCACCATGAGGCTCAATTGAGTATACTATAAATGTGCTTACATGTGATCACTGATCAGTGTTTTACTTATAAAAGGTATGTGACGGGTATGACGGGAGCCAAATTCACAGGCAATTGTGCGCATGCGCGTCGTTTGTTCCTTTTCAATTCAATTCAATTCAATTAAATACACCTGCAATCAGCTCGAAAGCCATGTGGCAGAGAGGGATTGCTCCCAATCACGACTGATTGTCATTATTTAAATATAAGACATCATCATGAAATTGAAATCGTCCTAACAAAGAACTATTCACAGGAAGAGAATTCCATAGTCTAATAACATTAGGAAGAAAAGACCAAAAATATGCATCAGTCCTAGCCATTAATTCTTTGAAAGTTTTTGAATGCCAAAATCTACCTTTACGAGGATTTCTAGTTAGTAAACCATTAAGCAGGGTAATGTTATCACAAGACAGCAAACGTCCCAGAAGAGCGAGGCTTTGCTCATTTGCCTGTTAATGATTCCCATTCTAGCTCTTGGAGCTACGCTCCGACGATACGCTGTCAGTATACGCATACCGTCCCTTTACAAATCATGCAGCCCTATGCTGCACCATTTCTATTTCTTGTTTTAGATTATTTCTAAATGGGTTCCAAATTGGGGAACAATATTCTAAGATAGGTCTAACTAGGGTAAAGTAACAGACCTTCTTTACATTTTCTTTACAATGTTTAAGGTTTTTATTATATATAACACAACTATCATATATTTTCTATTGAAATCTTTTATTTTATGTTATATTATATTTTAATATTAATATTATTAATTGATTAATTATTATTATCATTAATATATTGTTTATATTTATTTTTAATAATATTAATATTAAATTTTATTATATATAATTATGGAATTTTAAGTAAATTATTACACTCTATTTTTACAATAATTTATTATGTTTTTATTTATTTTATTCACACAACTAACACATGAAAACCTATTAACATATGCAGTAAATAAGGTAAAATAACGTATAGGCTATGTGGCGAGCTTTATTGTGTCGTCACACCATGGCCGCTGCTTCCCTATCAACAGTTGGCTTCCTTGGTAACGAGCAAACCTTGTTACTCTACAAACCTTGGCAAGCACCTTCTTTTAGCAGCAATGATTTAATTATTAGAGTATGGTGCGCACAGCATGGCATAATTAACATAACCGAATAAAAGGGATTAAAAGATTACATGTCGAGATTCTGAAAACAGTCGAAATGTCGAGATTAAAGTCGACCCGTCGAGATTTAAAAAAAATCTCTAGTTAGTATCCTTTATAGGGCTCCGTAGAAAAACGTTTGCTTGAAAAATATAAATTTTTTTCAAAAATACGATATGGGAGAAGAGACCTCGTATGTCGCCTCTGCAGTGGGTATGATACCCACTGCAGTGGCGCCATAGGAGGAAAAACAACAAAATAAATATCTATTCAGCCAACTTAAAAATATACATAAAAAAGTATACTAATACCTAGTACACAGCTAATAATTTAGATGCATTTAAATTAAAAATATGTTCTACAGAGCCCTGTGAGGGACAAACAAACAATATATCGAATTCAATTTATTCAGTTAATAATCTGATAATATTGAGTTAATACTTAAATCAAATATATAAACTATTGACAAAATATTGATTTAGTATTTCCATGTAAAATATTAATAATACAGTCAATTTTTATTTGGTTCATGTCCTTAACTGGATTCCGTATACATCTAAACACATTTAAAGTTATTTATGGAATCACAGATGTCATTTTTTGAAATTGTAAAAATAGATAACAATCACAAAATAAATTTTGGAATGTTTTAAATGCATCTTATAAGTGTTCTTTAATTAATTCTAACGTTTCAGTAATTGCTTTGCAAATTAGCATAAATCAGTTACTTTGCAATAGCTAAAAGAAGGGCGTCAAAAAAAAAAAAAAGAAACATATACGTGTCATTTAGTCATTTTTACTTTTCTCAAGAGCTTTAATGAATTCAGTATTATATCACAATTAAGATGAAGAACAATTAAAATTAAAATTTTAATTTTAATAGCATAGTCTTAGAAGAATGATTGTTATTTTAAATGTGTCAACCCATACATAGTATGATTAATGTGATGAGTCCAGTGTTTTTTTTTGTTTCTATCTCTCTCTCTCTCTCTCTCTCTCTCTCTCTCTCTCTCTCTCTCTCTCTCTCTCTCTCTCTCTCTCTTCTTTCTCTACCTCTCTCTCCCCCTCTCTCTCTTTCTCGTTCAAAATGGAATAATTTATTATTATTATGCAAATGATTGCATGATAGTATAAATAAAAAAGAAAGAATTAAAAAAATCATAGGTGGTCAACAATGTGTTTTTATGTGTTTTTTCGACAACCTGGGCCCAATTTCACAATAGTTTACGAACTATTAATATTATTGAATTCACTTGTAATTTGTAAATTCTTCTACACAATGACAAAACACAAGTTACAATATTACAAGTGAACTTGCCAATATTATAAGTGGATTAAAATTTTAGAAGCTTCTGGTTGCACAATAATAATTAATACTTGGGGAGTTACATTGACAAGTAATCTTTCTTGGAAGCAGCATGTTGATAATGTCACTAGCAAGGCAATGCAAATGCTTCTGTTTTTTGTCAACGATCATATTGCATGGTTACTTGCTTTGAGCAAGTTAGAATTGTTGCTTACAATGCGCTGATTCGACCTCATCTCGAGTATTGCTGTAGTGTGTGGAATCTCCACTCTGTAGTGGAAATGATCCAGCGTAGGGCAGCGAGATTTGTCTGCGGCAGATATGTTTACCATTAGTGTAACTGAAATGCTGGTGGGGCCTTCATTGGGATAGTTTAGCTCATCGTAGATCAGAAATTAGTTTATGTATGTTTAAGAAAATTGTATGTGGTCAATGTCGCAAACCACAGTCTAGTGGTCAGGGGCGTAGCTAGGCAACCGCAAGACCCGCAAGGGTTTGGGGGCGCAAAAAACAAAATGACAGTTATGTATTTTCAAAAATAATTGAATAAATCGACTTTCATTGTATATTTACTTTTAAAAACTACATACTTGCACCAGTAAATCTTAATAGCGATCAATGGGCATGGCGGAACAACGGTAGGAATAGTCGGAAAAATAGTAGGAACAGTCGGACGGTTAGATTTAGTTAAATTAAGCTTGTTGCAGGGTGGTTGGGGGCGCAGCCTCCAGTTTTTAAAGAATTATTCTTATTAAATCAAATTAGTCCATTGTTCGACTGATCCCAAATTTGATTAACGGGAAGAACGGTCGAAACAATGGACAAATTTGTTTTAATAATTCTTTAAAAAATGGGGTGGCTGCGCCCCCAGACCCCCTGCAACAAGCTTAATTTCCTAACCTTTTCTAACCTTCCGACTGTTCCTACTGTTGTTTAGACCTGTTCCGCCGTTCATCAAAATAGCACCCCCACCCAGTATGAGGGCTATGTGGAGAGGGAGGTAAGGGGCGCAAAGTTTTAAGTGGCGGGGGCGAAACCAAGCCTAACTTGTGATATACTGTATGTACCACTACTAGTGATATATGTAAAGCATTTGTATGTGAGAAGGGGACTTTTGTCTTTCTGCCATAGGCCTTCTTGGCTGCTTGCAAAGTATTTTTTTTTTAAATTCAAATTCAAATTTCAATTAAAGTTAACACAATGTCACACTTAGTATTTTTTATTTCAAAATTACCCTTCCCAGTAAACATGTTTTTTTATACAAATAGGAATTATTTAACATAGCATGCAATTGTTTTCTGGATTGTTGTACAAAACGAATTATTTGTAGTTTAGCGAAGGAAAAAAATACTTTAGTTAAAGAAGTTTTGAAGACTATTTGTTGTGACCACTGGTGGTGCACAGAGTAATTTTTTTTTTATAAATTTTATTTTAGATTAGAAAGTTTCAATGACCATAGGATGAACCATAAGCTAAAGCAGGAACTGCCTTTTGAGGTTCAGCTGGTTGAGGTGCAATTCCTGGTCCATATCCTTCTTGTTTCTGAACCTCAGCTCTGAATCCATTGTCATCGGCTACATAGTTGACAACTCTTAGATCACCGGTCGGTTCGAGGACAGTGTACTGACCCGTTATGGTGTTACCATATTTATTTTCTTCACGAGTTTGTTGGTTGTATGTAGGATCATCTTTCACTGAATAGGAAAATTTATAATCTCTTTCCTAGAAAACAATTTTAAAAAAAAAAAATGTGTAATTATATAATATGTTTTTAGACAATTTATGGCAATTGTTTTTCTTGTGTTGTAGTTTACTTCGTATGGTTCATATTGTGGTTGTTGTTGTTGTGGAGCTGGAGCTGGTTGGTAGGGTCCTGCAGGAAGCGACACACAGACTGCAACCATTGCCGAAAAAATCAGTACCTGAACACATCGAATAAATAAACAAACAATCATGTTAATGTATTTATTATTAAGAGCCTGGATACAGCAGTTTCTCCTAATGTAGGCGCTGTGATCGTTTTTGATTTAAAAATGTTTTTTTAATGTTTTTTCAACAGGTTTCAAGTCACATAATTAATAGGAAAATAATTTCACGTGCTAAGCTTATGAAAAGGAACATCGTGAAGCCACTACATTAATGCACGTGCAAATTTTTATGTGATTGTTCTAAGTCATTTTTAATCGGAGTTCTTCAAATGTTTGTGGGAAGGTTTTTTGATTGTATGGAATTTAACATGTAGTTAAAAAAAACGTACGATTTTAAATGTTGTTTAAAAATGGAAGGACCTTTCAAAATTTAGAAAAACAAATCATCCTGAAGCCAATAAACACATGTAAGTACGTGGTAATTGTTTTATTGCTCTAAATCATTTTTAATGAGAGTTCTTCTAACTTTTGTGGGATGGTTTTTTGGTCCTAAGGGATTTAACATGGAGTTTAAAAAAACGTACGATTTTATACGTTGTTAAGAAATAGAAGGACCTTTTTAAAATTCATAAAAAGAAAACATCATGAAGCCAATACATGAAAGCACATGCAAACTTTTTTGTGATTGTTCTAAATCATTTTTAACGAGAGTTTTTCAAATGTTTGTGGGATGGTTTTTTGATCCAATGGGATTTAACATGGAGTAAAAAAACGAACGACTTTAAACCTTGTTTAAAAATAGAAGGACCTTTTCAAAATTTATATAAAGCGAACACTTAAAGAACAATACTTTTTATTGTATTTTGCGCTTTACTGTATTTTATGTGAGCGATTGGGAGGCGATTTATTGCAAGTTTAGTAACACCAGACAGTAACACTCATTCGTCTCGTTGTCGCCTGATGAAATCAACAAGATGGCGGTGTATCTAGGATCTTAAAATTCGAAAAAAATGGATCAGAAGCCGAGTCTATAGACGAGTCTATAAAAGCTCTAAAACGCCTTAGGTGAGCTCAACTGACCCCAGAAGCCCCCCTTTTTTGTTGAGAGTTTGCTCCCCCCCCCTATGAAATTATCCTGCGGGTGTCACTATCCACTAGTTAGAGATTTAAGACCTCTTATTCAAAATTACTTATTTATTCACATCTTATCTCAATTTCAACAGTATTTTTTTTTTACATTCCAAAAATATTTTTGGTAGAAACTCTTATTTTACTGTATATGATGACGGATGACGCCATCTAACGAAATAAAGACAAACGTCTAATGTTATGGCGGCTTTATAAATATTTTTTTTTGGTTTTGTTCAACCAGATGGCGCGCCTGCGTGGCTATTATGTTGTATAGGAGGTCTGCTCGCCTAACAGCGGTTTTGAGAAAATTTATATTTTTCAAGCGAACGTTTTTTTAGGAGACACATTACGAAACAATTCAAAACATTTAAGAAACTAGAATAGTGGGTCATAATGCTGAAAGATTTTTTATACCCTGATATCTATCTAAATAAACTTTTAATGACAATTTGATAAAGGCGAAAATAGTTTTTTTTCATGAAATGTCAATAGAAAAATCCTCCAAAAAAATGGGTCCTTTTCAAACTTAACTATAAAAATGTTTACCTTTCAATATATTGCCATTAAGAAACTTTTAACATAATCTTTTATCATTCTAGTTTTTAAAATAATATTTAATTTTTTTCTCCAAAATGTTATTAAAAAAAATCGTTAGCTTCACGTTTTTGCTTTTAAATTTTACATAAAAAAACGTTTCTGTAGCGCTGTAATACCTTGTACACACATGCGTTAAATGAATTCAAATTAAATGTGTTTAGGTGAATTATACGGAATCCAGTTAAGGACATGAACCAAATAAAAATTGACTTTATTAATATTTTAAATTGAAATACGAAATCAATATACATGTATTTTGTCAATAGTTTATATATTTATATTTAAGTATTGACTCAATATTTTCAGATTATTAACTGAATAAATTGAATTAGATATATTGTTTGTTTGTCCTTCACAGGACTCTGTAGAACACGTTTATTATTGAAATGCATTTAAATTATCAGGTGTCTACTAGGTATTAGGGGGGAAAAAAAGCAAAATGAATATCCATAAAGCCAACTTAAATATACAAAATAGAGCCATTATTTATTTGGGGCGAAGTCTAGAAAAAAAGATGAGTTTCCCAGACATATTTTTTAATCAACTTTTTTTGTTGTTCTAGTTGTTTTTGTTTACAAGCAAATTACTGATTAAACAGTTGCATCGCCATAGGGAACCCATTAGAAAATACATTTACATTAATGTTTGTGCTCCTCCTGCTGCATTTTAAATGCTATTAATTAAAATATAAACGCGGACTCGTTTAGAGAAAAAAAAAATATATTTTTATTTCTATGGGGTTGTGTGACTATAAATAGCTTCATTTAAATAACATTAATAAAACATATTTTAAATAAAAGTAATATTTTAATTATTTTATTAAATTCATTTTTTGTTTGGTTTCTGTAAAAAAATATATCTTAAGAGCCTAGATAAAGCATTTAATTCAAAAATTTTCCGAATGTAAGTGCTGCGATCGTTGTTGATTTAAAAATGTTTTTAACGTTTTTTCTCCAGGTTTAAAGTCACATAATAATTAATAGAAAAATAATTTCACGTGCTAACCTTGTAAAAAGGAAACATCGTGAAGCCACTAGATTAAAGCACGTGCTAATTATTGTGTTACTGTTCTAAGTCATTTTGAACGAGAGTTCTTCAAATGTTTGTAGGATGGTTTTTTGGCCCTATGGCATTTAACCATGGAGTTAAAATACTTAAGATTTTAAACGTTATTAAAAATAGAAGGACCTTTTCAAAATTTTTAAAAGGAAATATCGTGAAGCCAATACACGAAAGCACGTGCGAACTTTTTGTTATTGTGCTAGATCGTCTTTAACGAAAGTTCTTCAAATGTTTGTGGTTCTTTGAAAAACAAAATAATTTCTATTTTGATAATTTTTTCAATTAAAATTTTGATTTTTTTTTTTTTTTTTTTGCAATCCTGTTTTTATATAAAAGTTAAAAATTAAATTATTAACTTATTTTAAGTTTGTAAAAGTTACTTCTTCCCCCAAAACAAAAAATACTTACTTTGATGAAAGCCATATTTCACTTAGAACTTCAGTAGATGGATAATCCGATTGAGTTAAGAAAAAGAAGAGTACAAAAAAACAATATGATTTATTTGAAAAAAATTTGGAGTTTATATATATCAACCAAAAATCACTAAGCCACACACCATATTTTAATTTTTTTTATTCAACTAGGTCGCATTTGTAAACATGCGGATTGCTTGATTTTACATCATTTTTTTTTTCCTGAATATTTTTCCTTGTTATTTCTCTATGGAATAAACACAAAACATCACATGCAAACAGAGAAACAGTGAATTTATTCGTTTTAAAAAAATGGAATTATTCTGAATTTGCGTGAGATCATTTGAATATATGTTATAGAAACATCATATTATGAGAAATTTGATTTACTTTGGAATTTTATACATAATATATATATATATATATATATATATATATATATATATATATATATATATATATATATATATATATATATATATACAACATGAATGAAAACGAAAGAAAACTGTCACTGGCTTATTTATAATTCAATCAGTTTGTCCGCAATATATTAGGTGTAAAACTTCCTTGAATTGTCACAGTATTTTTTTTAATAGAATTGTGAAGAAGTTGCTTGTTTGAAACTAGAGAAGCAAAAAAATACCCAAAGTAAACTTAAATAGGTGACTTGTGTGAAGGCCTTCTAAAGAATGTGTTTTTTTATACTTTTCATTTTTAGTGCTTCAATTACTGTACAATCACAATTAGTACTCTGCTAGCAGCCAAATATTCCTATGGCAGAGGGACATAAAAGTCCACATGCAGCATTAAGCATTGTCAAGCACATATACATGCACATATATAAAAACAAAAAGAATATACAAATGTCAATCCCACAAAACAAAATTATTCCCATTCACCACTGCCTCAGGAAGAGAGTTCCATTGTCTTATAACTCTAGGAAAAAAGACCAATAATATGAATCTGTCCTAGCAAGAATATCCCTAATTTTTCTAGAGTGGTCAGCCCTGCCCCTATATAGGCTTTATGTATATCACTGGACTATGGTTTAGGACAATCACCACGTGTAATTTTTCCAAACAATTTCAGCCCTGCAATGTGCCAAACTATGACATTGTAGCACTGACAGCATCTCAGTCACACTATCTGTAAATTTGTGCCTGCCACTATAAAGTTAACAAACCTAGCTGCCTTATGCTGAACCATTTCAACTGAATGAGTGTGTGTGACAGAGTGAGAATTCCATATACTGCAGCAATAATCAAGATGAGGCCGAACCAATGCTTGATAGGCAATAGTTTTAACTTGTGCTGGGCAGGTGCCCAATGGCCTTTGACTAAAACGAAGCATTTGTACAGCTTTCCCAGTAACACCATCAATTTTTTTTCCAAGAAAGGTCATCTGTCACTGTTACCCCAAGTACTTATAACACTTGACACTCCTTGACGCTTCCTTATGAAGATATTGTATTATTAAATCAATTTCAATTTAATTTCTGTAATCTTTGTATCACACGTGATTGTTATTAACCAGTTGATTATTTTTGTATTTTTTCTTGATTATGTTTACTTCGAAGTGTGGCGTGTTGCCATCTTTGTGACCTTGTGGACCATTTTGATCGTGAAGCCAATACATGAAAGCACGTGGTAATTTTTTTTTGATATTGTTTTAAATCATTTTAACGGGAGTTCTTCAAATATTTGTGGGACGGTTTTTTTTTGGTCCAATGGTATTTAACATGGGGTTAAAAACCTTTTCAAATTTATATAAAGCGAACACTTAAAGAACAATACGTTTTATTGCATTTTGCACTTTATTTTAATTAAGAGATTGTGGGGCGATTTCTTGCAGTTTTAGTAACATCATATAATAACACTCATTTGTCTCGTCGTCTGCTCAAAACAACAAGATGGACGACGTGTACATAGGCTCTTAAGCCAGTGATGCAAAAAGTGTGGCCAGTTTATTGCTCTAACTGTAGCCCAATTTTTAAAATATCACTTTTCAATTTTTTAAAAAAAATTCATTATTATTTTTATATGTTGGTTTATGCTATTTTTTTAAAAATTTCCTTAGTGGCCACACGCAACAGCCTGGTATAGGCCTTGTAAAATACGTGTGCAAAAAACGATTCACTTTGACAATCACGCAATATGGCAATATGTTCATTTGTTGTCCTACATGCACAAAAATTAAATTGTAACTATATACTTTATACAATTTGTTTTTTTGCACAGTAAAAACAAATAGACAAGAAAAGTATATGAAAGTGTATAAGGTATTTTAATGATGATTATCTTTTAAAATAATTTTCTTGTCACAGTTTCATACTTCATTTGTGTTCGTAACTCTGTAGTTTTTTTTCAAACTCAGTTTTTTTTACGTCTACCAGCTTCTTCTTAGGTTGAGGCAGGTAGCCTCAACCTAAGAAGAAGCTGGTAACGTCATAGAGATTGGCACAAAAACTTCAAAATTATGTCACTTTGATAAAAAAAGGGTAATAACAAAAGAATTTAAGAATCCTTTTGTTTAAACTGTTGAAAACGTTTGATATTATCTTTTTTTATCAAAATAATTGACACGATCCGAAATTGTGTGTCAATCCCTGTAACATCACACGCTTCTTTTTAGAATGAGGCTAATGTTTCCATTACCGGTTTTATCGTTACCGGTAAACCGGTATTACCGGTCTATTTTGTTACATAGGTATTATCGGTAAATTGACCTTTCAATTTCAAAAAAAATTTTATAATAATTTGGCTAAAAGAATTGACCAATATTTAAGAACCACTGAGTTTAAAATGACAATTTACAAGTAAAAAAAAATGGTATCCATATGTAGTCCACTTGTAACCGTTTACGAAAGTCGCAGTAAGGTCCTAATGTAAATGTTCGTACAGTTAGAATTCTTTACGTGCATTATATATACCATACAATATAATTATTATACCATACAATTATTATACAGAGTGTCCATAAAATCTTTCCCTGATTACAAAAATCCACTGTACGTAAACAAACTATGCAAAGTATGAAAAACGGGTTTCACCTATTTATAGCCACACCCAAAATGGCGTCGTTGCAGGAGAAAGTGCAATGTGTTTTGTGGTTTCATGAAACGAAATCGGCAACTACGGTTCAGCGAAACTTTAGAATGGAATATCGACGAGAACCACAGGATGTTAAAAGCGTTAAACAGTGGTATCAGAAGTTTAAAGAGAACAGCATTGGCTTGAGTTACAGGTAGGTGCATGCACTGCCATGCAGGCTCTAGGTAAATATCAATTCGTGGTCCATTCTGTGATATAGAAATATGAAATAACTCGTTCAATGGTCCGGTGGTAAAGCAATGCCACACTTTGTAACTCTTCTCTGTTTATTGAATGTTAACGGCTGTGTGCAACCGTAGTCAACCTGCATTCGTCTCGCCCGCTATCATTCTTTTTCTTCTATGGAAAAACATGCGGATGATTAGTATTGATTACAAAGTTTATTTATTTTATTAAGTAGGATGACATACTGTACAAATTGCATTTATTGTGCCAGTCATAAATATGGGTCGAATATATAAGATAAGTAGGGTCAGGAACTTTCAGTAATTACTGAAAGTTTATTTATTACTAGTGGGGTAACCCGTAATAAATGACTGGAGCAAAATTCACATGCAATTGTGCCCAATTTTCCTCCTCCCTTTTATGACGTCAGACCAAGTAACAAACCAATTAGAAATTGAAAAGGGCGGAGCATGTGAGATCAGACCAAGTAACAAACCAATTAGAAATTGATGACGTTCATAAAAGGGCGGAGCAAAAGAAATTCGAATGCTGGGCACAATTGTGTGTGAAAAATTCTAGTTTAATTTTGCTACTATTATCCCCTCCGTTTTTTATATTTGAAAGAGAAAATGAGCTTTTCATTTTCTCTGGTGTGCGCATGCACGTCGTTTGTTCCTTTTTTTTACTAATTTCATTTCAATTTCAGTTTCCCCCTCCCCCTTTTTTCCCCTCCACGTTTCTCTCTTTCTCCCTCCCCTTTTCAACCATTTCCCCTCCACGTTTCTCTCATTCCCTCTCCCATTTCCAACCTTTTGCCCTCTCCATTTTAATATCATGGGATTCTTGGATGGCGAGTGTGCAACATAATGTTGACCATGAGAAAAAAAGTGGTTCATTTAAATTTATATAAATTCCGTTATGCTTACATGTTTTGTCCTTGTTTGCACAGTGTTACACATACAGTGAGACAGACAGACTTGGCTTAATATATATATACTAGTGGGGTAACCCGTCATAAATGACGGGAGCGAAATTCACAGGCAATTGTGCCCAGCATTAGAATTTCTTTTCCTCCGCCCTTTTATGACGTCAGACCAAGTAACAAACCAATTAGAAATTGATGACGTTCATAAAAGGGCTGAGCAAAAGAAATTCTAATGCTGGGCCCAATTGCCTGTGATAAATTCTAGTTTAATTTTGCTACTATTATCCCCTCCCCTTTCTATATTTGAAATTCGTTTGTTTCTTTTTTACTCCTTTCATTTCAATTTCAGTCACCCCCTCCCACTTTTTCCTGCTCCACGTTTCTCTCTCCCCTCCCCCCTTTCTACACTTTCCAATCTTTTCCCCTCTCCAATTTAATATCATGGAGTTCTTGGATGGGAAGAGTTCAACATATAGTTGACCTTGAGAAAAAAAGCAGTTCATTTATTCAAATTTATATAAATTCCGATGTTACTCCACACACACACACACATACATACACAGACCTGGCAAAATATATATATAATATTTAAATTAAAATTATCTGTGGGATTTATAGCAAATTTTAAACAATGCAATTTAAAAAAAAAAAATTTTTGTTTGGGGGGTGAAAAAATGAAATTAATCCGCTGGCTAAGCACGCCACAGTTTGTAACTCTTCACCGATTTAATGTATTTTAAATGGTTGTGTTCATTAAATTAAGTATCATTGACAATCTGCATTCGTCTCGCCAGTCTCTTACTATTAATTTCCAGCATCGTGGAGTCAACGGAATACCGAGGAGAATGACCCCGGCGCCATTAGGACTCAGGTTGTATTAAAACACGCTCTCAGTGAACAGCAGTATCCGCTCTAACTAAAAGAGAATAAACCTGAGGCCTGTAACAAGAGCTCTACATTGTTACACTTGATAGGAACTTTTCATTTATAAAAATGAAACGCCATTCATAGAAATCTTTACATTTTTTTGCATTTTCCGACTGTTCAATGTATATTGTAATTTACCAAAACTAGTAATTATGACTAAAAATATTTGAAAAAAATGCTTTTTAATATTTTTGTACTTAATTTTAATAATAAAAAAAATTGAATAACAGCATTAAACTGTTTTGTTCTTTCTAAGAAGGCTCATTAAGAGTTGATTTTGGTACCGGGTACTCTTGATTATTCTGTTTTTTTAGAAGCAAAATTGAGAAAAACAAGAAAGTGTTTTAGAAACTAGAAGAGTAGCTCAATCATTTGAGGTTATTTTCATCTTATAAACTTCTGATTCTCAGTTTATAATTAAACATTTTCATTATTTTTGATGCAGCAGTTGTATAAAAAATGGCTCCTATTTTAATACCTAGTACACACACCTGATAATTAATTTAAATGCATTTAAATAATAAACGTGTTCTGCAGAGCCCTGTGAAGGACAAACAAACAATATGTCGAATTCAATTTATTCAGTTAATAATCTTAAAATTATTGAGTTAATACTTAAATATAATATAGAAACTATTGACAAAATATTGATTTAGTATTTCAATTTAAAATAATAATAAAGCCAATTTTTATTTGGGTTCATGTCCTTAACTGAATTCTGTATAATTCACCTAAACACATTTAATTTGAATTCATTTAACTTATGTGTGTACAAGGTATTACTGTCATGTCAGAATGAGAAGGAATATAATTGGTCAGTTGGTCAGTTGGTGGATTTCGTTTAGATACAGTTGTTAGGCCTATCAGTTAAATTTAGGAGGAGGTGTCTAGACTATTTTATATAGCAGCTGAACCAAACACATTCCCCTCTATTTGCTTGTCAAAATTCGATCTAATTTCAGTATTTTGATACTTCTAATAAGAACAACAAAAAGATTTTCTTCCTGAACAACAACAACAAAAAAATGAATAAAAAATATCTATCAATCTCCTATGGAGCTGTATGTTCTCAAATAATATTTATATTCCATTCATATTCACACCCATCTTTGAATAAAATGTGAATCTAGGTTAGTTAGCCTATTGTATAGGGTCAACTCTTATATGGGGAGTGGTGCTGGAAGCACGATATTACCTAAGATAGTCTTAGGTATAGGCCTATGGCCTGAAAGGCGGCTCAGTGAAAGTACATTTTCAATTCATTTTAAGCCGGTATTACACTAGCAACCTCCAATACAATGCAACTAGAACTTTGTAATAAACTTCTATATCACACAATGCAACCTAGATGACAATCAAGTTTTCAAAACTTCGTTTATGTCAAGGGGCCGACAAATTCGGGTGAATCTCGTATGGTATTGGAAGCCAATTTTACTCTTAATCCGCGTTTTACTGAATTTTAAAATTTCAATTCTATTCTGGATATTCAGTAAAATTGCAGCTAAAAAGTAAAATGATTTTCCATCCACACGATCCGCTGTGAATCTTAGTGAAAATCGTACATGATTTTCTTCAATGTCTGCTGCCCCCTTCGGTTTGTGTCCATATTGTGATCAACTAACAGGAAGTTCATAAACCGGAAGTCATGAAACCGGGAATTCGTTTAACGTTACACGTGTCATTTCCGGCAAATGGCCTGATTGGTTGTTTGTCAGAAAGTTGACTTGAAAAGTCTCTCAAAGTTGAACCTGTTCAACTCGGTGAGACTGAGTTTCACACTAGTTGAAAGGAAAGTTTTATCAAGTTGCATGTCACAACACACTATAAACATTGAAATTGCATGTCACAGTGCACATTTTATTGCATTAAAAGTTGCTAGTGTAATACCGGCTTTGTAAATCTTAGATGTTGTTAGTTGTAATTCATATTATAATATATAGGCCTATGGACTTTTGATAATTTCCATGCAATTCTCATTTAGAGAGATTACAGCCATCTTGAGTTTAAAATTTAAAATGATGAAAAATGAATGATTTAAAGTTTGTTCCATACTCATTTTTTTTTGTTTCTGAATGACATGACCATTATCAATGATGATAATTGATAAATTATTCTATGCACTCACATTAGACTTCATTATTTTCAAGTTTGCAAACTCACTTCATTAATTTGTTTTGTTTGATAGTCAAAGTTCGATAAAAAAAATGAGTATGTAAAGTCTATTCATATTTTAAATTATCAATAATATATAAAATGGGCTTGGTCTTATTTTAGTGTATTCTGTCAGAAAGGTGCAATAACTTTGGAGTTATTTGTTATATTCTAATACAGATGTTGAATTTTGTATTCCATTACATTCCAAGCATTGGTCACACCCCCCCCCCCCCACCACACCCCATATACGTCAGTATATAAGTATAGGCGGATGTTGTAATGTTTGCTGTTGAAAACTTTAAAAAGTGAACTCGGTGATGTGGTTATGTGATGCTACACTCAGTTTGATACAACACGTTTAATACTGAGACAATTTTACTGAGACTAATTGAATTTAAGATGTGTCTAATGCAATCTATATAGTGTCATTAAGTTGAACGAACGCAAAAATGTGCAAGATAACAATTATTATATAATATACCTTGTACACACATGAGTTAAATGAATTCAAATTAAATGTGTTTAGGTGATTTATATGGAATCCAGTTAAGAACAGGAACCGAATAAAAATTGACTTTATTATTAATATTTTAAATTGAAATACTAAATCAATATTTTGTCAATAGTTTATATATTATATTTAAGTATTAACTCAATATTTTCAGATTATTAACTGAATAAATTGAATTCGACATATTGTTTGTTTGCACTTCAAAGGGCTCTGTAGAACACGTTTATTATTTAAATGCATTTAAATTATCAGGTGTGTACTAGGTACGTATTACACAGCTGCAACATATCAGATTGGTTATATTTTAGAGGCTGTACATCAGAAAAGTACTTTGAAAAATCTCCGCAAAGAGCGCTAGCATCGTTTTTTTTTCTATTGAGCTCATAGACGCAATATTGAAGAACAAATGTTAAATTTTTAACATACAACACAGTCTCGGCAATATACTGTATGTTTATTTTTCATTTTTAAAGTTGTCTAATATTAAGTTTTCTAAGTGCAATGTGCACCTTAAAAATATGCTGATTGAGTGATAGAATGACAAAAAATTGGTAAGTGCGGTTCTATTTTAAAAAAATTTCAAAATAGCGAATTTCTAACTCCATTGAGTACGCCCAAATAAGAAAACAACATTCATTAAAATGCTCGTAAAAATACCTAAAAATAATTTTAAAAAGCCAGAAGAAAATCAGCACGTGCGCCAATGTGTTGGATTCACTGTGGTTTAATTGTGGGTTTTATAAAATTATTTTAGGTATTTTTACGAGCATGTTAATGGATGTTTTTATCTTATTTGGGTGTACTCAATGGAGTTAGAAATAAGAGTTAGAAATTCGCGATTTTGAAATAGTTTTTAAAAATAGAACCGCACTTACCAGTTTTTTGTCATTGATAGCACTCAATCAGCATATATTTAGTGTGCACATTGTACTTTGAAAACTTAATATTGGACAATTTTAAATATGAAAAAAAAAAACATATAGCCACAACTATGTATTTTAAAAATTAACATTTTTTCTTTAGGGTCTATGGGCTCAATAGAAAAACGATACTAGCGCTTTTTGCGGAGATTTTTTGAAGTAATTTTGTGATGTAGCCTTTTATAGAACAATACTTTTTATAGCATTTTGCATTTTTGCACTTTATTGCACTAATTGAGCGATTGTGAGACTATTTCTTGCAAGTTTATTAACACCATATGGTAACACTCATTTGTCTCGTTGTCGTCTGCTCAAAACAACAAGATGGCAGTGTATCTAGGTGGCTGAATAGTTTATTTTTATCCCCCCACACCGGTTGACGCCCTTGTAGTGGCTTTGATGTTCTATGAGAGGTCTCTTCCCCGCAGTTTTGAGAAAATTTATTTTTATCACGGTAATGTTACTACGAGAAACTTTACGAAAGATTCAAAGTGTTTTAGAAACTAGAATAGTTCGTGATATTGCTAAAAGTTTTTTTAATGATGATTGATATCTGTGGAAATAATTTTTATGACAGTTTGAAAAAGACGAGACTATGCCATGAAAAAAAACTTTTAACACTCTTACCATTCTAGTTTTGAAAACAATTTTTTTTTGCCTAATGTTATTTATAAATAAAAACTTTCCCTTTGCCGTTTTCGCGTCTAAATTTTCCAAAAAACTCTATGGAGCATAGCATTGGCCACTGCAGTGGCGCCATCCGGAGTGTGGGATCAAAAACAAAATAAATATCAATTCAGCCACCTTAAAATTGAATATTTCAGGAATATTATAAATAGCTGTACTACACAGTAAACACTTCAATTGATTGTTTGCAACATATCAAAATGTAGATCTAGTTGTCGGAAAAAAATGAAATAAATCTGTTTAATCTGAAGCATTAAAAATTATTAAAATTACAAAACTGGAAAAACGACTTTCATACACTTTTTTTTTTTTAAAAATGTCAACAACTTTTTTTAAAAAAATTAATTGTAACACTGTATATTTTCTTCCCGGTATTACCTTAGCCTTGGGGGTCCCTCCTACCCCAAGTGCCGCATTTCCGCCCCTTTTGTTAGACTCTATGACCCTATAAGTATAAAGTCACATCCTGGTTCCGGTATCGGGGATGGATAGTTGGATACCTATCAATTCACAGTCCTTTGGGCATGGATGCACCTGTGTAGGTGGACGCAGGCCCTAGGTTCGTGGTCCGTGTCTCGATTGATTCGGGGTCTATGCTTTTAATATCAAAACTATGAAATAACTCATTCAATGGTCAGGTGGCTAAGCAACGCCACACTTGTAACTCTTCTCTATTTGATGTACTTTTATGAATGTGTGCAATTAAATAAGTAACCCGACAATCTGGATTCGTCTCGCCTGTTTTCTCTACAATTGCATCCACGGGAAATACCAACGGGAACGACCCCGGCAACAGTAGAAATCAAACCTAAATCATGCATACTCTTGGCGTAATGCGGTATCCTCCCCCAAACTAAGAGGATCCAGGCTTGAGTCCCATAACAGGTGGCTCTATACTGTTACAAGTGTTACATGTGCCTGTAAGTTTCAAATGTGTATTGAAATTATATTTTCTGCGATATTCTATTATTTTAAACAATAGAGAGACCGGGTTCATTGTTGGTGAGACATGCTGTATTTGGAGGTATAATGCCATTTACATTATTTTACTGTTCCTTGTGATGTAATTAATACCTTGTACACATGAGTTAAATAAATTCAAATTAAATGTGTTTAGGTGAATTATACGGAAACCAGTTTAGGACATGAACCATATAAAAATTGAAATACTAAATCAATATTTTGTCAACAGTTTATATATTATATTTATGTATTAACTCAATATGTTCAGATTATTAACTGAATAAAATGAATTCGACATATTATTTGCTTGTCCTTCACAGGGTTGTGTAGAACACATTTATTTTTTAAATGTATTTAAATTATCAGGTGTGTGCTAGGTATAAGAAAGAGTTGATACCTGAGGGCATTCAATACAATTGGAGATTACTCTTTGCCTCACTTTATTTTAGATAACTGTGTTGTTTGTTGTGTTTTCCTATTCTTGATTGCAAACAAAAAAAAATTGATTGTGGTCACTGGTCTTAAAACCAGGAAGTTTATTGAAAACATGCTGTCAACTTATTGTGATCACAACTTTCTTGTTGTTAGCAATGGTAGCTAAAAATTAACATAATTATGATACATCAATCAATTCAGTAAAATTCTAATAAACCCAATTCATTTCCACAATTTTCACAAATTTTTAAGATATTTTTTCAAAATCACAGTTTTCAAAAAAAAAATTCCCTAAATTTTCACGAAAAAATGTTTATAACATTTCTAAAAAAAAGTGAAATTGGCATTGTTATTTTTTAGAATTTTAATTAGATCTGATCTATCACATTCCTTTTGTGTTCTTTTTATCAAATTTGTGAAACAAATCACAATTTTTGCATATTTTTATCACAATTTTTGCATATTTTTATCACAATATTATTTGTAGCCTCTTAAGGTAACTCAACAGTAAAAACCGATATTATATTCTAAGTCTATAAAATGGACAAATTTATGTTAGACTCATTTAAACTATGATTTACAGATATAATAATAAAATGAAATTACAATGAAAATTCCAATATAAAGGTTTATTTTAAAGAATGGAAATAAATTTTACAAATATTTGGCTACATTTCTGGGTTCACTTATAAAAAAATGTGTGTAATTTTGACTGAAGTTCGGAACTATGTTAGACAAGTTTACTAATCAACAGGGTTGGCGAAAATTGTGATAATTTTTAGGAAATTTAGTTGTGAAAATTGTGATATTTGTGTGTATTTTAAAAAATTAACGTTTTTCTTTGGCCTCAAAAGAAAAACGATGCTAGCGCTCTTTGCGGAGATTTTTCGAAGTAATTTCGTAATGTAGCCTTTTAAAAATAAACTTCTGACAGTTTGAAAAAAGCGAAAGTAGTTTTTTTATGAAATGTTATTAGAAAAATAAAAATAAACGGGTCAATGTTTATTTTTTTAAGATACCGTATTGAACCAGATTTTTAACATAATCTTTTACCATTCTAGTTTTGAAAACAATTTTAATTTTTTTTAAATGTTGTTTCTATAAAAAATAAAAAAAGTTCGATTGACGTTTCACGTCCAAATTTGACAAAGACGTCTATGGAGATAGGCATTAGCCACTGCAGTAGCGGCGTGGCGCCATTTGAAGAGACAAAAGCAAAATTAAATATCTATTCAGGCCACCTTAATTAAGTGACTGAGTGAACCTTCTAGTTTCTAAAACAAAGAGCCTAGCTATAGCGTTTAATTCAAAATTTTTCCGAATGTAGGCACTGCGATCGTTGTTGATTTAAAAATGCCTAAGATAGACGTCCATCTTGTTGTTTTGAGCAGACGACAACGAGACAAATGAGTGTTCTTATATGGTGTTACTAAACTTGCAAGAAAAATCGCCTCACAATTGCTCAATGAAGATACAGTAAAGCGCAAAATGCAATAAAAAGCATTGTTCTTTTAAGTGTTTGCTTTATATAAATTTTAAAAAGGTCCTTCCATTTTTAAACAAGGTTTAAAATCGTTCGTTTTTTTACTCCATGTTAAATCCCATTGGATCAAAAACCGTTCCACAAACATTTGAAGAACTCTCGTACAAAACGACTTAGAACAATAACAAAATAATTAGCACGTGCATTAATCTATTTACTTCAAACCTGGAGAAAAAACGTTAAAAAAACATTTTTAAATCATATATGGTAACACTCATTCGTCTCGTTGTCGTCTGCTCAAAACAACAGGATGGCGGTGTATCTAGGCTCTTAAAAATGATTTTTCGCAATCAATTATATCGCCAATTATTTTTCTTAAATTTAAATGTTTTTGTTTTAATCATCTGAGTTGTTTTTGTGTTTTTTTTTAAATAAGTTTCTCAATTCTTTGTACTAAATTAAAAATTAAAATTAAAACTTTCGATTGCATTGTTGATCGGAAGCGTTCATCCAAACTCATAAAAACATCTAACAAGTGAAACAAGAATATAATAAAAAACAAAAATCAGAAAGCGTTTTGGTTGTTAATTGAGCACAATAATTATTATGTGCCCCATGGCTATTAGGGTTGGGTTTTTAGACTCAATGCAAAATTACGAGTTATATAAAAACTGGGACATTAAAAACGAAACAAACCAAAAAAAAAAAAAAAAAAAACTAAACCAAAAATTGAAAGTGGTCTTCTCAATTTTAGCTTTTCTGTCTATCTTTCTTTTGTTTCATTTTTTGTTGTTGTTGTTGAAAGTAAAATAAAAAAAGCCTTGTTCCGTGTCTCGTGATATGACGGGCCTACTTAATAGAAACAACATAGAAAGAGATGAAATTATGTTTTGTTGTAATTTAAATCTCTCTCTCTCTCTCTATCTATTTCTTTCTCTCTCTCTCTGTCTTTCTCTCTCTCTCTCTCTCTATCTATTTCTTTCTCTCTCTCTCTTTCTCTGTCTTTCTCTCTCTCTCACTTTCTCTCTCTCTCTTTCGCTCTCTCTCTCTCTATCCCTCTCTCTCTCACTCTGTCTCACTCTCTCCCTATCCCTCTCTCTCTCTTCCTATCCCTCTCTCTCTTCCTATCCCTCTCTCTCTCTCTTCCTATCCCTCTCTCTCTCCCTCTCTCTCTCTCTCTCTCTTTCTCTCTCTCTCTCTGTCTCTCTTTCTCGCTATCCCTCTCTCTCTCTTTTCCTCTTTCTCTCTCCCTATCCCTCTCTCTCTCTTTCTCTCTCTCTCTCTCTCTCTCCCTATCCCTCTATCTCTCCCTCTCCCTCTTTCCCTCTCTCTCTCTCTCTTTCTTTCCCTCTCTCTCTTTCTCTCGCACTCTCTCTTTCTCTCTCTCAAAATAAAGAAACTTTCGCCAAAAGCCATGACCCATCCTCCTAAATAGTTTGGAATGCAACCGGTTTAAAGAAAAGAAGCAACAAAAAAAAGGCTCCTCACAAAGAAGGAACCAGGAATTGGCTCATGTTGTTTAAAATTGGCTAAGAGATCTAGATTTCATTATTTCTAGAGCAACCAAAAAAAAAAATTATGTTCTTAAAGACTTCCTGTATTATAATTTAGAAGAGAGAAAGAAAGGAACAAAAAACAACAATTGATTTAAAATGTTTATTTAAATAATACATAAAATAAATTATGATTTTAATGTAATATCAAGTCAAATAAACAATAGCAGAAAATAATGTATAAGGTGATGAATGATATAATTTATAATAAAGCACACACAAACACACACATACATAGAAATTAAAATAAATCTGATGAAATTCTATTTTCTTGAGTTCGATATGTTTTTTTATTGATTGATTTCAGTGATATGCTGGCCGTTGTTCGAAATGATGAGCTAATTATAGTGTATTAGTTAAATATTTTTTTTCTTTTTAATAATTGCGTGCTGGTGCTTGAGCCCCATAAGAAGGAGCATGAGCACCATAAGATGGAGCAGCTTGAACAGGGGCAGCTGGTCCATAACCAGCCTGGTTCTGTACGTCAGCACGGAAACCATAGTCGTCAGCGATATAGTTGACCACTCGTAGTTCACCCGTTGGTTCCAACACTGTGTACTGACCAGTAACAGTGTTACCATTCTTTTCCTCATTTCTTGTCTGATAATTATAGGAAGGATCATCCTTCACTGAATAATAGACCTTGTAGTTTCTTTCCTGCAATCGAAATAATAACCAAAACAGTTCTAATTAAAAATTGCATTTTAAAAAAAGATTTTTTAAGAAATTGTTTTTAAAACATTCAAAAAAGAAATTTTTAAATAGAAAGTTTTGCATAGACATTTTCAAAGTGGTTTAGAATTTAGAAGGGTTTATACTCAATCACTAAACGATGTTTTTCATGTTGTTATCAAATTTTAAAATAAGCCATTTTTTTGTATGGTCAGTTTGAAAATAAACCAACTTTAAGCAGGAATTTTTTTTTACAAAAAAAAAATTATTTTGAAAGATATAACAAACATGGAAGAAAACTATTAAGATTGATTCGGCTACCTGTTCTAGTTCCTGACACAATTTCAAGTTTCAGTTTTGCCACAAAAAAAAAGACAGAATAATAGTCAGAAATCAAAGGGCGTTTACACTTTAAAACCAGCTTAAAATAGTTTTTTTTTAAAAAAATAAAAGAAATCAAGCAAAAGATTGAACAAAATTTAGCTTAAAAGTTTTTCATAATATTTTTTTCTTTGAACCAGTTTCATGATTGAAAAACAAGATTCCCTCGAGGGACAGACTAAACGTCTGCATTAGACCTATTTTCAGGAGAAGACAGAAATTCTTACCGATACAGAGTCCACTCTGCATCGGCCTTAAAATTCTTAAATTGCCGTACTTTCTATGATAGACTATTATATACAGACGTTTAGTCTGTCCCTTCACTTCGAAACCTATACGAGTAAAAGTAACCAAAAGAGTTTATTGAAAACTAAAAAGTAGAAAAAACTTTCACTACTCAGTATAATGGTATTAATTAAAATGAGCTTTTTTTTTCTTTATGTCACTTTGAAAATTCCAAACGTTATCGATTAATTACCGTACATTAACATTTATTTAAAATTAATTTTCATAGTATAATATAAAAAGTTTTTTTGTGTTTTTAAAGATATCACAAGAATAAATTAAAGTCTAATTTCTTGTTTTAACTGTTTCTAAGCTGCTTCTAAAACGGTGTTCTAGTACAGCGGTCGCCAATCGGTGGTCCGCGAGAAATTTTTGGTGGTCCGCAGACAAAACTGGACAATATTTGCATTTTTTTTTGGTTTTATTAATATAAAAAAACAAAAAAATATTCTTAATAAATTCTTCTATTCTGAATGACAATTTTCGCTTTTCTACTGCACTAAATTCACAAAATGTACTAGAGTCTAGTACAGTTCTCGTAAAATACGGCACGCGAGAGCTACATTTCGTTCAGTTTCCCCCACCACACGCTTCTTCTCCCCTAATATCTAGTACACACCTGATAATTTAAATGCATTTAAATAATAATTGTGTTCTACAGAGCCCCGTGAAGGCCAAACAAACAAACAATATGTCGAATTCAATTTATTCAGTTAATAATCTAAAAATATTGAGTTAATACTTAAATATAATTTATAAACTATTGAGAAAATATTGATTTAGTATTTCAATTTAAAATATTAATAATTAAAGTGAATTTTTATTTGGTTCATGTCCTTAACTGGATTCCGTATAATTCACCTGAACACATTTAATTTGAATTCATTTAACTCATGTGTGTACAAAGTATAAGCTTAAATTATTTTGTAATAATTAAACTAACCTTAATAATTTTGTTACAATTAAACAACCTTTAAAGATTTTATATTAATAAAATGGAAATTCTCTGATCATTATTTGACAAATGTATTTATCTTTTTTTTAAAAAAAGATTCACATTAGTGGTCCGCGGGATTTAAAATTTTTAATTTAGGGGTCCGTGACATCCGAAAGGTTGGCGACTGCTGTTCGAGTACGCAAAAATGCATTCAGAAGAAAATTAAGAAAATTTAGAATTTCTTTTTTTAAAAATGGATTTTTTTAGCCAGTTGTTCATAGAATAACATTAATCACTAGAAACTATAAGAGTAAACGAATGAATTACAGTAGGCCTACTAAAAAGTAAGTTAATTTTTTAATTGTTAATTATTTAAAAATGATAATCTTTTTTCAATCATTCTTTTGATTGAAATTTATTTCAAAATAATTTTTTTTTTAAAGATATTCACTTCCAATACGAATTTATCGTAAAAAAACGTATTGATAAAAAGATTTTCTTTAAAAAAATGCAAATTGAAAGTAGAATTTTAGAATTTCTTTTTTAAAATCAATTTTTTTCAGGTAATTTACTAATGAATAAAATTATTCACTAGAAAACTATAAGAGTAAATAAATATATAGAATACTAAAAAATAGACAGATTATATGCTGATCAAATTATACCACTTTGAAAATTCTAAACTTTTTCGAAATTAAAATTTATTTGAAAATAATTTTCGAAGTTTAATTTTTTTAAAAAATGTTGTTTATAAAGAGATCGCAAAAAAAATACTTAATAAACTAAGCCTCTTTTGTTTTCTCTTCTAGCTGTTTTTCTAAGCTACTTTCAAAAAAGAAGTTATCGTAAAAAAATGTACATATAAAAATAAAAGATTTTCTCTTTAAAAAAAAATGCACATTGAAAGTAGGTTTTAGAGTTTTTTTTTAAAATGTAATAGGAATTATGCAAATGATATGCACCTCATATGGTTCTTGGTATGCTGGCAGTTGTTGTACATGTCCATATGAAGCTGGACCACTTGGTGCTGAAACTTGACCATATTGGACTGGATTAGCTGTGGCGGTGACCACGACCAAAATAAAAATTGCAAACTGTTTGTTCCACAATTATTTTTGAAAAATATAAATACATAACAGAAGTTATTATCAAATTGAAAAAAAAGTTATAAATAAAACTATAACTTGCAATAAATTTCTTGCTTACCTTTAGAGAAGTCATAATGTTAAGATGTTATTTTTCTATTGTTGTTGTTGATTGTTTGAAATCTCACTTCTTGTTTGAATCTTGTTTGATTTTAAGCTTTCTTTTTATACCTTTTTTTTCTTCTTCTTCTCCTCAGGTGTATAATAGGTGCTATAGGAAACACTAGCCACCTTTTTCGTGAAAATAATAATAATAATATATATATATATATATATATATATATATATATATATATATATATATACATATATATATATATATATATATATATATAAAAAAGTTTTGGATTATGTAAGTGTGACACCACAGTAGAAGGTAGACTGGCCAATAGGAGATAACTTGTTTGAAATATTTTTTTTTTTTAAATTATAAACATATATACAGTAGATCCCTTGAGGCCGTTCAAGTGTACAACACCAATTTTTTTTAGATTACTATTAGATAAGAAGGATGTTTTACGGGTGTAGTCATACATAACCTACACAAATATAGAAAAAAATTGATGCCATTAAAGGCTTGAGGTGAGATAGACTTTCTCTTCTTATATTTTGGATGTTCCAATTAATTATAAAAGAAGAGAAAAAAAAGAAATTTCTTCTATTTTAGTACACACTGAAATGGAGGTGAAAGAGTTGTTTTATATCAGTATTATAACTTCTATATAAAGTTTTGCAAACTTTGCAAAAGTGGCCAGATTTTTAGTAAAATTCTAGGCCGTGTTCGTGAGATTTTCATCTTCATAATTTGATGAAAGTTTTTTTCGAACTTCTTCAGGGCAACATTGTGTTCATCATGATCATGATGGTAACTTTTACATGTGTTTTTTTTAACGTATCTTTAAAGAATGCGAAATGCTGCACTATGATAAGCCTAATTGCAAGAAAAGAAAATACTGCATATGTGGCTAGATTTTTGACACAATAAGTAAAAAAAGAATATATTGTCAAGACGCTCGAGACTGTCAGTGCTTCGATGATTGCCAAAACGATTTTTAAAATTTAAAATAAGTCATTAAGATAATTTAAACAAATTAAAAATCAATTAACTTCATATAAATGGGCTTTATCAGATAGATACGCCACCAAACAACAGATATTGGTAATAATAAACCAAAGTCTACTCCTCTACTCGGAATTCTGATGCTGTCATCTCACATTACTTTTAACTCCCTATTTACAATTACAATTACAATTAGTACTCTGCTAGCAGCCAAATAGGCATATGGCAGAGAGACATAAAAGTCCACATGCAGCATTAAGCATTGTCAAGCACATATACATGTATAAAAAACAAAATGAATATACACTTGTCAATCCCACAAAACAAAATTATCCCCATTCACCACTTCCTCAGGAAGAGAGTTCCATTTTCTTATAACACCAGGAAGAAGAAAAAATTCCAATAATAGGAATCTGTCCTAGCAAAAATCTCTCTAATTTTCCTAGTGTGGTCAGCCCTGCTTTATGAATATCACTGGACTGTGGTTTAGGACAATCATCACGTGTAATTTTTCGAAACAATTTCAAACTTAACTCAGCCCTGTGATGTGCCAAACTATACCATTGTGTCACTGACAGCATCTCAGTGACACTATCTGTAAATGTGTGCCTGCCACAAACAAAAATAGCTGCCTTATGTTGAACCATTTCAACTGAATGAGTGTGTGTGTGATAGAGTGAGGATTCCATACACTGCAGCAATACTCAAGATGAGGCCGAACCAATGCTTGATAGGCAATAGTTTTAACTTGTGCTGGGCAGGTGCCCAATGTCCTTTGACTAAAACGAAGCATTTGTAGAGATTAGCATTAGCCCGTTAGTATTTACAGTGAGCATGCACATTGCCGTCTATCGTTTTATATAGGAAAACGATCGTAGATGCACGCTAGCAGTACCATCTATTCTGCAATGACGCAGTTATTCTAAACTGTAGCAGACAGCTAAATGTTCTAAGATCTTTTTTGACAGTAGTTTTGATGCAATAAAAATGTTGAGATACTAAATGAAAATGTTGAGATAGTAAATGAAAATGTTGAGGTACTAAGTCAAAATGTTGAGATACTAAGTCAAAATGTTGAGATACTAAGTCAATATATTGAGATACTAAGTCAATATATTGAGATACTAAGTCAATATATTGAGATACTAAGTCAATATATTGAGATACTAAGTCAATATATTGAGATACTAAGTCAATCTCAATATATTGAGATACATTGGAGCAGCGTTTTTTCAATTTATTTTATCCATGTCCTATAAGGGGCACCGTAGTTTTCACTTGGCATCACTTTCCTATATAAAACGATAGACGGCAATGTGCATGCTCAATGTAAGAGCTGTTAGAGCTTTCCCAGTAGCACGATGAATGTGTTTTTTCCAAGAAAGGTCATCTGTCACTCTAACCCCCAAGTACTTATAACACTTGACACTCCGAAGATGAGTTATGGAGTTCTTACTTGAAATCCCCTTGTAAGTAGACAACTACTAGTCTACTAGACATAGACATCCATTGCTTGAGAACAAAAGCTAAAACTGATGTCATAATTGTGGTCTTTTTTCCCAAATGTATTTAGACTGTGGAGTTCTCTTCCAGCACATAGTTCTGTTTTAGGACGAATTCAATTTAAAGATGATGTCTAAACCTTGCCTAAATTATGGGTGTGTGACATTTGCCCTAAATGACACTTGCCGTTTAGACACTTTTCCTAAAAATATTTGCTATAAAAACATTTACCCTAAAGGGACATTTGCCCTAAAGACACTTGCCCTAAAATTATTTGCCCTATATCGACATTTGCACTAAAACCATTTCCCCAGAGATATTTGCCTTAGATTACTTGCCCTAAAGGGTCTTTGCCCTAATTTATAGTCCAAATGTAAGTCATTTACATGGTTGTGCGTATACATTTTAGATATATATTTTTCGATTACAAACTCGAATTGAACTCTCAAGAGTCTCTACTCCGAACACTACTGTTCAATCTCTATATTCGAACTCTCTATTCGAACTGTAAACTCGAACTGTCCTAAAACATAAGTGGCACGGCACTTTCCTTCGGTCTCTAGGGAGGGGCAACTGTTACCTCAGGGCTCAATGAGTGGTGAACTGGGACAAACATTGCCCTGAGCTGAGAATATTACCTTTTAAGGAAAGGCATTTTGGGACTCTTCCCAATTTCTCACGGTTCAACTTGGTTCATCGAATCATCTGTGCAGCATGGGGTGCCATGCTGACAGAAAGGAATTTCTACGGGTGTTCCACCATTCTGTAAATACAGGGTGTCACACTGTGTATCTAGGCTTTTAAATGGATCCAAATTAAATGTGTTTAGGTGAATTATGTGGAATCCAGATAAGGACATGAACCAAATAAAAATTGACTTTATTATTAATATTTTAAATTGAAATACTAAAGCAACATTTTGTCACTAGTTTTTCTATTATATTTACATGTAAGTATTAACTCAATATTTTCAAATTATTAACGGAATAAATGAATTCGACACATTGTTTGTCCTTCACAGGGCTCTGTAGAACACATTTATAATTTAAATGCATTTAAATTTTCAGGTGTGTACTAGGTATTAGCTTATACAAGAGTTTTTGCCATTAGTGGTTTTACAAGGATAAAACCATGTTGCCTATAAATAAGATTATCCCATTTTTTCCGGTCAATTTATTCAATTAAAAAAAACTTATTGTTTATCATCAAACTTGTTCTTGTTTATCTTTTCAATACATTGGCCAAACCGTGTATGTATCTACAATAAATAGTTGAGGTTTTCAATAATTATCAGCATTAACATTTTCAATTCCGGTTGTGCCAATACTTTTAATTATTTTTTTAAAATACAGAAATTTTAATAATACAATCTGAAACAGTCAGGCATATAAATCCAATAAAAATCTTAAAGGTGGATAAATTGCGCCTTTCTTTAAGAGCCTAGATACAGCGTTTAATTAAAAACATTTCAGAATCTAGGCGCTGCGATTGTTTTTGAGATGTTTCATGCCCTTATCGTTTTATTTTTATATTTATTTAGCACCGTTTTATTTTGTTGGGTTCTGTACCAAGTTTAGCTTCTGGAACTGGAGCCTAGATACACGTCGTCCATCTTGTTGTTTTGAGCAGACGACAACTAGACAAATGAGTGTTATTATATGGTGTTACTAAAACTGCAAGAAATTGCCTCACAATCACTCAATTAAAATACAGTAAAGTGCAAAATGCAACAAAAAGTATTGTTCTTTACATGCTCGATTTGTATAAATTTTGAAAACGTCCTTCTATTTTTAAACAAGGTTCAAAATTGTTCGTTTTTTAACCCCATGTTAAATCCCATTGGATCAAAAACCGCCTCACAAACTATTTGAAAAACTCTCGTCAAAACGATTTACAAAAATAAGAAAATAATTAGCACATACATACATATGTATTGACTTCAGGATGTTTCCTTTTTATAAATTTTGAAAAGGTTCTTTTATTTTTTTAATAACGTTTAAAATTGTACATTTTTTTAACTCCATGTTAAGTCCCATAGGAGCAAAACACCGTCCCACAACCAAAGAACAACCAAAAAATTAGCACCTACTTACACGTGTTTATTGCCTTCACGATGATTCTTTTTTCGAAATTCTGAAAGATCCTTCTATTTTTAAATAACATTAAAAGTTTGACGTTTTTTTAACTCCATGTTAAGTTTTCTTTTAATTATTGTGACTCGAAACCTGGAGAAATACGTTAAAAACCGTGTTTCAATCAAAAACGATCGCAGCGCCTACATTCGGAGAAATTTTGAACTAAACGCTGTATCCAGGCTCTTAAAAGGATGAACCGATGAACGAGGTGAACGGATGAACATTTGGGTTATTAATATTGAAGTCTTAATTTTGTTCAATTCCTAAACAACGAATCTATGCCCAATTTTGGTTAGATTTCTTTCGTGAAATTTTTTTGTATATATTTCTTTATAAATTTTGTGTGTTAAAACCAAATGAAATTACTTTCGCTATTATTTTTATATATGGAATAAATCCTTATTTAATTCTTAAAACCAGTGGTGATTTGATTTTTAATTATTTTTGCAACTGTGCTTTCATCATCACAGCTCTACACCTCATCGCATTCTACAAGGCAATGATCAGGTGCAAACCTGCAACTTTAAGTCGACAGCAAGCAGTTCAATGCCATCTTCAAGCGTAATTTATCGGACAAAAGTCCGACGACGTACAGAGATAAAAGATCATTAAGACTGTATAAGTCTTTAACTAGACTAGTGAGCACGTGAATAGGTATTATATTGTCATAGTTCTCCCGGGCCAAATAGAGTAAGTGACCTAGCCAATCACTTGAGATACGAGGGAGAACTCGCTTCGTATCGAAAATGAAGCAGATTCTATCAAGGCGAAAAAGGTCCGTCACATAATAATTAATAGAAAATGACTTAACATGTGTAATAATGTAGAGTTCTTGTTACAGGGCTCAGGTGTAGACTCTCTTAGCTAGAGCAGATACCGCCTTTCAATAAGAGAGTATACAACCTGAGTGGTATACATCCTGAGTCCAACTGGTGCCTGGGTCGTTCTCTATGGTATTCCGTTGTTATGACAATGCTGGAAAATAATGGTATAACAGGCGAGACTAATGTAGATTGTAAGTTACTGATTTATTGCATACAATCATGACAAATACAATAAACAGAGAAGAGTTTCAGAATGTGGCATAGCCTGGCCCCTAGACCATTAAATGAGTTATTTCATAGTTTCGATATCAGAGAATGGACCCAGAATATATCAAAACACGGCCTTTTATATCTAGGGCCTGTGTACACCTTCGCAGGTGCACCCTATGCAAAGACACGTATCCATCCCCTGATACCAGAACCAGGATATAATTTAGAACTTTGGGTTTTCTGAGAGAGAAGGAAGAGAACGAAGTGCTTCACTTGGGCTCCAAGAAACCCCAAAGCTATGGTAGCATCGAAAGAGTAAAATACAGGGTGTTGCATGTGCTAAGCTTATAAAAAGGAAACATAGTGAAGCCAATAGATTAATGCATGTGCTAAATAATTTGTTATTGTCCTAAGTCGTTTTTAATGAGAGTTCTTCAAATGTTGATGGGGCGGTTTTTTGGTCCAGTGGGATTTAACATGGAGTTAATAATTGTATAATTTTGAACCTTGTTTAAAAGTGGAAAGACCTTTTCAAAATTTATGTCAAGCGAGCACTTAAAGAACAATACTTTCTATTGAATTTTGCACTTTACTGTATCTTCATCGAGAGATTGTGAAACTATTTTTTACAAGTTTAGTAACACCATATTGTGACCGACCTTTTTCCCCTGATAGAATCTCCTTAAATTTCTTGATACGAGCGAGTTTTCAATCGTATCAATAGTGATTGGCTAGGTCACTAATTCTATTGGCCCGGGAGGACTAGACCAATATAACATCTATTCAGCATCCTCACTAGTCTTGTTAAAAAAACTCACAGTCTTGAGGATCTTTCGTCTTTATACTTTGTAGCGACCCCATCTTTTTTTCTGGCAACACTGGCATGACATCACATACATTGAAGTCATGGTCTTTGTTTGTTTCTTTCCCCCTGCAGGTGTTGCCATAGCAACTGGCAACTAAGGCACTTAATTACTAATGTAACAACCCGGCTGGGCCCATTACAATGCCCCGGTAAAACTGCCCCGTCCTACCGGTCTCCTGACTCCCTTGGAGGCCGGGATTGCAGCCTTAGCTGCCCTTTTACACGGCTTCCCTGGGTAGTGCTGGCCAGCAGAAGTCTCCCTTGGCGAAGTCGACAGTCGGATGACCTTCGAGGTCCGGACGAGGAACCCACAGTAGATCCCCGATGGATCATACCATGGAGCCGACACGAGATACTGGCCAATATGATAGAAACAGGACAGTGGCAATGCGGCAAAACACCTCTCTAGAGCCCCACCCTCCCCTCGATAACTCCCCAATAAATAAATGATGCAACATAGTGTAGATTTAACTGTATAAAAAGGTTTAATCAACCAGTAAAACACTATTAGTTATACAATCACTGCTGGCTAATCCAGCCAGCAGGAGAACCCAATGTAAAAACACACAAAGAACAAACAGATGATAAAGTGGAGGCCATCTTGGCCTCCAGCAGACACAGCACACATCTTGATGAACTTCTCACTTTCAGGGTTTCACTACACTGTCCAGTATATAATTGCGGCTGCCATTATATACCTCCAGGCTACTCCACCTGGGGTTTACAGTGACTAACTGGGGTTCATGTCGTCCGCCAGACTGCCTACTGTAGCAGTCTAGCAGACAACATCAGGATTTAGTCTGCTCCTTCTAATTTAAGAAGCAGCAAAACTGTGTCATCACAATCCTCTCAACTTTCCTGATACGCCCCAGGTCAGTCGAGCCAGCAAGAATTGCTCCTGTGACCCCTGCTCAGGTTCCTAGAATGACTTTGTCGGTGGTGGAACTACCGGAGTGCCCATCCACTCCGACATCCACCAACATACCCACCACAGGCACATCCAGGTGTTTCTTCACCCGACTGCGATATCAAAGTCAGGAGATCTACGAAGGCAGCTGCAGGATCAGACTCGCACCTTCGTAGTGGTTGGGTAACAAACTCCCTAACCATCTCTTCTAAGTTGCATCCAAGGAGGTGCTGGACGTATGGTGCCACGAGGTGGGATAAAGGAATTATCCCGTCTCCTGTACCCATCATGTCAAGAACAGCATAGCACCTCCTCACCAGGTTGATGACCAACAACACTGGATAATTTCTATTGCCAAAAACAAGCACATAGCACATGCCAAATGACAGCAATGATGGCACCCATGGTACTGGGAGTGGCTTTCCCTATTGACAGTACCCATGATACTG
Organism: Brachycybe producta; assembly: GCA_036925085.1. Classification (NCBI taxonomy): domain Eukaryota; kingdom Metazoa; phylum Arthropoda; class Diplopoda; order Playtdesmida; family Andrognathidae; genus Brachycybe; species Brachycybe producta. The sequence goes on along the minus strand of JAUPFP010000001.1, from coordinate 14,515,621 downwards.
GAACCCCTCCATTCCCGGCTGGTGCTGCCACAGACCAAGGCAGTTATTCAGAAAGACCTCTCTTTATAAATACGGAGGACTGGGTCCAAAGTGTCGACGCTTGCCCTCGGACTGGGGAGACCTGGAAACCTCATCCGGTCCTAGGGGCTCAAAGACCCCATCATCACAACCCAGAGAGAAGGGTGTCCTTCAAAAAAAAGGCATGGGACCACGTTTGGTTGGAACACTTGACTCCACCGGGCTGCCCCTGCCCTTAAAGTAAAGGCGAGCTGACCTGGTGGAAAGTTATAACCGACCAAACTAACAGGATTGGTACTGAGACCACCTGTGGAGAGGATAGAGGCATGCCAAGAAAAACATCTCGCATAGACCTTTCATCAATCCATATTATTATTACCTGATGGGTATGGTTCGGTTAGTTCCCTGCCGACATGCTTCCAAAATGTTGGAACTCCTCCTCATCTGTTATGACTCTTCCGCCACCAGTCTTCTGGGACCTTGGGGCAGAAGTCCTCGGACATCCCTTCTTCTCATGTTTAGACTTCTTGTCCTTTTTCTTCTGGTGAGAAGAAGGTTTGCTGTGCTTCGAGCAGGATGCACCTGAGCCCTAAGACTTACCGGGCCGGTCGGACTTAGAAGAGTGGTTAGCCCCCTTTGTCTGACCGGACTCTCCAACTGAAGACTTTCTAGCCAAAGCTGTACTCACCTCCGAGTTGGCTCTCATAGCGGTCAAGGATGGCTGTGTTGCCACGAAACGTCCTCGATCATCCCGAGGAAGATTCTTCTTCACTGGTGCAAGGGTCAGCTGACCCTTGCCACCAACATTTTTAGCTGCCATACCTTAGGCGGGTGCCTTGACAGTCTGCATTGCCCCCTGGGCAATAAACTGTTGGCCAATGGTGGTGGTGGCACTCAGAACTGGATTGACACCATGCCCAAAAAGAGGTTCCCCTGTTACTAGCGGATTCCGGTCATCTTCATAGGCAGAAACTGAGAGGACTGGAGCATTCTTAGCCCTTTTTACCTGGGCTTCAAACTTCGCCACTTGAGTCTGGTGGTACCGCAAGCAGTCCTGGCTCCATTCACCTTTGGAGAAGCCGGACAGACCTCCATGTGAGGTCTTGGCCTTTTTGGCCACTGGTGGGGTGAAGGGGTGGGGACATTTCTGTCTCTGATCACCACCACCACTTGCCAGAGTGCTCTGCCTAGGAGCGGGAGAAGGCTGATTGGCCTTCTTTTCAACTCTTTGCTTCCTCTTGGAAGTCTCAGACTGCCAACCCGAACAAACAGCCACTGCCACAAACGAATCCGTGACAGGTGGTTGGGTGACAGGCCAGGCAGCCCCTGGGCAGGGGTCAGTCCAAACTCTCAGGCAAAGTCCGATTGTTGGCATAAATTTCATCATGGCAGCTTCCTTCGCCCTTAACTGAGCCTCTCTCAGCAAGGGCCTTCATCCATGCAGTGTAACTAGCAGCACCGGACTTCTTGGATTTGGAGCTATTTTTACGGTACTGCTGGTACGAGTACCCCCAACATGATACCTTTTCCTATTTGCCATCAGATAACCATCTGACAACATCTGGTACTTTTGGCTCTCGTCAAGCTGATCCACTTCCACCTCCCCGAAGGATTGACCTGAATCAGACTTCCTTGAGCACTGGGAGTACCCTCACAGGATCCGGTCACCGACCGTTTACCCACGGAGGCTTGTCCTCTCTCTTCAGACCCCGAAGAATCATCTAAAGAGAAGATAACCTGGCCTCTCCCCTGCCTAGACGGACATCACTGAATCCTCAGTGGTGTCCATCCCTGCTTCCATGTCAATGACAAGGGTGGCTCCCAAAGAGTCATCCTTGCTTTCCTCCACCAGGCTAGTCAATTCTAGCTGGCTTTGGTCTGCAGGAGCTTCAAGTTTTGCCATTGAGGTGGCCTCCACAACAGTGGCCACCTCTCCGATGGGCATACTTAAGCCCACCGGCTCCCGAACCAAAGGAATCACCATGGCTCCCAACTGAATGGTCACCTTCGGTGACTCCACAGTGGAAGTTGGCATCAACCATCCCCACACAGACCCAAAATATAGTTAAGTCTGTGGGAATGCCTGAGCCACCATAGTGTCCCCTGCCAACAGTCAACCCAAGGGTTCTTCGTCAGCCAGGTCCACTATGGCCTGCCAGCATCCCCCGGATGCAATGGACTGAGGGAGGTGGAAGAACTGCTGCTCCCCCTACCGTTTCCTCTTTTCTCTGCCGTGGCTACCTATAAAAAACCAAAAGCCACAGTTAGTTTTCATTTTACAACGATGGAAAGAGATTTCTACGGATTTTCATCTTGCAAAATCCCGTTCTAACCATGAAACCACAGTGAAACACGGTAAAAACCGTGTTCGCGACCCTTCCCATGGTCAGAACCGGCCAAAACCCATTTTAGACCGTCCAACCATCGCCAAATCAGGTTAATTACTAAGGAAAGTGATTCCCATGCACTTCCACAGTGCAAAATCACTTTCTTACTACTCAAACACCATGGACTACAGTAGTAACTGCCTCCAACGATGCTTTCACGGTCAGAACCGTTCAAAATCACATTCTGACCGTCCACACTCCGTAGAACTTGGTCTTCACCAAGTTACACGGTGCACAGGGGGTCAATCACCGTGATTTAGGCGGTTCCTCTTGCAGTAGCACCACCATTATTGAAATAACGGCGGTGCCTCTACATGTGTAAGCGGTCAATGACCACTTGACACACCAATTTAAAGTTCAAATTAACCGCCAACAGGCAGAAAAAGAATCCCCTATAGGGACTTACATTTTTCATGTCCTACTTAGGTTATAAAAACAACCAAGATGGCACTTAGCCACTAATTTATCCGGCATATCCACTAACAGTGGTGGCTTGGTGGCGAAAATGCCATTAGGCGCCTCCACCAATGTTTCTATAGAAACCATACTGTCATCTGCTTTTTCAGGGGCAGATACAGGGTGAGAATCCATAGGGAGAGACTCTGGAGAGAGATCACGAATAGAAATCACATCTGCAGACTTAATACTAAAGGCCGCCTTATACTTCATTCTTTTTAGTCCATTCTGTTCCTTTCCGTTCTGTCCGCAGCTGGAATTTATAGATTTCTCCAACCAAATTTTCCTGGGTGACCACCATCTGTCCATTACAGACAGGCGGATCCCGTCCAGGGGTCATTGGGCATTCATCTCAGATTTTTCCGGACCAGGCCAACAACCCTCTTTAGGGATCTGCCTGCTCTCTCCCACCACGGCAGGGGCTCATAAAGTCCCTAAAGAGTCCTGGTGCCTACTAGTGCCCCAGACTCAGTAGACTCAGCAGCCAAGATGGGCTGATTGGACGGTCCAGGAAGAACATCACCATCCTCCACCATCCTATCAGCCTTGGACTCGGCATCACTGGGTGTTAGAGCCACCCAGGCCATCTTCCTCACAAACTCCACATGTGAGAACATACGGCTTCAAGTTATCCACATGAAACCAGTCCCGCACTTTCTGACCATACCCATTTACGAATTCTACCTCGTAGACCAGGTCAGAAACTTGCCGGACGACCATACCCAGCTCAGCCTTATACGACCAATTCCATTTCTTGGCCTGGCCGAGCTTACCAGCCTTATTCCTCATCCAGACCTTCATACCAGGCTGGAACAGGGGCGGCTTCACCCGACCAGCATCATACTGGCTCTTCTGTTTTTGCTGAGCGGCTGCCAAATTCTGATGCAGACCGGACCGTTAGGAAGGAGATTATCAATCCCCAACCTGGCCTCACACCCAAACAACAATTGGTACGAAGACACTTCCGTGCTCTCCTGCACTGCTGTGTTGTAGGCCCACACGGCGGGCTATAATTTATCCCACCAATTGCATTGCTCTTTGAGGGAATCAAGGTAATGATTGATGGTTTCCATTACGGTTTTATTCGTACGTTCCGTAAGCCCATTTGCTTGCGGATGGTATGCCGTCGTAAAGTGCTGCACTATATTATAGGACTCCCGGAACTATCGCAAATTTTTGCTACAGAACTGGGATCCATGATCGGAGATGAGAGTTGTCGGTGGAGCCGACACGAGATTCTGGCTGATACGACGAAAACAGGACGGTGGTGATGCGGAAAAAACCCTTTCCGGAACCTCCCCTCCCCTTGATAACTACCCAATAAATAAATGATGCAACACAGTGTAGATTTAACAGTATAAAAAGGTTTAATCAACCAGTAAAACACTATTATTTATACAATCACTGCTGGCTAATCCAGTAGCAGGAGAAACCAATGTAAAAACACACAAAGATAATGGCGGCTGTCATTATATACCCCCAGGCTACTCCACCTGGGGGAGGACAGTGACCCTACCTGGAGTTCATGTCGTCCGCCAGGCTGCCTACTATAACAGCCTAGCAGACAACATCAGGATTTAGTCTGCTCCTTCTAATTTAAGAAGGAACAAAACTGGGTCATCACACAAAGCTAACAAGTGCATGAGCTTAAGGCCACCTACACTCTTCTTCTTTAAACCCTTTCCAAACAAAGAAATCTGTTTTATCAAAACTTCTTCGAACTTACATGACTTTTACATAGACTAGCATTGGGACATTAAGACCCATTAATGGCCCAATGCTAGTTATAGCAATTAACTCTATTTTTATGTATTTCTTGAGGTCACTATAGACTACTATATAGTGATCCGATTCAAACACCTAAAATAAATATATTTTTCACTGAATGATGATTGGCCAGGGTTAGCACGTGTATATATTCTTGGCCTTTCACCTTTGAAGGCAGTCTGCTTGAATGTGTGGTGCTGCTGGAGGCTCTGTCGGGTCTGCACATTGATAACTGATTATAGTGTAGCCTGAGGCTTTGCCAGGCCATACACTCTGTAACTGGAAATAGAAGTATCTTGTTGTACGGATCAAGAAACTAAGCAGACGACTAACGACTAGAAAAGAAAACTACGGCGCCTGGACCAAAAGAGCCACCGTCATAGAATACAACCAAAGAGACGAGCAGACGACGCTAAGAGGAAAACCAGGCCAAACTCCTACGTGGTTGACACCGGCTGTATTCTTCTCGTTTTGGGTTGTTTCATTATCAAGTATATGTATAATATGCCAAATAAGCATTTGAATAAATCTTAATTTATTTCAATTACGTTGTCTATCACTTATATAAGTCTATCACTTTTAATAAGCTAATAGAAAAGGCTGGGCTGATCAAAAGTCTACAGCCGTGATCCCCATATTACTTCAGAAGTGCTCATAGTGCAAGGAGGGCCCGTGTGGGAACTTTTCTTATTTGAATTCAACCAAAAATATCGTCAATATCTTCAGCAGACGACGTAACTGGCAGTGGAACAAGATAAGAAAGAAAGAATCATGCAACTTCGGTGGACTTTTGTCTATAAATTACCCTTGAAATATAGTGTGACAGGTTTGCACCTGTTTGATGATTTGGAGTATCTAATAGGTGTGGAGCTGCAACAGAATGATGAATGCAGAGTCGCGAAATAATTAAATTAAGGTTAATAGTAAAATAATCGAAATCACCACTGGTTAAAGATTTATTTCGTAGATATGAAAAATATGAAAATAAAACTTGGTATGAAACATAAAATATGTTTCATAATTTCATAATGTTTCGAAATTAAGATAAAAACCTCGCTGAAATTGGGCATAGGTTCATTAAATTAAAGAATCGGTCTCAAACATCAAAAAACATTTCTTTATATATCCTGATAATCCATACCCAAGTAGCACAACATGTTGGCCCAATGTATGAATTTATGTTGGCAATGTTGGCAAAACGTTGTGGTTGGAAAAGACCTTTTGGCCCAACGTTGGCCGAAGTTTTTTAAAAATCATGTGGCCCAATGTTAACCAAAAGCAGTTTTCCCAACATTAGTCCCTTTAATCGTTATATTTAAATATATTTATTAAGCTAAATTATCAATTAAATTAAACATTTAATTAAATTTAATTAATTTATAATTTAATTTAATAAATGTTTTATTTAATTATTAATTTAATTCAATAAATGTTTTATTTCATTGATAATTTAATTTAATAATATATTTCATTTTAATTAAAAATTATAAACAAAAAAATGAGAGTATTAAAAACCAATACATGGAGGTGAAACTATATACATATATCTTTATTTTTTTCAAAAATTCACGAAAATTGGGCAAGTAATTTCAGAGAAAACAGCAAAAGAACTTTCCGGTTCAGTGAGTTTTTCATAGAGTTCTATGTTAAAATTGAATCTGCTAACTACTTACGAGGGGGGGGGGGTTGGCCTACTGTCACCAGAGGCGCTGGAAGTTTTTAATCGGCCATTATTGTTTTTCTCTATGTAAAAACATAATGACATGGTTATATTCATATACATTCAAGTTTTGAAGTATACGGCGTTATGTAATAGTGTACCAATATTTGCTCCTTATTTAAGTTTAATTGATAATGACTGCAGCCATATTCGTACACCTAGGTGCCACGATATGAGGGTTCAGAAATATGGCGGGTGTTTGTTTCCCTTACTAACTTAGAAGAAGCTGTAAGGTGATTTCATTTCCTTTATTGTGGTTTTAGTGACGTTTGTAAATTTTAGAAGATTATCGTTTTTAATGTTTTAATTTAAATGAAGTAGAGGTGTTGGGTTAATTTTATAAGTTATAAGGCTTTTGGTACCCAGTATAAATTTTAGTTTTTATTTATTTTTGACCAAAACAAACTTTGAGTTTTTGGTCATAATTTTTTGTGGGTCGTACAACTCGAAAACGGTGCCACCTACAACAAAATGTCATCAGAATTTCAGAGCAATTTGATATATGAAATTTCGATTTTTTAAAAAATCGAGATTCTTCCTATTTCCAGTTGTAGCATTCGAAAGGGTGAATATTCCTTTTATTTAGGAGGGTTGTTCTTTCTATGTAATGCTATTATTTTGTATATTAGAATACATGTGACGTACTTTCATTTTAAACCATATTATTATAAATGAATGACGCATGCACGTCACATGTAACTATGTCATGTACGTGAGTACATACATGTGTGTTTATATACAAATGCGCACGTGTGTTTATATGTGTACACTTGCGCACAAGTGTGTACTTGTGTGTACACATGTGAACAAGTGTGTACACATGCACACAAGTGTGTACACGTGCGTATACATGTGCACAAGTGTGTACACATGCGTACACATGTGCACAAATGTGTACACATGCGTACACATGCGTACACATGTGCACAAGTGTGTACACATGCATACACATGCTCAAAAGTGTGTACACATGCATACACATGCACACAAGTGTGTACACATTTGTACACATGTGCACAAGTGTGTATATGTGCATACAAGTGCATACATGTGCATACAAGTGCATACAAGTGCATACACGTGCATACATGTGCATACAAGTGCGTACACGTGCATACAAGTGCATACACGTGTGTACAAGTGCGTACACATGCATACAAGTACATAAATGTGCATACACGTGCATACAAGTGTTTACTCATGCATACAAATGCATACACGTGCATACTAGTGTGTACATGTGCATAAAGTGCATACATGTGGGTGCACGTGAATACAAGTGCATACAAGTGCACACAAGTGCATACATGTGCATACATGTGTGCACAAGTGCTTACACATGCACACATGTGCGTACATACATGTGCACATAAGTGCATAAACATGCACGCATGTGTGTAAATGTGCGTATACATGTGTGCACATGCGTAAATGTGCGTACACAGGCACGCACATGTGTACAAGTGTGTACACATGTGCGCACGTGTAGGAGCAGTCCGAAGGTTTGGTTTAGTAAAATCAAGTTGTTGCAGGGGATCTGGGGGTGCTGACCACGACTTCTTTTTTGAGAATTATTAAGTCAAATTAGTCCATTGTTCCGACTTGTTGCCTAATTTGTTCAAAGGGAGGAACGGTCAGAAAAATGGACAAATTTGATTTAATAACTAAAAAATGGGGGCTGCACCCCCAGACCCCTGCAACAAGCTTCATTTTACTAACTAACTACCTGTTCCTACACGTGCACACATGTGTATGCACTTGAACATGTACACGCATGTGTACTCACATTTATGCATGTTCATGCATGTGTACACAACATCCCTAACGATGGAAACAGACTGTTATCACATGGCGCGTGAGCTCAAATGCTGTCACAAAAACTCTGTGATGGTAATAAATAACGGTAATAAATTTTAATGTACCAGAACCACACTGAAGTCACCTCATTCATATCACGTCACATCGTCAACCTCACACACGACAGCACAGTTTTATTTTCTACAAATTCACACATTATCAACTCATGTTACCTCACATACAGTTTACCTCTCATAGCAGTTCGGTTCTGTTTATATTTGAAACTGGACTTGGAAACTGCCTGAGTGATCATACAAAAATATACTATAGCATGATATGTCATGACTAGTATATTTCTAAGTATGATATTAAGGTTTAAATCTGTCAAGGTGACAGTATGTGTGCTCACATGGTGTGATAAGTCTGTGCATGCCTTTATTGTCATACATGCTATGCACATGCATCGACATGGGCATTGGATTTAGTTGTGTTTTGGAGTAGTTGACAATACTAAAGCAGGAATTACCCCAATTTTTTTCTTATTCATTTTAAGACAAAACAATTATGTGTCAATTTTTTGTGTCCTTTGAGGATGAAAAAGTGGTTGATATTATTCCTGCCAAATGGCAAAAAGATGGATTTGTTTTTTGGGCACCAATTACTGGAATGCCACTATTGAGAGCAATAAAACAATGTTTAACACCAGCTAAATCATGGGTTACATATCACATTAGGATTTTGGCTAAAGCAAGTAAGTATATTGCATGCAACCCCCTTTCCTTAATGGCACCACAAGTAAACTAACCAAATAAAAATTATTTTAATTATTTTGTTTAAACATTTAAGATTCTTATGATCATGCACGAAGTCTTCTGCGTAAAGCGGAATATACTTCAAACTTGGAAAGTGAGGAAGATGCTGTGAAATCGAAAGCAACCCGCCACTGTCGCAAAAGAATTATTGTATCTTCTGATGATGAAACAAAGTGTGATTCACCACAACCATCACCAATAAAAACCATAAATGTACCAAAAAAGATACTGCATGATACAGAATCATTTCAGTCATTGCTATTAAATATGGAGCTAGGTAAATCAATAAAACATGCTTAGTTTGTAGTTTATAACGTGAAATTTAATTTGTAGATTTAGAGACCAATATAGACGATTACTGTGCTCAGAGGGATAATGCCAGACCAGCAGATAAGCTTCAACTACCTTTACACTCTACCCCTGCAGATATGAATAATCAAAGTATGCAATTTTATTTTAAGTATGCAACCTCTTAATTTTAATCTTTAATCTGAATACTCATGAATAAGAACTAGTGGAACTAAATTGTGTCCAAGTTGCATGTTAATTTCATACCAATTTTTGTATTTATTTCATGTTTCAGACAAAGTAGACAAGTAGATGAAAATCATGTGCTACTAACAAGATTATTGGCCCAATATGAAACAGTGGCAACTGATAATGTTGAAATGCCACAACTTCCTTTGAAACTTCATATGAAATTTCCACACACAAAATATGGCTTCAGTCTGAACAAAACAAAGCAAAACTGGTGAATTTTCTATTTGCAGTTACTTTATGGAAGACATTAAAGTGGTTTATATTTAGGTCTCTTACTTGGCTTTAGTTGGTGGCAGTAATGTTCAATCAACTGTTAGAAAAATCTTGAAGAAACTTCTTGGAGGACAACTACCTGAGTCATACAACTGGGCTGGAAGACCACCAAAACTGTCTTTTAAAGAACTAAAACTTAAAGATGTTCTAATCGGTAATTTGTCTTACTTAATCATTATGAAACTAAGTAATATTTAATTGCCATCTATTTATTCTTCACACTGAATAATACAAGTACTCAAAGAAACATTTTAAAACTGTTTACTTTTAAGAAATATATGGGTGAAAAAATAATTTCTATTAATGGATATTATTATACTTTTATTTTCATAAAGGTGTAGTAAGAAAAAATAAATCAACCCGTGAAGCAGCTGATGAAGAAATTGAAACAGTCATCAAGAGCTGGTTGAGATTTTCAAAAGATAGAAATGGTGGTCATGAGAAACGACATCAACAGAATCCTTAAACATGGATGGGCAATCAGAAAAAAAGCAAACCCAGAAGAGGTAAGAAATCAGCTGATGCTGAGTGGGCAGAACAATAATTAATACTGAGCATATTCCAAAATTTGATTTCTCGACTAATGGTGGCTGGCATTTAGCAGAACAGTATAATACAGCACCTCACTCAAGTCATACACATGTTAATACAATAACAAAATCACTTAATTGCAACTTAGATGAAGTGAGAAACGACATGAACAGAATCCTTAAACATGGATGGGCAATCAGAAAGAAGCAAATGCAGAAGAGTTAATGAATCAGCTGTTACCTGTAGAATTCAGGTAACAAAATCTCAAACTTTTTATTTTTTATTTTTGTGTAGACGTATAATACATAAACCAGTTCCTCCTCTTCCCCCCCCCCTTTTTTTGTTTTTACCCAAACAAACACACAAAAGAAAAAACCGCCACTTGAAAAAAATAGGCCTATCGAAAACCTTACTGTAGGCTAAACATAAAGTTTTAAAAGCAAAAATGCTCCCCTCTCAAAAAACTTTTAAAGAAACAAAATTCTCCCCTATTTAAACTTAAAAAATCCCATTTATTACCCCTCCTTCTTAAAATTCATTCTGCTTCTTAACTTACCTTCATTATATAACCCCTGTTGACTTTTATCCTCCTTCCTCTTCTCTTGAAAATACCCAGACATGAGAACTGTCTGGAGAATGAGGAAACAAACAAAATTTCCCCCCTCACAGCCCTAGGCCACCTAGCAACCCAAACAAACAAGACCAAAACAGCCCAGTTCACACAAAAAACCCAGACAGGAAGTAAAAAATAAAAAATAATTTTTTGTATGTGTATGATGAAGAAACATGTAGAATCTATGCCCCAACATAGATCTTGCATGGTTCTTTATGTACTTTAATATGTATGTGTCTACAAATTATGTAAATTAACCATTAACCAATGGGAAGCCTCCAGTGCAAGCCTATGAAGGCCATTTCCTATAAAATGGCCAAAAGTTGGCTCAGAAAATTATTAGGACTTTGGCTTTTCAGCCATCTACACTGGAGACTTCTCAGCAGTGAATCTTCTACTAGGTAAGAGTATTTGAAGGAGACACATATCTGAGCACTGGTTTCCAAATCACTGGAGTACTGTGGTTCAGACTGTGTCTAATCAAAATATTGCTTAACTACCTTGAGAAAGGATAGCTAAACTGATTTTTTGCAGTCTACAATTGGGGTACTATGGTGCTAAGGGTGTCCTTTCCTTTGGAGTACTGTTAGGCCTAAAAGTTTCCATTTGGAGTACTATAGAAACTATTGGTTTCCATTTATTTGGAGTACTGTGGTGACTATTGGTTTCCATACTTTGGAGTACTGTAGGACTTATTGGTTTCCAAGTTTGGAGTACTGTAGCACCAAGGGTTCCCAGTGAGGAACTATAAAGGAAAATCAGTTTGGCTAGTGTGGAGGATTCTACATCATCATGGATTTCTATATGTGGATTACATTTTATATGTAAGTGTTATATGTATTTTCTTTTACTATTATTTTAATTTTTATTGACAATATTTAGCTTTTTATACTTTTATTTCATTTTAATGGTCATATTACCCATAGCCTTATTTTTCAATTTCTACACATTTTTTCAAATATTATAAACAAATGTAATTTCTCAAACCCAATTTTTAAGTTAATCTTATTGTAATATCAATTTTTGTTTAATTGATTAACATTATGAAAAAATTCCTATAATAATCTTTTTATAATTTGGTAAAAGTCATGTTAATCCCCATTTATATTTTTATGTGAATTAAAATGAAATATTTTTTAACTCAAATAAAATTTGAGTCAATTTGATTTATTTATTTTTTATGGGCCTTCATTGACCCCGAACCTTAAGTCAAAATTAACTTCAGTTGGTTATTTTCAACAATAAAGCTATACAGCCGGAAAATAACCAACACAGCTGATGCTGAGTGGGCAGAATTAACAAATAAAACTGTAACAATAATTAATACTGATTGTATTCCAAAATTTGATTTCTCGACTCATGGTGGCAGGCATTTGCCAGAACAGTATAATACAGCACCTCACTCAAGTGATACACATGTTAATATAATAACAAAATCTCCTAATTGCAACTTAGACCAAACTTCTTTACATAACGAAACTTTATCTGAAACAAATAACACTGAGCCCATAGGTTGCAAAAATGAACTAGTTAGGTGGGCATTGCACCACAATATTACTCACAGTGCAATCAATGACTTGTTAAAAGGTTTAAATCCGTTTGTGGCAAATCTGCCTTTAGATTCTAGAACATTGTTAAAAACTGAAAGGCATGTAGAAATAAAAAATAGAACCGGAGGTGTGTACCATCATGTTGGATTACAAAAGGTTTTTCAAAAGATTATCACTCAACTCTTAGACAAAACTTCTAAATCCATCACACCAACTTTTAACTACATGCATTCTTACAGATGGTTTGCCACTTTCAAAATCAAATAATAATGTGTTCTGGACAATTCTTGGAAAAGTTGACTTTTGTATAAATACACAACCATTCATTATTGGGCTTTACTGGGGCAAAAAGAAGCCTGCAGATATAAATGAATTTTTAAGACCTTTTTTAGAAGAAGTTGTGCTACTAGAAGATAAAGGGTTAGAGGTGGCTGGGTTACACTACCATTTTCGAAGTAGCACAATATGCGCAGATGCACCTGCTAGGAGTTTCATTAAGTGTATAAAACCCCATAACAGTTATTTTGCATGTGAAAGATGTGTCCAACAAGGAGAATGGCTTGGAAAAGTTGTGTTTCTAGAAGTAGACTCTGCAAATAGATGTAGTGATAGTTTCTCGTCTATAGATCCTAATGATGAACACCACACAGGAAATTCACCTCTAACTTGTACAACAATAGACATGATAAAACAAATACCACTGGACTATATGCACTTAATTTGTTTAGGTGTAACTAAAAGATTGATAAAAACATGATTGCGAGGTCCATTGTATGTTCGGCTTTGTACTAAAAAAGTGAATGAACTGTCCTGTCACTTAGAAAGTTTCAAAAAGTATATACCACGAGAATTTTGCAGAAAACCAACATCTCTTTCAGAAATTGGAAATTGGAAAGCAACTGAATTTCGACATTTTATTTTGTACAGTGGACTAGTTGTCCTTAAAGGTATTTTGCCATCAAAACTTTACTACCATTTTTGTTTGCTTCACACTGCAATCTATAGTCTTGCAACAGATGGTGCACCGCTAGAATGGATAAACATTTCCAGGTGTTTAATAATAGAATTTGTAAAGCAGTCAATTACAATTTATGGAAAAGATATGTTGGTATACAATATTCACAGTCTGATTCTTGTACCAGATGATGTTGCATTTTTAGGTCCTTTGGATTCCTACAGTGCATTACCATTTGAAAATTATATGAAAAATATCAAAAAAATGATAACACATTCTAATCATATTCAACAAGTGGCTAAACGTCTTGGAGAAATTGAAGTTTGCAATGCAAATACTAGAAAGACATTTAACAAAAACATGATTGCAAAAAAACCACACAAATCAGGACCAGTTTTAAACAGAAACTATGTATTGCAATTTAAGATGCTTCTTACTGATAAGTATGTTATTGGTGTTGATCAAGCAAATAACTGCTTTGTTACAGATTCAAACAAAATTATTTATGTAAAAAATATAATTCAAACTGAAAATAGTTTTAAGATTATTCGTTCACAGTGTAGTTCTGCAAACTTTTATTCTTATCCATGTAATCGCCAGGATTTAGGAGTATTATCTGTAATTAATGATAATTCATTGTTTGAAATACCACTTAGCTCTATAAAGAGAAAATGTGTTAATTACCACAGAAACTCAGACCTCTAGAAAAATATACTGTTCTGCCATTTGTTTCACACCATTGTTATTATTAACAATTCCAATTTTTGTGTTTATTAAGAGTTAAGCCATTTATTAATATGCTGATTGTTCAAAAAATAATAAATATTCATTATTTTTTAAATTGATAAAGGAGAATTTTAAGTTAGCAAGTATTTTCCTAAAAATATTTTTAATTTTTAATATTTTTATTGCTACACATGCTGTGTGTTAATTTTGTTTTTCGTTTTTTTTGTATTTTTTGGAAACAAAATTTGTTTTTAGATTTTTGTATGGATCTGTTCCAATAAAGTTGTGCATTTAATTTTAGGCTTTAAATTAATTATATTTTGGCTAGTAAGTACAGTCAACACAGGGGTAAAAGCTAAGCCTAGTTTCACATGTATGCCAATACATGTATGATAGATACTTAATTTACAAGTACACAAATAGAAGCATTCATATGGCAATATATGAATGCTTATGTTTGTGTACATGTAAATTTAGCATCTATCATACATGTATTGCAATACAGATCGTTGTGTGAAACTAGGTTAATACCAACATTTTGATAACATTGGGGCCAACAAGTTCTACCAATGTTGAGGTCAACAAATTCTGCCAACGTTGGAGCCAACAAGTTCTGCCAACGTTGGAGCCAACAAGTTCTGCCAATGTTGGGGCCAACATGTTCTGCCAACATTGGGCCAACAAGTTCTGCCAAAGTTGGGGCCAACAAGTTCTGCCATTGTTGGGGTCGACGGCCATAGACAACCTTGGCCCATCACATTAGGCCAACGTTATTTCATGGTAATGCCAACGGTTTGAATTATGTTGGCCCATCAATTTTGTGCTACTTGGGTAAGTCGGATACTCAGGACACATTTCTCTGATTGGACAATTAAAAGTTTGGGCCCAAATGGACCAATCAAAGGATTGGTCTACTTGGCCAAACTGATGACTCAGGGTCGCGTATTACACGTAAGTGATAAGAGAAAACGTAAACAACTTCACAAGTGGACATAATAGGCATGAGGGGAGAAACGATATGGTCAATTTCAAAATAGAATTTGGGTCAATCGGTACCTTACATACTGAGTGTAAAGAAATAATTTCATTTCATTAAACATTTTAAAAAAACTAATGGAAATTTTTTATATTATTTGTTGTTTTAATGGGAAATCCAGGGTGATGCAAAATGAAGGGGGTAAAGGGGGCGCATGCTCCGGGCGCCACGATTAGGGGCACCAAAAACGGCAATTTGTCCTCATTAAAATATAAAAATTTTGAAAATAAAAAAGAATATTAACGAAAAAATCATCATGTTTTTAGTTTTATATTAAATCTTTTCTAAACTTGATGTAGTTAATGAATAAAACGTTTCTCTGTTTTTGACTTCTCATATTTTGGCAATTTTATATTATCTATTTATAACCCCTGACAAAAATTCTAATTTTCTAAAATTATATATATATTAAGCCCTGTCTTTCTCTCTATCTGGACCTAACGCTGTACAAACAAGGATGTCGGAAACTCGGAATTTATATAAATTTAAATGAATAAATGAACCGCTTTTTTTCTCAAGGTAAACTATATGTTGCACACTACCTATGATATTGATACCCCATGATATTTAATTGGAGAGGGAAAAAGGTTGGAAAATGTAACGAGGGGGAGAGGGAAAAAAGGGGGAGGGGGAAAAAAAGGGGGAGGGGGAAAAAGGGGGAGGGGGAAACTGAAATTGAAATGAAAGGAGTAAAAAAAAAATAAAGGGGAGGGGGTAAAATTTCTTTTGCTCCGCCTTTTTATGAACGTCAACAATTTCTAATTAGTTTGTTACTTGGTCTGATGTCATAAAAGGGCGGAGGAAAAACATTCTAATAATGGGTACATTTGCCTTGCCTGTGAATTTTGCCCCGTCATTTATGACGGGTTACCCCACTAGTTTCTAAAATTTTGCCCAGCTCTTTTATGACATCAGAACAAGTAAAAAACCAATAAGAAATGGATGGCGCTCATAAAAGGGCAGGGCAAACGAAATTTTAGTGCTGGGCAGAAATGCCTGTTTTTTTTGGCTCTAAAGATAGTGGCTTTTTGAGAGTTGTTGCAACTTGGCATCACTGCCGGGGTCTCAACTCTACCACAGAATAAGACGAACTACAGAAAAGAAACTGAGCAATTAACTTGTGAATGAATTTTTGTGCGAATGTGCGGCGCTGCCCAGAATATTAGTCGCTATTCTGTGGTGACGCGGTTGACGTCATTATAAAATGTATTAATATCACGTATACAGCATCAGCACAGAATAAAGAGAAATATAGTTCTCTTTGTTCTGTGCTAATTTGTGTCAACAGCAACAATTCAAAAGTTGGCAAATTTGTAAAAATACAAAAGTTGCGAAATTCGAAATTAAAAATGTGTTTATAAAGTTTCATATATACAGTGTATTTATTTTACATAATTTTTAATGTTTTTAATATTTATGAATACATTTTAATTTATTGTACATATAATTTCTTTTAAAAGGTAAGGATGTTTAAGTAATAACAAATTATTTAATAGTGGAAATGAAATTTTGGAATGAAATTTGTAAAATAAACTAAAAAATTAATTTTAGTAAGCAATTAAAATAATTTCATTTAATTGCTTATTAAATTTTATTTTTTTTAAATAAAAAAAATTACATTTATTGAATAATAATTAAAATGAAATTTAGTACAAAATTGAAAATTGAAATTTAAAAACAAAATTAAAAACTGAAATTTAAAAATAAAATTTATTAAAAAATTAAAAACTGATTTATTAAAAAATTAAAAACTGAAATTTATTAAAAAATTAAAAACTGAAATTTTAAAATAACATTTATTATTAAAAAAATAATCTGAATTAAAAAGAAATTACATTTGTCAGTTTATGTAAATTACACATACTTTTATTAATTAAAATTAAAACGATTCAAATTTGATTATTTAAAAACGATATAAAATAAAAGAAAATCATTGCATTTGTGAGCTTTTGACATCGACCATCTTGTTTTACCAACCTGTAGCTGACATTTTCTGTAACTCGTTGCTTCTCTGCATCGCGCGGTGCCCGCACGGAGAAGATCGAGGATGGAGATAGATTGTGGTCACCCTCCTGCATGGGGGTGAAATCTATGCAGCAGAGTGGCGGCCATCTCTCTCTCCTCCGGTCGATGCTGATATACATCTTCCCCTTTCGGTATGCCGACAGGAGAAGATGTTTTAGCTGCTTCGGAATCGTATACCTCCTTGTTGAGATTTTTTACATATTTCCAGAACAACTTGGGATTTTTATGGAGTGATGCCCCTAAGACATTATTAGTAAAGTTTAAGTGTTCTTTTTTAAGCAAGCTTTTCACAAGACATCGCTGGGAATTAAACTGCAATTTAATAGTATCATTCATTTTAATCTTCATTTTAGATCTAAATTTGCGTTGTTTTCGAAGAGCGCGGCATATCTCAGTGGTGTACCAAGTTGGTTCCAAGCTTGATTTTAATTTTTGAATGGGATGAATTTATTTATGCCATTAGAAATGACACTGACAAACAATGACCACTGTTGGTTTACATCTTTTGATAGTGCACTTTTATTTTTATTTTTCAGTTCATTTGTTACAAAGAGCTTAAAATTAGCCCAATCAGCTTTATTGTACTGTAGGACTTTTCGGGGAGCTGATTGGAGTTTTTCGAATTGGGTGGTAAATTCTAAGTAAATCATTTTGTGATCGCTTATGCCATCAGCAATTTCAATTGTTTTGGCATTTTCTGGGATGTTCGTAAAAACTAAATCTAGAATATTAGCTGTTGTATTGGTGCAGCGTGTAGGGGTAGGGTGGTCCCTTGATATATATGGTAATTTTTAAATGCAAATATTTCATGTTCTGACCCCCCAGAATTGTTCTCCCAACCAAAAAAATAGTCTACATAAAGTTTATAAATTTTAATTGATATTTAGAGGTAGCTCAATGAATTCAAAGTTTTCGTAATAGCGTAATCATTATGTATTCTCCTAAAATGTATATACCATTGTTTATCTAGTGTCACTAATATTGAAATAATTAGAATGAACTATTTTGTATACATAAGTTACAATTAAAACACAACAATGTAATTTATGCACATTTTATTAACATTGGACCAAACATGTAATGACTACAAAGTAGCTAATGTAGTCTTTTTGCAATCTGGATAACGACTAGAATGTTCTTTCACAACTTGAAGCAAATACTGTTTCTGATCTTCATTTTTTGTTAATATTGGATTGTACTCTTTCATCAATGCCACACCTCTTTCAGCATTGTCATTCACAACTTGTAAATGTTTTATGATATCCTTAGCTTGCTTGTAGTCTTCTCGCAGATGCCATATCTTTGGATCATGTTCTAAGAACCTTTTGGAAATGCCAAGATGGTCAAATAAGTGCATTGAGTTCTTCGATACAAAGTCTTCTATTCTCATAATAACGGAGCCACTGGCATTTTTGGATTCTCTTCAGAGGCTGATCTGCACCTTCCTTTTCATAAAGATATTTTAGCATTGCCTGTTTTGATTTGATTGGCACACTGTCATCAAAAATGCCAATCCAACTAGTTCCTCACTTAAGTACCAAAAATGTCCCTCAAATTTCTTGCAAGTAACATTGGATATTGAAGGATTGATTTTTTTATAATCTCTAAGCTTTTGCAGAAGCTGTTGATCATTGAAAGCTGCAGTAATGGGAAGTGGGGCAGTGAACCAAGCCTTGATGTAGACATAAACAAGAAAGACACATGTTGCATAGTCCTTTTTTTTCTCTTGCAGTGAGAGTAAACTGGTTACGAAACAGCCACATTTTTAGTGAGTATATTGCTTTGGACATTCATCTTGCATGATGTACAGCCCCAGGGGCTAAAAATCGCACACCTCGTGGTGGTGTACCTCCCAGAAAGATAATAGCTAATTCTAAACATTCTCTGTAATTATCTCTGATTTTAGTGTCAGTTTGTTGAAGCTGGTTAGTACAGAATTCAATGACATTGTCTTTTTCATTTTTCATCACAAGCTGTACAGTTTCACTGCTGTCTAAAGACATGTAAGATGACTGATCTATTTTAACCCAGAATTGCGTGAATCGCTTGAATATGGTTACATCAGGGCCAGAAAAGGTACAACCCATGGCTTCATTAAATGCACTAGCAAGAACAAGTTCTAAGATATGGTGACGACATGAAAAGTACAGAAGATCCTTCTGCAATTTCTGCTCTAACAGAATACAAGTTCCATTTCTGTGACCTGTGTTGCTAAATGTGGTATCGAAGCACATAGTTTTCACTTGATCGACAACATCCCATTCTTTAAGGAAATCTGCAACAGCAGTTGCCTGACACCCCCAGTGCCTGCCTGCAACTTAGGCACACCTAGAAGCTGGTTAACACCTAAAACCTGAAACAATCACAGGAAGCCGACCTTTTTCTCTCTGTGCAAGTAGAAAATACTTGTCTTCTAGAATAGTAATCATTGTGAGGGCATCCTTATGAGCAATGTCAAATAAATTATCGAGGTCATCTTTAAACTGACTCTCATGACTTTGCTGAACAGCACTTTTCCTATTACAATTTTTTTTCAGTTTGACCCACTTCTCATGAAGCTGTTCTGTCTTCTTAACACAATCCTGTTCATGTCTTATGGGAATCCAGGCTTTTTCCAAAAATACTGCAGCTTCTTTTACAGCACTACGGGAACTTTCACGGATTGTCTTTTTTAAGGTTCGGTGGTGATAAAAAATACACTGAGCACTTGTTTATTAGAGGGTAACTTTGATCCCTTGATAGAGGTCTCTTCTGGCCCAATAAGCCATAAAGTATTGGTTTTTCTGGTTGCAGTAGCCATAACTATTAATTTTTCACTTTACCTGCAATAATAGAGAAAAATCATAAAAAATAAAGAATTTCATATTCATTGAGCTACCCCTAAATATTCTTGACTGTAATATAACTTTGCACAACATAATTTTATACATAATAGAACAACATGGGAGGGTCAGACAAAGACTTTTAAAAACTTAAAAAATAAGGACCACCCTAGTGTAGGGGTTTGCACTAGTTGATCCAGGGAATATGTGCATACACTATCTAGCAGTATATCTGTTAATTTATTACTAGAGCACTGGGAGTCAACAGTATAATTTTTCCAATTTATTTCTTTGGCTGTTATTACTTATTAGTTTGGGAATTTGAGGTGTTCTGGGTTTCTGCTGGGTTCTTTGAAGGTTTCTCCAATACAAAGGACCAGGCAGGTTTTAACTGTTGCTTGTATTTTATGCTGTTGGTCAGGGTTTCTAGGAGGTATTTTTCTGTAGATTTATTATCTATTGGTGTTTTTTAAGGTTTAGAGGTTTTAAGGTTAGTGTTTAGATGTTTTTTTTACATAAATCTCAGGAGGTTTTTTTATATAGTAGAAAAAGATAGGGGGACTGTGTAACACCTTACTGTGGCCCAGACAGGCCTGCTTTTAATTATTTTTTAGCTGTTAAGGTGTTTTAGGTGTTAGTATAAGTTTAGGATGGTTTTATGACTAATTCCAGAAAACTGGGTGTCAGATTTTTTTGAAAAATGGCATGATAGGCAAATGTTAACCCAGCAAGCGGCATTAGATCAGCATACAAAGCATATGAGGGGTAATACCAGTTGGTCTTAACTTGGATGGGCAAATTTTTTAAAACATCAATTAATCTCATTGAATGATAATCGAAATACTAACTTCGATTCATTTAAAACATCTGGATGAAAACATTGGTATTTCAATAAATTGATGTTTTTATCTACATTTTACAGAAAATAAGGAAATTCTTTTTAAAAGGCAAACAATTCAATGAAGAAATGTGTTCAATTGCACAATCAGTGCCGTTGGTTGGTTAGGCACAAATTAGAATATTTTATCTATTCTTTTGTGTTGGACAAAAACGTAGCTGGGAGTCTGTGGCAGGCCTATAGTAAAAAAAATATTAATGTAAGAAATCTAAGGGAGTTTATGTGCCTCAATGACTTTTTTCTTTTTTTTTGTTAACAGTACACATATTTAATTCGACCCTTTTTTACACTTGTAAATTAATGTTTGTGTTTTCATAATTAACAAGTATTTTTTTGATCTGACTAATAAGAGTTGTTGCAACTTGGCAACACTGCCAGCACAGAATAAGGATATATACAGAAGGGAAACTCTTGTGCGGCCCCTTTGAAGTTGCTGTGACAGAATTTCATGACCTTGGACTGAAAGCTTCTCTTATTTTAACCGGTTACTTGATGGCCGCCATTTTGAAATGTATTACTATGTTTGGTTGTTTTGTGTTATTCATTTGATTAAATGGAAACATAAGGAGGAAACAAATACTTTTAAATGTGAAAAATTTGAAGAAAAAAAATATTTTGAAGAAAATGAATATCGTTTTGAATAATCAAATTCAAGTCGTTTTAATCTTAATTAATAAAAGTATATGTAATTAACATAAAATGATAAATGTAATTTTTTTTATTCAGATTATTTTTTTAATAAATGTTATTTTTAAATTTCAGTTTTTATTTTTTTAAATAAATTTTAGGTTTTAATTTCGTTTCTAAATTTTAGTTTTGAATTCTATTTTAATTTTAGTTTTAAATTTCAGTTTTTAATTTTATTTTTAAATTTCAGTTTTTAATTTCATTTTTAAATTTCAGTTTTTAATTTCATTTCTAAATTTTAGTTTTTAATTTTATTTTTAATTTTATTTTTAAATTTTATTTTTAAATTTCAGTTTTTAATTTCCAGTTTTTCATTTCATTTCTAAATTTTAGTTTTTAATTTTATTTTTAATTTTATTTTTAAATTTTATTTTTAAATTTTGGTTTTTAATTTTATTTTTAAATTTCAGTTTTTAATTTTGTTTTTAAATTTCAGTTTTTAATTTTAGTTTTAAATTTTAGTTTTTAATTTCATTTTTAAATTTCAGTTTTTAATTTCATTTTTAAATTTTAGTTTTGAATTTTGTTTTTAAATTTCAGTTTTTAATTTTAGTTTTAAATTTTAGTTTTTAATTTCATTTTTAAATTTCAGTTTTTAATTTCATTTTTAAATTTTAGTTTTGAATTTTATTTTTAAATTTCAGTTTTTAATTTTGTTTTTAAATTTCAGTTTTAAATTTTCTTTTTTAATTTTATTTTTAAATTTTATTTTTAAATTTTATTTTTAAATTTTATTTTTAAATTTTATTTTTAAATTTTATTTTTAAATTTCAGTTTTTAATTTTATTTTTAAATTTTAGTTTTTAATTTTATTTTTAAATTTCAGTTTTATTATTATGTACAATAAACACATGGAAAATATTAAACTTTATAAACACAATTTTAATTTAAAATTTTTCAACTTTTGTATTTTTACAATTTGCCAACTTTTGAATCATTGCTGTTGCCACAGGTGAACACAAATCAAAATGTAATACATTTCAAAATGGCGGCAGCTGCATCACGACATAATATATCCTTATTCTGTGCTGCCAGTGTCTAATTTATTGAGGCCTAAGTACAGGTTGTTAATGGTTGTGGATGTTTGGTTGTTAATGATCTGTGTCACACATAATGGATGACTTGACTAACTGGTTAAGCATTCCAGCTCACAGCAGTAGCTAGTTGGGGCTCCATAACTTGAACCTTTTGTTCAGGCACAATCCTTTCATCGCAGCCCCATGGGCTCTTAGCCTTGTTTATTTCTTTTTCTGCTTTCAGGGCTTCAGTCTCCACCCGCATTGCTGCAAACTGTTGCCTTATCAAACAGTTCTCATGCCCTTTTGTAAATGATTACAAAAATAATCAACTCCTGCAGCAATGGAGGAATGTAAATGAACATGAAACAATGTGACAGGATAATTGGTAGTAGTATAAATCAGAAGAAACCTCCATAAATAAATCTAATTCACCTGTAGTATACTAAAATTGATCAGGATCAGGTTAGTAGGGGACATGATCATAAATATGTGTTCAGGAATCAGGGTCGATGATGTTGGAGGAAGGCAGATTGGGAGTTATTTTGAAACTATGAAAAATGACAGCCAGTCAATTGTGAGCTTTTGACATCGACCTTATATTTTTACCAACTTATAGATGGTGTTTTCTGCAACTCGTTTCTTCTCATTATCGCGCGGTGCCCGCACGGAGAAGATCCGAGTTACAGAAATAGCTGGATTTAGTTGGATTACGATCATCCTCCTGCATGGGGGTGAAATCGATGCAGAAGGATGGTGGCCATTCTCCTCTCGGTCGATGCTGATGTACATCTTCAATGTGTTGTTACCGGTAGAAGATGTAGCTTCCTCAGGATCATATGTCTCCTGCCTTATGATGTCTCCGGCCTCAGTAGAGAAGTGATTAGTTACCGAACATAGAGACAACGCTGTTTTCCATTATAAACACTTTTATTCATCCTTATACAGAAACACTTAGTTTACAAGGATGAATGTTCATTATTAAAGGTGCGTCTTCATGCCCATGATGTGATAAAGATCAAACGTAGTACAAAAGAGAGCAAAGACAAGGACGAGGAACAAAGAGAAACACGGTCCTTTTATACCTTGGAACTGTGTACACCTACGAGGTGTAACCAGCTCCAAGTGACCATGATCCTTAGTGTATCACTCCGCCACTTAGGTGTGCATCAGAAGTGTGAGTCAGAAAGGAGGGAGGGACAAGTGGGAATTGTTTACCCCAGGCTATGGTTTTGGTGGGAACGGGAGTTGTTGGGTGTTACATACCTCCCAACTTTGCTTGGAGTACGTCCTCGTACTCCAGCCAAAGGGGGAAGGTGAAGTTACGCAAGCAGGGCCGCATGGGTGGATGTGGACGCACTTTGTACAGAGGTATATTCAAAAGAGGGCACTGGTACAAAAGTGCCAGTGTCCTCCAACATATAAAAAAGGCTGAAACTGAAAGAGACAGAATTACAATTGAAAGTTTGCCGGGTGGTGAACACCTATTAAAATACGATACATTTTTAGAGAACAACGAAATATAACATTTTTAATTTTTTGTAAAATTTTTCGATTGTACCACCTGGTTGGGTGTTAGCCCCACGAGTCATGGGGCGGCACAGCTATCCCTGCTGTGAAGGGTGAGAAAGGTCCTGGGTCCATAAGTTTTTGGAAACTGGACTCATTGGTGAGAGGCGGCAGCGGAGAGCCACTGACCCTGGTCGTCCGGCAGATCCCGGTGGAAGATGTTGTGGATGTCCTGGTCGCCGATGATCTTCCTCGAGGATCGCTTGTTGTGTAGGAGAGCCCAGGCAGCATCCCACAGAACGGTGATCCGGTAGTGGGGGTCCGGTTCCAGGATGTGAAGGCGACTGATGTGAAAGGTCCTTCCGTTCGGGAGCCTGAAGATGGAGTTGACGAAGGCCCCCAGGAGGGCAGACGTGGCTGCATCGACGGCATCCCTGGCAAAGCTTATGGTTTCAGCAATCCCCCAGTTCGGAACACGATGGTGATGAGAATGTTTGCCTGGCGGGCGAGCCCCACGATATATCGCTCCCGTGGTGGGAGGTCCAGTAGAGGGAACCTTCCTCCAGGTCGAAGTGTCCCACGTAGAGGGTGTTGGCAGAGCATATTTCGTGCTGCCAAGTGACCCACTGGTTGTTCAGGAGTCGTTTTCCGGAGGTAGCTGCACGGAAGGGACGATCGACGGTAATCGCCCCACAGTAGTCCCAGTAGGGGGTACTGCGTGCGATGCAGTTGGTCGCGCTGGCTCTGAGGCTGCAGGAAGTGCAGGCCTCCTCTCATTTGATGTGTCCACGATGGGCCTAGCATGATTCACGGTGGACCGGGCCATATCACGGGCTTGCTAATGCTGTCGCTTTGAGGCCGATCCCTTGCTCAGGGCCTTTTCCGGTTTGGTGCTTCCTGGGGGAAGACCCAGTGCTTCCTTGGATCACCTCCTTCCTGCATGACGTCTTGCAGAAGGTCTGTGATGGCCTTCTGCTTCCTTAAAAAGGTGGCATACTCGGCAGAAGGTGGAGGTGTCGGAGGCATGTGTGAAGACCTCCCAGGCGGGCGGCCCGGAGGTGGTGGAGGAAGAGAACAGCACGGGGCCATGTTTGTTTGGTCCCGATATACTCAGCGACGGTCACAGTCTTGTTGGACGTGCAGGTCCTGTTGGAGTGCCATAACCCTTTGGCGGAAGATGTCACTAGGCGGAGGGCCATGTTGGAAGGAGCCAGGTTGCTCCTGTCGACTTCTAGCGTCAGGTTGGCATTGGGATCGCAAGTCACGAGGTGGAGAGAGGCATTTCAATGATCATGGAGGAGAGTGGTGGTCCTTATGGGCCCGCTGAGACTCTTTGGGGCGGGCCCCAGTGGGAGTCTTGGTGTCGGCAGGTCCAGGAACTACCACTTTAGATGACAGCTTTGGACGTGTTTTGATCGGTGTGTGTGTGGAGGAGGCGGTGGCATAATGGATGGTGTGGCAGGTGTTGGTATCGACTCCCAGTACCAAAAAGGTTCTGGGGGTGTCGCAGACGATGAAGACACCTCCAGTGATATGGACGGTGTCACAGGCAGGTAATGGGAAGGTGATAGTGTCCGTGGCTTGGCCTCTTGGAGACAGGCCTCGATGCATAGGAGTTCCTCCTTCGGGAGTTGCCCTATGCAGGGAAGGCCTAGCTCGTCGAGGCGGGAGCAAACAGCACAGAGGTAAGCTAGGCTTTCCTCCCCACGGACCTTGTCCTTTGCAGCCTGTCGGGCAGCAGCCTCTCGCTGCAGCTGTAGTTCTTCGAGGGGTGGGTATCGACCCACCACCCACACTCTTCCCTCTAGCGGTGGCTCCACCTGGAAGCAGGTGTCTGGGTGTGATGCTGTCCCGAAATGCCTGGTTAACACTCCAGGCTTTCGTGTTTATGTTGATTTTGTTTTCGCGCTCTTCCCAATAATGTTTGGACGTTGTGACGTCGAAGGGGACGATACTGCTGGGCATATCCAGTTTCCCTTCACGTCCAACGTTTGCTGGGCACTTGAAGTTTTGTTTAAGGTGCTTCTCCCCGTTCCGGTGGAAGTTCTCTAGCTCGGAGGAGGTGCAGTGCCTAGAAGAAACATCTGGGGACTCCTCTTGGCTGGTGCACTGGCGGTGCACGCTACTTGTTGTTCAGATGTCGGAGCTGGTGAGAGAGGTTCAGCAGTCCCCGCGGTTCCACTCTCAAAGTCGTCGTCACTTGAAGAGGAAGACATTCGTCTACTTCCTCTCCAGGTTCCGCGGCCTGACATGATTTGATAGTTCGTAAAAAGTTCGTAAAGAAAAAGTGTTCTTACTTTTTTCTTTTAGAATTGTCCCACTGATGGCACTTCTTAATAACAATAGCAGAAATTGGTGACCGATCACTCTGCTATTGATTAAAAGAGATGGTGAAAGTCTTGAAGGCTCGGTGCACACACAAACACACTTGTAATGTCTGATGGTTTGTAGGTGACCCAAGGTGAGAACACAGATAAAACTTTAAAAACTTGAAGAATTTGATAAAATTCGATGAGTTCGAAAAACGAAGATGTCGATTGTTCTTTAAGAAAAGGAACAAGTGAAGTGATTGACGAAGTTTTGGTCCTTTTTGGAATGGGACACCTTGCTATAATTGCTTTTTTTCTATTGCGGGTGGGGGTTGTCCCACCAATATGAAATATCGAGAGGTGCCGATCCAATTCTTATTTGTCAGGTCCCTGTTCATTGTTTTAAATAAACAAAAGAGTCCTGAGGGAGGAGGGCCGTTATTTTCTTTCACACCGAGGTGTGAAGTAGCCCATTAACTCTCTCCCCATTTTAATGTCTCTTTGTTTTAGTAAAACAAATGAACGCTTTTCAATAAGGTCACTAGTGTACCTTATTGTTTATGTTTTTTCAGAGGGGTTGATTCCCAAAAATTTTATTACTTGATTGAAGGTGGCAAGTTAAAAATTTTTTATTTATTTATTGATCCCTCCAAAATCATTTTCGGTTCCTCTTTTTTATTATTATTATTATTCTGTTTCTTCTAGTTTCTCCTGTGTGCTTTCTTTTGAAGTCTATGAGGTGTGCATCGATTTGGCCCCCAGACATTATTTTCTTTTTGAAGTTTATTTTCCTATATTAACTGTCGGGTCGTTGACGTCCATCCATGATAAGGGGACATGGTGTATTTTCTGCATGTCCCTTTTATGGTACTTTGTTGTCTCAGGTACATTACGTGGTTGACATTTGTTTTGGAGGCCACGTGGTTCCGGTGTAGTTATTGCAGTGGTTGCCAATGTGTAAACATTGGCGGCCATGATGAAAAATTAGATTTGTGAGAATTTTGTGGTTTTAGGTGATATTTGAGTGTTAAGAGGAGTTGTTGATGTTGTGAGGTTATTTATTCGTTGAGGGGTTCCTTTTTACCCCCTCCCTCACCTCTTGACAACTGTTCTCAGTTGTTCTCTGAAATTCCTCCCACTTTTCTGTTGTTGATATTTGATAAATTATAGTGTGTACATCTATGGCTATAGATAAAACACTAATGTATTGTTATTGTTTTATTTGTCGCTTTCGGTGTTATGCTAGCATTGATCGTCGATCGTAGATCGTCGTCACTTCCGGAGTAGAGGTTTTAGACCACCCCAGAGGCGTTAGATTTATCAAAAGCCTCTGACGAAGTCTCTCCTAGACCACATCCGATATGTGCTTCTATGCATTTTTGTCAGAGTGTGGACTCGAAGAGGTCGTCCTCTAAGTATACTTTATTGGTGGCCATGGATACAGCGAGATGTAAACCTCGGCCCAGATCTCAGCCTAGAATAGCCTCATGCTGGCCGGTAATTACCAGCAGAAGCCCTCTCACAGTGTGGGTGCCTAGCTGAACCACCGCAGCAAGTCGGCCCACAACGGTGATCTTCAGGCCTCCCACGCCCTGAACATCGGGTGGAAAGAGCACAGGCTCAATCTCGAACTTATGCTCTTGTGCAAGTGCAACTGAAATGACGCTGCCCATAGCTCCGGTATCCGCAAGCATACGTATGTATGACTTTTCCGTTGATTGTGATAGCGATGCGTGGGTTTCTGTCGCTAGCATCGTAATCTCTGACTTCGTCAGGCATGCAGCTGTCTACCAGCTGGTTGTATACCATCTCCATGAGTTTCTGGTAGCAGGGGTGGCCTTTCATCGGTGGTTGGGTGCCTGGAGCCATGACGGCTACCGTTCTGTTTTCACGGCACCCTTCTACTACCACGGATGTCGAAAGGATGTCAAGCGTGTCCTGCCACGTGATCAGCTCGGCCGAGGTCCATGCTCGCATGGGGGCTCGGTCGATTACATGGATTGGTACATTCTCGGGATCGTCGGAACTGTCTGTCAGGTTTTTCAGGAGGTGGTGCCTTTCCGGTTGAAACTGGAGCTGGAAGAGAGTGATCTTGTGGATTTGTCCCCCTAATCGGATCAATGCGAACTCAGCTCCGTTTTCAGTTATAACGTCCGCTGCGGACACCTCCTCGGTGTCGTAATCGGTGACGGTTCTCCAAACTGCTTGATGGAGATTTTCTTTGGCTGGCGGCACTCACAGAGAAAATGGCCTAACTTCCCACAATTATAGCACATTGACTTGCTCTTCTCAAACATGCGAGTGGTGTCTTGTTTGTGGTGTCGTGTCCGTTGTGGAGTGTCGCCCCAAGTTAGTAGTAGCAGTTTGGTTCGGCTTTTTATCATGCCTAGAACGATGCGTATGGTCTTTAGAGCCAGCGGCTGCCGCCTGCTCTTTATCGTTCTTCGATGCTTCTTTACCAGCTTGTGTGCCAGATGCAGCTTTGGCCTTCATCAGCCATTTGTTCAAGGACAGTAGGACCAGCTCTATGTTGAGGATGGCGTTTGCAAAATCCTTGAATGATGTGGTGGCTGCTTGATGGACGGAGTCTCAAAGGGTTGGATGCAGAGCACGACGCAACTGATTTATGCGCAGCTGATCATCCATGTGCGGGTAAATACGGTCGCCGAGGGCCATAAACTTCCAAATGAAGGCCTGTGTGCCCTCGCCTTCCCCTTGAAGCATCTCTATATACTGTTTCTCCAGGATGGGTAATCCGTTTGGTCGACCGAACGTATTCACCATTCGTACTCTCAGCTCGGGCCACGAAATGCCACGACATTCGTACTTCAGCTTGCTCAACCACATACGGACAGCCCCGGTGAAGCACCCAGTGAGATACTCTTCCTTGTGGTGGTCAGTCCAGTCATACAGGTGAGCCACTTCCTCATTCTTCCAGGAAGGGGCGAAAACCTGTTAATTGATCAAATTTTTGGATTGCATCGGCTGGGTAGTGGCCATTATGTTATTGAAATATTCAGTCGAGTTTTCCCTGGGGGCTGGTCTGTAAACACCATCTTGTACGTTAGACATCCCAGCCGTCATCGGTGCTGCCACTTGTGGCTGAAAATGTGGTTCATAAACTGAAGGGTCTTGTGTCGGGTCTTGGTTTCAGGCCCTACCCTGCTGCTGTTCCGTGGTGTGTGGAGATTCAGCACATGTCATGGTCAGTAGTGCGCATGGTTGCTCCACGTGCTCGTCTCTACGGTGTGGGCCATCTGACTGGTCTCGACACGATTGTTCGCTTGTGCATCGAGTGTACTGTCAGTCAGGGTGGCACGGTAGATGATGTGGTGTATAGTGTCTGTTGTATCGATCCTGACGCTCCCTGTAACCATAATAGAGGACTGAAGAGGCATCAGAATCATTATCACGACATTGGTATGTACATGTTGTCCGCCGTGGTGTTGTTGGTCGATTGGGTGTGAACCGATCGTCCATGAGCCGGGTCACGTGTTCTGCTAGCGTGGCCACCTGGTGTGATAGCTCAAGGAGGTTGGGCCCAGTCGGCTGTGGCGGTGGTGTCACGTCATCAACAATAGGTACCCCCAGCGTATCCTCGTGGGAACTCTGGTGATCAGACAGGATGTCCGAGGATTCGTGTGCAGCAGCCATGATTGATAATGCGGCGTGTAAGGTGTAAGTGGTGTGAATTTGTGGTGATGAACGAGTTTGGCGAAGTCCGATTCGGTGTGTGCAGCTCCGAGGGTTCTCGAGTACACTCTGTGCGATGCTTTTCGGTTCCGTATTGACGTCCAGTATGAAGTGACTTGTTCAACACATGGTCGGAGTAGCGTCTTGGTTCTGTAAGTCGGTGTGTGCACGTGTGTTGGTAATTGGTAACTGACACCTTTTGTACTCTTATACACTGAGTAATGATGGACTACCTACGCTTTGCACGTGTAGTTGTGTTCTTGCAGTCCCATGGCATGTTGTGTAAGTTATAATGTCCTCAGTTGGGCGTGATGGTTACCAACTGGTGTAGTGTGTGGTGACTTCTTTATTGAGTGTCTAGTCTTAGAATTCTAATCTTCTCAACACGTGGTGATAGGCGACCACATGGAGATTATGAGAGTCCTAGATTTCTCAATAAAGAACTGCAGATACACAATGCAAATTTGAGCGTGGTACACCACCCAATCAAATATTGCAATGCAAGAAAGTTGGAAATAACTGGAAGAGTAAAACTAAAACGCGGTGCCCGCACACTTAGATTCACTTGTTTAGCAGAAAGAAGTAATAGTTTGTGCAAAGAGAGGACGCACAAAGCGATGAAAGTTCAAGATGGCTGAACTTTCAGAAAGTGGAGAAGAAGAATAAGTCCAAGATGGCTGGGCTTTTATAGGAAAGAGTGAAGAAAGCTGAATTGCTCGAAAGTATAGAGGATTCTGGTGTGGTTCCCACACGCCAAAGAATCTGTTTTATTGAAAAGAGCAAATCAGTGCAGAAATGGAAGATTGTTGGTTGTTTGAAAAGAAAACCTCTTTGCAAACAAGAAGAAATGTTCAGATAAGTGAATTTAGACGTCCTCACTGGTGGATGGCTCTAGATAAAAAGGGCAGAGTCACTGGCAGTGAGGAACTATGTTGAGTGTGTAACGACCCGACTTGGGTCCGTTGCAACACCCCGGCAAAACTTCCCCATCTTACCGGATCCTTGACTCCCTTGGGGCCGAGGTTGAAGCGCCGACTGCCCGCTCTTGTCCGTCCGGTCCCTGGGTGACGCCGGTCGAGAGTCGTGTTCCCCGATGATCGACGGTTGCTTCCTGCCAAACTGTACAAAGAACCCACGGTAGATTCCCGTTGAATCCTACCGTGGAACCGTGCGTGAAGTACCGGCCAACATGTTGAATAACATGCCGGAAACAGGACGGTGATGGTCGGCATGATCCCACCAGACCCCCACCCTCCCCACGGTGACTTCCCCAGATTATAACTAAGGTATAATAACTGACATGGACTACAGTGTGTAAGTTTAAATAAGAGACTTACTATTTCAAATGCAAATCTCCTGGCTAATTCAGCCAGGAGAGAAAGTGGCCAAAAGCACACAAACAAAGAGATGAAATCATGATCCTGATGATGGTGGCCATCTTGGACGCCACAAGCACAAAGAACAACCAGAGCACAAGAAGCACATGCAATCCACATCCAAGGGTTACACACACACTGTCCAGAATATAATGGCCACCGCCATTATATACCACCCTCAGGCTGCTCCACCTGGGGGAGGACAGTGACCCTTGCTGGCCATTTTGTCGTCTGCCTGGCAGCTAATAAGCCAGCCTAGCAGACGACACAGGAGATTTAGTTCTGCTCCAACAAAGGAGCAAAACTGGGTCGTTGCAAGTGATGAGAAGAGGTCTGTAGGTGGCGCTGTGGTGGCCACTTCCGGTAGTAGAATTTATTACAATGTCCGAAAATGTTCAAAATGATGAATTCCGCCAGGAGGAAAAACACTTAAAAGAGAAAAAAGTTAAAAAGAAAAGAGAACTTTTCTCTAGAAAGAGAAACTCCACCAGGGGTGCGCAAGTGCAGGCCCCTTGGAAGAGAAGAACAAGAAGAGAAGATACAACAAAGTGTTCATATGGAGCGAAAAACAGTTCCGTTGGCACTTTTTGAAGAGTTTCCGGTCAATCCAAGATGGCGGCCAGTGCTTCAATGGTGTCCGATGGAGAAGTTCATATAAAGTACTTCGAGGTGATGATGATGAGTGTTGAAGATGATGACTTGGGACATAGAGAGTCCAAAGGGAAGCATAATGAACAAAAGAACAAAAAGAAGAGGGGACAAGAGAGTCCCACGTTGCTAGAAAAAGTGTTTTAGCTTGTAAGCCCCTAACAATGATACAGAGTTAGGACAAAAACTTGCTAGGAAAATTAAAATAAAGAGTGAAGGTAATAGGCACATTTAAAAGACACAAACGTCTTTTAAGGCCTATTAATAGGTGAAAAGACAAGTAGCTGAGATTTGTTTGCTCACCTCACAATGATACGGAGTTTTGGCTGAGCAAACTCCTCTCGGAGATTAAAAAGAATTTGATTGAAGTGTTGCTCACCTACCAACCAATGATACTTAGGAGAGTCAAGTGGGTTTCACTTCGAAATATAAAGAAGGGTTAAGAAAACAGAGGATGACGATGAAACATAGAACATAAAACACAAAAACATGGATGGAAACACGTGTGTCCACAACAGTTGCCTCCGTGTTCCCCCGAGTGCTAAGCAGATTGCAGACAAGAGTTCTTTCTCCACGTGTCTCTCTGGACAGGACACAGAATCGCGCGGTCGACCTGTGATGTGTGCATTCACAGAGTCTCTCTCTCAACACGTGGTTCCACAGATTCGACGCCACACAGTTGGCCATTGATATGATCGCTGGCCTCTTTCAACACGTGGCTCCTACACGAAAAGGAATCACGAAACTTAGAAACTTAGACGGCTTTTGTAGAAAGGTTGGAGAAGGCAAATGGAGGCATACCCCGCACCTCCACCAAATGTGAGCTTTTGACATCAACCTTATATTTTTATCAACTTATACATTGTGTTTTCTGTGACTCGTTTCTTCTCTTCATCGTGCGGTGCCCGCACGGAGAAGATCCGAGTTACAGAAATAGCTGGATAGAGTTGGATTACGATCATCCTCCTGCATGGGGGTGAAATCGATGCAGAAGGATGGTGGCCATCCTCCTCTCGGTCGATGCTGATGTACATCTTCTTTAATGTGTTGTTACCGGTAGAAGATGTTGTAGCTTCTTCAGGATTGTTGTCCATTATAAACACTTTTATTCATCCTTATACAGAAACACTTAGTTTACAAGGATGAATGTTCATTATTAAAGGTGCATCTTCATGCCCATGATGTGATATGAATAAATATCAAACGTAGTACAAAAGAGAGCAAAGACAAGGACGAGGAACAAAGAGGAACACAGTCTTTTTATACCTTGGACCTCTGTACACCTACGAGGTGTAACCAGGTCCAAGTGACCATGATTCTAAGTGTATCACTCCGCCACTTCGATGTGCATCAGAAGTGCGAGTCAGAAAGGAGGGAGGGACAAGCGGAAGTTGTTTACCCTCCAGGCTATGGTTTTGGTGGGAACGGGAGTTGCTGGGTGTTACACAATAGATATTAGAAATTGTGAATCAAAGGCATTGATTGCATTTTAAAGAAATTAGTTAGATCATGTAGTATGTTTATGAAAAGGAATCTTACATTCAAAAACTGGAGGTGTTCATAGTGGTCTAGTAACATGTTATCTTTAAGGAAGAAAGTAAGGAAAGGAAAATTTACCAGCAGTATAGAATAGAGGCGAGAAGGGAATGCTTCAAATCACATTATAAAGACACAAGGAGTCAATATAAAAGGGAGATTTAAATCAAAACCTCTTCAGCAGATCCTTTTGGTCTTCCATATACACTGTTAGATTGTGGCAAATAGAAGAAACACTTTTGGGTTGCTTGAGTGGTATTTTACTTTTTTTATTTGATACTGGATTCCACCATGAGTTGAGGTATACATGTAGGTCTTTGCTGATGATACATTAGTGGTCAGTGGCAAGTCAGTCAAGCTGCTTGAGTTAAAGGTGCAAAAGGTATGACCCAGTGTCAGATCTAGGAAAACAAAGTAAAGTTAAAATATGCAGTACATAAAACAGCATATATATTCCACCCAGTTAGTAAACAGTGGGCCAATTATTAAAATAAATGGTCAGTGTGTTATCAAGGATTTCACATCATCACATGCATACAATAGAGACCGGTCGAAACAAGACGGGAAGGATGCAGCAAATTCTCCACAAAATTTTGCCCTTCCCCGGTAACTCCACAATTAAGGCACAACACAGGTGTTAAATAAAGTGATTTAATGAACACTTTCTGTGAACAGTGTTTGTATATATAAAAAAGAGGCTGGCCCATTTGGCCAGCTAAAAACATGCTAAATAAACCAAAGGCCAACAGGCCAAAAAACAAAAGATGCATCAACTGAAGACCACCTTGGCCTCCAGCAAAGATGTACACAGGACTGAAGTCTCCAACCCATTGTTCTCTAGATAAATGGTTGACCTAGCCAGTTAATGCCTCCAGGCAGCTACGCCTGGAGGTGGACAAGAATTATTCTATGCCCCACCCACCCAGAAGGTATAAGGGCTTTGTCACACCTTACTTCACTTGCTACCTACACCAATTTACGGTTGGTTCAGCCTGGACCTGCCCAGTAGCGAGCCCCTAAGCATACCTTGTTATTGGGATAAGCCTTAGACTAAAAGCCCAATTTCTTCTCTTTTACTCCTTATTCCGCGTTTGCAAAAATTTCCTTACAAAAGGTTTTAAAATATTCCTGCAATTTTATGATCAGGAAGTTATCCACACTGCATGGTCACATTAGATTTGTTTGATTAACAGCTGCTTGTAATTTCACTCTTCCTTCAACTATGTGAGTTGCTCTGCACCTCTAAATTATGTGGTCTATCGTATCTTCCTCTTGTCCACAACTGCATTTTCCATCAGTGTCATCCTCTGCGAGGTTGCAATGTCGTTTATATATGTTGAAGTCTCCATGTCCTGTGATGACTTGTCATTTTTCCAACCAGGGGTGGTCTTTCATCTCAATTTTTGGGATCCATCTGGAGGCTTCTCGGCCTTTTGCTGCTTGGTCCCAGTCCTGTTGCCACAAATCCATCATGGAATCTTTCACTTGGTTGTTGATCCAGCATTGTGGGGTCTTCCCTTGAATTGTTGTTCCATTCTTGGTAGCTTGCTTGGCCATTTTATCAGCATGCTCGTTCCATTTCAGACCAGTGTGTGAGAGTTCACCAACCTAAGTGTTAATAAGCCTCCTCTATTTATGATTTTTCTGACCTTATTTGCGATATATGCATTACTAATTTTTTTTATCTCCTTTTGCAACTGCTTGGAGAGCTGATTTAGAGTCGGCTAGTAGTGCTATTTTCTTGCCTTGCACTTCCAGGAGAACAATGTGAGTAGCTGCCACATATATAGCATGCATTGACTTCTGCTTGGTATACCGTGGATTCATCTGGCAGTCGGCCTTTCCATTTCCGATATTATGGATGCACCAACTTTCTCATCCAAATTTGAACCATCTGTGTATCCTTGCAATTGATTCTTGGCTACTTCTTCGTTGGTCCATTCATCAATTGTAAACACCAGTCCTCAGCCCGGATGTTCTCTATTTCTTGTTGGTATTAGTATGTCCAGTTGTTCAGCATATTGGCTCTTCATCTTATGCCCATTATGGTTTTGTTCTGCTTTTAACCATAGCGGAGGGCAATTCGCTATAACCTGCAGTGCTTTGTTGGAGGTTGTCCTGTATGCTTTGCAGATGACTTTTAGGAAAGGATTTTGGATGGCATCCAACCTTGTCTTGACTCTTGAGTCCCTCCCTCTGACTTACCAGATTTCAGAGCCATACATAATCATGGGCTCTATACATCTCCGATAGATGTCTCAGTATTGTTGGCCGCATTACTCATTCGCTCCCACAGATGTAAAATAAACGAGAAGAAACACTCATAGATTTTTCTGAGATCCCTTTAATGTGGATTATCCATTGATACTGTGGGTCAATCCACAATTCCAGATATTTTAGCTATTTGTTGACCTTCGAACAGTATTTCGGGTGTCTTGATATATTACTTGCAGGGAAAGCCATCGCAGTTTAGACTTCTCAGCCCATTGGACGCTTATTTCTAGGATTGGTCCGACTTTTTTCTCGATTGGCTTCATGGACTTTCATGATATTATTAGTATGATATCATCAGCAAACGCCTGCACGGAGTCTCCCACTTCGAGTTGCTTCCTTATTTCCTCGAAGAAGGTTTCCATCAAGACCAACCAGAGGATAGGTCCCAAGCATGACCCTTGAGGACATCCCAGTCATATTTATTTTAGCTGCCCCAGACACAGCAGTTCTTTGTTTGAAGAAGGAGGCAATCATAGCAACTAAGTTGCATGGACATTTCATTTTCCTCAGCTTCAGTACGATTTGTGGGTACCAGGCTGAGTTGAAAGCATTCTTTATATCCAGCGATATATATATATTATATCAGAGAATGCTTATTCTGCTGCTTCAAACTATTTATATTAGACTGCAGTGCATTTATTAGCCATTGTGGTAGTCCTACACTCTGAAACCAAACTGCTTATCTGAGAGGTGCTTAAATATTTCTAGAAAGAACGAGAGTCTCCTCGCACAGAGTTTGTCCAATAATTTCTCGATCTCCGGTAGTAGACATATGGGTCAAAACTTCTTTGTTTTCCCTTCTCAATCCATACTACTTTGGTTTTCTTCCATGTTTTGGGAAATTGCCCCTCCAGTAAGCATGTCCCTGCCCTCTTCAGGTGCTTTTGCTGCGTCTACTCTTCTTATGGCCAACTCTAGTTCTCCTGTGCAGAACGGTGGTTCCTCATGTACGTTAGGGATGTACTTATTTTCGAGTTCAACTCTCATGGCTTTTTGCTCATCAGAGTTCCTTTCGCATATATATCCTGTGGGAAGTACTCTCCCAGTAGCCCAGTCAAGGTCTCTTGCTTATCCTTAGTCCATGTCTTTCCTCCTTTTCGAGAGTTGGGAATGAGTCCTGTGGTTTTATTTTCCCTGCCAGTATCTTATATGGCAGTTTGAAGAGATTTCGGTTGGACTCGATTCCACCTTTATTTACAATATTCCAATACCCTATTCATCAGCCTACTTTTCCTGTTCGTTTGCTGCTCTTTCTGGCTTCTCTTCCTCACTCTTCTTGTTTCCTTCCTCAAGTGGTCAAGCTCAGTGGTCCACCACTTGTTACTCTTGGTTCTGGGTGCCTTCAGAACTACGTCATTTCACATGCTTTGTTGAATTTTTTGTTTCAGCTTGTACGTCATCGTATTGCAGTTTCCTAATTGCTAGGTTAATTTTTTCGCCAAACTTGTCCCAGTTTGTTATTCTCCAGTTGAACTTTGGCTTATCCCTATGCAAGGTAGCCTATGTTGTTATGGCGAATTTTATATATTTATGCTCGCTTAGTCTCAATTCGCAGGATTTTTCCACTCTATGACTTCTAAATCCATGGCTATGGTAAGATTAATCCAGCTTACACCATTGGGTGAGCAAAAGGTGGGGCATGGTTCACTGTCATTGTTGATCTTTAGTCTTAGGGACAAAATGAACTCTTAATAGGCTTTAACCTCTTGTGTTAGCCTCCCGTGATCCCCACACAGGGTGCTTCGCATTGAAATCTCTCACTAGCAAGGTATTCTCTTTCCTCTCAACTAATAAGATTTTTAATTTGGCAAGTAAGCTTTCAAAATTTCCGTTTGGCCCTGCGTATACATTCACTATGATGAAATCCCATGTTCCAAGTTCCACAAGTAGCGCAGCCATCTTTGCTGACATATTTTTTGAGGGTGGTAACTTTGACACCCTTCCTTGTGACAATGACAGATTTAACATGTCCGTCATGCCTGCACACCTCCCCTCCCAGCAGCTTGTAACAAATAACTTCTCTACAGAGGCCGGAGACACCATAGGGCAAGGAGTCATACGATCTTGGAGCAGCTACAGCATCTTCGATTGGGTAACAACAATGGAGGATGCATATCAGCGTCGACTGAGATAAGGATGGCCACCATCCTTCTGCATAGATTTCGCCCCCATGCAGGAGGATGATCGTAATCTATCTCCATCCAACTCTTTCTATAGCTTGAATCTTCTCC
The DNA here is from genome assembly GCA_036925085.1 of Brachycybe producta. Lineage (NCBI taxonomy): Eukaryota > Metazoa > Arthropoda > Diplopoda > Playtdesmida > Andrognathidae > Brachycybe > Brachycybe producta. The sequence continues at coordinate 14,477,416 of JAUPFP010000001.1, read as the reverse complement.
GTGCGGGCACCGCGCGATACAGAGAAGAAACGAAAACGACCTGTAGAAATCATCATCTACAAGTTCGTAAAAATAGAGTCAACGTCAAAAGCTAACATATGTGTGTGGATATATATATATATATATATGTATGTATATATATGTGTTTATATATATAAATATATATATATATATATGTATATGCATATATACATATATACGCACATATACATATATATATATATATATATATACACACATTTATATGTATATATACATATATACATATATATGTATATGTGTGTATGTATATGTATATATATATATGTATATATATGTATATGTATGTATATGTATATATATATGTATATGTATATATATATGTATATATATATATATATGTATATATATATATATATATATATATATATATATATATATATAATATATATATACATATATATAAAAGGTTTTACTCTTCTAGTTTCCAACAATTCTTGATGTTCTCTCTCAAAAGTAAATTCAAAATGGACTTAATCATTCTTATTCACTCCTACTAGCACCCATTATTTTAATTGAAGTACGTAATTGTATTGAAAGTATCAATCAGAAACGATTTAAATCTAAAATTTAATAATTAGTTAATAAACGAGGTCACTTGAAAAAAATGAAGGCACTCAAAAGGATAAAGGAACCATTATTATAAAAAGGATGGAAAGAAATATGGAATGTTTTCAATATTTCTATGGAATCGGCATAAGAAACAGATTTTTTAAATTCCATATTTAGGCTATGTTAGTAATACTTTAAAGTCTCCCTTGTGAAAGTTATTGCTTGAGTTTATCACATACATTTAAAGTAAAATGTTGTGCTCTTAAAATAAGGAAAGTGAACAATCATTATCGCATGTGTAAAAACAATGTCCACTGTCCAATGCGAACACTGCATTGTGCAATTAGTATTGCACTGTGTGTGTCCATGCACAAAACAAAAGCTAACCCACATATACAACAACCATTATTCAAATTAATAGACAAATATTGAGAGAAAAAAATGTTGAAATTGTGTCCACGTAACCATATTAGAGCAATATTTTGTCAAACAAATATTAACAATTAAGATTGAAAAACGTCGGAATGCCTATTTTTGGAGATACCTTTTTGAAAGATCGAAAAGATCAAAAACTAAAAAGATAAATTGTCTGATACACTGATTGTTTTGAGAATCAATATTCTCTCAAAAGACTGAACAATCCAATTTTCCACCATGACAGAGGATAAAATTGTTTTAAAAAATCCTCTTTTTAAGACATCATATGGCACTGGCAAACTTGTGGGGAGGAAAAACAAAAACAAAGAAATGCCGTTTAAATAAATCCATTTTAAAAAAATTTAACACAAGAAACCCCTGACAATGAAAGAATAATTTAGGCAGGGCAAGTCTTGACAATATTTTGAAAAGAAATTTCTGGATGTAATGGTTTCTAAAACTCTCTTGTTCATTGTTACTTTTCTCAAATAGAAATAATGTTTCAATTCAAATTCAGTGTTTATTTTTACTGAAGTTGATTTATATATTTTCTTCAGGAAACATTTTTTAAGACGTTTTATGTTCATTTTTTTCACTTCAAATCTAGTGCTAAATGGCACCAGGCTATGTTGTCAATTTATATCAATATATATCAAAATAAGTAGACATGGCAAACCACACCATTCCCTAACGACCTTTCTATTTGAAGTTTATTGTATATTGTGGAAGTTTTTTGTGATTCATAATGTATGTAGTCCACAGGATGTGAAATACACCAAATTCAAATAACTATGCTAGTAATTTAGTTCTATTCATAACATAAGTGCAACCACACAATTAATTGACTACTCTATAATTATGTTTACTTTAAGCTTCAGTCACAAGGGGCGATTTTTGCCGCGGCTACTTGAATAGCAGCGAGTAATAGTTTCACGTGACAGCTTAATTGCCGCGAGTCACCGATTCGCAGCTATAAAAAGTCACGGCGACAAGGATTAAGCATGTTCAATTCTAGTAGCCGGAAACTAGCGAGTGGAGTGGTCACATGACCTAGTCGGCGCTACACAGCGCTGCAATCGCCTCGTCTGACATCTCAAATCGCTACTCGCCTCTTCACGTACCAACCTCGTGGCCAAGCTGAGTACTGACGCAATCATTAACTCAGCTCAACATAAACGAATCAGCCGTATCAAATAACGAGATTTCATAGTATTAATAGTACAAGACTACAATTCAATCGTCGATACTAGTAGCTCCGTGTGAGCGTCTTGTGGCAGCTAGTGAGAGTGGCGACCACTAGCCGCGACAAAGTAGCCATGACAAAATCGCCCCGTGTGACTGAAGCTTAAAAAAAATGCTGAGAACAGTGGCCAATTCCATATTTAAATTAAGAGCCTAGATACACCTCCATCTTGTTGTTTTGAGTGGACGACAACGAGACAAATTGAGTGTTACTACAAGATGTTACTAAACTTCAAAGAAATAGTCTCACAATCGCTTAATTAACATACAGTAAAGCTCAAAATGCAAAAAAAAAGTATTGTTCTTTACGTGCTCGATTTATATAATTTTTGAAAAGGTCCTTCTATTTTTAAACAAGGTTCAAAATCGTTCGTTTTTTAACTCCATGTTAAATCCCATTGGGCCCAAAAAATGTCCCACAAATATTTGAAGAACTATCGTAAAAATGATTTAAAACAATAAAATAATTAGCACGTGCATTAATCTATTGGCTTCATGATGTTTTTTCATAAATTTTGAAAATCCATGTTAAATCCCATAGGACCAAAAAACCACCCACAAACACTTTAAGAACTTAAGTGTTAAAAACGACTTGGAACATTAACAAAATAATTAGCAAGTGCATTAATCTATTGGCTTCACGCTGTTTCCTTTTTATAAGCTTAGCACGTGAAATCATTTTTCTGTTATTTAAGTGACTTTTAACTGGGAGAAAAAACGTTAAAAAAAAAACATTTTTAAATCAAAAACGATCGTAGCGCCTACATTCGGAAAAATTTTGAATTAAACAGTGTATCTAGGCTCTTAAAGTTTAATATGCTATATAAATTTATTCTTTAGACTTACATGGACTTATCTAAACACCATCTGTTGTTGTTTTCCACTAGTTTACCAGTGCCACGGACGTCTTAATTATAAATGAGCACACAATGTGCAAAATTATTCACACTTCCACCTTCTTAGTCCCGTTTGGTGGTCTTTTTTTGTATTTGAAATTAATTTGTAACAATTACAAAAAAATCACCAATAGTTTTGAGATCAATTTCGTGTGGCGATCTTTTCTATAGATTGATTTGTAGTGTGTTATTATCAGAATCTATTCGAAAAATCATTCCTTTTTTATATGATAAAAAAATCGGCATCCCTAGTTTAAAATAAATGGGAGCAGAGGTTTGGCAAGTGCAAGCAACAAATGTTGCCGACATAATAGGCACTGTTCTCGTGTGGACATATCACACACCTTAAGAGGCTACATCACTAAATTACTTCGAAAAATCTCTGCAAAAAACGAGCGCTAGCATCGTTTTTCTTTTGATCCCACTAAACCCAATGTTAAAGAAAAAATGTTAATTTTTAAAATACACAGTCGCGGCATTATGTTTATTGTTCATATTTAAATTTGTCCATTATTAAATTTTCAAAGTGCAATGTGCACCTTAAATATATGCTGTTCTAGTGATAAAATGACAAAAAATTGGTAAGTGCGGTTATATTTTTAGAACCTATTTCAAAATCGCGAATTTCTAACTCTTATGTTAAACTCCATTGAGTATGCGCTCGTAAGCAAAAAAAAACCATCCATTAAAATGGTCGTAAAATACATAAAAATATTTTTAAAAAACCACAGTGAACCCGAACACATTGGCGCACGTACTGATTTTTTTCTGGTTTTTTAAAATTATTTTTATTTATAAGAAGAAAAACATACATTAAAATATGGATATGTTTTCTGATTTGGACGTAGTCAATGGAGTTTAACAGAAGAGTTAGAAATTCGCGATTTTGAAATAGTTTTTAAAAATAGAAAAACACCAGTTTTTTGTCATTCTATCACTCAATCAGCAAATACTTAGGGTGCACATTGCACTTTGAAAACTTAATATTGGACAACTTTAAATATGATAAATAAACATATTGCCGCAACTGTGTATTTTAAAAATAACGTTTTTTTCTTTAACATCGGGTCTATGGGCTCAGTAGAAAAACAATGCTAGCGCTTTTTGCGGAGATTTTTCGAAGTCATTTAGTGATGTAGCTTCTTAAACTTGAGTCCATATTTTGCTCAATTTTCCTTGATAAATTAAAATGTCGGTCAACCATGATTTAAAGAAATCACAACATTACTAACCGTTATCAGTAATCAATATTCCTAACATGTCATTTACACAAAAAACTGCTATTAAAACATTATTTACAGAAAAACGTGTATCAAATCAGAGTTAAAATCAAACACTTTTCCCGGGGAAAATATATTCTACGAGTCAAAGAAGTAGAACAGTTCTTAAAGACATTAATATATATTTACGATAATAGAGAAATTGAGCAGCTCGACACCTTGTCCCCACACCCTCCCAAACCCCACCCCCGAGTATCTCCAAAACCTCCCAAAACAATTCTTAACCAGAATATGTAATGAACCTTATAAATAAATGGTCAAAAAAGAGGAATGTCTCTAGCAACAACCTCACTCTTTTTAAATATGTATATATTAAAAATATAAATCAAAACAAAAACAAAAGTAATAAAATAAGACGCCGTATAACAAGACGCCCATAATTGAAACGCTATTTATATCGATAAGTTATCGATATGTTCGTAATAACGTGATCGTGGGTCTTTCGGTGACTGATTAATAACATCACGCAACATTTTACTATCTTATAAACATTCTCGGAATGTATATCAAGGGAGAGGGGGGCTCTCTATGTATGTTCGTGCACAAATATAGCGGCGAGCGATACAACAATCAATCCTCTTTTGAAGGGCACTTTTAACATTCCCATCACTTAATGACCAACTGCAACGTCCTGAAAGTCGTCCTGCGATAAGCTAGATGGAAAATCTTCAATACCTCGAGAGAACACGTTCACCAACTGGCAGTGGACCCTAGAAAAAAAAACCGGGTTACATACAAAAAGCGAAAGTTTCAACCCATGGGGTGTTTTTCGTCGGAATATAAATTTTTGAAAACCCACCTGACACTAATGCTTGGCTCCGAAATTATTTCTCCATCACAATTCCAAACGCTACTTCGACGTGGATGTGCATGGCTTCTTTCCTCCTGAATAGTGTTCGGAACCTCACACCCTTCGTTTATCAAGTTGCCTACACTTCCAGGTCTGAACTGAAATTCTCTGACACGATGCACTTTGACAAAGTTTAGGTTGAACTTGAAAGAAACAGTATACAAACAAAATATGTGAAATACACCATTTATAGTTTAAACTAGAAATGCCTCGGATAGTGAACTTTACTGTACACGAATCAATTTTATTTTTTTCTGTCGGATGTAATTCTAATTTTTATTTTTTTGTCGAATAACGGATATCCAATTTTATTTTATTTTACATGATAGTAAAAAACACGTTCATTTTCAACACTAGTAGGGTTGGGAAATGGAAAACAAGAAAAAATGTTTAAAAAACCAAAAAAAAAAAAACGTTTTTTTTTTAAAAAACTTTTTTTGAAAAAAAAAAACTATCAAGAAAAAAAAAACGTTTTTTACAACACTAATTATAACCAATCAGTCACTGGCATAATTAATAATTCTAATCAATTACTCTGATGAATCACCACAACCCCGAAATGTGCGCGAGTGCATTCCGCAACTTTCTCATTTAATCAATGCAAACAGTGAATATAAAACGTCAAAATAGACGGCAAAAAATTAATCAGAAGTTAGTTTAGGACATGATAAAAAGGTGTCAGATATATGAACTTACAGATATCAGATCGATATTCGCAGCATTTCTATTGCTAAAGAACCATAGAAAAATAAGACTGACCGGATTTCCACTCTGCATAGCTGTGGCCAACATGTACCGTAAATACCGAAGCCGAGAGCATTTCTCGACAAGAATCAGATCAGTGCAACCATCTCCTAAGTGAGCGGCCGGCGAAATCCCTTTCTTCGCACGTGCACAGGCACACGTGGTCGTCGCATTGTTGATGCCCACAAACTTCCCTCTGACCACTTGCCAACCGATTCCATCGGTTGTTGTGTTGCGTCCATCTTCCTCAATCATTCTAGGTGCATTAGAACACACTTTGCAGCTAAAGAAGAAAAACAATCAATCCATTGATCGACTTCTCTTTGTACAAAATAAAAGAAGCTTTCAAAAAGGATGTTCTCCCTCACCCAGTACTACAACGCCTTGTATCCAAAGGCGAGCTACCAGATGGCGGTAAGCAACGAAAAGCAACCTCTCCTTCATAAGACTTCAATTGGAGAAACTTCTTGAAACCTTTAGGAAGATTTGAATAAGGTAAAACTCTAAAACAGGTTTAAGAGCCTAGATACACCTCCATCTTCTTGTTTTGAACAGACGACAACGAGGCAAATGAGTGTTACTTTATGGTGTTACTAAACTAGCAAGAAATAGTCTCGCAATCGCTCAATTAAAATACAGTAAAGCGCAAAATGCAATAAAAAGTATTGTATTTGTTAAGTGCTCGTTTTCTATTTTTTAATAACGTTTAAAATCTTACGTTTTTTTAACTCCATGTTAAATTTCATAGGATCAAAAAACCTTCCCACAAACATTTGAAGAACTCCCATTAAAACGACTTAGAACAGTCACATAAAAATGAGCACGTCCATTAATCTATTGGCTTCACAATGTTTTCTTATTACAAGGTTAGCACGTGAAATTATTTTTCGATTAATTATTATGTGACTTCAAACCTGGAGAAAAACCGTTAAAAACCATTTCGAAATCAAAAACGATCGCAGCCCCTACAATCGGAAAAAAATCTGAATTAAACGCCATATCTAGGCTCTTAATTATAAAATTATTAATTTAACTGTAAGAAAATAAACATGGCAGTTATTAACAACCAAAGTGTGCGTACACCTTTTTGGGACACTTTATTTTTATTAGTTTATTTGTTGTATATTAATTTATAATTTCTGGGAGTTGTTTGTAGTGCTATCGGCGATTCAGGTTTGCAACAGCAGTGCTTGACTGATTGTGATCGATTAGTCCTTATATTCTCTGTAGGCCATAGAACGTGCAAACATAATCACCGCATCTCGTCACCTTACGAGCTTTTGCTGTTGTCGACAATAAAATGACGAAGAATAACACACGTACCTGACCAGTCGTATCTCTTCGGTCCCATCCATCGATACTTCTCGCTCTCGAGTAGAGTGTCACCAAAATAACCATACGCTAATAGAGTAGTACTAAACTGGATTAGTTCGTGACCCTGGTGAATACTGCAAACATCAAGCCCAATACTGTCGCCTTCATTAAATAATTGTAAAAATATCAGTTTACGAGTGAATGAGAAACAACTGCAATAAAACAAGATTAGCAACCTAGAACGATACGCAGAGCTGCAGTAACTGGATCATTGGTCCCCGAAGTACAGTAGGCAACGGCATCGGTCGAGCCTTTGACCAAGTAAAAAAAACAATATAAGCCACACACACGAAAGAAAGACGAATTCAATTTTAGAATCCTTACCTCCTGGAATGACTCCCAAGCGTAGTTTTGGACGGCGTAATTTTACTCTAGGATCGGTCACGTCGATCCCAACATCGATCTGAGTACGTCTCAACATCCCATTCAAAAGTTCGCTAAACATTCCATCGCCTCCGACACAAATTACTCTACAAAACAAAACAAAAAACGATGAAGTTTAAAAGAAAATCCTCGAAACCAAAAAAAATAAAACGGACTCTGATACGTTACCCATCATATTTAGAAAGATCGATGTTCAACAACGTGTCCGTGGCATGGTTTGCTCTTTCGGTAGCTTGAGAAATGATTAACGTAAATGTTTACGCACCGAAACAACACAACAGCGTAAAAGTACTAGCTTACTTATGAGCTCTGCTTCTATTTGCGCGAGTTCGAAGAGAGGCCTAACTTTACGTTCGTAAATATGTGGCGCCTTTTTCTTGCCTCCGAATGGGTTGACGAAAACGACCAATCGCTTCGGTCTGTGCTGGAAGCCTTTTTAAAAATCATAACAGAAAAAATTAAGTGCGAGACCTTAAAGCAATTACAAAAACACTTTGCTAAATATATAAAGTAGTCTGCTTTAATCAAAATTCAATTCGCAATTTTCACTTTACTGTTTTAACCTAGAACAAGAAATGACTAAAATAATATACTGTTTGTTGTGAGTAAAAAAATAAACATCTAATTACATTTTATAATTGTAATTCGAAAGAAGACCATCATTTTTCTGAACCTTTTAATTTTTCGCTGAATTTATAATAGAATTGTTTTGTTGGTGTGTTAGTTTACTGATGCTGTTCCACTGACAACAGCTTTAATGCTGGGTGATTTGAATTTTTTTTTTTACTTCAAAGATAGAGAGCTCACCAAACACAAAGCAGCACAAGGCAGCGAGATTTGCTTCAGGAAAATACGATGACACAGAAAGTGTGACAGGCATTCTTTCTAAACTGGCTTGGGAAACGCTATCAGATAGAAGGGCCGCCTTCAGTATGAATATTCTAAAAAAATGATAATGGAAGTCTTGTCCTAAGCCAACCTCTAGTACACTGGGGAAGCCTTTGTATACAGGGAGGGATGACTACTCTATACAAAAATTAGGGAGATTTTTGCACGAACTGACTCTTATTTTTGGTCATTTGTTCCTAGGGTTACTCGACAATCGAACTTGCTGCCAGATGATGTGCATGGGGAACTTTTCATTTTGGAGAGGTCTTCATAGGGCTATTTTAAACAATGTAGGTATTGTTAGTTATTATAACAAAGCAATTTTCATGATGCTTTTGGACTTTGTTGTCCCTCTGCAAGCAGCTCAAATGGCCTATGGCAGAGTATTAATTCAAATTCAAATTACTATGTGGCATGCTATCTGGCATCTAACATGCATCTTCTTGTTACACCAATGCAACATTGATTCAGCACCCACTAAAGGGGCGCGACATAGTGGTGACGCGACAAACGCCACATCAGTGCCAGACGAATGCTGCATGCGCCACTTTTTGTCACTTGTTATGGACAATTTAGGTCATTTACAATGTAGGCGCTGCGATCGTTTTTGATTTAAAATGGTTTATTAACGTTTTTTATCCCGGTTTGAAGTCACATAATAATTAACAGAAAAATAATTTCACGTGCTAAGCTGATTATAAAAAGGAAACATTGTGAAGCCAATACATGAAAATATTTGCTAATTATTTTGTTATTGTTCTAAATCGTTCTTAACGAGAGTTTTTCAAATGTTTGTGGGACGGTTTTTGATCAAATGGGATTTCATTTTATATAAAGCGAGCCCGTAAAGAACAATACTTTTTATTACATTTTGCGCTTTACTGTATTTTAATTGAGCGATTGTGAGACTATTTTTTGAAAGTTTAATAGCACCATAGAGTAACACTCACTTGTCTCGTTCTCGTCTACTCAAAACAACAAGATGGAGGTGTATCTAGGCTCTTAATGCCTTCAATTCGCTAGACACCCATTTCAATGCACTGCTCGTAAATCAGTCCTGCGTGCTTTAAGTTGCACATGAGTATCGAACGTCACTGCCAGATCATGTTGTCACGTCACTTTGGTGAGCTCCCTGCCTAAAGCCAAGCGCCCACCAGAATGGCAAAGTAACGCGTACCAAGAAACATGTGACATGACAATGTAACCCTTAATATTAAACAAGTCTCAAGAGTGCACCCACCGATCTGACATGACTATATTTTGTCACGTCAGTGTCAGACGAATGCTGTAGGTTCCATTCTCCTACGTGTTACTTCCACAGTAAAGATGGACAATCCTCTTTTTCCGAATCAGACATGGTGACTCTAAGAATACGTTTGTCACCATAGTGGGCGTTGAGTCAGGTCAGTGCCATGTGACATGTCATAAGTAACATGTTACTACTTGTTACTCTTCATTCCAGTGGGCGCTCGACCTTGCTGTCTATTGGTAAATTTGAACAAATACTTTTTTTATATTTTATATAAATAAATTCCAAACTGTGAAGATGAAGTGATGAAAAATTAATGTAAAATTAAAAAAAAATGGCTATATTTTATTTTCCTGATAAATTTCAAGTACAGGAATAATTATGACTACAGAAATTTATTTTCAAACTATTTTCAACATTGTCAAAACGATTTTTAAATTTTAAAATAAGTCAATCAAACCATAAAAACTTAAAAATGAAGTGACTTTTCATGAGTCACCAAACGACGCCATTTTAAATTTCCAAAAACGAAATTCTCCCTCCCACCCCACCCCCATTTTGTTGGCAAAGGTTACCACCTCACATTTTCAGAATTCCTAGCCTAGATACACGTCGTACATCTTGTTGTTTTGAGCAGACGACAACGAGACAAATGAGTATTATATGGTGTTACTAAAACTGCAAGAAATCGACTCACAATTGCTCAATTAAAATACAGTAAAGTCCAAAATGCAATAAAAAGGATTGTTCTTTACGTGCTCGATTTATATAATTTTTGAAAAGGTCCTTCTATTTTTATACAAGGTTCAAAATCGTTCGTTTTTTAAACCCCATGTTAAATCCCATTGGATCAAAAACCGTCCCACAAACATTTGAAAAACTCTCGTTAAAACGATTTAGAACAATTATATATATAATATTCCAGGTCTGTGTGTGTGTGTGTAACATCGGAATTTATATAAATTTGAATAAATGAACTGCTTTTTTTTTCTCAAGGTCAACTATATGTTGCACCCTTCCCATCCAAGAACCCCATGATATTAAATTGGAGAGGGGGAAAAGGTTGGAAAGTATAGAGGAGGGGAGAGGAAAACGTGGAGGGGGAAAGTGGGAGGGGGTGACTGAAATTGAAATGAAAGTAGTAAAAAAAAAAAAACGACGCGCATGCGCACACCAGAGAAAATGAAAAACTCATTTTCCCTTTCAAATATAAAAAGGGGAGGGGATAATAGTAGCAAAATTAAACTAGAATTTATCACAGGCAATTGTGCCCAGCATTAGAATTTCTTTTGCTCAGCCCTTTTATGAACGTCATCAATTTCTAATTGGTTTGTTACTTGGTGTGATGTCACAAAAGGGCGGCGGAAAACAAATTCTAATGCTGGGCACAATTGTCTGTGAATTTTGCTCCCGTCATTTATGACGGGTTACCCCACTAGTTACAAAATAATTACCACGTGCTTTCATGTATTGGCTTCACGATGTTTTCTTTTTATAAGCACGCGAAATTATTTTTCTATTAATTATAATGTAACTTCAAACCTGGAGAAAAAACATTAAAAAACCATTTTTCAATTAAAAACGATCGCAGCGCCTACATTCGGAGAAATTTTGAACTAAACACTGTATCTAGGCTCTTAATCAAATACATGTATTCCCCACCCTCCATGTGGGGAATAATTCAAACATTAAATCCATAATACTTTGAAATAAAAGTAATGTGAGGTGATCGCAACACATCAGAATTCGAGTAGAGGAGCATACTTTGGGGGGGTTTTGTTGCCAATGTCTGTTGTTTGGTGGCGCATCTATCTGATAAAAGTTCATTTATATGAAGTCAACTGATTTTTATTTTTTTAAATTATATGAGTCACTTATTTTAAATTTTAAAAATCGTTTTGACAATCGCGTAATTCTTAACAATATTTTGACAAGAAATGTACTATTTTTTTCTGAATCTACACAAACATCCACGTCCACGCCTTTTCACCTATGTTGCAAATATAACTACGGCCCACCCGCCGATAGGCTTAAGGCCACTTATACCATTTAGTGTACGACAGTCTTAACAAGAAGGGTCTTTGCCGTGAAGGTAGACAAGAGCCTATAGGTTCCTACCCCTCCCCGGTACCACCAAAACATAGTATCTCTAAGTTAGCAGCTAGGGTTTGTGCACAGGGTTGTGATTAACAGGTCTGTGTTATCATAGTTCCAATGTTCAGTTCGGGTGATTTAGACATCATTGTAAGGGAAGCAGCTAGGGTTTATGCACTAGGTTGTGATTAGCAGGTCTGTTATCATAGTTCCAATGTTCGGTTTGGATGATTTAGTCATCATTGTAAGGGAGAAGCTGAAAGGGTGTGGTGGCCACTTATCTCACTAGGAGTTATCACTGTCACTGGCAGAGCTGTTGTCAGTAGTGGCATCATCATGAGGAACAGGGTATCGGAAAACTGCTTCATTAGCGAACTCACGCATTGCCTTCAAGTGTTCAGCTTGAAAGAGGACAGCTGGATGGATTGGCCAACTAAGATCAGTTCTAGTGGACCACAAGATGAGTTGTTCACGTGCTGCAGTGCGAATGGGAAGCATACAATATGTGTAAGTCGTTGTTGCATAGCAACAACCACCTGAAAACTGGGTAATTATATGGCACAGTAAAGTGCAGTCTCAACTATTAACAGCTTTATCCTTTCTTTGTGTGATTTTCCTATGGAAAACGAGAGCAGTATGGTTTCCATTACCGGTCACCTTATAGCATTACCGGTATTTTTGGTAATGCAGTGTTACCGAAACCGGTAATACCGGTAAATTTCGGTAATGAAGCTAAAAATTTATATTCCATTTAAACAAAATATTTTATCATTTTTAAATTCATATGTCATTACAAAGTTAAATAACAAAAAGGGAACATAAGAAAATAACAATAAAACAAAAGAAATAGTAAAACGTATGATTAGACTTGATTCCTAATGGTGCCGGGGTCGTTCCTTTTGGTATTTCCTTTGGACGCAGTTGGCTGGAAGCGAATAAATGAAGACGGGCGAGACGAATGCAGTTTGTCGAGTTTATCGAACATTACATTAAACAGAGAAGTTACAAGTGTGGTGTTCCTTAGCCACCAAACTACTGAATGAGATTTCATCAAGGAATAAACCCTGAATCTATCGAAACATGGACCTTTATACCTAGGGCCTGTGTGCACCTACACAGGTGCACTCATGCCCAAGAGACCGTGCCTCGATGGGTATCCATCCGCCAATACCAAAACCAGGATGTGACTTGATACTTTGGGGTTTTAGAGGGTAGTAGAAGGGGCGGAAATGCGACACTTGGGGTAAGAGGGACACCAAGGCTATGCAGACAAAGGGAAGGCAAAATACAGAGTGTTACACTGTTCGAATAAGAAACTTTAAATTACATTTTCTTATTATATTCTCATAATCAAGATCAGAACTGCGATGTTGCTTACACTATAGGCGTGATTCAGATGCCATCAAGTGATGTTAATTAATAATGTTATAATCAATAATTATAACATTTCAGAACTAATGCATGACTAACTAACTTTCAGGAACTCAAGTTTCCTCATTGAGTCAATCAAAATCAAAATCCACAATGTGATGATGAGTCTTCTTCTATTGTTTCAGATTCTTCATGAAGCATGCGTGGTTTTTCTTCATGTAGATTCTCACTGTCTCATCTGAACACTGAAGACCAACGGTGGCCATTTTTATAATTCAAGTTATCATAATTAACATCAAATTATCTCTTCTGAACAGGGCATTATAGATGATTCATTTTAGTGTTGTTTAGTCTTAAATTTAAAACTTGCTTTATTAATGTACCACATATCGAAGCCATTGTACAGTACTGTCGAAATCGTAAAAGTTCAGAGCACAAGTTAGAGTAACCGATCTCTTCTCCATACAGGGTGGCTGGTTTTTTTTAGTTTGAAAAAAAAAACCCAAATTAACATTTTTTTTTGGTTTAAACCATAAAATATTGTTTTATTAAAAGAAATTACTACACTGACTATAAGACACTGCCACACTGGGAAGTGTATATTTTTGCATTTTGCATATTGTGCATATTTTCATTTTTTATTCAAAGATCAAATACTAACGTAATATAAACATTAAAATAATTAAACTAATAATTCTATTAGGAGCCTAGATACGTTTGCAATCGTTTTTGATTGAAAAAACGGTTTTTTAACATTTTTTTCTCCAGGTTTCAAGTCACATAAAAATTAATAGAAAAATAATTTCGCGTGCTAACCTTGTAAAAAGGAAACATCGTGAAGCCAATAGATTAATGCACGTGCTAATTTGTATGTGATTGTTATAAGTCATTTTTAATGGGAGTTCTTCAACTGTTTGGGTGACGGTTTTTTGGTCCCATGGGACTTTACATGGAGTTCAAAAACGTTTAAAAATATAAATTGGAGTTTAAAAATAGAAGGACCTTTCATAATTTCGAAAAAAAGAATCATCGTCAAAGCAACAAACACGTTTACGTACGTGCTAATTTTTTGGTTGTTCTAAATCATTTTAATGAGAGTTCTTCTAAGGTTTGTTGGACGTTGTTTTGCTCCTACGGGACTTAACATGGAGTTAAAAAAAGTACGATTTTAAACGTTATTCAAAAATAGAAGCACCTTTTCAAAAATTATAGAAATCGAGCACATAAAGAACAATACTTTTTATTGCATTTTGCGCTTTCCTGTATTTTAATTGAGCGATTGTGATGCGATTTCTTGCAGTTTTAGTAACACCATATAATAACACTCATTTGTCTTGTTGTCGTCTGCATGATGAACACCACCTCTAATTGTTTGGTTATGTAGTCTAACGTCACATGCTCCGCCCTTTTCCAACGTCGAACCACACAACAAACCAATTAAAAGTTGTCGGTCGTCATAAAAAGGGCGGAGCCAACTTCTGTTTGTCCCGATTTCTAATTGCCTGTCATGATAGCAGGATACCAGCGCCCCTAGCGGCACATATAAATGAACAAACAGGGATTCGATTAGGAAATTTCTAGTTTAGTTTTGGGTTAAATTTTCCGAAGAAAAAAAAGAAAAATATTGAAATATAACATTATCACAAAATAAATCTGACATGTCAAAGTGATTTATTTGCTGGGCAGGCGGGCCCCTAAATCTAAGGGGCTCCTGTGCATGGCACAGGCCTTAATACGGGCCTGGTAAGATCTCGCCACCACCACGGACCATCTGGCACACACCATTTTGGAGCTCATGGCTCTATATTACACCATGGCCGTTAAGTTTCTTAAGCAGACCCTCGATCTTAAGTCCTGCCTATAGTGAAATACAATATTAAACAGTTGAATGACTACTAGACATACCCTTGATAACGTCTCTGATCGAAGTGATCCAAAGACGGACAACATTGTGGTCGGCGTGCGTAAAGAAGAGACTGCGTAACTTCCACCTGTGCTTCCATGCCCGATCCACAAAGTGTAACTTGAAGGCATTGATATGCAATGGTTGCGGCTCTGGAAACAGAGCTTTCTTCTTCCACTTAGAACAGATGATACTTCGAAAACAACTTCGAGACTGGACTTCTCCCGGTTCAGCCAGAATTACTTCACTGAGGGGCACACATTCCTCAACTAGAAACAACAACAAAAAACAATTTTAAACATGACAAACCTTTCAATTCAATGAAATGTTCTAAAATGACAGATGAAGTTGTGTAACAGTGCATGAGAGCCTTGGCACTCGAACCACTCTTTAGTGGTCGACGCGTCGCCCGTCTGCAACGATTTGGCGTCTTTCCAAGAATAGCAAATACAGTGCAATGACAGCTCAGTCACCGGCGGCAACATTTTGCCGTCGAACTCGACCACTCAAAAGCGGTCTGCGTGCCAAGGCTCTAAGGGTGAACACGTACACTGGCAGATTTATCGGAATGAACAGTGCTGATACCACAGTTTGAATAGTGTATTTATGAATAAAACCGTTGGTTAAGAGCCTAGATATAGCGTTTAGTTCAAAATTTCTCCGAATGTAGGTGCTGTGATCGTTTTTGATTGAAAAACGGTTTTTTAACATTATTTCTCCAGGTTTGAAGTCACATAATAATTAATAGAAAAATAATTTCACGTGCTAACCTTGTAAAAAGGAAACATCGTGAAGGCGATAGCACGTGCTAATTAATTTGTTATTGTTCTAAGTCGTTTTGTATGAGAGTTCCTCTAATGTTTGGTGGACGGTGTTTTGTTTCTATGGGACTTACCATGGAGTTAAAAAAATGTACGATTTTAAACGTCATTAAAAAATAGAAGGACGTTTTCAAAATTTATAAAAAGGGAAATATCGTGAAGCCAATACATGAAAGTATAAGCTAATAATTGTGTTAATGTTCTAAATCGTTTTAACGAGAGTTTTTCAAATGTTTGTGGGACGGTTTTTGATTCAATGGGATTTAACATGGGGTTAAAAAAACGAACGAGTTTGAACCTTATTTAAAAATAAAGGGACCTTTTCAAAAATTATATAAAGCGAACACTTAAAGAACAATACTTTTTATTGCATTTTGCACTTTACTATATTTTAATTGAGCGATTGTAAGGCGATTTATTGCAGTTTTTAGTAGCATTCTTGGACCACTGCTTTTCCTTCTGTTCATAAACGATCTGGCAGACAGATGCAACAGTACGATGCGTTTGTTTGCAGATGATGCTGTTGTTTACAGGAGGATTAGGGATAATGAGGATAGTGAAGTCCTCCAAAGAGATCTAGACAGTGTTGAAGAGTGGTGCTCTGAGTGGCATTTACAACTGAATAGGAGTAAATGCAATGTTATGCGAGTTTCCCAAAAGCGAGAATCGTGTATGGCAGATTACACAATGGGAGATGTTCAGCTAACCCATGTTGATACCATCAAAAATCTTGGCTTAACCTTGTCCAAAGACATGTTTTGGAAAGATCATATAACCAAAGCAGTTGCCAAAGCTAATCAAAGGCTGCGGTTTGTCCAACGCACCCTTAAACATTGTAAAGAAAATGTAAAGAAGGTCTGTTACTTTACCCTAGTTAGACCTATCTTAGAATATTGTTCCCCAATTTGGAGCCCATGTAGAAATAATCTAAAACAAAAAATAGAAATGGTGCAGCGTAGGGCTGCAAGATTTGTAAAATGACGGTATGCGTATACTGACAGCGTATCGTCTATGCTCCAGGAGCTAGAATGGGAATCATTAGCAGGCCGAAGAAATGAGCAAAGCCTCGCTCTTCTGGGACGTTTGCTGTCTTGTGATAACATTAACCTGCTTAATGGTTTACTAACTAGAAATCCTCGTAAAGGTAGATTTGGACATTCAAAAACTTTCAAAGAATTAATGGCTAGGACTGATGCATATTTTTGGTCTTTTCTTCCTAATGTTATTAGACTATGGAATTCTCTTCCTGTGAATAGTTCTTTGTTAGGACGATTTCAATTTCATGATGATGTCTTATTTTCAAATAATGACAATCAGTCGTGATTGGGAGCAATCCCTCCCTGCCACGTGGCTTTCGAGCTGATTGCAGGTGTATTTAATTGAATTGAATTGAATATAACTGCAGTTAATTTCTGTAGTGCAAGAAACTAGGTATAAGTAGTGACGTATAACCAACTAGCCCCTTTTGTAGCTTAATTCAAAAAGGACATTAAAATGAAAACCAATTTATAGAAACCAGAAGAAGAGAAAAAGAAAACTTACAAAAATTAAAAAAAAGTTTAAACAAAATGAAATAATCAAATGAAATTACATTAAGTTAAATTGAAAATGTATTATTCATTGTGCATTTTTCTTGCCTTCTGGACAGGACAAAATAAGCTAAATAGCAAGATAAATAATGCAAAACCCAAGACATAAGTTGACAGAAAAAAAACAAGTATTTATTTCCTGATTCAATAAAACAAGCTATTTATTTATTGTAATTAAGTTTATGTTTTTATGACTATTTAACTTCTCTTTTTTTTTACAAATACAAAAACACTTTTAAAAGTGGGACAAACTTATGTTTGTGAGTCATAAAAGGGGTAATTCGAAAACTAGAATCGGTTTCAGTGTCGATCAAATTTCCATTTCAAATGCATTTTTTATCAGCGTGAATTATCAGGTCATGTTGCGAATTATTTATTGTGTTGTGTATAGGCCTATTTTCAATTTTCACAATGCATTTTTCATGCTGCACTTGGACTCTGTTGTTGTTGTTCCTATGTCACATGCCCCTCTATGTCATTCTATGAGACTACTTGCAGAGTAATCTTTCAAATTAAAATTCATAAATTCCCTTTCTTTGACCTAGAACAGGTGAGGCAATGCGAATTTAATGTGTAAACCAACATATTTCATAAAAGTAGTAAAATACTCATAACGTACTTGATGGTAGAATATCTACAAACTAGTGGGGTAACATATATATATATATATATATATATATATATATATATATATATATACATACACACACACATGGGGTTGAAGGTGGTCCATGTGAAATGACAGCCTTATGTCAGGGTTGGCAAAATCCCTGCCAAAACCGGTAAAGAACAGGGCAATGGTAAATACCGGTTAAACCCGGTTTTTATTAGCTAAAACCGGGAAAAACTATTATTTTATGCTCTTTTCATCTAGTACTATAACCTATGTTAATATTATCACATTATTAAAAAAGTGACATTTATGTCATTGCCAATTTTAATATGAGTTTGTAAATCATATACTGTAATGAGAGGAAAACCAGAAATACAGGAAGTATAGAATTGAATGCAATAGAAACTAGGATGCACTTATATTTCCCCCCAAACACACTTTTGATTTTGGTTACCCTTCTAGTGAATAACCCCTTCTAGAGTGTATCAGAAATGACACATTGTCTCATGAGTCATTTGAAAACTTCAGTCTGGTCACTAGTTTTTAATTTTTTTCATCTTGTGTATTTTATGTACAGCTTTTTTTACTTAAATCACAAAAAATGTACAGGGGTGGAAGACCAATAGATCCTATTTATGATCACTTTGAAAAACATTGTGATGGACGTGAAAAATTAACTGTACGGAAGAGTTAAGCTGATGCTACACGTAGCAACAATTCAGCAACTTAAGAGCAACATTGGCAACTATTGTTTTACGAAAGTTGAAACATCTGTCATAGCAGCAACAAACCGAATTGTTGCTCACAAATTGATAGCAACAAAATTTTCAAATAGAATTTAATTCTATTTTCAACCAACCATTTCAGCCAACAGCCACTAAAAATGGTTTGAATAATCACATGACTATTTTAACTGATGAAGAAGAGGAGGAGGAAGAAAAATGTATCCCAACACAACATGTTTGTTTGCAGAATGGGAATTGTTCATGATAGAATTTTATGAACGTATGTTTAATTCAAAATAAGAAATTATTTATTAGCCATTATAATTAAAGCTGCAGCTTTTCTCTGCACAAAGGAGGACACCATCTTTGTCTCGCAACCTCTTCGTTTCATTGGTTGTTGCTTTCAAGAATGAGTTAAGGTTTGAAGGAGTGAGTTTCATGTAGATTGCTATACTGTGTGTATCATTAGGTGATGCTAGCAACAAACGGGAAACTGCTGTTGCTACAACTAGTATTGTTGCTTGACTGTTGCTACGTGTAGCATCAGCTTAAAGTGCAAATGCAGATTGTACGAGAAAAAAAATATAAGGTTAAAAAATTGAAATTGTCTAAAACTGGGAAAAAGCTATTATTCCCGGACAGTAAATACCGTGGTAATATCCGGTAAATACCACCACTGGGAAAAAAACTTTGCCAACCCTGCCTTATGTACGATCTAGTAAAGTATACGTAAACGTGAAAATAACTATTCAGGAATACCAAGTATTTAGTAGTAGGCCAAATAACTGCTAGTCTTTCTTTTTGTGAGCAGTTAAATGTTTGAAACTTAATTTCAAGTGAAAGAAGCACTGAAATATACTATGATTAGAATGATATGTTTGCAAAACCCAACTATATGAGTCCTTCTATTTTTAAGGGTTATAGCATTTTAAAATCAGAAAAATAGCATTGTATAGCATTTATTTTCCAAACCAGGACAACGAAAATAATAAATTACATTAATGAATTTATTGTTAATAAATTATAATAATATAATATATTAATAAGTTATAAACTTATAATAAGTTATAAATAAGTTACTAACTCAGTTGAAGGCCAGCATGGTAGTTATTGAAATGGTATACTTGTATTAATGGAGATGCTGGTCAGCGTGGCGTGGTTTTAACCAATGTGGTTACAACTATGGTTAAAACCATGCTTTAACTTGTAAATTGTACTGAACCTATTGGTTTTTAATATGCAAACAAAAATTAAGACTTCATTCCCACAATATGCTTCACTACATAATAACGTAGGTTATAGTGTGACGGCAGTGGCGGTCTTGGGTACCTACCTGGCCACCCATGTGCAAACCTACTTTTTGCCGCCCCGTTGTTCCGTTAAAATTAAATTTTTCCAAAATACAAAAATAGTCGTACATTTGCTATAGACAGTATATGCATGGAGGAAAACGTTTAGCGAACTACTCGTTCTTAACTGAGACCGCAAGTAGCAGTGCACTCAGTTGATTGTGTTTTACGCTCTTTATGTTTTAAACCTCTTTCGTTATGCAAAAGCAAGCGTGCGGGGCACACGTTCACCCTCTACCAGGGCCGGCCCTGGTGTGACTTATAATTAAAGGCCGTGGGAGTTGCAGATTGTAACTGAATGTTCTCTATTTCATTCTCTTAACCTCCGCCACAATCATATGTGCTCCACTCTAATAAGTGTTAAAGGCCCTAGTGTACGGTGGCCGAGAGGTGCAATGCCTATATACAAACACACGACAACACCCAATACTCCACAACAACTTCTAAAACCACAACAACTTCCAAAACCACAACAACTTCCAAAACCACAACAACTTCCAAAACCACAACAACTTCCAAAACCACAACAACTTCCAAAACCACAACAACTTCCAAAACTACAACAACTTCCAAAACTACAACAACTTCCAAAACTACAACAACTTCCAAAACTACAACAACTTCCAAAACCACAACAACTTCCAAAACTACAACAACTTCCAAACTTTACAACAAATTAAATATTATTTCATTTATATTTATTTATACAATTATTGAATTCAGTATTCATGTGCACACGCTCATTTGTGAGTGCACGCATGCACGTGTGTATGTACATCCCCCCCCCCAAAAAAAAATATATTTTACTTTTTTGGACTTTTACTTTACTTTTTAATGCAGCTTAAAGCCTCATGTGGACATCTGCATGTACATGTGAAAAAGCCCATTAACACAAGAAGAAAACAATTAAAATGGTCTTAAAAGACCTATACCCAAACAATTTCACAAATGCTGTAGTTTTTTTTTATAAAGTTTAAAAAATCTCACAAAAAGCCATGAAGCTGGTGTTTTTTTAACTTTAGAAAATCCAAAAAAGTAAAATACATTTTTTTTTGGGGGGGGGGGGAGAAATGTACATACATACGTGGCGCGCCATAGTGTGCGACTAGCTTTATTCTAAAGAAAGAATTTTGGACCCCCCACCTGAAAAAAATCCTGGCTACACCACTGAAGACAGCGTTTTTAGTCGTGTTTCCAATATCTTGTTACTGATTGTTGTGTACACTTATGGGACATTCACACTAAGCTTGTTTACCAGCTGCTAGTTGCTTCTGGCTGGCTGGCTGTAGCCCTTTAGCAGCATAGTGTGAACTGCTACCAGCAGCTGCTTTCTCCAACATGCTAGTGATTTTAACAGTGGCTGGTAAAGTTGAACATGTCGAACGTTAGCAACCACCAGCTGGTCATGTGACTCCCTTCCTGTTGCTATCAGTGTGCTACCAGCTAGTGTGAACTCTTTGTTGCTAGTAGTGACACTAGTGGGCAGTTGAAACTTCACTGTTTGGATTGGTTGGTTGTTTGATTTTGTGTTTTTGCACGATTGGATGACTTGTGCTGCTAATACCAGCAGTGACTGGACAAGTGTGTACCCAAAGCAGCTGCTGCTTGATGTTGCTGCTAATAGCCAGCAGCAACCAGCGGATTGTAATGTAAACAAGCCTAGTGTGAATGCGCCTTTACTATAACAGACATGGAGTATAGACTGACCGAATCTGTTTAGACTGCACAGACACGACTAAGGGTTGGTTTATACTCCCTTGCTAAGCGGCAAAGCAGCCTGCGAAGCTTCAAACATGACGTCAGAGCTTCAGGTTTTTGCCTTCGCCAGAGCATGAAGCTAGCTTTGAAATTGTTCAACTTTTCAAAGCTTAGCAACTCAAAGCACCAATCAGGAAACGAATACACGAAAGGGGTGAATAAATCACACCTTTTTTCTTCCAGAAGGGGAAGGGTTCTGTTGTTTTGTATATCTGTTTTATAGGATATAAAGGTCATAAGGGTAGGTTTATACTCCAAACTTTGCTAAGATTTGCAAGCTTTGAAGTTCTGTAAAATTAGCTCCCCAAAGCTTAGCTTGTTCACACATACATGTGGTCTTGCAAAGTTTACCCTATTTTATGACCTTTATATCCTATAAAACAGATACACAAAACAATAGAACCCTTCCCCTTCTTTAAGAAAAAAGGTGTGACTTATTCACCCCTTTTGTCTATCCGTTTCCTGATTGGTGCTTTGAGTTGCTAAGCTTTGAAAAGTTGAACAATTTCAAAGCTAGCTTCATGCTCTGGCGAAGGCAAAAACCTGAAGTTCTGACGTCATTTTTGAAGCTTCGCAGGCTGCTTTGCCGCTTAGCAAGGGAGTATAAACCAACCCTAAAGTAGGGAAAACTTTGCAAGACCACATATGTATGTGTGAACAAGCTAAGGTTTGGGGAGCTAATTTTACAGAACTTCAAAGCTTGCAAATCTTAGCAAAGTTTGGAGTATAAACCTACCCTAACAAGAAACAATGTTCAGAGTTTCCATCACGAGGTTACGAAAACGGTTGCTATCGCGGGTCGCAAACATGGCCAATCTACTAATTAGAATTCATCTAACACAGTATTGCGACCAGAACGCAAGCTTAGTCCTAGAGTGACACTTTAAAATAAGCTTCGTTTACTAAACCATATTTGCATTTTTCTTTGTAGGCCTATACTCAAAACTTTTGACAAATACGACACGTGCAATGCAAATCCTATCCTTAGTAAATTAAAACAGCGTAAAATGATTATTAAGAACATGGAGAAGGGGGAGGGGTATGAAAGAAAGTGCAAACAGTAAAATGTTATACACACATTATTATTATTATACTTCCCGTACAAATGAAAAGAGTTCAGTGACCCAAATTAAGTGTGGTCACTGCTGAAATTTTAAGTGAAAAACATTTCCTAATAAGTTGGCCCACATTTGCCTTTTTTTCTTCTTTCTTTCATTCATTTCTCTCTCTCTCTCAATTTGGCCTAAATATTGTTCTGGTGTAATTATCAAAACAAAAAAGAAATGAAAAACAACTTTTATTATCTACATAGTTTCCCCCTTTTTGGTGGTTTTTTTTTTGTCTTCCTTTCTTTCTGCACCGTGGACTCAATTTCAAAAGTGAGGCTTTACAATTATTCTTATAATGACGTCATGTACATTAAATAAGATGACGTCATTATATAAATTTAGTTATATGTAGGGGGCTCAGATTTTTAGGTTGGGGGTCACTACAGCTACCAAGGCTCACAACAGCTACTACGGGGAGAACAGCTACTTGGGTCACTACAGCTACCAAAAAAATATAACCCTTTCTCCCTAACCTAACCGAACCTTACCTAATGAAACCTTACCGAGCCCTTACCTAATGAAACCTTACCGAGCCCTTACCTAATGAAACCTTACCGAACCCTTACCTAATAAAACCTTACCGAACCCTTACCTAATGAAACCAAACCTAACTGAACCTAATGAAACCGAACCGAATCTAACCTAAACTAAACGTATTGATAAAAAGGCCTATATTTTTGGTAGCTGTAGTGACCATTGGTAGCTGTAGTGACCCTTTTGATGAAAAAAAAAAGGTCTATATATTTTTTTGGTAGCTGTAGTGACCCAGGTAGCTGTAGTGAGCCAGTGCCGATTTTTATGCAATATCAAGCAAAATGTTTCTCAATTTGTGGCCCAAGTGCCAATTGTGAAATTATCATCAATAGAGAACAATTAATGCAATTTTTTTTTCTAATCAAAAACACTGGCTAGAGGCTAGAACTCTCTAGTTGACAACTAATAGCAACTAGCCTCTATAACCTTTCTAACCAGCCTTTTTATTAGAAAAAAACAACAACATAATTGCAGTTTCTCTAATGATGATGAGGAGGAGGAGGATCAGTGGCGCAACAACGAGGAGGATGGGGGAAAGTTCATCTCTGGGCGCCAACAAACAGGGGCGCCAAACGTTTAGAAATTAAAAATGAAATTTTGAAAGTCGACTTTTTCCGACTATTTTCCTAATCGAACATTTATTTAGAAGTTTTCATGTATTGTAGAAATTACTCACACTAGTAAACCCGAGCCCTAATTATATTATTGTATTTAGCTACTAGAACGAATAAAGGAGACACAGCCAGAAATCAACTTCTCCCATTTACTCCTTTAATAATATAGTCACTAATTGTTTTACAAACAGACTTTTGATTCGTTTTTTTTTCTACTTTAAAAGAGGCCATATAATTCCAGGAATTCCTTGTTGAATTTTTGGTCAAGACTTAACGCTGCTATTACACCAGCAACTTTTGATGCAATAAAATGTGCAATGTGACATGCAACTTCAATGTTTATAGTGTCATATGACATGCAACTGGATAAAATTTCCTTTTAACTAGTGTCAAACTCAGTCTCACCTAGTTGAACAGGTTCAACTTTGAGAAATTTTTCAAGTCAACTTTCTGATAAACAACCAATCAGGCCGTTTGATGGAAATGACATATTTAACATTGAACGAATTCCCGGTTTCATGACTTGCGGTTCATGAACTTCCGGTTAGTTCACCACAAAATGGACACAAACCAAAGGGCAGACATTGGACAGAAAATAATGTACGAGAGTTTCATTAAGATTCACAGCAGATCGTGTGGATAAAAAGTCATTTTACTTTTTAGCTGCAATTTTACTGGATATCCAGAATAGAATTGAAATTTTAAAATAAAGTAAAACGCGGATTAAAAGTAAAATGGCTTCCGATACCGTACGAGATTCACTACGAATGTCGGCCCCGGCCTTGACAGTTGAATTGTATCAAAAGTTGCTAGTGTAATCGGGGCTTTAGCCAACGATTGCCAATATATTCATTAAAATAGTAAAAAAAACAACTTCAAATATTACGTGACTTTTCATGAGTCACCCACCCATCAAACAATCTTCTTCTTCATCTCCGCAATGACGGAGAAATAATGAAAGACTGCCTCAACCAAAACTCGAACTCCTGACCCCTAGCACAAAAACCAAAGGATATCTCCACTTTGCCACCGAGACGTACGTCGGCCATAAGTCACCAACGAATTGGCCAATGTTGACACCTCAATTTCCATAATCCTATTCCTACGATTCCTATTCCTATTCCCAGCCAAGATTGTTCCGTGTCCACACCTATACACAGGTAATTAGAAATCCGTCTGAACTTCAGTTGGCTCCGCCCTTGTTATGACGACCGGCAACTTCTAATTGGCTGGTAATGTAGTCTGACGTCACATGCTCCGCCCTTTTCAACGTCAGACTACATAACCAACCAATTAGAAGTTGCCGGTCGTCATAACAAGGGCGGAGCCAGCTGAAGTTCTGACCGATTTCTAACTGCCTGCCTGTGGAAGTGGCCCTTTAAACATGTGCTTACAATGTCATTGATCAAGAGGGGAAGAAGAAAACAGAAACGGTGGTGGGCACTTGGCACACAAGCTTTTCTCAGCCGAGATGGGGCAGGAGTTCGTAATCCCAAAAACACAATTTAGTAGTGAATTTATACATAGAAGGTCCTCAAGTAGTTTACCCAGTATTTTAAAAGCATAGTCTTTAAAGCCTAGAAACAGCGTTTAGCTCAAAATTTCTCCGAATGTAGGCGCTGCGATCGTTTTTGATTGAAACACGTTTTTTAACGTTTTTTCTCCAGGTTTCAAGTCACATAATAATTAATAGAAAAATAATTGCACGTGCTATGCTTATAAAAGGAAAACATTGTGAAGCCAATAGATTAATGCACGTGCTCATTTTTATGTGACTGTTCTAAGTCGTTTTAATGGGAATTTTTCAAATGTTTGGGTGACGGTTTTTTGGTCCTATGAGACTTAACATGGAGTTAAAAAAACCATCGATTTTGAACCTTGTTTAAAAATAGAAGGACCTTTTCAAAAATTCTATACATCGAGCGCTTAAAGAACAATACTTTTTATTGCATTTTGCGCTTTACTGTATTTTAATTGAGCGATTGTGAGGCGATTTCTTGCAGTTTTAGTAACACCATATAAGAACACTCATTCGTCACGTTGTCGTCTGCTCAAAACAACAAGATGGCCGTGGATCTAGGTTCGTAATAGGAAACTGAGCTCCTTGAGTCTTCGTTCATGTTTCAAAAATCCACACTATGGAATGTTTCGCAACAATGTATCCCAAGTTTCCCATTTCGATGGGAGTGAAGAAACATGAACCTGAGCCAGTGGCGTAGACAGGCATTTAGAAATCAGGAAGAACTTCAGTTGGCTCCGCCCTTTTTATGACGACCAGCAACTTCTAATTGGTTTGTTGTGGTTCAACGTTGAAAAGGGGCGGAGCATATGACGTCAGACTACATAACCAATTAATTAGAAGTTGCGTTCGTCATAACAAGGGCGGAGCCAACTGAAGTTCCTCCCGATTTCTAAATGCCTGTCCCAGCTATAGTTTGTGGTACCCTGGGCGGTCTTTGA
Organism: Brachycybe producta; assembly: GCA_036925085.1. Classification (NCBI taxonomy): domain Eukaryota; kingdom Metazoa; phylum Arthropoda; class Diplopoda; order Playtdesmida; family Andrognathidae; genus Brachycybe; species Brachycybe producta. The sequence goes on along the minus strand of JAUPFP010000001.1, from coordinate 14,450,561 downwards.
GTTTGTCGCCCCTCCCTCACAAAAAACTCAACACTACTCCGTCAGTGGCAAAGGGCGAGGATTCTAGTCTGGGCGGGGCTAATCGATATTATCGATACCCAGTGATTGAAATGGTTTACGGAATTTTATATTAATTATGAAATTATTAAATAAACCAGTTTCCGATAGTAATAACTTATTAAAGAACCATTTTCCATTGCAGAATACATTCTGCGAGCGCGGCGAGTGAAAAAATTTTAGTAATTTCTTCTAAAGTTCCCGATTATTTTTATTTTCTGTGTTTTTAGGGAGACCCTTCTACAATCCTGATAGCAAAAATACTTTTCGTTGGTGCCGCCCCCCAAAAAAATGCCGCACGGAGCGGACCGCCCCACCCTCGCTATGCCACTGATCTGTGCTGACGTGATTCAGCCCCGAAACACTTCAACATTGTTGTGGGTCTGTATCGCAACTGACACGATTCAGACCCGCAACACCGCCACCGTTTTTTTTGACGTGACAATGATGCTTAAGCCCCATTTTCACGATGATAGTTGTCACGATAGTTGCTCTCATGACAGCAACTATCGCGAGAACTATTATCGTGAAAACCACATGCTAATCACTATAGAACTGTCGCGATAGTACTATCACACTATCTCATTTGACTAGATAGTTGATAGTACTGTCGCGATAGTAATAGTTGTTGTGCGACCGCTTATAGGGAAATATCCACTTTGCAGGGAAATTTGGCTTCTGGAGGGAGAGAGAGGCAACACTGTTGTTGACTCGGTGTGTTCCCTTTTGGTCGACAAGCCTCAGGGATTGGATTGGAGGCTAACAGTGACGTCAATAAAAAGTAATAGGGAGCGGTGAGGAGAGAAATAGTTAGGTTCGGTTCGGTTAGGATAGGGGTTTAGATTAGGTTAGGGAAAAAGGGTTATATTTTTTTTGGTAGCTCTTTCATTCACCGCTCCCTATTACTTTTTATTGACGTCACTGTTAGCCTCCAATCCAAACCCTGAGGCTTGTCGACCGAAAAGGATACCGCCGTTGACTCAATGATATCTGTGAAGTAGATGTCGTGCACTGTCATGTGACAGAACTATCACGTTACTTCAAGACGTGTAGACAGTTGTTATCGTGAAAGTCAACTATCGCAACTTTCATGGCAGCTACTCTCACGATAGAATTATCGCCGTGAAAACGAGGCTTTAAGCTAGGGATTCCTAAGATAGCGGTACTTTTAACATAGCGGCCGTCATGTGCCGGTAAATGAAGTCACAAAAAACTGCTTTCCCATACATGTAAAGCAATGGATGTGGTTTTCTCAAGAGCAGCTATACCTTAACAAAACCAAGCTTTAGGTTATGTATACCCCACCCCTGTGATGACGTCAAAATCAAGAGAAAGCAACAGAATTTTCAATATATATATACATTTTATAAGCCTCCATTTATTTCTCTAATGGCTACTAAATTGGGCAACAAGATGCAAATTGCCACTTGTTCCATTTGGTGAAGTTCATTTACATTGTTTCTTATTTACTCACTCAAAGTATAAGTTTACCTAATAAACTGATGCTTCACCAATTTCAACCAAAATAGTGAAGAAAAAAAATTAATTATAATCGATAGTATTTTTCAACGTCGGCCTTATTAATTATTTTTACACAGGGGCGTAGCTTGGGACCCGAAAGGGTCGCAATGTTGAAAGTCTTCAGTGCCGGCCTTTGAGGGTAGCGAGGGTAACCACTCCAATTGGTCAACAAAACAATGCAGGATCTAATTACTTGTCTGTATGGAGTGTTTACCCACCCCCAAGTGGAAAGTAGGTGATGGGGACTATCACACTACTTATGTTTAACAACATTATAAGTTCTACAAAAGAGCAAATTACGTAAAAGTACAGTTTCACTTCCAATGTCCGTTATTAATTTTAGAAAATGACAAATGGCGGCGCCAAATTCACTTCTTTGGGTTATTTTAAGAATGGCTCATTACATAAACATTGTTAGTTTTTTAATTACTCAACGTTTTGCAGGTCATAATTAATGTAGACAGAATACAATTACTTTGTGTAAATATGCAATAATTATAAAAGAAAAATACGATAGGCCCTATAGGCCATACTGGATAACTAGCACGATAAATATCTAACAACCCTACCAAATAGCAAATTTAAGCCCCTATTACACTAGCAACGTTTGATCCAATTCAACTTGCAATGCAACTCGTGATGTGACTTGCAACTATAACTTTGAAATAAACTTCTATATCACACTATGCAACCCTAGTTCCCAATCAAGTTTTCAAAATTCCGTTTATGTCAAGGGGCCGACATTCGTAGTGAATCTCGTACGGTATCGGAACCCATTTTAATTTTAATCCGCGTTTTACTGAATTTTAAAATTTCAATTCTATTCTGGATATCCAGTAAAATTGCAGCTAAAAAGTAAAATAAATTTCCAGCCACACGATCTGCTGTGAATCTTAGTGAAAACCGTACATGAATTCCTACAATGTCTGCTGCCCCCTTCGGTTTGTGTCCATATTATGACCAAGTAACAGGAAGTTCATAAACCAGAAGTCATGAAACTGGGAATTCCTTCAATGTTACATATGTCATTTCCGGCAAACGGCCTGATTGATTGTTTGTCAGAAAGTTACATGAAAAGTCTGTCAGAAGTTAAACGTGTTCAAATATCAGTGTGACTGAGTCTCACACAAGTTGAAAGAAAAATTTTATCAAGTTGCATGTCACATTGCACGTATTATTGAATCAAAAGTTGCTAGTGTAATAGCGGCTTTAAACATCATGAAACTAGATCATTTACCTGAAGAACGAACATGTTAAGGTGGCTGAATAGATACAGTATTTATTTTGCTTCTGTCTCAAATACGGATGGTGGCATTGGTGGCTAATACCTATAGTACACATATGATAATTTAAATTCATTTAAATAATAAACGAGTTCTACAGAGCCCTGTGAAAAAGGGCAAACAAACAACATGTCGAATTCAATTTATTCAGTTAATAATCTGAAAATTTTGAGTTAATACACACATATAATATAGAAGAGAGAACCGAACCTTAAAAGGATGAACCAAAGAACGGGATGAACATTTGGGGTAACACTAAAACCCGAAACTGGATGCTTATAGAATTGGATGAACACTATACTTTTTTTCTACATCGATTATTAGTTGGGGTCACTTTAAATTTCGTTTGTTGCAAGAGGTCGCAAGTTTGTTGTTTGTGTGTCCTTTGTGTTCATCTAATTCTAGTGTATATGCATTTTTGTTTCAGGTTTTCGGATTACCCACGATGTTCAACCAGACAAGCAGTTAGAAATCGGAGAGAACTTCAGTTCTCCGCACTTGTTATGACGACCGACAACTTCTAATTGGTGGGTTATGTATTCTGACGTCACATGCTCCGCCCTTTTCAACGTCGAACCACACAACAAACCAATTAGAAGTTGCCGGTCGTCATAACAAGGGCGGAGCCAACTGAAGTTCTTCCCGATTTCTAACTGTCTGTGTTCATCCCGTTCATCCTTTTATCCTAACCACATTTTTCCCGAAGTCTATTCTAGGATCGAAATGGTCTCAAATAAAGGCCTACAAGTTACAACCAGAAGAAATACGGTACACTCAATCCTCACTATACGGCCCCTCTTTATACGGCATTTCGCTAGCCTTTTTACATGTAAAATTATGGCTCACTTTTTATTATCAGCCCACAATTTTTCGATATACGGCAAAAAAAAAAAATAGGAAAACCACATATTACGTAGGCCTACATGCAATCTACTATGTCGCTCCCCTTATGATGAAAATAGACGCTTCGTTATACGGCACTTTCGCTTTACAGCCAACTTTTTCGAAACGTATCTCGGCCGTAAAGCGAGGTTTTAGTGTATACTACGTTACGACATAGGTTACGATCAAATCGTGAGCACAGAATGTCTCCTATGTCTCCTTATTCTGTGCCGTGAGAAAGCCAACCGTAGGGACGGGTTAATTCGAGTACGCATTCGTGACGTCAGATATGCTCACTTTCATTGTTTGCTTTGAAAGTGTACACAGCAGCAGCTTCAACAAACCAAAATAAACAGAAAAATATACAAAACGGCCATGTGTGTGTGTGTGTGTGTGTGTGTGTGCTACGATTCTGACGAAACACACAAAACAATGAAACACAAACATATTTCATTGAATTTTCCGTGTGAGAGAGAAAAGTAATCAAAGAGCACTTTTACGATATAAAAAAAGCGTGCGAAGTCGTGACCTTTTTACCTAGGAGAGGCTATGAACAGATCTATTTAATTAGATATAATATCAAAAATGTACGGTACGAAATTATGTAAAGACTGTGTTATTTCAGATGTGTAACTTTTAAGTATTGCCTTACATTTATAGGTGTTCTCCTCCTCCCACGTAATGGACGTCTTAGTTAGGCTCACACGATGCACTTTCCCTCGTATAACGAACGAATCACTGAGTACAACGTGCACTGACGTTGGTTGTTGCTGATATAATAAGTCACTTTCACCGAAGACTGCGGCTGCGGCGCCTCCATTCACTTCTAATCCAGCCATCGTCGTCGTCGTCGTCTCCCTTCTCTATATTTCAACACTCTCTTCTTCTACTACTACTTCTTCTTCTTCTTCGTCGTCTCTCTCTCTTTCTCTTCTTCTTCTTTTATGTTGTTCCCATTCATTCCATTTTAGATTTCACAACAACAAAAAATAACAAAATCGACGACGAACACATGTCACGTCACAAAATACACCCAACAGTGACGACGGCGACTCGGCGAAAGTGAACATCAACAACCAACCCAAAACAACACAATTTTTACAACTTCCTTCCTTCCCTAGATACAGCGTTTAATTCAAAATTTCTCCGAATGTAGGCGCCGCGATCGTTGTTGATTTAAAAATGTTTTTTAAAGTTTTTTCTCCAGGTTTAAAGTCACATATTAATTAATAGAAAAATAATTGCACGTGCTAACCTTGTAAAAAGGAATCATCTTGACGCCAATAGATGAATGCACGAGATAATAGTTTCGTTATTGTTTTAAGTTGTTTTGAACGAGAGTTCTTCAAATGTTTGTGGGATGGTTTTTTATCCTATGGAATTTAACATGCAGTTAAAAAAAGTAATATTTTAAATCTTGTTTAAAAATGGAAGGACCTTTTAAAATTTAGAAAAACAAATCATCCTGAAGCCAATAAACACATGTAAGTACGTGCTAATTGTTTTATTGCTCTAAATCATTTTTAATGAGAGTTCTTCTAACTTTTGAGGGAGCGTGTTTTGGTCCTATGGGACTTAACATGGAGTTTTAAAAAAATACGATTTTAAACGTTGTTAAAAATAGAAGGACGTTTTCAAAATTTATAAAAAGGGGAATATTGTGAAGCCAATACATGAAAGTATATGCTAATAATTTTGTTAATGTTCTAGATCATTTTTAACGAGAGTTTCTCAAATGTTTGTGGGACGGTTTTTGATCCAATGGGATTTAACATGGAGTAAAAAAACGAGGCAAAATGCCTTGAATGAGAAAGTGGAGAGGAAAAAGATGGCCGATTTGTACTTCACTCACTGAAGATGGAGCCACAAGCAGTCCAATACTTTTATTTATTTCTGATAAGATTCCTGTATGTTATTATAGTAAATAGACTTTTTTTTCCAATTGTTTGTAATTCTGTAAAGTCAAACAATTATTTAATATACACAATAAATTGTGAAATAATAATAAACTTCATGAAATGAATTATTTAAAATTTAATGTTATTTTTTATAATTGAAAAATACAATGCAGTAAAATTTATTTACAAAAATTCAATTAAATTCAATACACAAATGAACTCTGAAATGTAATTATGTAGTCATTTAAAAATTATTTGAACAATATATAATAATCGAAATAATATTGTATATAATTTAATATATATATATATATATATATATATATATATATATATATATATATATATATATATGTATATATATATATATGTATATATATATATATATATATATATATATATATATATATATACATATATATATTTTAGGGTGGCCCTTGTTATATGAGAAAAAATTATAACATGCTAATTAAACCATCTGGCCCCATCAAATTATTCCAATTATGATAAGAAAACATTGTGCAAATTTTTTTAAAATTCGGATAATATTTTGGGGTGGCCCATGAACCCCTAAGGTTTCACATATATCATACCTATTATACCATTATTCTAGGAAAACTAAAAAGTAATTTAATATTTTTCAGAAACCTTTCAGGAACAAACCAAAATTGTTTTTAAAGATATAACATTTCAAAACATGCTGCTGCAATTCTAGGGGATTCCCCTATCGCGCTCACTCGCTAGCTCACTAGCTTCTGGTTGTTACTAGGAGAAAGACACAAGCTCACAATTTTAGGGAATTCCCCTTGAGCAATACAATGGCAGCATACAGTAACAGTACAGTACGTTACAAGAATTGCCGAGATTTACTCAGCTGAATGAAAAGGCAGCCTCAGAAAGTGCGACTAACCTAATGATAAATGTAAATACAGCACGATAGCATTGCGTTACCATTGCAATTAATAGGATATTTTCAATATTTGGGGGCCACCCCTAAATATGCTCCGATCATGCTAATTTCTTACACAGATTAATTTATTTGTATATAGAACAGATTGAGGGGGTCAGACAAAACGATTTTAAAATTTAATTTTTAAGGGCCACCCTAATATATATATATATATATATATATATATATATATATATATATATATATATATATATATATATATATATATATACATTGAACCGATAAGCCCAGGAGCGATCCTGGCTCATTTATTTTTGTCTGGAATTGGCATAGAACTTTTTCAACACTGTATTTATGTACAGAGCATTGACCTACTTCTATCAGCTGTTGACGATGCCAATATCCTGTCTTGGGTCCTTTTTCCGCCAAGTCCTACCCCTGAATACAAAGAGATCATCCTGATAAGCCTCAGCATTAAGTCTATGGGGTGAAACTTTCTTTTGTGAGTTTGTTTTGATTTAAAATGAGTCATTTTTCTATATTTTATTGACCACTTTTCAATCATGTTGATTGGCCAGTTTGGTTTTTACTTTTGTTTTTACCCAATCAAGGGATTTTGAGAAAGTGTTCTCAGTATCCTCGTTTTGGGTATAACAGGCCGTGTATTTTGTATGTAAGACAGAGAGCCTCGAAAGCATTCTTTGGACACTGAAACTCTGTCCAAATTTGCCTAGAGCTAATGGGTGATGTAAATAAACTGGAAAAAGTTGCTAAAAGTTGTTAAAAAGTTGCAGAAGTCTTATTTTATCTTTTTTGAAACCAAACCAAGAACTTCAACATTTTGCCATCTAGCAATGTCAACCCAGGTGTAAACCTGGATTTCCACCACTAGATGAAACTTCAAAGGACAACATGATCAGCCAGCTTTTTACAGGCGAAAGCCCGGGGAATAACAGACAGCAAAAGATCCTTGAAACTGTAAAGGTTCTTGTTAGAGGAACTTGTGAGGAAATGAACGAGATTAATTTGTTCCCTTCCTTTTGAACCAGAATAGGATTAGTGGCATAGCTAACCACTTTTCTGATCGCTCGAAAGAGTGCTACGATGCTTTTTGACAATTCTATTCAAACCCTGAACGTGGTTCGTTACAAATTTGGTGGAGGAGCTGGGCAGTTGAACACCTTGTTACTCCGTAAGCTACGAAGATCGTGTTGAAAAACATGCAGCAGAGAATAATCAACATCAGAAATGACCAGTCTACAGAAACTACTCAAGGACTTGAGGGATCTGGAAAGACTGAGGGAGGAGAGATGCCAAAAAAAGAAAACTGCCATGTTGAAGAGGATCATGAAGAAGCAACGTGCTCAACAGGAGGAGGCCAAGGAGAAAACCAAAGTACTTCAACCCACTCCCGTTGTCGTCAAGCCTGAGGTGCAGTCCAACAATGGGAGCATGATGCCAGAACAAGCCACCATTGCCAACATCATTGGTAAACTGTCTAAAGAAAAACAAAATGAGTTGGTTCGTCAGATGAATGAAGTGAGCGAAGAGCGGGCTCAAGCAATACTGAATTGGAATCGATTCAACCCAAGTGCAAGCCTGGTCCGGATGAAACTACCAAATGGACACCAGACCTGGGACCTACGCCATACACTGAGAGGAATTTGCTACATCCATTGCAGGGATTCCCGAAATACGATGGTGATAACAACATACTCCTCTACATCGAAGAATTTGAAGACATCGCTAACGTACATGACAGGACTTCCCTGCAGCGATGCAGCCACTTCACAGGGCTCTTAAGGAAGCATGCAATAAAATGGCTTGCACACTTCCACTCTGCTTATGACGATAAAGAGATAACGTGGGCGGCCATGAAGGAGGGAATTATTGCTGAATTCTTCCTGCCAAACCAGAAGGTCCGCATGAGTCGTGTTGGGTCTATGCTGAAAAATATGCCGAGATGTATCGAAGGATTCATCCACACAATGATGAATCATTGTTGATAGCTACGCTCCGAAAGAGTCTGCTACCAATGCTGAGAAAACATCTGTATGGAGCACCAAAAGACCATTTCCATGAGTTTGTGTGCTTCAGCACTCAAACTGAAGGCTAACTTGTGGATGAGAGAGAATTGGTTTACAAGACCTCGGCTGGGACTACAACTAAAGCGGGCATAAGCCAGCCGAATCAAGGAGGTCAACCAAAGCAGCAAAGTCAACCAAAGAATTCAAGCGGACAAGACAAGACGTCAAACCCGCCTGAAAAGGCTGACCCGGAACCAAACAAGCAGAGAGCTCCTTGGAGAAATCAACACGCCGCTCACCTGTTACCGATGTGGGGAGGTGGGCCACATTGCACGTGAATGCCCAAATTCCAGAAAATCAAGGACTGAACAAAGGGACGTTCCAACGGCAACATTTACCACTGTAAGCAGAATTTACGAACGTACCGTTGACAACGTACCGTTGAGGTTGACGAAATTCATATCTTGCCGAATGAAATGAAAATGGTGCCTGTGCATGTAAATGGTGTGACACTATTTTCATTTGGAAAATTGAATGGACGAGGCTTTAAACTACTAAGGGCGCCACTCAGCCCCAAAGTAGTGATGCCTGACGTAGAAGTTGTAATGGAAGATGTCAAGTTGGAGAATCTTCAAGGGGTTCAGGCTGCTGACCAACGAGTGAAAGTTTCTGAGCAAGCAACGAGAGGAAGTTTCTGAGCAACCAACGGTTATGTGCATCGAGGTCCGACAGGCAGGAAACAAGGCAGAGTCCAGAGGTCTGTGTCATTGGGAACGACAGCTAGAGACGTCCGAAAAATCCACAGCCCTGTGCCAAGATGATCGACATATGGCGAAAGCAACGATACTAAAGAGTTGGGGCACAGCAGAACGAGAAGAAACAACAAAGCTGACATCTGGAGGAGTTACAGTTGGAATCCGAAGTCGTACCATCCAAGGGGAAGGTCAACTAAAGAAACCACTGCAAAGTGGGGACGCCAAGATGGATTTCAAGGTCAAACTCATGGTGAAGAAAATGCAGGCTCAAGCAAAATTTGGAGTAACTTCATCTGTGAAGGGTAACTTTGTGAGTGAAGGGTTTCAGACCATTTCTGGGAAAGGTCAGCAAACAATGCCACTGCAAAGTGAGCTCATCATGGCATCCAAGATGGACATCATGCCAAAGCTCGGTGAAGAGCAGGTGATGGCGAAATTTGGAGTACCCATCCCTGTGAAAATTGAGGAGCAGGTGGTGGCAAAATTTGGAAAACCCATCCCTGTGAAAAATGGAGATCAGGTGGTGGTGAAATTTGTAGTAGCCACCCTGTGGAAATTAAGGAGCAGGTGGTGGTGAAATCTGGAGTAACCACCTTTGTGAAAATTGGGAATCAGGTGACGGTGAAATTGGGAGTAATTACACCTGTGGAAAATGAGTTTCAAGAAGAAACCGTGGTTCTTCAAAGGGGAGGACCAATCTCGGCCAAAATTGACTTAAATAATTCTCGTGAAGATTTGAGAGAAGAAGGCCTAACTGAAATCACTGTCGACAAACAATCCAGTGAAATTTCAGAAGAAACTTCAGTGAGAAGGAAAAGAGAGAAAACACATGGGACGGCCAAAAATGTGCAAACACGTGTGGGACCTGAAATGGATGATACAAGGCATCATTCAGTAATGGGGAAAGAGAAATTCATCATTAAACCCATCTTAAAAGATGCAATAATGTCTGAATTGGACGTTGAAACGGCAAAAACTGAAATTTGCCACTATACAAAGTGCCGCATTGTGGGAGAAAAAAATATGAAAGAGAATTTTCTAAAGGGAAAAGCTCGTCCCTCTTCCGGCCAGAAATTGAAAGTGAAAGCCCCACAGGATCACGTGAGAAGCCAGCCGCCATTTTTGATGCCACTTTGAAATCTGATTCTGCAAATAATAGACAGGATCATCGATTTTTTGAGAAAAAGAAAGCTTCAAAGCTCAATTTGGAAAGTTTCGAAAAGAGGATGGCTGATTCAAGGGATGATAAGAAGTCTGGAAGTGAGGAGATGTCTGAAGTGGAATAGTTTCTGGAAGCCAGTGAGATGATGCCGGAGTGGTTAAGGATGCTGTTTGGAGAAGAAGACGACGATAATGCCATTGCTGCAGGAATTCTACCAGGCAGCAATGCCGTGCTTTCGCCACCTTCAAAGGACAAAACTTCAGGGCCTTCTAGGACGAAAAAAAGGAAGCAACCAGAAGGTGAACCAACTAATTTCATTCCTCTTATTCATTCCCCTCTGGAGTGACGCTAAAACGTCAATCCAGAGCCAGACATTATCTACGATGGGCCAGCGAGAGATTCTTCACTACAATTTCCAAGACCACCCGAAGAAATCGATACTCCTCTGGGGAGTTTTTTGTATGGATGCCAGCCTGCTGAGCTGGGAGGTTCTCGACTAAGTGGCAGGACGAAAGACAAATGAAATGTAGACAAGCGGGGAAATGAGGGAATGGATTGACAGCCAGAATCGGGAGTTAGCAGGTCAAGGGCGATCTCCGATACGAGTCCCAGAGGTGGGAGAAGCTCTACTCAAGAAGAAAACATACACCGTGGACCAGCCAACTGTCTGTGGGTATGTACATAATCCTAAACGGCCTCTTAATTTGCCTACAGCCATGGAAAAGGTCTCCATTTTTTCTAAAATCGTGGACCCGAGGAAAGAAGCTCGCCTGCCAGCGGTGACCAATCCCACTCGGCCACAGCAAGAAAAATTTGTCAGTGAAAGGCCCACGGACCCTCGATGCCAACCAGATGTCATCCGGAGTCAGCCTCACGAAGAACGAAGCAGAGAACCAAGATACCAACCACCGAAAGTCGAGACAGCCCAATTGCAGCCAAGTCGCCATCCCCACATCCCGGGACAGGCCCGAAAGGACATGGTGCCACTGAGCTGAGGAGGCAAAGACAAGACATAATCTTCGCAAGAGAACGTGGCCAACCGAGCAAAGCAATGCCTGGACCAGTCACGGGAGCAATCCCGAAGATCTCACCACTACCGCCCCCTCAACAATGGGTTAAGGAGCGACTCGATATGTCTGATGGAAAACTGTCGAATCGGCAGCAATTCCGATTGCTGTGAAGTGGTTTAGTATCTTTTGGGCAATGCTGGGGAGAATTATATTTTGGTATTTGGGTTTCTTCCATAGCGATGATGGCATCAAGGAAGATAGACTCCGTCCACGATTTGACCGGCCTTGGACTGCGTTAATTATTCATTTTTTGGACCATTATCCAGTCGTCGTATTGCACAACACTGCCAAGCCAGGGGCATTGCAGCTGATCTACCCACAGCCCTGGGACAAGTCTACGAGCGGAATACTGGAGGTGGTGATCTCTTCAATGGTGGTGATTCTAATCCCGAGCAGCAGAAGACATCATAACGTCATCCACAAGCGACTGACCGAGCAGGATGGAAAGGCGCACCTGGCCACGCAGCAGCTCGACTTCATGGAGTCCATTGTTTTGGGAGCAATCCCTATGGTCTCAAGTTGTCCCCCTGCACATGCTGGAGGACCTCAACATCTTGTCAACGGAGGCAGAGCCCGGAGCCAGGGACCAAGGAGGCCATCTGGAACTGGACCATTAGAAGATGCCCAGAAATGAAAACGGATCGACGTGGACCAGTTCCGACCCATGCCGAAAAAACCTGAGGAACGAGATGCAGCGAGGAAGCGTATAATTTACTTTATTGATTAATATTTTTAATTATCGTTTTCTTGGGGGGTTGAAAAAGGGTTTAACTTTTGTTTTTAGTCAAGTTTAAGAACGAGGGATTTTCCTTTAACTTTTCGATTTTAGTCAGAGTTTAGGGAAGGAGTTTTGAATTCTTTTAAATGTTTATTTTAAAGAAGAGTTTTTATTTCATTTAACTTTTTATTTTATTTTTGGGGAGGTTTTCGTTTATTTTCTGTAAGGGAAATTTTGGTCATTACAAAATTTGGTAGAGTGTTCTAGTCGAAGGAAAATAAAATTTTAATTGGGAAAATTTTGATTTTGAGGGTTTCGGAGATTTTCAGTGGGAAAATTAAGCCTGAATGAAATCTGTAATGAAAAACCTGTGATATTGTTGTTTTTCGATACGCTGTTTTATTTTCAGCTTTTCGAACTTTATTTATCATTTTTGATATGGTACACTAGCAAAGTTAAAAGAGCTCTATGTAAGCAACGCTTATGGAGGAATAGGGCTAGAAATCACCCAAATGAATTCCGTATTGCATGCAAAGCAGCAAAACGGGAAATCTTGTTAGCTCATGACAATTTTAAAACAGAAACGCTTGGAGAATGGTTAAAAACAGACCCAAAATTATTTTGGCGTTGCATTAAGAACTTTAGGCGAAGTAGAGAATCTATTCCTTCTCTGGTTGATCCAGTAGGGAAAGCTACCTTATTAAATGAACAATACAAGAAGGTCTTTACAGTTGATGATGGCATACCACATGAGAGTTTTCTTTCAACATCTCTTTGTATGGATCAAAGTGTAATAACTGCAGATGGGATAGTCAAGCAACTTCTAAACTTAGACTCAAATAAAAGCTGTGGTCCAGATGAGATGTATGCTATCATTTTAAAAAATCTTGCACAAGAGTTGGGTCCATACCTTCAGTTAATTTTTCAACAGAGTTTAGATGTAGGCATTGTACCAGATATGTGGAAATTAGCTAACGTTAGTCCAATTTTTAAATCAGGAGACAAGTTTCAGGTAACTAATTACAAACCCGTGTCTTTAACCTCGATAGTTTGCAAGGTCCTTGAACATATTATATATTCCTCCTCAATGAATTTTCTTATGGAAAACAATCTTTTCTGTGATAACCAGCATGAGTTTCTTAGGGGGTGTTCATGTGAAACCCAGCTTTAGACAAAGGCAGTCAGATAGATTTGGTTTTTCTTGATCTCTGCAAGGCATTTGACACAGTTTCTCACTCAAAACTAATGACAAAAATTAGTGGGTATGGATTGGGCGAACAGGTGTATAAATGGGTGCATTCTTTTTTGAGTGATAGGAAACAAAGGGTTGTTGCAGGTGAGTCTGAATTTGACTAGATAGGGGTTACATCAGGGGTTCCTCAGGGTAGTGTGTTGGGTCCGCTTCTGTTTCTTTTATATATCAATGACCTCAGCAGTCAAGTTAGCAGCAATTGCCGGCTATTTGCAGATGATACAATAATTTATCATGAGGTTACTTCTGACAATGATTGCCATATTATTGATAGTGACTTGAAAGCAATAGAGGCATGGTGTTCTAAATAGCAACTTCAACTTAATAAGGAAAAATGTCGTGTAGTGAGGGTAGCTAGAGGAAGGAATCCAATAATATTTCCATATAGAATACGGGCCATTCCACTTCAGAACATAGATTCTTATAAATATTTGGGGTAAGGATTACAGCTAAACTTTCTTGGAAGCTGCATGTTGAACAGATTATTTCCAAGTCTATGCAGATTGTAACGTCCCGCCGGACCGTTACAATACCACGATAAGTTCAGATGCCCACAAAACGCACAGACGTAAAAACTTACCGTCAACCGGCTCCTTACGGGAACGGGACCGTTCCCGTAGCCATCTCTCACACGGTGTTCCTGGAGAGGTGTTGGCTCCTTGGAGCCACCCTCGACGGACACGGACGAAAACCACGCCACCATGTCGGCTCGCGGTAGAACCGTTGTTCTACCGCGAGCCGACACAAGTACCGGCCGAAACAAGATGGTGAAGATGGTGGTGTTGACCCCACTGGACAACCCACCCTCCGCGGTACTCCCCAAATAAACAGACACGACACAAAGCAAGTGATGATTTAAAACAGTGTTTAATTAACACTTACGATGAATAAGATGATAAAATAGTGGCGGTAATATTTACACAATTTGGCTGGATTCCTTATCCAGCCAAGCCCCCATAAATATACACAACAAAACAAGGCAAAGAAGCCAACAGGCCAAAGGCACAAAGGAAGAATTAGATGCTGGACAGTGGAGGTTCTCTTGACCTTCACCCACAGGTCTAGTCTCAGTCAAAGCCTACCACACACTGCCCAGATCCTGTGGTTGACTAGGCCACAGGAAACCTCCAGGCAACTCCACCTGGAGGGGACAGAGGTCACATCTGACCTCTCACCCATAGACTTCATGGTGAGAGGTCTGCTGGCACCAAAATGGCGTCCGTCCTAACAGCCTACTGTAGCTGTCAGGCAGACCACCATAGGGAAATTCGTCTGCTCATTCAAAATTTAAAAATTGAGCAGACCAGGTTGCCACAATCCTCTCAACTTCACTGTTCCGTCTCGGGAACAGGTCAGTCGAGCCAGCCAGGATTGCTCCCCGAACCTGACCTTCTTAGGTACCGGATGGCTTCTCTGGCGGTGTCGCGAAAGTGGAGCCCATCCACTCCGCAGCCCACCGACGTGCCCACCACAAGCACATCTGGGTGTTACGCCACCCAATACCAGTATCGAAGACCGTCCCCCTAAGACGGCTTTCCTCCAGGGCTCGGAATTCCTCGAAAGAAATATCCTGGAGTTGCGGACGCGTGCGAAGCGTCCGACTTGTTAAGAGGTCCACCAGGGCAACTGCGGGCTCGGTCTCGCACCCTGGTAGAGGCTCAGTAATGAACTGTCCAGCCATACCTCCTAAGTCGCATCCCAGCAAACGTTGGATGAATGGGGCTGCACACCGGGCTAGACGAACTATCCCGGCATCTAGCCCCACCACATCCAGAATTGCAAACGTTTGCTGGACCGGGTTCACGACCATCACAACCAGAAAACCTCCACAACCAAACGCCACCATATGGCGCATGTTGTATGGCTGTAGCCTTGCTACCCACTGCTCTGGAAGTGGCTCA
Organism: Brachycybe producta; assembly: GCA_036925085.1. Classification (NCBI taxonomy): domain Eukaryota; kingdom Metazoa; phylum Arthropoda; class Diplopoda; order Playtdesmida; family Andrognathidae; genus Brachycybe; species Brachycybe producta. Next base: position 14,435,125 of record JAUPFP010000001.1, on the reverse strand, counting down.
TCCAGACGGTAGTAGCCGTGGTATTGGCAACTCTCCATTCCCGGCTGGTCCTGCCAAAGACCAAGCCGGTTATTCAGATACACCTCTGCATCTGAATACGGGGGCAATGCGCCAATACGCCGTCCCTCGGCCTCAGGCCTAGAGGAGGTTGACGTGAGGCTGACTCCTGCAACCGAAGTTCCTTCGCCCTTAGGTGAGGGTGCACACGGTGTACACGGTGCAGGGTTCCCACTGCTCGAACCCGCAGGCTCGAGACCGCATCCACCTTCGGGGAGGATGGAGGCGTGCCGACCTCAACGGGACGGATATGGATCGATTGACTCCCGGCCGGCGTGCTTGCCTGAGCATGCCGGGACTCCTCCTTTTCTGCCACGACACCTCCAGTTTCGGCTCCCTGGCACCTACTACTGGAGGGTGTCGGACTCCCCTTCCTCTCACGCTTGGACTTTTTACGGTCCTTTTTTTTCTTTTTCTTCCAGTGAGAGGCAGGTTGACCATGCGTCGTGTCAGACTTAACTGACCCCGATGACTTACTGGGCCGATCAGGCTTAGGCGGGTGGTTAGCCCACTTCGCCTTCTCGGACTCCTTCTTCGAAGGTTTTCCGACCGGAGCCGTACTCTTCTTCGTAGAAGTGCCCTTAGCCGAAGCGACAGCCGAGGATGATTGTCCGGAAACAAATCTTCCTCGACCATCCCGAAGGAGAGACTTCTCTTTCGGTGCAAGAGTCGGCTGACTCTTGCCACCAGTAGTTTTGGCTTCCACACCATGGGCTGGTGCACTGGAAGCCTGCATCGCCTCCCTCTCGGCGATTCGCTTCTGGTCAGCGATGGTCGTGGCACTCGCAATAGGCGGGACGCCACAACCGACAGGAGGTTCCCCTGTTTTGAGCGGACTCCGAGCGGGCATTCCCTGCAGGGGAGGGAACTCCACAGCCTGGCGCTCAAACTCCTGCCGCTCACCTGCACCGACCGCATGAGCAATCTGTTGGTGCAAGCTCGCTGCTTGAGCCTGAAGCCGTTTGAGCTTGTCCTCCAAGCTCTCGGGCTTCCGAGGTTCGAAGGCCTTTCCTCGACCTGAGGATCTGGCCTTCTTGCCCCGCGAGTTTTCAGCCACTGGTGGGGTGCAAGGGCGGGACCTCTTTTGTCCCTTGCCACCACCACCGCTCACAGATTTTCCCGTTTTACCGGAAGTGGGTATTGGAGGCTGGGTAGCCTTCTTTTCCGCTCGCCGGTCCCTCTTCGGGTTGTCCGACTGCCAGCTGGAGGGGCCAGCTACTGCCTCGGGCAGACCTGATCCAGCAGCCGGCTTCTCTGGCCAAGCAGCTACTGAACAACCGTCAGGGCGGGCGAGAGTCTCTGCTCGAAGCCCCACAGCAGGCGTGAAATTTTCCAATGCCTTTTCCTTAGCTTTTAGCATTGCCTCTCTCTCTGCGAGAGCCTTGGCTCTGGCAGTGATCCGTGCGGCTCCGGACTTTTTCTTGCGCTTCTTTGCGCCGTCCTTCTTCACCTGCACGGTGGGAAACTCCCCGATGAAGCATCGACGGTCCCCGACCAGGAAGCCACCTTCCTGGACCATGTCCCGTCTAGCTTCATCCAACCGATCCAAGCGGCCTTCTTCTTCGGCCAAGGACACAGCCACGGCCTCCAAAGACATTGGATCGGCGGGAAGAACTCCGGGGGATCCCGTCCCAAACGATTTACCCTCGGAGGCCGAACTACTCCCGTCAGACTCCGAAGAGCCCTCTGAAGAGGCGTTACGGCTCCGCCACTGCCTTGAGGCGTCAACCACCGAATCAACGGTGGTTTCGACCTCCATCTCCATGTCAATGACTAAGGACGCTCCCAAGGAGACGTCCTCACTGTCCTCGACCACCCTAGACCAATCTAGGAGGTCTCGAACAGCCGGAGACCCGGGTTCCGGGGTACTAGCGGTTACCACACCGGTAGCCGCTTTCCCACCATCAACACCTGCTTCTGCAGGCTCTCCAACCGGAGAAACTACCGCCGCCACCGACTGAACGGCGGTAGCAGCCGTATCCCTGGAGGGAGACTGCAGGTACCTGCCCCAGAAGGCTCCGACACCGGTCGGAGTCGACTGGGCAGACCCCGGACCTTCCACGGCTTCTGCCACCAGGGAATCAACTGATTCCGCGGTAGCGTCAGCCGTTTCCGGTCCGCCAGATGAAGGGGAGCCCTCCGATCCCGATTCCAACAGCCTTGCATCCTCAGGATGCTGAGGGAGGGGGACCGTCGGCCACTCCCGTCGCCTTCCTCCTTCTCCTTCTCCTTCTCCGTGGTGAGCCTGTGAAAAAGGAAAGAAACCGTCAAAAACAAGTTTTTACCGTGGAAAAGTGAATTCCACGGGCTTTTACCGTGAGAATTCATGTTTTCACCGTCCAAAGTCGGTAATTCACGGTCAACCCCGTGTTTTACCGCCTTTCTACAGTGAAAACCACTTTTCCCTCTTTCGGAACCGGTAGAAAGGGTATTCCACGGGATCTCACCGTGCGAATCGCGGTTTCCACCGTCCAAAGTCGGTAAACCATGGTAACAACCATGGCTAACTCTTTTCGGACGGTGAAAACACCCTTTCACCGAGTTCCGACGGTTGGAAAGGGCATTGCACGGACTTCTCCTGTGCAGAAGGCCGTTATCACCATCCAAAGTCGGCAATTCACGGTCGAAACCGTGTTTTACCGCCTTCGATCGGTGAAAACCACTCTCTGGCGGGATTCTACCATCCAAACACCGTCGAACTTGGGTCTTCCCAAGGGAAACGGCGCTCGGACGGGCCGAACCCGCCGGAAAAGTGCTTTCCATAGTGGCTTGGCCACCATGACAACAGTCATGGCGGCGAAACCACTCCCACCACGTGTGTATACGGTCATTGACCGTAAAACACACTGTTAATACAGAAAAAAGAACTGCCAACAGGCAGGAGAAGGAAATTCCCTTAGAGGGACTTACTTTATCAATTTTGCCCCTCTTTTCCAGTCTTGGCACGCTTTTCAGACGATGAATTGGTGGTTTCTTTAATCCACGTGCGGCCGGCATCCTGTGTGAATGTTTTACAAACAAGATGGCGCCTAGCTGCCAAATTCACCGTTTTAGCAGCTAATGGCCGTGCAGTAGCGGCTAAAACATCATCAGCCGCCTCATGCATGGTCACCATGGAGATTTCACCGTCGTCTGCCTTTTTAGGGGCAGATACACGGTGAATTCTCCTACACCAAGACTGGAGCTGGTGGGTAGAGACATTTACCGTCAATTCTCTTATATTGACGGTAATTGGAGATTTCACAGAGGTTTTCACGGATGGATTTCTCCGTCCACGGACCGATTTTGTCGGGCCTTTGGCTGGACACCTGGTGATGGGTCGCCCTTGGTTTCTACCGAAACCGTGGTGGGCCCCAAACACCGCAATGTCCGGCCGCCTCCTCTCCCAGCTGTCCGCCCACAGTAGCGGACTGCCAGATCTCTCCCACCACGGTAGGGATACCCAAAGAGTACCCCATACCGTCCAACTTCCTACTCGTGTCTCGAACCCACTCACCTCGAACACCCTCGATCTCTGCGGACGGAGATTATACCGAGGAGGAGGGGGGTCATCTGCCTCGGAGTCGGTAGACTCCTGCGAAGAAACAGACGGTGACTTTAGCGCCGGAGTCATTCCACTCCACGCCGAAGCCTCCGTGGCATCGCTGTCTGCATCGGAGGAGGTGCCAGAGACACCAAGTCCATCTTCCTCTCTCACAGTGCAGGTGGGTATATACGGCTTCAGGTTATCGACATGAAACCGGCCGCGCACCTTCCGACCATACCCGTCTACGAATTCTATCTCGTAGACTAGGTCAGAATACCGTGCAACCACCGTACCCCTCTCAGCTTTATAAGAAAAGCTCAATTTCTTCCCAGCTTGATCTCTAATCCACACCTGATCTCCAGGCTGATACAGAGGAGGCTCCACACGGCCAGCATCGTACCGCTCTTTCTGCCTTTTTTGAGCAGCCGTCAACCGTTGACGGGCCTGCTCTTCCACGGCTTGCTGGTCAGGCAAGTCGCGGACTGGACCGTTCGGAAGGAGGTTATCAATCTCCAACTGAGGCTTACGGCCAAACAACAACTGATACGGAAAGACCTGCGTACTCTCCTGGACAGCTGTGTTATAAGCCCACATGGCGGGCCGTAATTTATCCCACCAGTCACGCTGTTCCTTGAGGGGATCCAGGTACCACTTGATGGTTTCCATTACGGTTTTGTTCGTACGCTCCGTAAGCCCATTAGCTTGCGGATGATACGCCGTCGTGAAGTGATGCGCTATGTTATAGTGCTCCCGGAACTTCAGCAGGACTTTGCTGGAGAACTGGGCCATACACCGAAAGGATCTCGTCCTTCAGAAATTTCACAACACAGGCGGCCGTGGCCCTTCGTACCGCCCTTGCCACACCGTACCGGGTGAAATAGTCAACCATAATTAGTACATAGGTGACTCCACCCACGGATGCAGGAAACGGTCCAACGAAATCCATTCCCCAGGTATCAACTGGGTACTCCGGCACAATCGGTTGGAGAAATCCCTGACTTCGAGCGAACTGTCACGCTCTTTGACACACCAAACATGACTTAACATATTTGGCAGTGTCCCGCTTCATACCGATCCAGTAGAAGCGTGAGCGCAGTCTCTGGTAGGTCTTAAACATCCCGAAGTGACCAGCTTCGGGAATGTCATGTAGCTTCCTTAGACAGAAAGCCCTGCATGATTTCGGAACTACCAGAACAGTTCTCAACCGATCCTTAATGGACCTGATGGCAAACAACAAGTCATCTGCCACCACAAACTTGAACCGGAGGTTCGAGTTGGGGTCACGGAAGATTTCACTCTTCACTTTGGAGCACCAGCCATCGGCCTCTTGCTCCTTGACCCAATCCACCTCGGAACGGATGTGGTAAATAACCTCACTTACGTCGGCTTCGACGTATTCAGGCAAGGAAAGGTCCGCCACATCATGAACAGGATACCGACTCAAAGCGTCGGCATCCACGTGCAGTGTTCCCTTCCTATACTGAACCTTAAACCGGTACTCTTGAAGCTGCATCTGCCAATGCCCCAACCTGCCTTGCAGGTTTTTGGCTGTCTGCAGATAGCAAAGAGCATGGTGATCAGTTACGATCACAAACTCCCAGTTAAAGTGGTAAGGACGGAATTTACCCACGGCAAACATGACCGCCAAGCACTCCTGCTCGGTGACCGAATACTGTGTTTCCGCTCCTTTCATGAGTCGGCTTGCGTAGGCCAGAGCACGGGGGACACTGTCCTCCGGTAACTTCTGGTAGACTACGACTCCCAAGCCGTACCCACTAGCGTCAGTATGGATAATTACCTCACCACGAGGATCGTACATGGTGAGTATCGGCGCTTCGGTTAAAAATGAGTTTAACCGAGCAAACGCTAGTTTGCACTGATCTGACCACTCGAAAGACACATCCTTCTTTGTCAGATCTTGCAAAGGCCTTGCCACCTTGGCGAAGTCCTTGATGAACCTTCGATAGTAACCGGCAAGTCCGTGAAAACTGCGGACGCCTGTCACCGTCGTCGGGACATCAAACTCCTGGACTGCCCGCACGAGACCCGGGTCCGGAGCAACTCCCTCGGCACTCACTACGTGACCGAGATAACGTACTTTGTTAAAGCCAAAGAAACACTTCTTTGGCTGGAGTTTCAGCTCCGCCCCTCGTAACAGTCCAAGGACAGTGGAGAGTCTCTCGAGAAACTGCTCGAAAGTGTTCCCAAAGACGATAATATCGTCCAGGTACACCAGACAAGTCTCCCACTTATGTCCTGCCAATAAGAGGTCTAGCGCTCTCTGCATGGTGGCTGGAGCATTACAGAGTCTGAAAGGCATTTTCCGGAACTCAAATAGACCTTGAGAGCAAATAAATGCCGTTTTCTCAACGTCTGGCTCAGCCATTCGAACCTGCCAGTAACCACTAGCCAGGTCCAAGGTAGCGAAGAACTTCGCACTGGCCAATGAGTCGAGCGCATCATCGATGCGAGGCAACGGATACTGATCCAGCTTTGTCTGGGCAGTCAGTTTCTGGTAGTCCACACAAAAACGAAAGCCACCATCCTTCTTGCGAACAAGCAAGATAGGGCTCGCGTAGGGACTACACGACAATTGGATAATCCCTGCATCCAACATCTTCGCCACCTCTTCTTTCTCGCCTGCCCTGGCCGCTGGAGCGGTTTGACGCAATCCTTCTCGCACTGGAGGTTGCCCACCGGTGTCAATCGTATGTTCGACCAGAGAGGTTTCACCCAACTCTGTAAAGTCGAATGCGAAATGATCCCGGCGTGCCAGCAGGAACTCCTGAAGCTGTCTCGCCTTTTCAGGCTTCAGATTGGGACCAATCTTAAGACACTCTTCAAGAGTAGGAGCCATCGCCACATTGAGCACTTGGCGTCCATTTCCGGATGCCCCTCTCAACTTAGACGAGGCCCCACCTGGTCGAACCGTCTTCTGAGTGGGGTCTCCACCTCTCAACTCAAGACGGCTCTTCCAGCCCTACCACAATGGCAGCCTCCACAGCTTGAGCCGTGGCTACACCCTCTCCTGTTTCCAGGGCAATAGGTGCATTACCCACGTTTTCAAGCCAGATATCATACGTGCCAAGCCGGTTAGCTGCAGCAATACCTGCTACTGCCAACACACCACGTCCACCTAAGGCTTTCAAGTGCGGCTCCACGAGAAGCAGCTGGCCAGGGCCGGCATGCTCTACCAATGTCACGGATACGACACGTCGTACGTGGGCTGGTAGCCAGACATTCTCCCTCAGTCGCAGAGAACAAAGTTCTCCACGCCCGATAGAGGTTCTGGTCTCGGGCAGCTCTGGTGAAACAATTTTCACCCACCCGTCAACCTTCTCGAGTGCAGGCAGATCCACTGGGAGTTGCTGTCCCTGAGGCAAAGCCCCTGGTATCGGCGATGGAATTGCTTCCACCTCCCTAGGTTCTGCAAGCGCTCGATCGGTGAATGCAGCTTGGAGGGCATCTGGATGTGCCGTCCAGACATCCTCCCGGAAGTAAACCTTCCGGTGCACGATATCTACCATCAAGCCGAAGCGTGAGGCGTGATCAACGCCCAACAATGCTTCGCCCTCTCCTTTCACCAAAAGGAGATTCACCTTGATGGTTTTCTTGTGGATGGTCAATTCCACATTAGTGACCCCTACTACCTCGATGGAGTGCCCACCCATTCCAAGAAGGAATGAAGGAACCGCCAGTTCCTCTATAGGCAACTGCATCACTCGTGCCACCGTTATGCTTAGGACTGACACATCGGCCCCGGTGTCCACAATCATCTCCAAGAAACGATCGCCTATCGACACCCACACCCTTGGTGAACCTACGTCGTAGGCCCGGCTCTGAAGCTCAGGAATGGAAACCCGCGGGTTCCCACCATTGACCTTCTGCATCCTGTCCACCTCACCGTCCACACCGGACGGTAATTCCAGACTTGCAGAAGACTGGGGCACAATCTCAGAAACCAGAGACACCCCAGGCACAACAGGAGGTATGGGCACAACAGGAGGTATGGGCACACCAACTCCTCCCGCCTGCTCGATGAGCGCACGATCCAGCACCTCACCACTAGGCATGTAGAGTGAGGGGGCAAACCAGCGATCCAGCTGGCTGCACACGGCCTCCAATGTGGAGCATGGCGATGGAAATACCTACTGGGTAATTTCCGGGTCCGCAGACCTCGCCAGAGGCACCCATGGCTTACGCAGGACATCCACATATTTGGAGACCGCCCGGAGGTACGTCCCTCGTTCAGAGCTCAGGCCATGACAGGCACCTGAGCTTTGAAGCTTTACCGGTCGCACACCACTCAGTTCGGTGGCGACCAGCGGCGGTTTAACGAGGATTTCTCTTCGTCCTCCACGAGTCGATAGTAGAACTGGCCATCATGAACGGTGGCCAGGTACTTACGACCCTCCAGCCAAACAGGCGCAATGCCTGACTCGTCAGGCACCACTCTGGCAACCTGTCCTTTGGCCGCAGCCTTTGGACAATCCTTCTTCAGGTGACCCATCTGGTTACACCCAAAACAAGGACCTAGTCGCCGGAGTGAATCTCCTGTACGGTCCGCACTTCGAGGCGTTGCCGCCGGCTGACCTCCGCCAGAGCCTGCCATCTTCTTCTTCCTGCCTCCGGTCTTGGCTCCTGCTTTGTCCGACTTGGACGGTGCAGCAGCCTTCGCACCCGTTTGGCTCGAAGATGAAACCTTGGCAGAGCTCCCAGAGCTAGCCGTGGTTCCGGAGGACTGAGCGCTAGCCCTGTCCTGAGGAACCCCTCTAGTACTTGTAGGTAATTTACCTACAAGAAGCAAATCGGCTTCAACCAGCCGTGCCTTTCGGGCATATGCCTCCATCGTACCGGCCTTACAACTGATCAATTGATCAGTGATGGCCATCAGGAGCTTCCGTTTGAAGCGTATGAGCCTACTACTCTCGTCTTCGCCCGGAGACACTCGGTCGGACAGTTTCAAGAACCGCCAGTAGAATGCCTGCACAGACTCGGTAGCCCCCTGTTTCATCGACTCAAATTCGCCGAAACAGAGGCAAGCCTGGTTGCTGGTGCTGAAGTGGCTACGCATAGCATCCTTCAGCTCCGTCCAGGTCAGGTCTGGAAGAGTTTCCACCAAAGTGGCGTAATACTCTTCAGCCGGACCGTCCAGCAGAAACGTAAAGAAACTGCATCGGGACTCATCCGTTTAGCGCTGAGCTCGGGCTTTCGCTTCGAACTTGCGGAGAAAAGACGGGCGACGGTGGAAACTTGGACATTCGGCCGTGGCCGATCGTCTTCCCCGGTGAGATCACCATCGGTCTCACTGTCTTCCAATGGGTATTCTCCCGGACGAATGTCACGGCGGCGTTTCCGCACCGTGACCCACTCTTCCGGGAAATCCCCGTCTACGCTACCGCTATGTTCCTCAGTTTCCAGAGGATCTCTGCCTTCCGCCCCCCAAGGGGACGGTCGACTACGCGGCCGCGTAACTCTAAACCCGCATCTGCACCAAGTTCCCGACCTCCCGTCGGTACTTTTGGGGCTGGCTCCATTTTTCACCGTAAATGAACGGTAAAATCTGGACAAAGCCTCCAGATATCGGGTTTCCACCGTCGAAAACGGTAAACTCACGGACAAAAGTCCGCAAAATACCGTTACGAACGGATAGGACCGTGCGAAACCGCGGTATCACAGACAAAAGTCCGTGTCCCACGGTGAAGTACGGTCAGAGTTTACCTTTACCGGTTTCTACCGCGGTCTAACGGACAAAAGTCCGTTTCCCACAGTGTACTTTTCGGTAAAAGACTGTACACCCCCGAAAACCACGGTACCACGGACCGTAGTCCGTGCCCCATGGTAATTCGACAGTAAATTTACCGTTAACTGCGGTACAACGGACCGGAGTCCGTTCCCCACGGTAAATAACGGTAAATTAACGGTTAACCGCGGTAGATTTACCGTTCACCACGGTACAACGGACCGGAGTCCACTCCCCACGGTGAGCAACGGTAAATCGACGGTGAACCGGTGGTTTCTGCCGCTGTCCCACGGACTTTGGTCCGTGGGACAGCGGCATACTCTCACCGCACGGTGATTCAACCGACTAAACGGTCGAATACACGGTAAATCACCGTGCGAGAGGCGGGGTACAGGTGCCCAGCTCCTCCACCAATTGTAACGTCCCGCCGGACCGTTACAATACCACGATAAGTTCAGACGCCCACGAAACGCCCAGACGTAAAAACTTACTGTCAACCGGCTCCTTACGGGGACGGGATCGTTCCCGTAGCCATCTCTCACACGGTGTTCCTGGAGACGTGTCGGCTCCTTGGAGCCACCCTCGACGGACACGGACGAAAACCACGCCGCCACGCCGAGAATATCACGGTAGAACCGTTGTTCTACCACGAGCCGACACAAGTACCGGCCGAAACAAGACGGTGTAGATGTTGGTGTTGACCCCACTGGACAACCCACCCTCCGCGGTACTCCCCAAATAAACAGACACGACACAAAGCAAGTGATGATTTAAAACAGTGTTTAATTAACACTTACGATGAATAAAATGATAAAATAGTGGCGGTAATATTTACACAACTTGGCTGGATTCCTTATCCAGCCAAGCCCCCATAAATATACACAACAAAACAAGGCAAAGAAGCCAACAGGCCAAAGGCACAAAGGAAGAATTAGATGCTGGACAGTGGAGGTCCTCTTGACCTCCACCCACAGGTCTAGTCTCAGTCAAAGCCTACCACACACTGCCCAGATCCTGTGGTTGACTAGGCCACAGGAAACCTCCAGGCAACTCCACCTGGAGGAGACAGAGGTCACATCTGACCTCTCACCCATAGACTTCATGGTGAGAGGTCTGCTGGCACCAAAATGGCGTCCGTCCCAACAGCCTACTGTAGCTGTCAGGCAAACCACCATAGGGAAATTCGTCTGCTCATTCAAAATTTAAAAATTGAGCAGACCAGGTTCCCACAAGATGCTAAGGTTTAGTCAACGCGTTCTAAGAAGGTGTCCCAGGGAGGTAAAATGTATAGCATATCAATCATTAGTGCGTCCCCATCTAGAATACTGCAGCTCCGTGTGGAATCCCCACACTGCAGACTTAGCTCACTGCATAGAAATGGTCCAATGCAGGGTTGCTAGGTTTGTTTGTGGTAAATATGGATATGCTGACAGTGTAACTAAAATGCTTTCAGAGCTTGGTTGGGATAGTTTACTTGCAAGATGTTCAGATTTTAGTCTTAATATATTTAATCGAATGCTAGAAGGCTCTTGCCCTAAATCTACTTCAAGTAAACTTTGCAGGGCATTATATTTGGGTAGGGGTGACCACTCTAACAAAGTTGGATAGATTTTTGCACGAACAGATTCTTATTACTGGTCATTTCTCTCTAGGGCGATTCTCGCTTGCTGGGGATTTTGTGCAGGAAAAACATATTTTATGGGAGTCATAATTTTGTTTTGTTTTGACAATGCATATATTTGCAGCATTAAAAAATATTGAAATTGTTGTTGGGTTTATATCAATGGGGTTTTATATTTTCTGGTTTTGACAATGCATTTTCTATGCTGCACTTGGACTCTTGTCCCTCTGCCATATGCCTTTATGACTGCTTGCAGAGTAATTTTTCAAATTCAAATAAATTCAAATTCAAATACACAAAATGTGATATTATATTGAGATTTGACAATGTAACTTCTTGCGGTGGCTTATCGGGGTTCCCTCTTTATTGTTTTTTTTTTGGTTGTGTAAGTTTGGGGGCAAACTTCCATCTTAGTTGGGGTGAAACGATAAGCCCAGGAGTGATCCTGGTTTGTTTATTTTTGTCTGGAATTGGCATAGAACTTTGTCAACCCTCTGTAATCACATACAGAGGATTGACCTAGTTCTATCAGGTGATGATGATGCCAATATTCTGCCTTGGGTCCTTTTTCCTCCCAGTCCCACCCCTTAATACAAAAAGATCATCCTGATAAGCCTCAGCATTAAGTCGATGGGGTGAAACTTTCTTTTGTAAGTTTGTTTTGATTTAAAATGAGTTATTTTTCTATATTTTATTGACCACTGGTCAATCATGCTGATTGGCCAGTTTGGTTTTTACTTTTGTTTTTACCCAATCAGGGGATTCTGAGAAAGGGTTGTATGTAAGTGTAACACTCAGTAAATTGTGATCCCGCCAAAACCATAGCCTGGGGGTAAACAACTCATGCTTGTCCCTCCTTCCTCTCTTAATTAATATTCAAGTGCAGAATGATACTCTTAGGACCGCCAACGTTGATTGCCGATGCCGATCAAATGCCAACAATACCGATGTTGACCCAACATTGGGCCAATGATTTGTGCTACCTGGGTTTGTCCGGTTTTATGTGCCAATAATGCTGTTTTCTTGGCAATTAGTCAATGTACAGGAACACTAGAAATCGGGACTGGCTCACTACAGCAACCAGGCTACCAAAAAAAATATATAGACCTTTTTTTTCATCAAAAGGGTCACTACAGCTACCAAGGGTCATTACAGCTACCAAGGGCCATTACAGCTACCAAGGGCGATTACAGCTGCCAAAAAATAGTCTTTTTTTATCAATACATTTAGTTTAGGTTAGATTCGGTTCGGTAAGTTCAGTTAGGTAAAGTTCGGTAAGGTTCGGTTAGGTTTGGTTAGGTTAGGTTCAGTTAGGTTCGGTTAGGTTCGGTTCGGTAAGGTTCGGTTCGGTAAGATTCGGTAAGGTTCGGTTAGGTTTTGTTTGGTTACAGTAGGTAAAGTTCGGTTAGGTTTGGTTTGGTTACATTAGGTAAGGTTCGGTTAGGTTAGGGAGAAAGGGTTATATTTTTCTGATAGCTGTAGTGACGAGAAAGTGACGAAAAAAAGGTCTCTAATTTGTCCCTATATTTTTTGGTAGCTGTAGTGACCCTTTTGATAAACAAAAGGTCTATATAATTTTTTGGTAGCTGTAGTGACCCAAGTAGCTGTTCTCCCCCTAGTAACTGTAGTGACCCATACTCTAGAAATCACAGCATAGAGATTGCCAGGGTCTGGCTTTATCTAATCTTTCAGTTCACTGTTTGTTAGCCATTCCCCACAGAAAGCAGAGGACGCAGAGACGTCATTGGCGTGTCTGTCGTCATCCGGCTACAACTACTTTCAGAACCTTAAGTTAAATTTTAATGATTTTAAAGATAAAAAAAAAACATTTATGTGTATACTGTATAAATATACCCAGATTATTGCAAATGTGACAAAAATTACCCACATACCCAGACGAAGGACAAAATACTGAGAACTAGTAAAAAGAAAATACTCAGCACTGGCAACACTGCTGGTGTCTGGCAACTAGAGAATACCAGGGACACAATAAGGAGACATACAGAAGGGAAACTGAGAAATTAACTTGTGACAGAATTTTTCTGTGCATGTGTGGCACCGCCCGAGAATTTTAGTCGCTATTATGTCGTGACACAGCTGCCGCCATTTTGATTCAAAAGTTGGCAAACTGTAAAAATATAAAAATTGAAAAATTTTAAATTAAAAATGTGTTTATGAAGTTTCATATTCAAAATTAAAATTTAAAAACGAAATTAAAGACTGAAATTTAAAAATAAAATTAAAAACAAATTTAAAAATAAAATTAAAAACTAAAATTTAAAAATAGAATTCAAAACTAAAATTTAAAAACGAAATTAAAAACTGAAATTTAAAAATAGAATTAAAAACGGAAATTTAAAAATAAAACTAAAAACTGAAATTTAAAAATAAAATTAAAAACTGAAATTTAAAAATAGATTTAAAACTAAAATTTAAAAACGAAATTAAAAACTGAAATTTAAAAACGAAATTAAAAACTGAAATTTAAAAACGAAATTAAAAACTGAAATTTAAAAACGAAATTAAAAACTGAAATTTAAAAATAAAATTAAAAACTGAAATTTAAAAATAAAATTAAAAATTAAAATTTAAAAATAGAATTAAAAACTAAAATTTAAAAACGAAATTAAGAACTAAAATTTAAAAACGAAATTAAAAACTGAAATTTAAAAACGAAATTAAAAACTGGAATTTAAAAATAAAATTGAAAACTGAAATTTAAAAATAGAATTCAAAACTAAAATTTAAAAACGAAATTAAAAACTGAAATTTAAAAATAAAATTTAAAAATAAAATTAAAAACTGAAATTAAAAACTGAAATTTAAAAATAGCATTCAAAACTAAAATTTAAAAACGAAATTAAAAACTGACATTTAAAAATAAAATTTAAAAACGAAATTAAAAACTGAAATTTAAAAATAGAATTCAAAACTAAAATTTAAAAACGAAATTAAAAACTGAAATTTAAAAACGAAAATAAAAACTGAAATTTAAAAATAAAATTTAAAAATAAAATTAAAAACTGAAATTTAAAAATATATTTCAAAACTAAAATTTAAAAAACGAAACTAAAAACTGAAATTTAAAAATAAAATTTATTAAAAAAAATTTAAAATTGAAATTTAAAATTAACATTTATTAAAAAATAATTTGAATAAAAATTACTTTTATCATCATTTTATGTAAATTACACATACTTTTATTAATTAAGCTTAACACAATTTGAATTTGATTATTTAAAAACGATATACAAAATTAAAAAATTAAAAGAAAATCATTAGATTATAATTAAAAAAGTATTCATTTCCTCATGTAAATTATGTTTCGATTTAATCAAATGAATAATTTTGAGACGTTTGGGCCCGCCGCTTATTTTCGCATCTTAGCGTTGTTGTTTTTTTTTTGGGTTTTTAAACGTCACCCTGTATATTGTTTGGCTTCTGGGCCACTCGGTACTTTTGGTACCGAGTGACCCAAATACAATGTTATAGAGTATGATCTAACCTTTTCGTTTCCCCTCGTTTTTACTTCCACATGAGTGGATTTATGCGTTTTTGATTTGATTTTGCTTTCGTTTTTTCCCTGTTATCACTTACGTGTGATAACAGGGGATGAATCATGATTTTGGCCAAATAGATCAATCTTTTGATTGGTCTATTTGGGCCAAAATATTAAAGTAACCAATAATAAGTTTGTGCCCTGAGAATCCGACTTCTGGATCCTCAGGGTATATAAAGAGTTAATTTTGTGTATTCGAGAGAGATTTTCAAAACACTGAACCTATGCCCGATTTTGGCTAGGTTCTTTTCTTTTAATTTTATTTTCAAGTTATATTTTTTTATGTGTTGTGTTCGAAACCAGTTCGCTAATTTTTTATTTTTATGTGAAATAAATCTTCGATTCTATTTAACTAAACCAGTGGTGTTTTGTTATTTAAAACTTCAATTTCGCGGTTGTGAACTTCATCATTTGCAGGTCTTCACCTTTCTTGGATACTTCGAGGTCCCAACAGGTGCAAACCTGCATTGCACGAGTGAGTATATTTTACACAATTCTTAGGGCAGATTTACGGACGAAAGTCCGAGAGATACAGAGACTAAAGATCCTCAAGACTGTGGAGTCTTTTTCCAGAGACTAGTGAGGACATAAAATAGATGTTATATTGGTCTAGTCCTCCCGGGCCAGTAGAATTAGTGACCTAGCCACTCACTATCAATACGAGTGCAAACTCGCTCGTATTAACATAAAAGAGCAGATTCTACTAACGGAAAAAGGTCCGTCACAATATATGGTGGAGGTGCGGGGTAGTTTATAAAACTTGCTACCTCGTTTTGCCCTAAGAAACGTGTTGAAAAACACGAAGTTATCGTAATTCAATTGTGCAAACAATTTTTGAAACAAAACAAAATTTTTCGAAACATTTACGCTTTTATTGTCGCAAATTACGATACTCAATGATGAATACCAACGGAATAACCGCAAGGTTCTCCCAGCAACTCCAATACAGACGCCGACGAGAACAGCTTGTAAAGGAACGAGCGAACGCTCGGGAAACATGCTGTGTTGCCCGAGAAGCACGAAAGCAAGAGAAAGAGGAAAATCTGAGGGCCCTTGCAGCAGAGAAGCGACTCCAGGAGGAAGAAAAGCGTGCTGAAGACGAAGAACGACAAGCCGACGCTCGACTCAAGAATGAAGCAGCATCTTCTGAGACCTCTCAATGAAGCAACGAGCAGAAGATGGTCGACCAGTTCGCCGAAATGATGAAAGACGCCACTCCTGAGAGCCGAGAAGAATTGGT
The DNA here is from genome assembly GCA_036925085.1 of Brachycybe producta. NCBI lineage: Eukaryota > Metazoa > Arthropoda > Diplopoda > Playtdesmida > Andrognathidae > Brachycybe > Brachycybe producta. The sequence goes on along the minus strand of JAUPFP010000001.1, from coordinate 14,419,379 downwards.
GAGACGGTTATGTGGAGAATCGACTTCACACCGCCTTGAACACACACACGTGAGAGAAATCTCAGAAACAGAAGCAAATCACCGACAGAATCCAGGCGAAAGCTCACGCCTGAAGCTCCTGAATGGACTCCAAACCTGGGACCCACGCCGTATTCTGAAAAGAATTCGCTACATCCGCTACAAGGGTTCCCGAAGTATACTGGTTCCGAAAACATACTTCTGTACATTGAAGAGTTCGAAGATATTGCAATTGCGCACCAGTGGAACTCTCTGCAGCGATGCAGCCACTTTACTGGTCTCCTTCGAAAACGAGCGATCAAATGGCTTGCTCGTTTTCGCTTGGAATATGGCGAGATCAATTGGATCATGATGAGAAATGGCATAATTAACGAATTCCTATTGCCATTCCAGAAAGTACGAATGAAGAACGAGCTGTCCGCAAGGACCCAGAAGGACAACAAAACCTTCAAAGTCTACGCGGAAGAGTATGCAGAGATGTATCGAAGGATACATCCCAATGATGACGACTCTTTGTTGATCTCAAGTCTGAGGAAGAGCCTGCTACCATGTCTAAAACAGTATCTATTTGGGGCACCTAAAGATAACCTTTATGATTTTGTGAAGTTTGCCGCCCAAACAGAAGGAGAACTGATAGAGGAGAAGATGCTAGTCTACAGGACGTCTACTGGTAACCAGCCGGCCCAGCAGCAGAAGCCTCAGCAGCAGAAGCAGCAGCAACAACAACAACAGAAGAAGCAGACGTGGACTCCCAAAAATCCGGCCACGTCTGAAGAGACGCAGGATTCAAGACCAAGCCAAGATGGTGGATCGAGATTCCCCCAAGAAGGAAGTCTACTGGACCACTCATTTGTTACCAGTGTCAGGAGCCTGGACATCGAGCGTTCCAGTGCACCAACGAACCGAAACCGAAGAAGGAGGAGAACAAGACGACTCCACCAACTCCAGTTAATAGAGTTGATGAACCGTCAGAAACGACGATGCGAAAGTTATCTGCGCCGACGAAATCCACGTTCTACCCAATGGAATGAAGATGGTGCCTGTCCTAATTGATAATAAAACACATTATTTTCATTTTGACAACCATCAGACAGCTTTAAACTATTAAGGGCGCCACTCGCACCCAAAGTAGTGACGCCCGAAAAAGAAGATGTCAAAGAGAACCCGAAAGAAGAGGAGTCAACAAAACCTGCAAAGGTTGACATCACGGTCCGCCAGGACCAGATAACAAGAGGATCTATTGAGGTGGCTGCAGTCAACCATGCTGGGATGCCTCCAGGTCTGGGTAGCCTGTGCCAAAACTCCGACAGAAAAGAGGAATCAACGACTCCTAAGCAGAGCTGTGCTGCGGTGCAGCTAGAGGACTCTCCACGACATAAAGCAGACTTTGGAGATGGGATCCACATCTGTACCATTCACGAAGATGGGAGCCGGTGGAAACCACTGCAAAGTGGGGCCTCTACGTTGTTTGTAAAGACGAACGATGCCAAGATGTCCAACAAAGCAGAACAGATAGTAGTCTCGAAAGGAGCTACTTCTGTTAAAACTCAAGCAGAGCAAGTAGTAGTCTCGCAAGAGGCTACTCTTGTTAAAAATCAGGCAGAACAGGTTGTAGCGAAAAAGAAATTAACCACACCTGTTAAGACTAAAGCAGAGCAAGTAGTTGTCTCAAAAGGAGCTACTCTTGCTAAAAACAAAGCAGAACAGGTTGTAGCAAAAAAGAAATTAACCACACCTGTTAAGAATTCGACTGCAGAGTCTAGTCTTCTCTGTCGGTTGAAAAACCAGTGTTGTTTGAAGACAATACAAGATGTTTGGACCAAGTTGACTGAGACAGTCACGCCTCGTGAATTTCAAGTCGAAGAACAAGATGAGCAGATAGCTCCCAAAGTTCATGTCAACTTCGGAGGTCGTGAGTTAGCGATGACTACCGACAGTGGCGCCGAAGCTTCTGTCATAAGTGAATCACTAGTCAAAGAAATGAAATTGGTAATAGATCCGCTACCTTTTCCGCCGAATTTGACTGGCGCCAGAGGAAATCCATTAAACATCATGGGACAAGTCATCGTGCCGATTCGAGTCACCGAAAAACTTGTCAAAGGAAAGCTGATTGTCATCAAAGGACGACATGAGGCTTTATTGGGAAACGATCTCGGTAAAGACCTCAACCTTTGCCTTGACATGAACAAGAAGAAAATTTACTTTGGAGAGGAACTGTTATTGGACACTCTCCAAACGAACCAAAGAGCAGAAGATTTTATTGAAAATCTTAAAAGTAAAGAAGAGGAAGATCTGCAAGAGAAACTCCTGAATAAGGGGCCAGCTAAGCTACGTCTGGTCCAGAATCTCGTGCTGGATCCGAAAAAAGTTGCAATCGTCGAGGTCAATGCTCCTGATGATCTACAAGAAGGTAGTCTTCAATTCATCGACTCGTGCAAAAGCACGTTCCCGCAGAGAGGAGTCAAAGTTTCTCCTGGGATCGTTGAAAGAAGAGGGACATCTCTCCTTCAAATTCAAATATTCAATCTGTCTGGAGAAGTTATTCACCTCGGAGCCAGAAAAACGATCGCAGAGATCGAGGACGCCATTACAGCCCTTGATGTGCCTGTGAGCCCCTCAATTTACAAAATTGAAGCACAGAGTGGTGAAGTGACAGTACAAGACTATGTCAAATTTCAAGACAGTCTGAATGTCAACCCGAATCGTTCAAGAGAAGAGCAAATGGCGATTCGGAAGCTTCTCGGAGAATTCAGAGACATTTTTGCCTTCAAGACCTCCGACTTGAAAAAGACAAATTTGACAACACACGTGATTGACACGGGTGAAAACCCGCCGGTTCGAGAACCGCTCCGGCGTACTTCACCTGCTCAGAGAGAGATCATCAAGTCGACACTACGTGATATGTTAGACACCGGCATTGTAAGCCCATCCAAAAGTCCGTACACAAGTCCGGTGGTGATTGTCAAGAAGAAGAATGGTCTACATCGATTTTGCGTCGATTATCGCAAACTCAATGCTCAAACCAAATCTGACCAATATCTGTTACCACGGATCAATGATGCTTTCGACTCCCTTTTTGGAGCCACAATTTTTGCAACCTTTTATCTCATATCAGGTTATTGGCAATTTTCGGTGGAAGAAAGAGATCGAGAAAAAACGGCTTTCGTATGCACAAATGGCCTCTACGAATTTAACAGAATGCCGTTTGGTCTGATGAATGCACCTGCAATGATGCAACATGCTTTGGATTTGTTATTGGCAGGCCACAAATGGGAGACCTTCCTGGTTTATTTAGATGACATTGTCATCTTCGCGAAGGACTTCGAAGAGATTGAAAAAAATCTTGGTGCTCATCCGGAACGCCAATTTAAGCCTTCAACCAAGTAAATGTTTCTTCGGGGAAGACGAGATCAACTACCTTGGCCACAAGATTAGTGCCCTTGGTATTCGACCTGATGAAGAGAAAGTGCAGACGATTCAAGGATTTCCTGCACCGAAAAACGTGACTGACATCAGAAGCTTCCTTGGGATGACCGGTTATTATAATCGTTTCATTGAGAACTACTCCAAGATCGCCAGACCTATGCAAGCCCTAGTCAAGAAGGACTTGGACTTCAAATGGGATGACGACTGTGAGGTCGCTTTTGATAGTCTGAAGAAGGCTCTTTGCTCCGCTCCGATTCTAACTTTGTATGATCCGGAGGCAGAAATTGCCTTGCACACTGCTGCTTGTGATTACCAGATTGGTGTCATCATTTATCAGTATGCGAAAAATGAGAAGAAACCTGGAGTTCTAGGTTACTACAGCCGAAAACTCCATGTTAGCTTAACGAAACTACGGAACGACTGAAAAAAATGTCTTGCAATCGTTTATATCATAGAAAAAGCCAGACCGTATGTCTTCAACAGAAAATTCAGAGTATTCACTGATCATAAGGCCCTGTGTTATTTAAAAACAGCACAGAATCTAGATGGCCAATTGGGGAAATGGCAAATGAAACTACAACCATACAACTATGAAGTAGTTTACAAAAAGGGTAAAAGGCACGTGGATGCTGATTGTGTCCCACGTTACCAGAGCAACGTTCCTGTTAATTGAAAGCAGAGGAATGGAGAGATGGAAGCTCTCGAAGATCTTCACATCTTTACAGTCTACAATGATTTCCAGTGGGAACGGGAGCAATCCCTTGATGAAGAACTTCTCCTCATCAAAGAATCACTCCAAAAAGATCGACTGCATCCTTATCACAAGAAATTTGCGATAGTGGATGGCGTTTTATACCACCTGAAGTATGAAGATACCGTGCCAGTACTGACGTGTACTGTGCCCCGACAATTGAGAATTGGGATTCTCGAGATGCTCCACGATGTGCCTGAGGCCGGACATTTCGGATTCACCAAAACGATGAAGAGAATCCAGAAGCGATTCTACTGGAAGACAATGAAAGCAGATGTCGCCGACTATGTCAGGTCGTGCCACATCTGTCAGAGAACCAAGCTGTTGCACCAAAAAGTACCTGGATTGCTTCAGCCAATCATTGTGGGAAAACCGACAGTGTTGGGGGATGGATTATGTTGGTCCTCTTCCGAAATCAACCGGAGGAGTTCAACATATTTTGATTGCAGTGGATTACGCGACGAAGTAAAGTGTCACCAAAGCAGTGGCAAGAGCAACCGCTCAGGCAGCAATTGCATTCGTCAAAGACAAAATTGTAAACGAGTTTGGAGTTCCTCAGAAAATCATCACTGATCGAGGACCCCAATTTTTGAGTAACGAGACTCAAGCGTTTTTCAAAACCTTCGCAATCCAGCATGCTGCCACGACAGCCTATCATCCACAAGCTGATGGGTTGGCAGAAAGAACAAATCATACTGTAATGGAAGTGGTGAAACGTCACTTAGATGTCCTTCAGCAGCAAGCTGACTGGAAAAAGAAATTAGGTGACACGGTTATGGCCTACAATCTTGTAGAGCATAACTCAACAAAATTTTCGCCGTATCGATTGATGTTCGGGCACGAGCCCAGGACCACGTTGGATAACATGATGCCACGCGCTCCTATCGTGCCACCGCCCGCAACAAACGAAGCAGAGCAGTCCGATCCAGCCTTGGATGCTGCTAAAAAGAACATAGAAGCTGCCCAGGAGGTGCAGAAAAGGAACTATGAAGAGAAGCATCGTATGATTCCGGACTACAAGCCGGGACAGACAGTGTTAATAAGAGATCGTGTGCCAAAGCCAGGAATGGCTCAGAAACTCATCTGGCCATACAAAGAACCCTGCATTGTCACCAAGAAGATAACCGATTTAGTCTACGAGATCGAGTACGTTACTCAATCTGGGTTGACTATGAGAGACACCGTCAATGTTCAGCAAATGAGACCCTATTTCGAGGCCAATGACTTGAGGGCTCCTCAAATGAACCTACCTGATGACATTGAAGAAGTTGCCAGTGCCAAGGGAGAGTCTGACGCTGATGAAGATGTTATTTACAAAGCAGATGACGACTTACCTGTTGCGAATACTCCAGAAGTTCGTCGTGAAGAAGAAGAAGTTATCCCCGATGCCAGCCAAGAAACTCATTTGGAAACTTCTAAAAAAGAAGAAGAGGAAATTCCAGAGATACCACTGGAACCACCTAAGAGGAAACGCGGGAGACCAAAGAAAACTGCTCCAAAAGAACCAGTCCGATTGGATTCCCGTGTGCAAACACGTGGTGGAGAAAAGAAAAATTATGCAAATGGTAATTTACCACCAAGATGGGCGAAATTTGGCGTTAAAACGGCCAAATTAGACCCAGAAAGTCAAAAAGAAGCATCGAATGATGCTGAAATTCGAATTTGCCGCCTTGCGCAGCGCCGCCTGGCGGGAGAATTTAAGAGAAGAGGAAAAGAAGAGGAACCGGAAGCAGCTAATAGCTCCGCCTCTTCTGACCCAGAAATTGGACTTGGCAACCCCTCAGAACCACGTGGGGACGCCTCCGACATTTTGACGCCACTTTCAAATTCACTTCTGCAAGAGAAGGACGCGAAAGCAAAGTTTCGCAATTTTCCACAGTGTCAAGTGCTAAAAAGTTTAATTTTAAGAAGATGATGCCGCGTTCATTTGGAAAAGATTCATCAAGCAGTGAGGATTCCTTCAATTTCACCGCATTATTTGGATAGGGACACGACGATGATGTGATGGAGATCGAGGATGCCGCCCTAAAGCCCGGAGCAGCCAACATGGCTGAAAAACCCTTAGGCAGCGATGCCTCGACTTCAGAGAAGAACCGGAACGATCCGGGCAACTCTTTAAAGAAACGAAAGAGTCCCGAATCGTAAGATGAGTTAATTAATCATTTTGTCCCGCTAATGAGATCTCCGCCTCCTCAGTTAGGGAATCCATAACCCGATGTTTACATGGGGCCAACCCGAGATCCAACGCAACAGTTCCCGCGACCCCCTGAGGAAATGGACACGCCGCCCGGCAGTGATGCCGAAGGGGGAGTACCCGCCGAGTTGTACTCCTTGAATCGCCGAGGCCACACCCGAGGAGAGAAGAATGCCGACAAGAGGGCTATGAAAGAATGGATAGCCCGCCAAAATGAGGAATGCGTGAAGAGGGGACAGAAGCCAATAGAGGTCCCCGAAGTCGGCACTGCATTACCAACAACCAAGAAGGCAAATCGTGATGTGTTTCTGACCAACAGTTGGGCTACGATCGACCAGCCTGTTGTCTGAAGATATCAACCAGAACGTACAAAGAAGCTGGTGTTGCCAGGACCAATTTCGGTCCTGACACCACCAAGAGAAGTATCGTCTGCATCTCTACCGCCCATTGTCCCTTTCAGGCTGCAATCGACAGTGACTGTCATCCTGGAAAGAAACAAATGCAGGGAGGTTCACTTCGACCGACAATCACCGCGAGAAGAACGACCACGAGAAAGCAGCCGACCGAAAGGTCTAGGAGCCGCTGCCCGTCGAAAAGCTCGTCGCGATAAGCAGTTTAAAGGATGTCGAGGACATCCTGCAGATCCTAGAGGAGCACCGTCTTAGGGAGCAATCCCTAAGCCAGCTTCAAAACCTAAGTCACAGTCTCCGCCGAAAAAGACACCTGAAGAAGAGCAGGAACGGCAATTACGTCTCCTGATTAATGGCCTGGTTTCTTTTTGCAGACGCGGAGGATGGCACGCACTCTGATATTTGGGAGTGTTCAACAGTATAAGGGAGATCTCGAGCGAACGACCACGACCCAGAAGAGATGTCCTCTGAACTGCTGTCGTTTTAGAGACGCCAAAATATCCCGCCATCGTCGCACTCCATGCCAGCGACGAGTCTAATGTCATTCAGCTGATCCACCCTGGAACACGGGAGCAATCCCGCACCAGGACCCTGGAACTAATCGCCGAGACCATATTGGCCACCCTGATTCCCGATCGAACCCTGGACCGAAGATTCCGACATGTTTCGCCGAGGGCCATCAAGAGGCACTACTCCGCCACCCGGATGCTGGACTATGTCGAAGCGGCCGTCCTATCAACCTTGGAGACCTTCTGGAGACCCTGGAGCGGCTCTATGAGACAACCACGAAGGGAGAATTCGGAAGGAGGGATCGACGAGGCCACCTGTAGCCGGAGCCATAAAGCATCGTCCACAAAGAGCAGAGACATCGCCGGACCAGTTGGCGCAATGATTTTATTTAATTTTCTAGTCGAAATATAATCAATTTATTTTTATTCTTTTCTTTCTAGAAATGTTATAATGTGTGTATAATTCTTATGGAAACCTTTTTGGGCCCGCCGCTTACTTTCGCTTCTTAGCGTTGTCGTTTTTTTTTTGGGGTTTTTCAACGTCACCCTGTATATTGTTTGGCTTCTGGGCCACTCGGTACTTTTGGTACCGAGTGACCCAAATACAATGTTATAGATTATGATCTAACCTTTTCGTTTCCCCTCGTTTTTACTTCCACATGAGTGGATTTATGCGTTTTTGATTTGATTTTGTTTTCGTTTTTGGCCAAAATATTAAAGTAACCAATAATAAGTTTGTGCCCTGAGAATCCGACTTCTGGATCCTCAGGGTATATAAAGAGTTAATTTTGTGTATTCGAGAGAGATTTTCAAAACACTGAACCTATGCCCGATTTTGGCTAGGTTCTTTTCTTTTAATTTTATTTTCAAGTTATATTTTTTTTATGTGTTGTGTTCGAAACCAGTTCGCTAATTTTTTTACTTTTATGTGAAATAAATCTTCGATTCTATTTAACTAAACCAGTGGTGTTTTGTTATTTGAAACTTCAATTTCGCGGTTGTGAACTTCATCATTTGCAGGTCTTCACCTTCGAGGTCCCAACAGGTGCAAACCTGCAACGCACGAGTGAGTATATTTTACACAATTCTTAGGGCAGATTTACGGACGAAAGTCCGAGAGATACAGAGACTAAAGATCCTCAAGACTGTGGAGTCTTTTGCCAGAGACTAGTGAGGACATAAAATAGACGTTATATTGGTCTAGTCCTCCCGGGCCAGTAGAATTAATGACCTAGCCACTCACTATCAATACGAGTGCAAACTCGCTCGTATTAACATAAAAGAGCAGATTCTACTAACGGAAAAAGGTCCGTCACAATATGTGACCTTTACAAGAAAACATCCAAACAACCAAACATAGTAGTTATATTTCAAAATGGCGGCTATCAAGTAACCGGTTAAAATAAGAGAAGCTTTCAGTCCAAGGACATGAAATTCTGTCACAGCAACTTCAAAGGCGCCGCACGAGAGTTTCCCTTCTGTTGTCTCCTTATTCTGTGCCAGGGAGGAAGAGGCAAGAAGAATTCAAAAGTTTCTGACCTCCTTGGAAAATACTATACGATACTGAGCACCCCAAGAATGATAGAGCTAACAGGTATGCTATTAACTTTTTGACCAATGGGAGCCCTCCATTTGTAAAACGGGTAGACGCATCATGAAGCAGTCAAATTCAAACTACCATATATATGCCAACAGTGCAATCGTAGTATATACATTATACATAATGTGCCTGTGAACGTATTTTTAACATTTGTTGAATATTTTAATACACAATTTCTTAAGAGCCTAGATACACCGCCATCTTGTTGTTTTGAGTAGATGACGAGACGAATGAGTGTTACTAAATTGTAACGTTCCCGTTTTCTCACGGAACCACAGAAAAAGCATCAGTTGAACATTGATGTTCAAGTCGTTCAGTCTATTGGCACCTGTGTTCTATACTTGAACACCAGGGACACAAGGGTTGATACCTCAGGAGTCCAGAGGTAGAAAATAGTACTGTCGAATCGGCTTACAAGTGGCTGCTGGCGAATCTTTCCATCGGTCGAATCATTCGGTCAAGTTGCGGCTGTAATTCGAAGTCCCACGTCCCATAAATAAAGAAAGTCCACACATTGATTGATATATAATACGATCTTTTTTATTACAAAGACAGCGACTTGCTGTGGATTGAGAAGAGAGTTTTCAGTAGACAATTCTGCATGTTCAATCTCTGATCTCGTCTCCCTCTCAATCCACACGGTCCTGCTTATATACAGAAAATAACAATAGAACATGTGATTTACAAAATAAAGGCTCCTGGTGTAACCAAGTCTCTTGGACATGACTAGGACCTTATAAAGATACTTAAAAACATAAAACTGTCCGATGTCTTCAGTAATCTAAAACGGCCCATCCTCTGGCAGGATTCCTCTCTCTCCGGCATAGTTCTCTCTCTAGCAGGATGGCGGTTTCAGCAGGCCCTTGGCGACTTCTTCGTCCCTCCACATGGCTGCTGGCATTGTCGAATAGAATGTTTGGTTGGTCATCATGAAGATTTGGGTGGCACACACCGCGGCCCACGATGCTGATCAGCTCTGTTGGATCCCATCGAAAGAAGGAGTGAATCCACTTGTGGATTCCTTCTTCTACATCTTCGATTTCCCAGAATGGATGCAATGGATTGGATGCCACTTTAAGTTTGCTGTTCTGAGCAAATCCAAAATAGTTCTCAATCTTTCCAAAACGTTTTCGAACGTTCTTCCAAACACTACAATGTCATCAAAGTAGACTAGGCATGTTTCCAATTTGTGCCCTGCTAGTAGGATACACACTGCACGTTGCATAGTGACAGGAGCATTTTGGAGTCTGAAAGGCATTCTTACAAACTCGAACAATCCTCGACGAGATGTAAAAGCGGTTTTCTCAATGTTGCTGTCCTCCATCTCAAATTGCCAATATCCACTCTTCATATCCAATGTCGAGAAGTAGCAAGCTCCTCTCATGGAGTCTAGTGCATCATCAATTCGTGGCAACGCTCTTCTTCTGTTTCGTCCAGAAGTTGCAAGTGTACAATAGTCTTGCGGTCTCCAATCCCCACGAACTCCAGTGTGGTATTGAGGAGCTGAACTTCTAGTTGTGATGTTCCATCCCCTTGTAGCACACTGCTGGCCACTACGATGCCTTTTAGATTAAAGAGACTGTCGTTCATTTCAATCATCAGTACTTCGTTTTCCTCGATGATTTGCCCTGCAGACACCTTCAGCTTTAACGCTATGCCATGATTCAACTTGATCGTTCCTTGAGGTCTGATGCAGCTCTCCTTCTTGGTTCTTTCAGCTTAGGAGCTCTCCGGATGGCTAGTATGAGCACATCTTCCCTCCTCTATGTCTCTGAAGAAATTCCAGGGAAGGCTATTGCGAGCACTTCCTTTCTTCATCAAATCGCTTGTTCTTTCGTAGAACATCTAATTAGCAAAGTAAATCTTGGAGGTCTTGATGGAAATAGTCAAATCAAATGCAGCTCCTAGGTCTCGTCCCAGCAGTGCTTTTTGCTTTCCTTCGATGATGAGCATCCTTGCAGTTACTTGCTTTCCTCTTAACTCGAACATGGGCCACATCTGACCAGGTATTTTGATTGGTACCCCTCCAACTGCACCGAGTACAGGAGGTAATAGAATGGATTCGTAACGGAATCCATACTCTCGGGCCATTGTGTCTGACAAAATTGTGTATCCAGTACCACTATCTGCAAAAATCGAACAGGTGTGCCATCAACCCCAATGGTTATCCTTTCCAAACTTTCATCAGGTCTGATATCGCCAACCTCGATGAGTTCACATGAGGTGAGGAAGTTGTCCAAAGTTATTTCGACACTTGCGGCAACACCCTTCGAAAGGCTCCTGGAGTGTCCAAGTCTCTTGGACACGACCAGGACCTAATAATAATTAACGAAAACATATAATAATAGAATCTATAAGATTAAAATAAGAAGGATATACTCCTATCCTTCTTGATATACTTCACAGAATTCTCACTGGCAAAGAGTTCTGCATCGTCGATTTCTCTAGGATTTATCCTATTAAATCGACGATACAGACCTCTTGCCATTCTATTCTCATCCTGGTGGGCAGGGAGGTATCGTCTTGATAATCTCCCGGCCACCCCCAAGCTTGCGGTTGTGGCAACCTGGTCTGCTCAAAAGCCCGAAAGGCACGGCTGGTTGAGGCCGATTTGCTTCTTGTAGGTAAATTACCTAACCGTACTAGAGGGGTTCCTCAGGACAGGGCTAACGCTCCGTCCTCCGGAACCACGGCTAGCTCTGGGAGCTCTGCCAAGGCTTCATCTTCAAGCCAAACGGGTGCGAAGGCTGCTGCACCGTCCAAGTCGGACAAAGCAGGAGCCAAGACCGGAGGCAAGAAGAAGACGGCAGGCTCTGGCAGAGGTCAGCCGGCGGCAACGCCTCGAAGTACGGACCGTACAGGAGATTCACTCCGGCGACTAGGTCCTTGTTTCGTGTGTAACCAGATGGGTCACCTGAGGAAGGATTGTCCGAAGGCTGCGGCCAAAGGGCAGGTTGCCAGAGTGGTGCCTGACGAGAGTCAGAGCCTCCAGCCAACCGCTGGCATTGCGCCAGTTTGGCTGGAGGGTCGTAAGTACCTGGCCACCGTTCATGATGGCCAGTTCTACTATCGACTCGTGTAGGACGAGGAGAAATTTTCGTTAAACCGCCGCCGGTTGCCACCGAACTGAGTGGTGTGCGACCGGTAAAGCTTCAAAGCTCAGGTGCCTGTCATGGCCTGAGCTCTGAACGAGGGACGTACCTCCGGGCGGTTTCCAAATATGTGGATGTCCTGCGGAAGGCAGGGGTGCCTCTGGCGAGGTCTGCGGACCCGGAAATTACCCAGTGGGTATTTCCATCGCCATGCTCCACATTGGAGGCCGTGTGCAGCCAGCTGGATCGCTGGTTTGCCCCCTCACCCTACATGCCTAGTGGTGAGGTGCTGGATCGTGCGCTCATCGAGCAGGCGGGAGGAATTGGTGCGCCCATACCTCCTGTTGTGCCTGGGGAGTCTCTGGTTTCTGAGACTGTGCCCCAGTCTTCTGCACGTCTGGAATTACCGTCCGGTGTGGACGGTAAAGTGGACGGGAGGCAGAGGATCGATGGTGGGAGCCCACGGGTCCCCATCCCTGAGCTTCAGAGCCGGGTCTACGATGTAGGTTCACCAAGGGTGTGGGTGTCGATAGGCGATCGTCTGATGGAGATGATCGTAGACACCAGGGCCGACGTGTCGGTCCTAAGCATTACGGCGGCACGAGTGATGGAGTTGCCTATAGAGGAACTGGCGGTTCCTTCATTCCTTCTTGGAATGGGTGGGCACTCCATCGAGGTAGTAGGGGTCACAAATGTGGAATTGACCATCCACAAGAAAACCATCAAGGTGCCTCTCCTTTTGGTGAAAGGAGAGGGCGAAGCGTTGTTGGGCGTTGATCACGCCTCACGCTTCGGCTTGATGGTTGATATCGTGCACCGGAAGGTCTACTTCCGGGAGGATGTCTGGACGGCACCAAGCTGCATTCACCGATCGAGCACTTGCAGAACCTAGGGAGGTGGAAGCAATTCCATCGCCGATACCAGGGGCTTTGCCTCAGGGACGGCAACTCCCAGTGGATCCGCCTGCACTCGAGAAGGTTGACGGGTGGGTGAACATGGTGGGTTTCGCCAGAGCTGCCCGAGACCAGAACCTCTATCGGGCGCGGAGAAGTTTGTTCTCTGCGACTGAGGGAGAATGTCTGGCTACCAGCCCACGTACGACGTGTCGTATCCGTGACGCTGGTAGAGCATGCCAGCCCTGGCCAGCTGCTTCTCGTGGAGCCGCACCGGAAAGCCTTAGGTGGACGTGGTGTGTTGGCAGTAGCAGGTATCGCTGCAGCTAACCGGCTTGGCACGTACGATATCTGGCTTGCAAACGTGGGTAATGCACCTATTGCCCTAGAAACAGGAGAGGGTGTAGCCACGGCTCAAGCTGTGGAGGCTGCCATTGTGGTAGGGCTGGAAGAGCCGTCTAAGTTGAGAGCGGGAGACCCCACTCAGAGACAGTTCGACCAGGGAAGTCCTTGTCTAAGTTGAGAGGGGCGTCCGGAAACGGACGCCAAGTGCTCAATGTGGCGACGGCTCCTACTCTTGAAGAGTGTCTTAAGATTGGTCCCAATCTGAAGCCTGAAGAGGCAAGTCAGCTTCGGGAGTTCTTGATGGCATGCCGGGATCATTTCGCGTTCGACTTTACAGAGTTGAGTGAAATCTCTCTGGTCTAACATACGATTGACACCGGTGGGCAACCTCCAGTGCGAGAAGGATTGCGTCGAACCGCTCCAGCGGCCCGAGCAGTCGAGAAAGAAGAGGTGGCGAAGATGTTGGATGCAGGGGTTATTCAACCTTCGCGTAGTCCTTACGCGAGCCCTATCTTGCTTGTCCGCAAGAAGGATGGTGGCTTTCGTTTTTGCGTGGACTACCAGAAACTGAATGCCAAGACAAAGCTGGATCAGTATCCGTTGCCTCGCATCGATGATGCGCTCGACTCATTGGCCGGTGCGAAGTTCTTCGCTACCTTGGACCTGGCTAGTGGTTACTGGCAGGTTCGGATGGCTGAGCCAGACGTTGAGAAAAAGGCGTTTATTTGCTCTCAAGGTCTGTTTGAGTTCTGGAAAATGCCTTTCGGACTCTGTAATGCTCCAGCCACCATGCAGAGAGCGCTAGACCTCTTATTGGCAGGACATAAGTGGGAGACTTGTCTGGTGAACCTGGACGATATTATCGTCTTTGGGAACACTTTCGAGCAGTTTCTCGAGAGACTCTCCACTGTCCTTGGACTGTTACGAGGGGAGGAGCTGAAACTCCAGCCGAAGAAATGTTTCTTTGGCTTTAACAAAGTACATTATCTCGGTCACGTAGTAAGTGCCGAGGGAGTTGCTCCGGACCCGGATCTCGTGCGGGCAGTCCAGGAGTTTGATGTCCCGACGACGGTGACAGGTGTCCGCAGTTTTCTCGGACTTGCCGGTTACTATCGAAGGTTCATCAAGAACTTCGCCAAGGTGGCAAGGCCTTTGCATGATCTGACGAAGAAGGAGGTGTCCTTCGAGTGGTCGGATCAGTGCAAACTAGCGTTTGCTCGGTTAAAGGCATTTTTAACCGAAACGCCGGTACTCACCATGTACGATCCTCGTGGTGAGGTAATTATCCATACCAACGCTAGTGGGTACGGCTTGGGAGTCGTAGTCTACCAGAAATTACCGGAGGACAGTGTCCCCCGTGTTCTGGCCTACGCAAGCCGGCTCATGAAAAGAGCGGAAACACGGTATTCGGTCACCGAGCAGGAGTGCTTGGCGGTCATGTTTGCCGTGGGTAAATTCTGTCCTTACCTCTTTACCTTTACCAAAAACCTGCAAGGCAGGTTGGGGCGTTGGCAGATGCAGCTTCAAGAGTACCGGTTCAAGGTTCAGTATAGGAAGAGAACACTGCACGTGGATGCCGACGCTTTGAGTCGGTATCCTGTTCGTGATGTGGCGGACCTTTCCTTACCTGAATACGTCGAAGCTGACATAGGTGAGGTTATTTACCACATCCGTTCCAAGGTGGATTGGGTCAAGGAGCAAGAGGCCGATGGCTGGTGCTCCAAAGTGAAGAGTGAAATCTTCCGAGACCCCAACTCGAACCTCCGGTTCAAGTTTGTGGTGGCAGATGACTTGTTGTTTGCCATCAGGTTCATCCAGGATCGGTTGAGAACTGTTCTGGTAGTTCCGAAGTCATGCAGGGCTTTCTGTCTAAGGAAGCTACATGACATTCCCGAAGCTGGTCAGTTCGGGATGTTTAAGACCTACCAGAGACTGCGCTCACGCTTCTACTGGATCGGTATGAAGCGGGACACTGCCGAATATGTTAAGTCATGTTTGGTGTGCCAGGGATTTTTCTCCAACCGATTGTGCCGGAGTACCCAGTTGATACCTGGGGAATGGACTTCGTTGGACCGTTTCCTGCCTCCGTGGGTGGAGTCACCTATGTACTAATCATGGTTGACTATTTCACCCGGTACGGTGTGGCAAGGGCGGTACGAATGGCCACGGCCACCTGTGTGGTGAAATTTCTGAAGGACGAGATCCTTTCGGTGTATGGCACACCGAAAGCTCTTGTCTCGGATCGTGGGTCCCAGTTCTCCAGCAAAGTCCTGCTGAAGTTCCGGGAGCGCTATAATATAGCGCATCACTTCACGACAGCGTACCATCCGCAAGCTAATGGGCTTACAGAGCGTACGAATAAAACCGTAATGGAAACCATCAAGCGGTACCTTGATCCCCTCAAGGAACAGCATGACTGGTGGGATAAATTACGGCCCGCCGTGTGGGCTTATAACACAGCTGTCCAGGAGAGTACACAGGTCTCTCCATATCAGTTGTTGTTCGGCCGTGAGCCTCAGATGGAGATTGATAACCTCCTTCCAAACGGTCCGGTCCGCGACTTGCCTGACCAGCAAGCCGTGGAAGAGCAGGCTCGTCAACGTTTGACGGCTGCTCAGAAAAGGCAGAAAGAGCGGTACGACGCTGGCCGTGTGGAGCCTCCTCTGTATCAGCCTGGGGATCAGGTGTGGATAAGAAATCAGGCTGGGAAGCTCGGTCAGGGGAAGAAATGGAGCTTGGCTTATAATGCTGAGAGGGGTACGGTGGTCACCCAGTATTCCGACCTGATCTACGAAATAGAGTTCGTAGATGGGTATGGTCGGAAGGTGCGTGACCGGTTTCACGTGGATAACCTTAAGCCGTACGTACCCACCTGTACCGTGAGGGAGGAAGATGGACTTGGAGTCTCTGACACCTCCTCCGATGCAGACAGCGATGCCACAGAGGCTTCGGCGCGGAGTGGATTGACTCCGGCACTAAAGCCACCGTCCGTTTCTTCACCGGAGTCTACCGACTCTGAGGCAGATAACCCCCCTCCACCTCGGTACAATCTCCATCCGCGGAGACCGAGGGTGTATGAGGTGAGTGGGTTTGACGCTCGAGTGGGAAGCCCCCAGGAAGGCCCCTATTGTGGGGTACTCTTTGGGAGTCCTTCCCCTGGTGGGAGAGAGCCGGCAGTCCGCTAGTATGGGTGGACGGCTGGGAGAGGAGGCGGCCGGACATTGCGGTGTTTGGGGCCCGCCACGGTTTCGGTAGAAACCAAGGGCGGCCCATCACCAGGTGTCCAGCCAAAGGTCCGACAAAATCGGTAAGTGGACGGAGAAATCCTCCGTGAATCCGTGAATCCTCTACCCACCAGCTCCAGTCTTGGTGTAGGAGAATTCACCGTGTATCTGCCCCTAAAAAGGCAGACGACGGTGAAATCTCCATGGTGACCATGCATGAGGCGGCTGATGATGTTTTAGCCGCTACTGCACGGCCATTAGCTGCTAAAACGGTGAATTTGGCAGCTAGGCGCCATCTTGTTTGTAAAACTTTCAAACAGAGGACACCGGCCGCACGTGGATTAAAGAAACCACCAATTCATCGTCTGAAAAGCGTGCCAAGACTGGAAAAGAGGGGCAAAAATGATAAAGTAAGTCCCTCTAAGGGTATTTCCTTCTCCTGCCTGTTGGCAGTTCTCTTTTATGTTTTAACAGTGTGTTTTACGGTCAATGACCGTATACACATGTGGTGGGAGTGGTTTCGCCGCCATGACTGTTGTCATGGTGGCCAAGCCACTATGGAAAGCACTTTTCCGGCGGGTTCAGCCCGTTCGAGCGCCGTTTCGCTTAGGAAGGCCCAAGTTCGACGGTGTTTGGACGGTAGAAGCCCGCCCGGGAGTGGTTTTCGCCGTCCGAAGGCGGTAAAACACGGTTTCGACCGTGAATTGCCGACTTTGGACGGTGATAACGGCATTTCGCACGGTAGAAGTCCGTGCAATGCCCTTTCCAACCGTCGGAACTCGGTGAAAGGGTGTTTTCACCGTCCGAAGGTGGTAAGCCATGGTTTTTACCGTGGTTTACCGACTTTGGACGGTGGAAACCGCGATTCGCACGGTGAAATCCCGTGGAATACCCTTTCTACCGGTTCCGAAAGGGGGAAAAGTAGTTTTCACCGTACGAAGGCGGTAAAACACGGTTTTGACCGTGAATTACCGACTTTGGACGGTGAAAACAAGAATTCTCACAGTAAAAGCCCGTGGAATTCACTTTTCCACAGTGAAAACTTATTTTTAACGGTTCTTTCCCTGTTTAATAGGTCCACCATGGAGAAGGAGAAGGAGGAAGGTGACGGGAGTAGCCAACGGTCCCCCTCCCTCAGCCCGCAGCATCCTGGGGTTGCAAGGCTGTTTGAGTCGGGATCGGAGGGCTCCCCATCATCTGGCGGACCGGAAACGGCTGACGCTACCGTGGAATCTGTTGATTCCCCGGCGGCAGAGGCCGTGGAAGGTCCGGAGTCTGCCCAGTCGACTCCGACCGGTGTCGGAGCTTTCTGGAGCAGGTACCTGCAGTCTCCCTCCAGGGATACGGCTGCTACCGCCGTTCAGTCGGTGGCGGCGGTAGTTTCTCCGGTTGGAGAGCCTGCAGAAGCGGGTGTTGATGGTGGGAAAGCGGCTACCGGTGTAGTAACCGCTAGTACCCCGGAACCCGGGTCTCTGGCTGTACGAGACCTCCTAGATTGGTCTAGGGTGGTCGAGGACAGTGAGGACGTCTCCTTGGGAGCATCCTTAGTCATTGACACGGAGATGGAGGTCGAAACCACCGTTGATTCGGTGATTGATGCCTCAAGGCAGTGGCGGAGCCATAATGCCTCTTCAGAGGGCTCTTCGGAGTCTGACGGGAGTAGTTCGGCCTCCGAGGGTAAACCGTCTGGGACGGGATCCCCCGGAGTTCTTCCCGCCGATCCAATGTCTTTGGAGGCCGTGGCTGTGTCCTTGGCCGAAGAAGAAGGCCGCTTGGATCGGTTGGATGAAGCTAGACGGGACATGGTCCAGGAAGGTGGCTTCCTGGTCGGGGACCGTCGATGCTTCATCGGGGAGTTTCCCACCGTGCAGGTGAAGAAGGACGGCACAAAGAAGCGCAAGAAAAAGTCCGGAGCCGCACGGATCACTGCCAGAGCCAAGGCTCTCGCAGAGAAAGAGGCGATGCTCAAAGCTAAGGAGGAGGCATTGAAGAAGTTCACGCCTGCTGTGGGGCTACGAGCAGAGACTCTCGCCCGCCCTGACGGTTGTTCAGGGGCTGCTTGGCCAGAGAAGCCGGCTGCTGGATCGGGTCCACCCGAGGCAGTAGCTGGCCACTTCGGCTGGCAGTCGGACAACCCGAAGAAGGACCGGCGAGCGGAGAAGAAGGATACCCAGCCTCCGGTACCCGCTCCCGGTAAAACCGTGAAATCTGTGAGTGGTGGTGGTGGCAAGGGACAAAAAAGGTCCCGCCCTCACACCCCACCAGTGGCTGAACGCTCTAGAGGCAAGAAGGCCAGGTCCTCCGGTCGAGGAAAGGCCTCCGAACCTCGGAAGCCAGAGAGCTTGGAAGACAAGCTCAAGCGGCTTCAGGCTTAAGCAGCGAGCCTGCACCGACAGATCGCTCGTGCGGTCAGTGCAGGAGAGCGGCAGGAGTTTGAGCGCCGGGCTGCGGAGTTCCCTCTCCTGCAGGGAATGCCCGCCCGGAGTCCGCTCAAAACAGAGGAACCTCCTGTCGGTCGTGGCGTCCCGCATATTGCGAGTGCCACGACCATCGCTGGCCAGAAGCGAATCATCGAGAGGGAGGCGATGCAGGCTTCCAGTGCACCAGCCCATGGTGCGGAAGCCCAAGCTACTGGTGGCAAGAGTCAGCCGACTCTTGCACCGAAGGAGAAGTCTCTCCTTCGGGATGGTCGAGGAAGATTTGTTTCCGGACAATCATCCTCGGCTGTCGCTTCGGCTAAGGGCACTTCTACGAAGAAGAGTCCGGCTCCGGCCGGAAAACTTTTGAAGAAGGAGTCCGAGAAGGCGAAGGGGGCTAACCACCCGCCTAAGCCTGATCGGCCCAATAAGTCGTCGGGGTCAGTTAAGTCTGACCCGATGCATGGTCAACCTTCCTCTCACGGGAAGAAAAAGAAAAAGAAGGACCGTAAAAAGTCCAAGCGTAAGAGGAAGGGAAGTTCGACACCCTCCAGTAGTAGGCGCCAGGGAGCCGAAACTGAAGGCGTCGTGGCAGAAAAGGAGGAGTCCCGGCATGCTCAGGCAAGCACGCCGGCCGGGAGTCAACCGATCCATACCCGTCCCTTTGAGGCGGTGCGGATGGATGGTAGGTCGATGCGCGACGTTTTGGTCGGCACGCCTCCATCCTCCCCGAAGGTGGATGCGGTCTCGAGCCTGCGGGTTCGAGCAGTGGGAACCCTGCACCGTGTGACTTTGCCCTCACCTAGGGGCGAAGGAACCTTGGTTGCAGGAGTCAGTGTTCCCACAAGACGTGACCCCGTGACCCCCAGTGGGGGTACACCCTTCTCTCCGGTCCATGGCGGCGGGGTATTTGATACCCTAGGACCTGAAACGTCAACCTCCCCTAGGCCTGAGGCCGAGGGACGGCGTATTGGCGCATTGCCCCCGTATTCAGATGCAGAGGTGTATCTGAATAACCGGCTTGGTCTCTGGCAGGACCAGCCGGGAATGGAGGGTTGCCAATACCACGGCTACTATCGTCTGGATGAGCCACTTCCAGAGCCGTGAGTAGCAAGGCTACCGCCGTACAACATGTGCCATGTGGTGGCGTTTGGTTGTGGAGGTTTTCCGGTTGTAATGGTCGTAAATCCGGTTCAGCAAACGTTTGCTATTTTGGATGTGGTGGGGCTAGATGCCGGGATAGTTCGTCTAGCCCGGCGTGCAGCCCCATTCATCCAACGTTTGCTGGGATGCGACTTAAGAGGTATGGCTGGACAGTTTATAACTGAGCTTCTACCAGGGTGCGAGACCGAGCCCGCGGTCGTCCTATTAGACCTCCTAACAAGTTGGACGCTTCACACGCGTCCACAACTCCAGGATATTCCTTTCGAGGAATTCCGAGCCCTGGAGGAAAACCATCTTAGGGGGACGGTCTTCGATACTGGTTTTGGGTGGCGTAACACCCAGATGTGCTTGTGGTGGGCACGTCGGTGGGCTGCGGAGTGGATGGGCTCCACTTTCGCGACACCGCCAGAGAAGCCGTCCGTTACCTAACAAGGTCAGGTTCGGGGAGCAATCCTGGCTGACTTGACTGACCTGTTCCCGAGACGGAACAGGGAAGTTGAGAGGATTGTGGCAACCTGGTCTGCTCAATTTTTAAATTTTCATTGAGCAGACGAATTTCCCTATGGTGGTCTGCCTGACAGCTACAGTAGGCTGTTGGGACGGACGCCATTTTGGTGCCAGCAGACCTCTCACCATGAAGTCTATGGGTGAGAGGTCAGAAGTGACCTTTGTCCCCTTCAGGTGGAGTTGCCTGGAGGTTTCCTGTGGCCTAGTCAACCACAGGATCTGGGCAGTTGGTTGTTGGCAGCTATATGGACTAGACCTGTGGGTGGATGTCAAGGAGACCTCCACTGTCCAGCTCATCTGAATCATCTTTTGTTGGCCTGTTGGCCTCTCTGCCTTTGTTTAAAGTGCCTTTAGGGCTGGTCAAACGGACCAGCCCTTTACTGTAAATAATATATCCTCACTGCCTTCGTTTCCATCAAAGTGTAAATTAAACACTGTTTTAGCATCGTTTACTCTTTGTGTCGTGTCGTTTATTTGGGGAGTTACCGCGGGAAGGTGGGTCGCCGGTTTGGGGCAACACCAAAGTTCTTCTCCGACCTTTGTCGGCCGGTACTCGTGTCGGCTCGCGGTAGAACCGGTGTTCTACCGCGATATTCTCGGCGTGGCGGCGTGGTTTTTTGTCGTGTCCGTCATGGATGGCTCCGCGGAGCCGGCACATCCCAAGAAACACCGTGGGGAGGCAGCTACGGGAACAGTCCCGTCCCCGTAGGAGCCGGTTGGCGGTAAGTTTTTCCATCTGTTTTGGGGGTTAATTTACCGGGTTATTGTAACGGTCCGTCGGGACGTTACAAGGTGAGAACCTGCCGATAAAATTCCTTAAATTATACTAGGTGGGTACAAATTAAGGCTACGGAATTCGTTACAATATTGTGCAATAAATCGCCTCACAATCGCTCAATTAAAATACAGTAAAGTGCAAAATGCAATAAAAAGTATTGCTCTGTACGTGCTCGATTTATAAAATTTTTGAGGAAGTCCTTTTATTTTTAAACAACGTTCAAAATCATTCGTTTTTTTAACCCCATATAAAATCCCATTCCATCAAAAACCGTCCCACAAACATTTGAAAAACTCTCGTTAAAAACGACTTAGAAAAAAAATAATAATAATTAGCACATACTTTCATGTATTGGCTTCAAGCTGTTTTTTTTTATAAATTTTGAAAAGGTCCTTCTATTTTTAATAACGTTTAAAATCTTACGTTTTTTTAACTCCATGTTAAGTCCCATAGGAGCAAAACACCGTCCAACAAAAGTTAGAAGAACTCTCATTAAAATGATTTAGAACAACCAAGCAAAATTAGCACGTATTTACACGTGTTTATTGCCTTCACGATGGTTCTTTTTTCGAAATTCTGAAAGGTCCTTCTATTTTTAAATAACATTAAAAATCTTACGTTTTTTAGATACACGTCCATCTTGTTGTTTTGAGCAGACGACAATGAGACGAATGGGTGTTACTAAACTTGCAATAAATCGCCTGACAATCGCTCAATGAAGATACAGTAAAGTGCAAAATGCAAAAAAAAGTATTGTTCTTTAAGTGTTCACTTTATATAAATTTTGAAAAGGTCCTTCTATTTTTTAACAATGTTTAAAATCGTACGTTTTTTTAAACTCCATGTTAAGTCCCATAGGAGGAAAAAACCTTCCCACAAAAGTTAGAAGAACTCTCATTAAAAATGATTTAGAGCAATAAAACAATTAGCACGTACTTACATGTGTTTATTGGTTTCAGAATGATTTGTTTTTCTAAATTTATAAAGGTCCTATTTCTAAACGAGGTTTAAAATCTTACGTTTTTTTAACTCCATGTTAAGTCCCATAGGACAAAAAAACCGTCACCCAAACATTTGAAGAACTCCAGTTAAAAACTACTTAGAACAATCACCTTAAAACTAGCACGTGCATTAATCTATTGGCTTCACGACGTTTTCTTTTTATAAATTTAGCACGCGAAATTATTTTTCTATTAATTATTATGTGACTTGAAACCTGGAGAAAAAACGTTAAAAAACCGTTTTTCAATCAAAAACGATCGCGATCCCAGTGCCTACATTCGGAGAAATTTTGAACTAAACGCTGTATCGAGGCTCTTAAACATATCTAGGACTAAACAGGTGTCAGGTCACGTCGAAGCCCGAATTTTGAATTTTGATGTGTGTCCCGAGATATATCAGAGGTTAAAGGCCATAATGCTAAACTATATGCTATGTACATGTATGCTTCCTGTTTAGTTCTAGCTATGTTCAGAATTTTATACAAATCGGTCGAGAAAGTTGCTGAGAAATCGTTTCTGTACAGAAGAACAAGTTGAGTGAATGCCAGGAAGCTTCGCTTCAGTTTAGGGGTTGGTTGACCCAGTCTAGTATGGTCTGCTAGTGCAGTGAGTTTTACTGACAGAAAACAAGTGCATTTTATAGGAAATAGAAAAAGACTCGGCTAAAGTTTTTGCGTTTTCCTGCACATCGCTTTCACAATTCTCCAATTGACATCCTATGTAATACTCTATAGAAAGAAAGTGACAAAGGAAATATTTAAAAAAAAATCAAATTCGACAATTACAATTACATGTAAGTCTTAATTTACCTGTATTAGGACACGATTTTAAAATAATCACACCACAATTGTTTAGAGTTGCAGATAAATATTTCTTTTTGTTACCTAAACAATAATGAGCAATTAATATTCGGTCAGTACTACATTGTACGATACAGTAAATGTTACCTACTTGAAGTCTCAAAGGCACGGAACGTTAGTCCATTTTCTGTTAGTATTACTGTATCATCACGAATTACATTTTTTTCGTCACTAAAGACAAAAACAAAACATTTTCAGAATTTGATATCTTATCAAATGTTAAAAAATCAATTTCAATTAATTATTGTAATGCCATAGATCACAACAAGTTAAATTAGTGTAACAAATTCCTTATTTGTCATTTTATACTCACCCTGTATAATTCGAGTAATTTTAATAGACAGGTTTCACCTCATGCTTGGGGGAGGCCGGGAGGTCATCACGACGATGCCTCCCTGCCCACCAGGATGAGAATAAATGGCAGGAGGCTGTATCATTGATCTTAATAGGATAAATCCTAGAAAGATTGACTATGCAGAACTCTTGGCCAGTGAATACCTTGTCAGGTGTGACGAAAAGGGAGAAGACGATCCTTTTCGTTTCTGTTTTAATCATTTATTTATTACATGTTATTGTTATACATTTTCGTTAATTATTATTAGGTCCTGGTTGTGTCCAAGAGACTTGGACACACCTGGCGCCTTTGTTTATACATCATGTTATTTTGTGTATAAAAGCAGGACCGTGTGGATTGAGAAGGAGTCTAGAGATTGACATCGAACAGAATTGTCTGAATCTTACTCTCTTCTCAATCCACAGCGATATATATATATATATAAATGTTATTCTATTTGTGGACTTCAATTATTTTAGAGACGTGTGACTCTACTTTTCAGCCACCACTTGACCGAATAATCCAACCAACAGAAAGATTCCCTAGCAGCCACTTGTAAGCCGTGTTCAACAGTACTATTTTCTACCTCTGGAATCCTGAGGTACCGACCCTTGTGTCCCTGGTGTTCGAGTAACAACACAGCTACCAATAGAGCAAAAGACTTCAGCATCAATGTTCAAATGACACTTTCAAAAGGCTACCAGAGATCTCTCTGTGGGCCGTGCGAAAACGGCAACGTTACATTAGTTAACAAGTTAAAGTAGTCAATTAAAATGTTTTTTTTAAAAAATACTGCAAGAATACTCCAGAAAATTTCTCGTCAAAATATTGTCAAGAATTATTTAACAATGTAACAATGTAGAGCTCTTGTTACGGGCCTCAGGTTCATTCTCTCTTAGTTAGAGCGGAAACCGCTGTTCACTGAGAGAGTATTGTAATACAACCTGAGTCCTAATTGTGCCGGGGACGTTCTCCTTGGTATTCTCTTGTTACGACGATGCTGGAAAAGACTCGTAGAGAAGGGCGAGACGAATGCAGATTGTCGGTTACTGATTTATTGCATACAATCATGGCAAATACAATAAACAGACAAAAGTTACAAGGTGTGGCATGCTTAGCCACCAGACCATAATATGAGTTAGATTGACTTCATAGTTTCGATATCAGAGAACGGACCAAGAATGTATTGAAGCAGGACTTTTATACCTAGGGCCTGTGTACACCTTCGCAGGCGCACCCAAGCCCTAGAGACTGTGCATCGACGTGTGCATCCGCCGATACCGGAACCAGGATATGATCACTTTTTGGGGGTTCTGTAGAGAAAGGGAAGGGGCGGAAATGCGCCACTTGTGGTATGGGAGACCCCAAGGCTATGGCAACACAGAGAACGTAATATACAGGGTGTTACAACGATTACCAAAACGACTCAGGAAAAGCCACTTCATTTCTAAGTTTTGACTTGTTTTAAAATTTAAAAATCGTTTTGGCAATCTTTGGGTAAGTCTTGACAATAATTTGAAAAGAAATTTCTGGAGGTCTCTTTAAGTTAAATATATATTTTACTAGTACTAAAGCCAGCATACGAGCCAGCAGGTGCTAGTACCCAGCAGTCATGCGGTGTGTTAAAAAACATTCATTACAAAGTCTACTAATTTTATGGAATAGTAGCCATTTAAAGCCACCATTGAGATATAAGCATACAATGGGTAAGTGATATGGTGTAATTGGTGTATAAGTATATAAACGCCATACTAACTCTTGAAAATACGACGTTGCTTTGGACGTTTTGTTACCGTGATTTAAATGACCATAGCTGTAATAAATACAGCTAGGTGAAAATTTGTCATTCTTTGTGAGATGATATAGCACTTTAATTTCTCCCAAAAACTGAAAAATGTGAAAAATACATATATGCAATTTTGACAACTTCTGAACATTCTGAAAAAAATAGTCAATATATAAACATACGTACGGTTGTCTTATATGCCTCAACAGAAACTGAAGCACAATGAGAAAAACTTTCACTGTTGACTACAAAAACGTAGTAACATAAGCTGACTGTAATCACGTTGAGTAGGTAAGCGAAATTCATTTTTACCAGGTATACTGCAACATATACTGTATGTCACCTCATTTTTATAAACATTTTCACTTAAAAGAATAAATAAAGCCGTTTATGTTAAAAAATATATAATATTAAAATATTGCACCTGCAACTATGTGTATCATTGTATTTTGTTTGATACCCTCATAATCAAACAAGATAATTACCACATTATGAAACAGACAACACAAATGTATTTGTGTTTGAGTCTGGATAAGTATTATAAAATTTTATTATTACTGTCCTACTTTTATAAAAGTATAGGCATTTTGCCGGGGCTTGTTGGCACACTTTTCAGACTACATTTATTGCATTTTTTGGGGGGGGGGGGAGAGGAAGCAGTAAGGAATAAAATCAAACATGTCTGTGAAGTTTGATTTTTTGGCTATATAAGAAATTAGTCTTTTTTTTATAAAGTACTAGTGGGGTAACCTCTCATAAATGACGGGAGCCAAATTCACAGGCAATTGTGCCCAGCATTAGAATTTTTTTACTCCGCCCTTTTACGACCTCAGACCAAGTAACAAACCAAGTAGAAATTGTAAACGGCGGAGCATGTGACATCAAACCAAGTAACAAACCAATTAGAAATTGATGACGTTCATAAAACGGCGGAGCGAGAGAAATTCTAATGCTGGGCATTTCTGTGATAAATTCTAGTTTAATTTTTTTTGGTGTGCGCATGCGCGTCTTTGTTCTTTTTGTTGTACTACTTTCATTTCAATTTCAGTTTCCACCTCCCCCTTTTTCCCCTCCACGTTTTTCTCTCTCTCTCCCTCCCCTTTCCAACCTTTTCCTCTCTCCAATTTATTATCATGGGGTACTTGGATGGGGAGAGCGCTACATAATGTTGACCTTGAGAAACAAAAGCGGTTCATTTAAATTAATATAAATTTCGATGTGCTTACACGTTTTTGTCTTTGTTTGCATAGTGTTACACATACAGGGAAAGTAAATAGACGGGGGCAAATATATACCCTCAGTGTACAGATAGAAAGAAAAAGTGTTACACATGAAAAATGACTTTTTTACGGTTTATACTGTATATGTCACATTTGCCAACCTACTCCCATAGTGGGGTAAGTTGGCACATTGTAGAAATCTCCATAAATTGACTAAAAATGGTTAAAGCAAATACTATGCTTTACTAAGCAAAAGACTACCTTATAATTTACAAAACATGTTTAGTTTGACTGAATCAGTAGACAAATCAATGGTATCTGGCGCATCGAAATGAATTCGGTGATTTCCGGTTCTTCTTTTAAGTAGACCTATGTTTTTTATATTTGAACATTAATTATTGGGTATTACAGTTATAAGTTTTTAGAAAGAAGCATAGGCGTAAATTAGGAGGCGCGCGGGGGGCAGCCGCCACCCCAAAACCACCTAAATTTTATTTTTTTAAAAATTATTTTTAATATTTTTTTAGAAGTTTAACTTGCAATAAAAGTGGGATACAAGTTCACACTTTTGTCACCAATTTATCTGCCCCTGTTTATCCTAGCCAGCATTAAGCATTTTTAGTGTCCTAACAGTTCAATTCTTCCAAAAATGCAATGCAATACTGGGTCTTTTTTGTTCTTGCCACCCCACTTTTCAGTTCCAATTTACGCCTATGGAAATAAGTTTTTGTTTTCTACGTTTTATAAGTTTATTTTTCACAGGTAGGATAGATTTTTCATTGATATTTTCATGCTTTTGATTGCTGCAGCTTTTCTGGAGCCTTACTAGATGAGAATCTAACCTCTTTCTTTATTAGAGAATTTTTCCCAATGTGTGACAGTTCCGAGATTCTTCACTGATCAAATTTTGGGGACTCAAACAATTTAAACATCATTCTTGGCCAGTGAAATGATGATGATGCTTAGAAACAATCAATTTCATTGTGTGCCAACCTGCCCCAAAAATAATGTGCCGACCAACCCTGAACCCATATTTTGGCTTGACGCTGCATTTAAAGAAAGCATGTTCAAGTTATCAAAAACTATACGTACTTTCAAATATTAAACTAAAGTGTGCATTTTATTTTGTTTAAATTAGTTAATCATCTGGTTTACTATAGTAAACTTTAAATAAAATAATTTCTACTGTTATAAAGATTTACCTATCAGGCAAAAAAAAATTGAACTGAACTGTTCATCACACTACTCCAACATTATGTTGATACAATGCTAACGATAGAATGATGAATAATCTGCCAATAATTCTAGCAGCTACTAAGTATGTGACAGCATGCCCCTATAGCCAACTAGCCCCAGTCTCCCTACTGTATAACATACAGTAAATATACAAGCCATAGTATTTACAAACTGCTAAAAGTTGTACGCCTGTTTAAATTTTAATTTCATTTTTAAAAATTACTATGCTAGAAACAATAAAGCACATCTCAATATGAGACAAGGTCACATGGTGCTTTGCTATGGGGAGCATCTTCTGTAAAAAAAACTATACATGTATATTGAAAAAAATCTATCCATGAGCAATCCTGGTTCACAATTTTTTTGGTGTAATGGTGCAGAACTTTGTCATTCCTCTGTACTGTCGTACACAGAGTTGACCCAGTTCTGCACAGCTGTTTTTTTCTTTTAGATTAATAAGGACGTAAATGTCATTACTTGGTTCACACCTCGCCGGGGCTGGGCCCTTTTTTCTCAGTCCCACCTCTTAACATAAAAAGTTCATCCTGATAACCTGCAACACTAGGGCAATGTGGTTGCATTTTTCTTTTGAATTTTGTTTTAATAACACATGAGTCATGTTTGACATTTCTACTGACTACAGGTCAATTGATGCAGTTTCTCATTTTAAATTAATGTCCAAACTTGCTGGTTATGGTCTGTTGGCAAGTTTACAATTGGATTAGGTCATTTCTAAGTGATAGAAAGCAGAGGATTGTTAATGATGGGTCTCAATCTGGGTGGGTTGGTGTTAAATTGGGGGTTTCTAAGGGTAGTGTGTCAGGTCATCTTCTGTTTCCAGTTTTCATTAATGACCTCAGCTGTGACAGCTATGACACGTTAATTTACAGGTCGGTACAAACACCCTCTACTGCAAATCACTAGAGGCAGACTTGTGTGGCGAGCCAGTCTGTATCCTTCTTTAAATAGACGGAGCAGACGAAATCCTGATGGTTGTCTGCTAGGCTGCTTATAGTAGTCAGCCAGGCAGACATCAAAATGGAGCCAGTAACTTGTGATCCTGCCAAAACCATAGAATGGGGGTAAACAACTCATACCTGTCTCTCCCTCCCTCTCTGACTCATACTTAAGTGGTGGATTGATACTCATGGGACCATGGTCACTTGGACCTGGTTGCACCTCGTAGGTGTACACAGGTTCTCCTTATTGAAGTCAATAGGTGAGAGGTCAGATGTTGGCACTGTCCACCCCCAGGGTTGCTTACTGGTTCGTCGGTTTTTCGTCTGGTGATTCTTGGCAAGGGAGACTCCATGTGGCCAGCGCTAACCAACAGAAGAGTGCGAAAGGAGCAGCTATTGCTAAGATCTCATTCCCTAAGGAGTCTCAAGTACGTGAGTTGGGAAAAAATTCACCAGCTGATTATGACGAACTGGATGGGTCGTTACACTTGAAGACAATTTAAAGTTGGTGTTTTTCATGGCAACTTTTCTTGAATCAAGGGAAATGAAGTGTGATGAGGGTAACACAAGGTAAAAATCCATTGACTTTTCCTTATGTTTTGAATAACAAACTTCTTCAGAATGTTAATTCGTATAAATACTTGGGGGTTACATTGACAAGCAATCCATCAAGGAAGCGGCATGTGATAATGTCACTAGCAAGGCAATGGAAATGCTTCGTTTTTGTCAACAATCATTGAGTACATGCTCTGAGCAAGTTAAAATTATTGCTTACAACTCTGTAGGGTTAACTTAAGCAGTGGAAATAAGCAAGATTTGTCTGTGGCACATATAAGTTTTTGATAGTGTTACTGAAATGCTAGTGGGGCTTCATTGGGATAGTTTAGCTCATCATGGATCAGAAATTAGTTTATGTATGTTTAAGAAAATTGTATTTGGTCAATTTCCCAATTTCCCATGTAAAGCATTGGATTTGGTATTTTCTAATGGATTGAATCCAATCCAAATCTTTATTGGCAAGTACCAAATCAAATCCAAATCCCAACATCTAAAATTTGACCAAATCAAAATTCAAATATAACAAAAAAAAATTCAAATCCAAATCCAATTTTCTTCTAATTTATTTTTGTTCAAATTTACATTTTATTTTCAATATTTTTATAATTCCTTTTAATGAAAAGCAGTTTTTCAAACACAGCTGCTTTTAGACTGTTATGGTGAGAGATGAAAATATGTCCAGCTGTTGAAAATGCTCTTTCTACAGATCCAGTTGAAACAGGAATGCAAAAAATTTCTTCAGCAATGCTTTGCAATGTCTTATATTTGGAAAAATAAAACAATTAACACATTTTAAAACAATAGCATTAAAGTTTACAATTTCTAACCTTTTTCCAGATGTTTTCCAATAGGTTAAGGGGCCTGATAACATCATCTGCAACTTCTTCATTTAAATAACTTCTAATTTCATCTTCGATTCCCGGCAATTTCTTTCTGGTCAGGGTCCAACTTCTTTGGACCCTCAGTCAGACAACCTACGGTGGGTCGCCCCAGGGTTTCCTCAAAAACCGGGCAGTTCCCACATGCAGGCAAGTCTGGCTGCCTCCTCTCTCAGCCATCTCCCACCAGGGCAGGGGCTCATTCAACGTAGCCTGGAGCGTTTCATGCCCAACTCTAGGGGAAAACCCACTAACCTCAAACACCCTCGGTCTCTGCGGACGGAAATTATATCGAGGTGGAGAAGGTCCTCCGTCTCAGAGTCAGTAGACTCCGAAGAAATGGATGGTGGCTTTGGCACCGGAGTCACATTACTCCCCGCTGAAGCCTCCTGTTTAGCATCCGTATCATCGCTGCCTGCATCGGAGGATGTTTCAGAGACACCAAGTTCATCTTCCTCCCTCACGGTGCAGGTGGGTACGTGTGGTTTCAAGTTGTCGACATGAAACCGGTCTCGCACTTTTTGACCATACCCATCTACGAATTCTACCTCGTAGACTAGGTCAGATTATTGCGAGCCAACCGTACCACGTTCAGCCTTATACGCTAAACTCCACTTCTTCACCTGGCCGAGCTTATTAGCTTGGTCCCTAATCCACACCTGTGCTCCAGGTGGGTATAGGGGCGACTGCACTTGGCCGTAGTCATACTGCTCCTTTTGCCTCCTCTGACCAGCGGTCAATCACTGATGCGCCTGCTCCTCCATGGCTTGCTGGTCAGGCAAGTTGCAGATCGGACCATCTGGAATGAGTTTGTCAATCACCATCCAAGGCTGATACGGAGAGACCTGTGTACTCTCCTGCACATCTGTGTTATAAGCCCACATGGCGGGCCGTAATTTATCCCACCAATCATGCTGTTCCTTGAGCAGATCAAGGTACCACTTGATGGTTTCCATTATGGTCTTATTCATACGCTCCGTAAGCCCATTAGCTTGTGGATGGCATGTCGTAGTGAAGTGATGCGCTACATTGTAGCACTCCCGAAACTTCAGCAGGACCCAGGATCCGAGACAAGAGCTTTCGGTGTACCATGCACCAAAAGGATCTCGTCCTTCAAGAACTTTACACACAAGCGGCCGTGGCCCTTCGCACCACTCTCGCCACACAGTACCAGGTGAAATAGTCAACCATGATTAGTACATAGGTGACTCCACCCACGTAGGCAGGAAACAGCCCAACGGAGTCCATTTCCCAGGTGTGAACTGGGTACTTCGGCACTATCGGTTTCAAAAATCCCTGACTTCTTGCGAACTGTCGCGCTCGTTGACACACCAAACATGACTTAACATATTCGGCAGTGTCTCACTTCATACCGATCCAGTAGAAGTGTTAGCGCAGTCTCTGGTAGGTCTTAAACATCCCGAAGTGACCAGCTTCGGGAGTGTCATGTGGCCTCCTCAAGCAGAAAGCCCTGCATTACACCTGAACTACCAAGACAGTTCGCAACGGATCCTGGATGGACCTGATTGCATACAACAAATCATCTGCCATTACAAACTGGACCCTGAGGGTCGAGTTGGGGTCGGTGGTAATCTTTTTCACCACTTTGGAGCACCAGCCATCGTCTGCCTGCTCATCAACCCAATCCACCTCCGAGCGGACTCGGTAAATCACCTCACCTACGTCAGACTCGACGTATTCAGGCAAAGAAAGGTCCGCACCATCACGCACCGGATACCGACTCAAAGCATCGGCATCCTCGTGGAGTGTCCTTATCTTATACTGAATCCTAAACCGGTACTCTTGCAGTTGCATCTGCCAACGCCCCAACCTGCATTGTAGGTTTGCAGGTGGTGATCCGTCACAATCACAAACTCCCGGTTGAAGAGGTAAGGACGGAATTTACCCATGGCAAACATAATCACCAAGCACTCCTGCTCGGTGACTGAGTACCGTGTTTCCGTTCCTTTCATAAGCCGGCTTGCGTAGGCAACTTCTGGTACACTATGACTCCCAAGCCGTACCCACTAGCGTCGGTATGGATCATTACCTAACCATGCAGATCATACATGGTAAGTACCGGCGCTTTGGTTAAAAATGCCTTTAACCGAGCAAACGCTAGTTTGCACTGTTCCGACCACTCGAAGGACGCATCCTTCTTGGTCAGTTCATGCAAATGTCTTGCCACTTTGGTGAACAAATCCTTGATGAATGTCCGATAGTTACCGGCCAATCCGAGAAAACTACGGATGCCTGTCACCGTTGTCGGAACATCGAACTAATGGACTGTACCTCTGGTGGTTGGGTTCACCGGGTGCGACATTTACTTGCCTTGCCTGGTACGGCCCACAAAAAGACCGTCTTTCCTAGGGATCTTTGGATATAGGGCGTGACGATGCCGAAGTCACTCTTGTCTTTTTCGTTGAGTTGCTAGAGGCTCCAGGCAGAGGGACTCAGGCTGTGTCTGAGTGCCTTCTGCTGGATACTTCTCTATTTTAGGAGTAC
Source organism: Brachycybe producta (assembly GCA_036925085.1). Taxonomy (NCBI): domain Eukaryota; kingdom Metazoa; phylum Arthropoda; class Diplopoda; order Playtdesmida; family Andrognathidae; genus Brachycybe; species Brachycybe producta. Next base: position 14,386,714 of record JAUPFP010000001.1, on the reverse strand, counting down.
AGAAACCCAATATGGTTCAAATACACAACACTTGCACAGGTTAATGTATAATAAAATGTTTTTTCTTTACTAACTCTTTGTTACATTCTTGATAACACTCTTTACATATTTATTTCACTCTAAGTCAGGTTTAATTCTCTAGAACTGACTGTCTAGAACTGAACTTATCCATTCTCACTCTAAACTTTGACTGTCCTCACACTCAAGTCTCAGGCTCACTGGTCCGGTCTCCTGGGAGGGGCAACTGTCACCTAAGGGCTTAATGATTGACCAACTGGGCCAATCATTGCGAACGACATCATCGAGACTGTAGTAGAACTGGCCATCCATTACGGTGGCCAGGTACTTTCAACCCTCCAGCCACACAGGCGCTAAACCTGGTATTGGCTGGAGCTTCTGGCTTGCACCAGGCTTCACTATGGTGACATGTTCCTTTTCATCAGGAAAGTCCCGTCTCAGGTGCCCCATTTGGTGGCACCCAAAACATGGGTCGACTCGCTGGAGTGAACCTCCTGATCCACGGTCCACATCCCGAGGCGTTGCCGCTGGCTGACCTCCACCAGAGCTCGCCTGCTTCCTTCCCTTCACACTCCTGGTCTTGGCCACTGCTTTGTCCGACTTGGACGGTGCAGCAGCCGTCGCATCCAACAGGTTTGAAGAGGAAACTTTGGCAGAGCTCCCAGAGTTAGCCGTGGCACCAGATGACTGGATGTTAGCCCGGTCCCCGGGCACCACCCGTGTACGGGCAGGTAATCTACCTGCCGTCAGCATGTCGGCTTCAACAAGCCATGCCTTATGGGCAAATGCCTCTACCGTCTCGGCCTGGCAACCGAACATTTGATCGGTGATTGCCGTCAGGAGCTTCCGTTTGAAACGAATGAGCCGACAGCTCTCGTTTTCGCCCGGACACACAAGATCCGACAGTTCAATGAACCGCCAATAGAACGCTTGTACAGACTCGTGACCACCCTGCTTTATTGTCTCGAACTCCGAGAAGCTGAAACGAGCCTGATTTCCCGAACTGAATCGGCTAACTAGCCCAGGTGAGGTCCGGAAGAGTTTCCACCAAAAAGGCGTAATAATTTTCGGCCGGACCATCCAGCAGGTACGTAAAAGTAGCTGCACCTGGACTCATCTGTCCAGCACTGAGCCCAAGCCTTCGCTTCGAACTTATGGAGGAAAGGCACCATATCCTCACTGACGTCGTAACGGACAAACGAGTGGACTGGGTTGAAAAACCCAAATGCCTGAACCTCCGTAGGACCCGCTGGAGCAGGCATCCAAGCAGCGGCACTAAACCTGCAAGGCGGCTTGCTCTGGTTCCCCGAAGTATCAGCTACGGACTCAACTACCAAGGGTAATGAAATTCGAACCCCCGAATGCTGTCCGGATGCTGGAGGAATTCCCCAGCTACTCTGCTTGGAATCGGCCGGGCTTCTTCCCGTGGAGGTGCCGGCCTCCCTTCGTGCGGTTTCCTGCTCAGGTGACAGTGAAAACTATGGAACATCTCTCAGTTCAATCACCGACCGTGACAACCGTCCTTCCAACCTAAGGACGTCGATCCCGTAAGCAATCTCCACGAGTTGCTGCTCGGAAAGCATAGCCAAAAAGGCCCGTCCCTCCCGTGCAGTTTCATGCAGGATTTCCACCAGCTCCCTAAGGAGTTGACCGCCATGTCGGACTGGACGGGCGGCGGTAGAAGCCTGGACAATCGGCCGTGGCCGCTCGCCATTTCCAGTGAGATCACCGTCGGATTCATTGTCTTCCAACGGAAATTCTCTGGGAAGAATGTCACCGCAGCGTTTCCACACTGTGACCCAATCATCCCGAAAATCACTATCCACGCTACCGCTCTGTACTACTGTTTCCAGTGGTATGCCGCCTTCTGCCCCAAGTGGCCAGTTGACGGTGCGTCTGCATAACTCTAGCCCCGTGTCCGTACCGATTTCCTGACCTTCCATCGGTAATTTCGGGGTTTGCTCCATTTTTCACCGTGTTTCCACAGTGAAATCCGGCGAAAACCACCAGAACACGAGATTTTATCGTCGAAAACGGTAAATTCACGGACCAAAGTCTGTAAAACATCGTAACGAAAGGATGGAACCGTGAAATACCGCGATATCATGGACCAAAGTCCATGTCCCATGGTAAAGAACGGTTAGAGTTCTTTCTTACCGGTTTCTACTACGGTCCCACGGACAACGGTCTGTGCCCCACGGTGTACTTCACGGTACAACGACTTTTACAACTTTCTACAGTGGTCTCACAGACCAAAGTCCGCACCCCATGGTGTAATTGCGGTAAAAACCTCTTCAACCACTTTCCACCATTATACAACGGACCAACGTCCGAAACCCATGGTGTAATCATGGTCGAAAACCACCATAACCACATTCCACCTTGGTACAACGGACCAATGTCCGAAACCCACAGTGTAATTGTGGTTAACCAGGTTTGCGAGGTTAACCCAACAGTTTCTGCCGCCATCCCACGGACCAAAGTCCGTGCCCAGGAGTGTACTACCATTGCATAAAAATTTGACTGTCGAAACGGTCAAATCCACGGTCTAAAACTGTGCAAGAGGCTGGGTACGAGTACCCGGCATCTCCACCAATTGTATGGACCCGACTGGTCTATCACAATACCTCGGGTACATTTCGTACCGTGCAAGAGAACTTTAACAAATTTTACCCAGACACCAGACTCCTAAACGGGGACGGGATCGTACCCGTAGCAGTCCTCTGCATGGTAATTTGGGAAACGCCGACTCCCTGGAGTCTTTCCCATTGGACACGACGGATGATCCGCCGCCACAATGGTGGGACCTCTCCCACCACGAGCCGACGTAAGTACTGGCCGAAACAAACCGGAAACGGACGGTGAAAACCCATAGTTTCCCCCACCCCATGGTACTCTCCAATAAATGACATTACACAGTATATATAGTTTAAATAAAAGGTGGTTTATTCAACTCACACATAAAATGAAGCAAATAGTGGTTCTTTCTCCACACAACTTGGCTGGGCAATCCCACCAGCCAAGCCCCCATGGAGAACACAAAGGCCCAAACAAAGAAGACAGATCCAAACACAAAATAATGGAGGCCACCCTGGCCTCTAGCATGGATGTTCACAAGTCTCAAGCCCACAACACACTGCCCAGATTCAATGGCTGACCAAGCCATTGAAACCTCCAGGCAACTCCACCTGGAGGGGACAGTGGTCACTTCTGACCTCTCACCCATTGACTCCAATGGTGAGAGGTCTGCTGGCACCAAAATGGCGTCCGACCCAACAGCCTACTATATGCTGCCAGGCAGATCACCATAGGGAGTTTGTCTACTTAATCAAAAATTTGATTGAGCAAACCAGGTTGCCACATAACTGTGAAATATTTGTGAAATAGCTATGAAAACCCCACCCCCAGAACGACCAACCCTGTCTCTATGGTTCACTGTGAACCCATCTGGAAATATTTCCCCATTATTAACAGTATCATCAAGCCATGACTGTACCATGAATTATATTGCAACCAGTCTCCTCAACTGCCGCAATGAACTCAGGAACTTTGTTTCATAGACTCTTACAGTTAACCATCATAACCTTTACATGTGAAGGTATAGCTGAAGTGGGTTTTCCTAAATGATTTACTTCATGGACAGTGTTTGAAGAAATAATACCTGAAACAAACGAACTATTGCTCCCAGCAACAAGTTGTGGCGCATTCATATTAGTATCAACCCCACCTGAAGTATTTGCACCTAAACCCCAAAACCTTAACCTAAAAAATGCTCAACAAAATCACATATCTTTTTACCCACAATCCCACCAGCCTTGTGATTAAAATGAACCCCATCCCTGCTCCAGGAACCCCCAAAATTTAGCATAGCTGCCCTCCAGTCTATTACATGGACCTTACTACATGCTTAAATTAATCTATCATTTACATAACGTGCCTTTAGAGTAACCATATCTTCCATATCCCACCTCTCAGGAATAGCACTAACTTTAACAGTAACTCTAGCCCTACAATGCAAAGTATGCTTTGCTAAGTCAGCTAGCTCATCTAAAACTTCCCCTCCAAATTGTCTACACACATCATTAGCCCCCACTTGCAGAACAACTAAGACCTCCTCTACTTTTTCCCTGCATACCATTTTCTTGATACATTCCTTAACATCTTTAATCTGAGCCCCTGGTAAACAAGTCATAGGTACATCAGGGGTTTACGATACCCTGGCGTAAGTTTATTGATCACCGAAAAACATACCTGTTCTCTCGGTGTTAGGCTTATTTGACTTTGAACTCATTTCCTCTTCATACTCCACAGTCGTACTTGTTCTCTCGGTGTTAGGCTTATTTGACTTAGAACTTATTTCCTCTTGCTACTTCACGGTCGTGCAATAGCACGATGCAATGAGTAGCATGCGGGTATCGAAGACCCAAAGACCGCATTATTATGCTGTATCGGTCAGTACAACATTTTTTTGGTCTTTGTTTATTTTAGTCCTGCTACTTCACGGTCGTGTAATAGCACGATTAGAGTAATAGCGTGGCGGTTTATGAATATACCCAATAACTGCCACATATGAATTGTATCTCTCTTAGCGGCCTTCATATAAAACAGGCTCAAGCCTCTTCACCACGACAAGGTGGAGATACATTAAAGAGGGACAGGACAGGACATCACAGGAAAAAACATGTGGTTTTCGAAGACCCAAGAACCGCATAAGAACCGTATTTTGCTGTATTCGGTCATTACAGCTTTTTTATTTTGGACTTAAAAGTATTTTTGTCCTGCTACTTCACAGTCGTGCATTAGCATGATGCTATGAGTAGCATGCGGTAGAGTCTTTTTGTCCTGCTACTTCACAGGTGTGCAATAGCACGATGAAATGAGTAGCATGCGGTTTTCGAAGACCCAAGAACCGCATAAGAACCGCATTTTGCTGTATTGGTCATTACAGCCACATATGAATTGTATCTCTCTCAGCGGCCTTTGTATAAAACAGGCTCGAGCCTCTTCACCATGACAAGGTGGAGATACATTGAAGAGGGACAGGACAGGACATCACAGGAAAAAACATGCAAGCAGGCACACATGCAAACACACCCCACAAATACCCCCAGTCATGCGTCCAACAAACACAAGCACTCACGAAGAGCCCGAAGAGCCGTAACGTATCGTTTGTATGGAAAACCGCGAAAGTGACTAGGACAAGCGTCAAAAGTTTTCTTTCGAGATCTCTTCATTTATGTAGATGCACGGCAGACACGAGAACACTGAAACACATGCAGGTTTTTTACCCACTTTACGATACAAGGGAATCCCGCGAAAGCGACTATGACGATCGTCAAAAGTTCGTTTCCGAGAGCTCCTCGTATCGTGGGTAGACGGACTGCTATCATCGGCGCTGTCTAGGTAGACAACAAAAGGCCGGAACAATCCCTCCCTGCTAGGATGTGTAATGCCTGACGACGTGCATGGTTGAGCATCTTCGATAATTGTGTTTTGCGTGCTCTTTTCACGGGATGTGGAGATGAGTTTGCGAATGAGAGCAGAGTCTTGTGCGGTCTGTTCCACGTTCGGTTGGCGGTACGAACGTTCTGCAGTGAGCTCTCGATGTTTCAAAGCTCTGCAGATCTTCTCTCGTTCTTGTTTTGACTTCCCCGCAATGGAAGTCTGGAGAGAGCGCCGCATACGGGTGACATGAACGGCACACCGTACTTTGCTGACATCCGCGAAAACTCCCGAGAAGGACTGTTCCATGCTGTTCCTACGGAATTGAAAAAGAAATTCTCGGTCTTCAGGTCATCAACCATTGGTCTGAGGAGATGGTAATATACCTCAAATATCAACGTCTGGTCTGATGTTAGGGAGATGCCCTGAGGACCCGTGGCATATGTCTTATGGTCGTGCACGAAGAACACATAGTCTCCTGACGCTGCTTTCCTGCGATCTAAGTATTCGCATAGGCAAAGATTAATTATGGCCGATTGCCGAATTCCGTACGATGCAATGACGAGCATTAAATAGCGTGTGATTATGCAATATTCGATAGCATTAAACCCGTTATCAAGAAGGCGCGTAAGTGAGTCGTTTACGTCCTACAGGAGTGCACGGTCGCTTACTAATGATGTAGACACGGCCACAGTTTGTTCGGTAAATGCGTCTTTAACCACGTCTTCGCTCTTCTTTGCACGGCTTTCGGCTTTCTGTACTTTCTTGGCCCGTGCCATGAATCGCTTCATTACTTGTCAACGTGCCAAGTCGTCGTACAAGAGGCGATCCGTGACCTGTGAATTGGTCGCAGTCGTCAGGTATCGAAGGTAAATTAGTAAGTTGCGGTAAAGACTTATGATGGTGCTTGCTTTCGTGCCAACACATGTGAGTCGTAGTGCATAATTTTGTACCTGGTTGGTGTGTATCATGAGGCTCGGCACTGGTGTGTCGTGTTTGCCGCCTGTTGAGATGTTAACATGATACAACACCCTTGAAACCAGCCTTGCGTATGTGAGCCGATGCGCACGGGCTCGATAGATCTTCTCTGTCTCCATGTGATTAATAAAATCCGTAAAGAACGACAGGTTGTAGCGCATGGTTAGATTTTCCGCTTGCATCTTGGCAAGTACAGATCCCACACGATAGTTCTTGCGAGGAAACACTACCGGCGAAGCACCATCATCGTCTTCCATACCGAATTCGCCTTCGTCTATGAGCTTTTTGTCAACGACGTCTGGGTTGTCACCCAATGTGCTCTGCTCCCACACAGAAGTAAGGTTTACGAAGCGTGAACCAACATCATATATGCATTTCATGAGGCCTTGTCGCACGATAGAGTTATTAATGAGTGGCCCAAACCACCTTTTTACAAGTCCCCAATCAAGTGGTGGTGGACTGTTTTTAAATTTGTTCTTCGCCGCTTCGTTTATGTCGTTACGCTCTTCTACTGTCTTGTCTTTGTGATAAGTGTCTAAGTGTCTTTTAAGATGGCCATGGGTAGGGACATGGCAGAGCTGACAATTAAAGTTTCTGCGACTCGTGGTTTTCTTCTTCTGTGGGTCACAGGGCACGTTAGGCAACGCCTTTCCTTCATCAATTTTTTCATGCACGTCGCCATGAATATTTGTTTCGCCGTTTGCGTCTGTGTCTTTGAGATCGTTATTTATAGTCGCCTTCCTCGACTTGTTGCGTCTACCCATTTTAATATACGCTTCGTATTAGTGGGTCACTGAAACGACAAAAGCAACACACATTTTTAGTAGCGATTCGGTACATTCCGCATTGACTGCAGAATGCCCAAATGAATCTATTATTATTCACAGACGGACGGCACACAAAGCAAACAAACTTATATAGGAAAGGAAAGAATAAGGCCGCGGAAGAAAAAAATTTTATCCACAAGTTCAGGGAAAAGTCTCTATGTTCGCTGAAACAATAACATCTCAGTGACAAACAAGAGATTTCTCAACAAGCCCACTTGCCACGTCAAGGCTGGATACACGAGTGGGTGGAAGGAAATAGAAGATAGGATGAGGGTCAGTGAGCACAAAAACGGCCCACGGTTAGTCAGATAACGGTACCCATGTAACGAGTACAATAATTGAGTTATCCCTGTTTGAATTTGCCGCTCGTTTTGCAAGAAGGCGGAAAAAGCGCCCATAGGCGGCACTTCTTTGCAACATTTTCGTTTAGTTATCCCTGTTTGATTTGCTGCTCATTTTTCAAAAAAGGCAGAAAATGTGCCCATAGGCAGAGCATCATCGCAAAGTTTTCATTTAGTTATCTCTGTTTTAATTGCCACTTACAATGAAAAAAGGCTGAAAATGCGCCCATAGGCGGCAAATATTTGCAATGATTTCATTTAGTTATCCCTGTTTGAATTGCCGCCTATTTCGAAAAAAGGCGAAAAAAGCGCCCGTAAGCGGCACATTTTTGCAACATTTTCGTTCAGTTATCCCTGTTTGAATTGCCCGCTCGTTTTAAAAATAAAGGTGGCAAATGTACACGTGCACCCTTAAGCAACAGCAGCTTAGTGCACTCAAAGCACGGTGATGGCTTCTCTCGTGGTGTTGCGTGTAACTACACAAGATAAGCTTGGCCAAAAGTGTGTCTACGTTCCGTGTTAAACGTAAAACCCACACTGGACTAAGTCGATAGGCTTTAAGCCTAACATTTTTTGACAACGAAGTCTTTTCCGACTTGTGCCCCAAAAATGGTTGAAGTAACTCCATAATATGACGAGAGTAACTCCTTACCAAGACAGGCACCTGGTCACATTTGACCAAATTCGGCCCACTTTTGACTACGGCTGGTCAAAAGTGGTCACGACCCTCGTATATTTTTGGCCGACAATTCGACGAAAACAGGCGGCAGGCGAAACTTCCGAGGCAATTAAGCAACACTTACTTTTCTTCTATTTTCACCCACCACCCACTTATCAAGCCATTTGACATTACTATCACCTACAAACAATTATCACCCGACTTCATAGGAGGTCTACCAGGGCAACAAACACTGCCTGAACTGAACAGTGGTAGCAGCCGTATCTCTGGGGAGACTGGGCAGACTCCGGACTTTCCACAGCCTCTGCCACTGGGGAATCAACTGATTCCACGGTGGCGTCAGCCATTTCTGGTCCGCCAGATGATGGGGAGCATTCCGATCCCGACTCGAACAGCCTTGTATCCCCAGGATGCAGCGGGCTGAGGGAGGGGGACCGTTGGCCACTCCCGTTGCCTTCCTCCTTTTCCTTCTCCATGGTGAACCTGTTACAAAGGAAACAAACCATTAAAAACGTGTTTTCACCGTGGAAAAGTGAATTCCACGTGCTTTAACCGTGCGAACTCCCATTTTCACCGTCCAAAGTCGGTAAACCACGGTAAAAACATTGGTTACCCGCATTTGGACAGTGAAAACACCCTTTCACCGAGTTCCGACAGTTAGAAAGGGCATTGCACGGACTTCTACCGTGCGAAATGCCGTTATCACCGTTTAAAGTCGGCAATTCACGGTCAGTACGAGCTCCAGGCTGCACAGTTTCCTCCCCTGCAGGAAACTCCAGCCAGGATTCCGCTTGATACAGGGGAACCTCCTGTCGGTCGTGGTGTCACTCCGATTGTGAGCACCACTACAGCTGCTGGCCAGCAGCGAATTGCCAAGAGGTAGGCAATGCAGTCTGCCAAGGCACCAGTCAATGGTGCGGTAGACAAAACTGCTGGTGGTAAGAGTCAGCCGACTCTTACACCGAAGGGGAAGCCTCTCGTTTGGGATGGTCGAGAGAGGTTCGTCTTTAGACAACCTTCTTCGACTGCAGGTTCGGCTAATGGTGCTTCACTGAAGCAGAGTACGGCTCCGGCCGGAAAAACTTTCGGAAAAAAAGTCCAATAGGGCAAAAAGGGCTCACCACCCGCCTAAGCCTGATCGGCCCGGTAAGTCGTTGAGCTCAGCTAAGTCAGGCTCAATGCACAGTGAACACCCCTTCCACATTAAGAAGGATCGTAAAAAGTCCAGGCATGAGAGGAAGGGGTGTCCGACACCCTCCACAAGTAAGCACCAGGGAGCTAAAAGTGGAAATGCTGTGGCAGAAAAGGAATCCCAGCATGGTAATGCAACCATGTCGGCCGGGAATCAGCCGGTCCATACCCATTTCGTAGAGGCAGCATGGATGGTGACATTGTGGTCAGCATGCCTCCATCATCCCTGAAGGTGGATGCGGTATCGATTCAGAGAGTTCGATCAGTGGGAACCCTCCATCGGGTGACTTTGCCCTTACCTATGGTTGTAGGAACTGTGATGGGAGGAGTTAGTGTTCTCCCAAAATGTGATCCCATGACCCCCAGTGGGGGTACACCCTTCTTTCCGGTCCACAATGGCAGGAACTTTGAGACCCTAGGACCAGAAATGTCGACCTCTTCTAGGCCCTGTATTCAGATGCAGAGGTTTATCTCAATAACGGACTTGGTCTGTGGCAGGACCAGCCAGGAATGTAGGGCTACCAATACTACGGCTATTACCGTCTGGAAGAGCCACTTCCAGAGCCATGGGTAGCTAGGCCACATTGTTGCATTCAGTTGTAGAGGCAACCATTTAGTAATGTGAATGTGATCAGACTAGATGCCGAGATAGTGCGGCTATCCTGGCATGCAGCCCCATTCATCCAACACTTGTTGGGATGCAACCTATTAGGTATGGCTGGACAGTATGTTACTTTGCCACTACCAGGCGGTTTCTCCGGTTGGAGAGCCTGCAGAAGCGGGTGTTGATGGTGGGAAAGCGGCTACCGGTGTGGTAACCGCTAATACCCCGGAACCCGGGTCTCCGGCTGTTCGAGACCTCCTAGATTGGTCTAGGGTGGTCGACGACAGTGAGGACGTCTCCTTAGGAGCGTCCTTAGTCATTGACACAGAGATGGAGGTCGAAACCACCGTTGATTCGGTGGTTGACGCCTCAAAGCAGTGGCAGAGTCGCAACTCCTCTTCAGAGGGCTCTTCGGAGTCTGATGGGAGTAGTTTGGCCTCCGAGGGAAAACCGTATGGGACGGGATCCCCCGGAGTTCTTCCCGCCGATCCAATGTCTTTGGAGGTCGTGGCTGTGTCCTTGGCCGAAGAAGAAGGCCGCTTGGATCGGTTAGATGAAGCTAGACGGGACATGGTCCAGGAAGGTGGCTTTCTGGTCGGGGACCGTTGATTCTTCATCGGGGAGATTTCCACCGTGCAGGTGAAGAAGGACAGTGCAAGGAAGCACAAGAAAAAGTCCGGAGCCACACGAATCACTGCCAGGGCCAAGGCTCTCGCAGAGAGAGAGAGAGGCAAAGCTTAAAGCCAAGGAGGAGGCGTTGAAAAAGTTCACGCCTGCTGCGGGGCTTCGAGCTGAGACTCTCGCCCGTCCTGACGGTTGTCCAGGGGCTGCCTGGCCAGAGAAGCCGGCTGCTGTATCGGGTCTGCCCGAGGCAGTAGCTGGTCACTCCGGCTGGCAGTAGGACAACCCGAAGAGGGACCGGCGAGCGGAGAAGAAGGCTACTCAGCTTCAAGTACCCGCTCCCGGTAAAATGGGGAAATCTGTGAGTGGTGGTGGTGGCAAGGGACAAAAGAGGTCCCGCCCTCACATCCCACCAGTGGCTGAAAGCTCAGGAGGCAAGAAGGCCAGGTCCTCAGGTCGAGGAAAGGCCTCCGAACCTCGGAAGCCCGAGAGCTTGGGAGACAAGCTCAAACGGCTTCAAGCTCAAACGGCGAGCTTGCACCGACAGATTGCTCGTGCGGTTGGTGCAAGTGAGCGGCAGGAGTTTGAGCGCCGGGCTGTGGAGTTCCCTCCCCTGCAGGGGATACCTGCCCGGAGCCCGCTCAAAACAGGGGAACCTCGTGTCGGGTCGTGGCGTCCCACCTATTGCGAGTGCCACGACCATCACTGGCCAGAAGCGAATCGCCAAGAGGGAGGCGATGCACGCTTCCAGTGCACCAGCCCATGGTGCGGAAGCCAAAGCTACTGGTGGCAAGAGTCAGCCGACTCTTGCACCGAAGGAGAAGCCTTTCTTTCGGGATGGTCGAGGAAGATTTGTTTCCAGACAATCATCCTCGGCCGTCACCTCGGCTATGGGTACTTCTGCGAAGAAGAGTACGGCTCCAGCCGGAAAACCTTCAAAGAAGGAGTCCGAAAAGGCGAAGGGGGCTAACCACCCGCCTAAGCCTGACCGGCCCAGTAAGTCGTCGGGGTCAGTTAAGTCTGACACGATGCATGGTCAACCTTCCTCTCACAGGAAGAAAAAAAAAGAAGAAGGACCATAAAAAGTCCAAGCGTGAGAGGAAGGGGAGTCCGACACCCTCCAGTAGTAGGCGCCAGGCGCCAGGCGCCGGCGTGCTCAGGCAAGCATGCCGGCCGGGAGTCAGCCGGTCCATACCCGTCCCATTGAGGCGGCGCGGATGGATGGTAGGTCGATGCGCGATGTTTTGGTCGGCACGTCTCCATCCTCCCCGAAGGTGGATGCGGTCTCCAACCTGCGGGTTCGAGCGGTGGGAACCCTGCACCGTGTGACTTTGCCCTCACCTAAGGGCGAATTAACCTCGGTGGCAGGAGTCAGTGTTCCCACAAGATGTGACCCCGTGACCCCCAGTGGGGGTACATCCTTCTCTCCAGTCCATGGCGGCGGGGTATTTGATACTCTAGGACCAGAAACGTCAACCTCCCCTAGGCCTGAGGCCGAGGGACGGCGTATTGGTGCATTGCCCCCGTATTCATATGCAGAGGTGTATCTGAATAACCGACTGGGTCTTTGGCAGGACCAGCCTGGAATGGAGGGTTGACAATACCACGGCTACTACCGTCTGGATGAGCCACTTCCAGAGCTGTGGGTAGCAAGGCTACCGCCGTACAACATGCGCCATGTGGTGGTGTTTGGTTGTTGAGGTTTTCCTGGAACTTTAGCAGGACTTTGCTGGAGAACTGGGATTCACAATCCGAGACAAGAGCTTTCGGTGTGCCATACACCAAAAGAATCTCGTCCTTCAAGATTTTCACAACACATGTGACCATGGCCCTTCGCACCACCCTTGCCACACCATACCGGGTAAAATAGTCAACCATAATTAGAAAATAGGTGACTCCACCCACGGAGGCAGGAAACAGCCCAACGAATTCCATTCATCAGGTGTGAACTGGGTACTTTGGCACAATGGGTTGCAGAAATCCCTGACTTATTGCGAACTGTCAGACTCATTGACACACCAAACACAACTTATGTAACGTCCCGCCGGACCGTTACAATACACGGTAAACAAAAACGTAAAAATGCTCTCACTTACCGGTGACCAAGCTCCGACGACGGGGACGGGACCGTACCTGTAGCCGCCTCTCCACATGGTGCACCCTTTGGGTGGTATTGGCGTGGAGTTCCCACGACGGTGACACAATGCCTCGCCGAAAATATCTAGGTGAAACGCCAGTTTCACCGCGGGCCGACACGATTGACCGGCCGAAAGAGGTCGGAAAGGACAGTGGAGTTTCCCCAAATGAGAAACCCACCCTCCCGCGGTAAACCCCCAAATAAATACACGACACAAAGCAAGTGATGACAAATAAAAGTGTTTTATTACACTTACGATGAATCGATAGATAAAAGGATGAATAATGCAGTGAGTATTTACAGAACTGGCTGGAAGATTTCTCCAGCCAGGCACTATACAAAAACAAAGGCCAACAAGGCAAAACAAAGACTACATGCCGGACAGTGGAGGTCAACCAGACCTCCACCCACAGGTCTAGTCACCAGAGCTGCCCACAACACACTGCCTCCAGGCAACTCCAGGCAACTCCACCTGGAGGGGACAGAGGTCACATCTGACCTCTCACCCATAGACTTCATGGTGAAAGGTCTGCTGGCACCAAAATGGCATCCGTCCCAACAGCCTACTGTAGCTGTCAGGCAGACCACCATAGGGAATTCATCTGCTCATCCCAAAAATTTAAAAATGAGCAGACCAGGTTGCCACACTTAACATATTCGGCAGTGTAGCTTTTTCAGACAGAAAACCCTGCATGACTTCGGAACTACCAAGACAGTTCGCAACTGATCCTGGATGGACCTGATGGCATACAACATCTTGCTTGCCACCACAAACTTGACCCGGAGGGTCTTTTGAGCACTTTGGAGCACCAGTTATCGACTGCCTGCTCCTTGACCCAATCCGCTCCCGAACGGATTCGGTAAATCACCTTACCTACGTTGGTTTCGATGTATTCAGGTAAAGAAAGGTTCTCTACATCATGCATAGAATACCGACTCAAAGCATCAGCATCCTTGTGGAGTGTCCCTTTCTTATACTGAAAATTAAACCGGTACTCTTGCAGTTGCATCTGCCAACGCCCCAACCTGCCTTGCAGGTTTTTTGTTGTCTGCAGATAACGAAGAGCATGGTGATCTGTCACGATTGTGGCAACCTAGTCTGCTCAATCAAATTGTTGATTGAGCAGACAAACTCCCTATGGTGATCTGCCTGACAGCATATAGTAGGCTGTTAAGTCGGACGCCATTTTGGTGCCAGCAGACCTCTCACCATTGGAGTCAATGGGTGAGAGGTCAGAAATGACCACTGTCCCCTCCAGGTGGAGTTGCCTGGAGGTTTCATTGGCTTGGTCAGCCATTGAATCTGGGCAGTGTGTTGTTGGCCAGTGACTGAGAAGGAGGTCAGGGTGGCCTCCAATGTTTGGATCTTTTTTTTTGTGTTCTTTTGTTTGTGCTTTGATTCTCCATGGGGGCTTGGCTGGTGGAATTGGCCCAGCCAAGTTGTGTGGAGAATAATATTACCACTGCCTTTCATTTGCATATTTTACCTGTAAGTAAATAAATACTTCATCTTTTATTCTACTTCCAGTGTTGTGTTTTATTGGGGAGTACCACAGGGAGGGTGTTGAAATCTATGAGTTTACACCGTCCATTTCCGGCCTATTGTTGGCCGGTACGTCGGCTCGTGGTGAGAGAGGTCTCACCCCGAGCCGACATAAGTACCGGCCGATTCTCGTCGTGGCGGCAGACTGTCCATCGTGTCCAGCGGGCGAGACTTTGGGGAGCCGACGTGGACCCACGTTACTGTGCAGAAGACTGCTACGGGTACGATCCCTTCTCCGTTTTGGAGTCTGATGTCCGGGTAAGTTTTGGTCAAGATTTTTGATGGTACAAAATTTATGCCGGGGTATTGTGACGGACCAGCTGGTCCGTCTGGAGCATTACAGTCTGATAGGCATTTTTCGAAACTCAAACAGACCTTGAAAGCATATAAATGCTGTTTTCTCAACGTCTGGCTTAGCCACCTGGACCTGCCAGTAACCACTAGCCAGGTCCAAGGTTGCGAAGAACTTTGCACCGGCCAACAAATCGAGCGCATCATCAATGCAAAGCAGCGGATACTGATTCAGCTTAGTCTGGGAGTTCAGTTTCTGGTAGTCCACACAAAAACAAAAGCCAATATCCTTCTTGCGAAGAAGCAAGATAGGGCGGTTTAACGAGAATTTCTCCTCGTCCTCCACGAGTCGATAGTAGAACTGGCCATCATGAATGGTGGCCAGGAACTTACGACCCTCCAGCCAAACTGGCGCAATGCCAGTGGTTGGCTGGAGGTTCTGACTCTCGTCAGGCACCACTCTGGTGACCCATCTGGTTACACCCGAAACAAGGACCTAGTCGCCGGAGTGAATCTCCTGTATGGTCAGCACTTCGAGGCGTTGCCGCCGGGTAACCTCCGCCAGAGCCTGCCGTCTTCTTCTTCTTGCCTCCGGTTTTGGCTCCTGCTTTGTCCGACCTGAACGGTGCAGTAGCCTTCGCACCCGTTTGGCTCGAAGGTGAAGCCCTGGCAGAGCTCCCAGAGCTAGCCGTGGTTCCGGAGGACTGAGCACTAGCCCTGTCCTGAGGAACCCCTCTAGTACGGTTACTTAATTTACCTACAAGAAGCAAACCGGCTTCAACCAGCCGTGCCTTTCGGGCATATGCTTCTACCGTACCGGCCTTGCAACCGATCAGTTGATCAGTGATGGCCGTCAGGAGTTTCCGTTTGAAGCGAATGAGCCTACAGCTCTCGTCTTCGCCCGGAGACACTCAGTTGGACAGTTCCAAGAACCGCCAGTAGAATGCCTGCACAGACTCGGTAGCCCCCTGTTTTATTGACTCAATTTCGCCCAAACAGAGGTGAGCCTGGTTACTTGTGCTGAAGCGGCTACGCATAGCGTTCTTCAGCTCAGTCCAGGTCAGGTCTGGAAGAGTTTCCACCAAAGTGGCGTAGTACTCCTCCGCCGGACCGTCCAGCAGAAACGTAAAGAAACTGCAACGGGACTCGTCCGTCCAGCGCTGAGCTCGGGCTTTCGCTTCGAACTTGCAGAGAAAAGGTGTCCAGTCCTCTCTGCCGTTGTAACGAGCAAATGAGTGGATCGGGTTAAAGAACCCGAACGCCTGAACCTCCGCTGAAAACGCTGGAGCGGGCGTCCAAGCAGTGGCGCTAACCCTGCGAGGCTGCTTGCTCCGGTTCCCCGAAATGTCAGACTCGGACTCAGCTTCCGAGGGTATCATCAACTGAACCCTCGGCTGCTGTCCGGGTGCATGAGGCACTCTCCGGCCAATCCCCCTAGGAGATGGCCTGGGTGCTTCCCGTGGAGGTACCAACCGGGGTTGTACCGGTGGCTCCTCCCTACGTGTGCCTTCACGCACGGGCGACAGTGAAAACCGAGGTTCCACCCTCGGCTCGATCGTCGACCTGGACAGTCGTCCTTCCAAACGAAGGACATCTATCCCGTAGGCAATCTCAATGAGTTGCTGCTCGGATAGCCCGGCCAAGAAGGCCCAGCCCTCACGTGCAGTCTCATCCGGGATTTCCACCATGTCCCGACAGGGTTGACCGCCCCGTCCAACCGGACGGGCGGCGGTGGAAACTTGGACATTCGGCCGTGGCCGATCGTCCTCCCCGATGAGATCACCATCGGACTCACTGTCTTCCAACGGGTATTCTCCCGGAAGAATGTCACGGCGGCGTTTCCGCACCGTGACCCAGTCCTCCGGGAAATCCCCGTCTATGCTACCGCTTCGTTCTTCTGTTTCCAGAGGATCTCCGCCTTCCGTCTCCCCAAGGGGACGGTCGACTACGCGGCCGCATAACTCTAAACCCGCATCCACACCAAGTTCCAGACCTCCCGTCGGTACTTTTGGGGCTGTCTCCATTTTTCACCGTAAACGAAAGGTAAAATCTGGACCCAGCCACCAGATAACGGGTTTCCACCGTCGAAAACGGTAAATACACGGACAAAAGTCCGTAAAATACCGTTACGAACGAATGGGACCGTGCGAAACTGCGCGGCCGCGTAACTCTAAACCCGCATCTGCACCAAGTCCCCGACCTCCCGTCGGTACTCTTGGGGCTGGCTCCATTTTTCACCGTAAAGGAACGGTAAAAGCTGGACAAAGCCTCCAGATATCGGGTTTCCACCGTCGAAAACGGTAAACTCACGGACAAAAGTCTGCAAAATACCGTTACGAACGAATGGGACCATGCGAAACCGCGGTATCATGGACAAACGTCCGTGTCCCACGGTGAGGAACGGTCAGAGTTTACCTTTACCGGTTTCTACCGCGGTATAACAGACAAAAGTCCGTTTCCCATGGTGTACTTCTCGGTAAAAGACCTTTCACCACTTTCTACCACGGATCAACGGACGAAAGTCCGTACACCACGGTGTACTTGCGGTAAAACACCGTACACCCCCGAAAACCACGGTACCACGGACCGTAGTCCGTGCCACACGGTAATTCGACGGTAAATTTACCGTTAACCACGGTACAACGGACCAAAGTCCTTTCCCCACAGTAAATAACGGTAAATTAACGGTGAACGACGGTAGATTTACCGTTCACCACGGTACAACGAACCGAAGTCCGTTCCCCACGGTGAGCAACGGCAAATCGACAGTGAACCGGTGATTTCTGCCGCTGTCCCACGCACCAAAGTCCGCGCCCAGTGGCGTACTCTCACCGCACGGTGATTCGACCGACTAAACGGTCGAATACACGGTAAATCACCGTGCGAGAGGCGGGGTACAGGTACCCGGCGCCTCCACCATTTGTAACGTCCCGCCGGATTGTTACAATAACCCCGGTGAATTCACCCCCAAAACAGACATAAAACTTACTGCTTACCGGCTCCTTACGGGGACGGGACCGTACCCGTAGCCATCTCTCACACAGTGTTCTTTTCGGGAATTGTCGGCTCCAGGAGCCAACCACGACGTACACGACGAAAAACCACGCCGAGAATATCGCGGTAGAACAGCGGTTCTACCGCGAGCCGACACAAGTACCGGCCGAAACACGACGGTGAAGATGGTGGTGTTGACCCCACTGGACAACCCACCCTCCGTGGTACTCCCCAAGTAAACAACACGACACAAAGCAAGTGATGATTAAAAGTGTTTTATTTACACTTACGATGTAAAAAAGATGAAGGCAGTGATAATTATATACACTACTTGGCTGGGTAACTTCACCCAGCCAAGGAAATGATATCAAGAAAAGGCCACCAGGCCAAAGGCAACAGACCAAAAACGCCGGACAGTGGAGGTCTCCCAGACCTCCACCCACAGGTCTAGTCCAACTTGAAGCCTACAACCAACTGCCCAGATCCTGTGGTTGACTAGGCCACAGGAAACCTCCAGGCAACTCCACCTGGAGGGGACAGAGGTCACATCTGACCTCTCACCCATAGACTTCATGGTGAGAGGTCTGCTATCACCAAAATGGCGTCCGACCTAACAGCCTACTGTAGCTGTCAGGCAGACCACCATAGGGAAATTCGTCTGCTCATTCAAAATTTAAAAATTGAGCAGACCAGGTTGCCACAGCATTTCCATTGTTTTTTCCTTCTCTGTATTTAATTTCAAAGTTGTATTGTTGTAACTGAAGGGCCCATCTAGTTAACATAGCCTTATCCTTCTTCATGGTCATAAGATATTGTAAGGGTTTATGGTCTGTTATTAAAGTAAATGGTCTACCCATTAAGTAGTACCTAAAATAATTCACACCATATACGCATGCTAGTGCTTCCTTCCAGGTGGTAGAATAATTTTGTTCAGCTGGGTTTAGTTTTCTGCTAGCATATGAAATTGGATGTAAGCATCCATTTACCTTTTGCTCCAAAATGGCACCAATTGCAAAGTTACTGGCATCTGTTGTTAGATAAAATGGCTGATTGAAATCAGGCATTACCAGAACAGGAGAGGAAGTTAAACTTTCTTTAAGGATACGAAAGCTTTGCTCACATTCATTAGTCCAATGAAAGAGAACATCCTTTCCCAGCAACTTTGTTAGAGGTGCTGCTACCTTGGCACAATCAGGAATGAATCTCCTGTAAAAATTTACCAGACCAAGAAAACTTTGTATTTTCTTCACATTGTGGGGCCTGGGAAATTTTTCTATTTAACTTCTATCTTGTTTGGGCCAGGTTTCATGAATCCCTGTTTAAATGTGTGTCCCAAGTAATTTATTTCGGTTTTTAGAAAAATACACTTTGAGGGTTTTGCCTTCAAATTTGCTTCCCTTAGTCTTTGAAATATCTTTCTAAGTCTGTCAAAGTGTTCCTCAATGATGTTGCTGTAAATTATTATGTCATTCATATATACAAAGCAGATTTTTCCCTTGAAATCTTTCAGAACATCATCCATTAGCCTTTGATACACATTTGGGGATGTTTTCAACCCTATTGGTGATCTAACAAACTCATAATGACCTGAAGTTGTACTGAACCCTAACTTATGTTGGTCATTTTCTCTACTGGGATTTGGTGAAATCCACTGGCTAGATCTAGAGTAGAAAAGTATATAGCTTTGCCTAATTGATTGCTAACACTGATGAGTTCAGGTAGAGGATATTTATCCCCAATCACCTTTTTATTCAAGGCCCAAAAGTCAACTACTAAGCGGTGACTTCCATCAGGTTTTCCTACCAACATGCAAGGAGCACTGTAAGGACCCACTGAGAGCTTTATAATGTTGGCCTCAAGCAACTCATCTATTTTCTCCTGCAAAATTGCCTCCTGTTTTTGAGGTACCTTATACGGCCTAATGTAAACAGGAGCTAGATCTGTCAAATGGATTTCCTGTGTTACCCTGTTTGTTGGTTGTAGATCTTTTAGACTGCATGCGAAAATGTCTGAATAGCTAGTTAGGAGTTGTTGCAATTTATCTTGATGCCTCTCTCCTGTTTTATTTAAAACATCAGCAACCCATTGTAGGTTTCTTGGCCGTGTTTGAACAGAATTTAAGATTTGTATGGCTTCTCCCTTCCTATAAATTTGTATCTCCTTTCCTTTGTAGAAAATGGAATCATTTGTTGGATCGTATTTAAGACCCAAATGTTTAATTGCATTTATACCAAAAATTATTTGGTATTTAGGAGAAAGATCCTTTTCGCTTACATACATAATGACTTTTTCGGTCTTCTGTTTATTCAGCTTTAGAGGAAACAGATACAAACCCATAGTAGGAAAGGGTTCACCATTAGCAGCAATAATTTCAACATTATCTCCTTTGTTTAGTTTTTCTAGTTGGGGGCCATATTTTTCATTTAACAACTTAAACATGGACCTAGAAATACTGATATAGCAGCTCCAGTATCATACAATATGTTTAGGTTGTGGCCCAGAATGCATGCAGAGAATATGGGACATGCGTGAGTTTTTTCTCTAATGTTGTTCACCATTTTGCATGATTTAAAATGTCTTCTCCATTTTTGACATGCAAGTTTACCTGAGGGAGTTTTTAGTTTCCCTGGCTTTGGTAGTTGGATGATCTCTGAAAGTTTCCATGCCCTGATTATTTCCCTATCTCTGAAAATTCGGCTGATGGTTATAATGTCTTTGAAAATTTCCCTGCTGATTATTCCTATTGGTATTTTGACAATATTTACTGGTATGACCTAGCCTATTACATGTATAACATCGTGTTGGAGGTCTGCTTTGCTGTGGTAGATTTGTGGGCATTCTACAATCTTTTGCAAAATGACCTGGTTTCTTACATTTAAAACATACATAGGTGTGTGGCTTTGGTGGTGCTTGACCTGCTGGAGATATGAATCCTTTCATATCTGAGTTAGGTTTATCAAGAGCCATGATTTTCTTCTTATAGTCTTCTTCTAGTCCTTTTATTCTTGTTTTGAGGTCTTCTATTTCTTTATCTTTCTCTACCTCAATTGTGTTTACTCCATATTTTGTCTGGGTAAGTTTATCATTTTCTTCCTCTGCCAACACTATTTGTATGGTTTCATCAAGATTTCTAGGGTTTCTAGACAGGACAAATCTCCGGAATTTAGGTAACAACCCTTTAATGATTTGGGCCTGTATCATACTATCTCTAGTACCAATTTGATCTCTGGTAGGAGTTCTTTCAATTACTGCCCTACCAAATGTGCGTACTTTGGAAATAAATTTTATGGCTGTTTCACCATGTCCCTGTTTAGCTTCAAAAAATTTCTGTAGGGTTATTTGCCTTGGCTCTGTTGGCTGAAATGTTTGTTTAATAAGAGATCTTAAATAAGATAGTGAGGTTATTTTTTTTACTTCTGGATGGTCTCTTAGAAAATCAGCTGCCAAACCTCGACACTTGGACCTGAAAATAATTACTTGGAATGCCTCATTCCATTCTGCCAGATGGGCAACATCCTCTAGATGATGAAAAAAATCTTCTGCAGTAGGACCTTTTTCATCTCCCGAAAAGCTCGGAATTAGTGAGGTGAAATTTAGATGAGCATTTGGCTGAGCCTGAGCCATGATGAAACAAGAGGTGTTTTATTTAAAAAGTATTATTGAGTTGGTCTTACTGGCCTATTACTAATTCTTGCAATATATTCTCTTTTTTGGGTTTTTGTCATGTAACTCAGTTCATTGGAATTTACAAATCTTCTGTACTTGGGAGCTGCTCGGGCCTCTTCTTCTAGTTTTCGGATATCTTCCTCAGTGTAGGTTTCATCCTCCCAGTTTTCAGAACAAGTAATGGCTTTTAGACTGAGTTCATCAATATAGGGTTCTACAACCTGAACTACCCCAAATTGTTCTTGAATTTCTTTATCCCAATCTTCTATAGGCGGTGGAAGGTTAAATACAGGCTGGCTTACCCAATTTTGAGAAGGCGAGGAGCTGGGGCAGACCGTTGGTAAATTTTGGGGGCTATACTGGCATCTCATATAATGACTGTTGTACTTGGTGGCTTTTATAAGAATGATTTTTCTTAAAAAGACATGGAATTAGATAGGGATCATTCATTATATACTAGTAAAATAAAAGAGTCAGAGTCAATTTGAATTAATTTAGTTCTTCCAAAAAAATTTAAAATCCTGTCGACTGCGCCATTTTGTTGGTTGTTTTCCGGCTGTATAGCTTTATTGTTGAAAATAACCAACTGAAGTTAATTTTGACTTAAGGTTCGGGGTCAATGAAGGCCCATAAAAATAAATAAATCAAATTGACTCAAATTTTATTTAAGTTAAAGAATATTTTATTTTAATCCATATAAAAATATAAATGGGGATTAACATGACCTTTGCCAAAATATTATAAAAGGATTATTATAGGAATTTTCTTAGGGTTAATCGATTAAACAAAAATATAATATTATAATAAGATTAACTTAAAAATTGGGTTTAAGAAATAACATATGTTTATAATGATATTTGAAAAAATGTGTAGAAAATGACAAATAAGGCTATGGGTAATATGACCATTAAAATGAAATAAAAATATAAAAAGCTAAATAATGTCAATAAAAAATAAAAATAATAGTAAAAGAAAATACATATAACACTTACATATAAAATGTAACCCACATATAGAAATCCATGATGATGTAGAATCCTCCACACTAGCCAAACTTATTTTCCTTTATCCTTCACTTTATTCCTCACTGGGAACCTTTGGAGCTACAGTACTCCTAACTTGGAAACCAATAAGTCCTACAGTACTCCAAAGTATGGAAACCGATAGTCACTACAGTACTCCAAATAATGGAAACCAATAGTTTCTACAGTACTCCAAAGTATGGAAACTTTTAGGCCTAACAGTACTCCAAAAGAAAGGAAACCTTCAGCACCACAGTACCCCAATTATAGACTGCAAAAAATCAGTTTAGCTATCCTTTCTCAAGGTAGTTAAGCAATATTTTGATTAAACACAGTCTGAACCACAGTACTCCAGTGATTTGGAAACCAGTGCTCAGACATATGTCTCCTTCAAATACTCTTACCTAGTAGAAGATTCACTGCTGAGAAGTCTCGAGTGTAGATGGCTGAAAAGCCAAAGTCCTAATAATTTTCTGAGCCAACTTGTGGCCATTTTATAGGAAATGGCCTCCATAGGCTTGCACTGGAGGCTTCCCATTGGTTAATGGTTAATTTACATAATTTGTAGACACATACATATTAAAATACATAAAGAACCATGCAAGATCTATGTTGGGGCATAGATTCTACATGTTTCTTCATCATACACATACAAAAAATTATTTTTTATTTTTACTTCCTGTCTGGGTTTTTTGTGTGAACTGGGCTGTTTTGGTCTTGTTTGTTTGGGTTGCTAGGTGGCCTAGGGCTGTGAGGGAGGAATTTTGTTTGTTTCCTCATTCTCCAGACAGTTCTCTTGTCTGGGTATTTTCAAGAGAAGAGGAAGGGGGATAAAAGTCAACAGGGGTTATATAATGAAGGTAAGTTAAGAAGCACAATGAATTTTAAGAAGAAGGATGGGTAATAAATGGGATTTTTTAAGTTTAAATAGTGGGAGAATTGTGTTTCTTTAAAAGTTTTTTTTTTTTTTGAGAGGGGAGCATTTTTGCTTTTAAAAATTTATGTTTAGCCTACAATATGTTTTGGATAGGCCTATTTCTTTCAAGTGGCGGTTTTTTCTTTTGTGTGTTTGTTTGGGTAAAAACAAAAAAGGGGGGAAAGAGGAGGAACTGGTTTATGTATTCTATGTCTACACAAAAATAAAAAATAAAAAGTTTGAGATTTTGTTACCTGAATTCTACAGGTAACAGTGCTACATCGTGCAGTGTATTCACTGCACATTCGAACTGATTTGGAGCATTTCAATACTTTCCACTTTTATAAGGAATCTTCGCATAATGAGGTGATGGTGGTGGTGGCATTGTTTTCGGGCAACCTTTTTTGTGCCCGAAATGGAGATGACACTATGTGCATTTGTTGATGAAGACTCTCCTGTGAGCAGGGCCGTCTTAGGGCATGTCGGGGTCCTTGGGCACACAAGAATTGGGGTCCCCGTTGGATAATAAAAATTAGAAAAAATTTAAAAATCTGATCTGGTGTTCTATTAACATTTCAATTTAGAATTGTTGACGGTAATTTACCTAAAAATAGAAAAAAATTTGAGCTCCTTTTTTTTGTGTAATCGAATATTTCGGGGCCCCTGTGAGGTGGGGGGCCCTGGACACGGGCCCTGTGTGCCCTTATAGTAAAGACGGTACTGCCTGTGAGGGGCCTGCACGTTGTGTTTCCACATCATTTGAACATGCTTGGTGTGTTTCAGGAGAGTCTTCATCCTTCATTGCACATTCATTTCGTGGGCATGATAATTCTGCATCTATATTTTGGGAAAGAAACAATGATTTAGAAGACATAATATTATTTTGTATGGTTTTATATTTTGTACGTTACTACTCTTATTTTCAATTTTTCTTAGGTGCCAAATACTATTGATGCATGGACTGAGATTCAAAAAGGATTTGAGACTAATTGGAACTTCCCGAAATGCTGTGTAGCCCTGGATGGAAAGCACAACATCAATCAACATCCTGCAAACAGCACCTCTTTGTTCTACAACTACAAGGGGACCTATAGTATTGTGTTGTTTGCAATGGTAGCTGGGGATTATTGCTTCTGGTAAATAGACATTGGTAATGATGGTCGTGCTAGTGAGAGTACTATATTTTTTGAAACCATACAGGCACAGAGGTCTTTCACTTGAGCAAAGAATCTTCAACTATCGGTTGTGGAGAACAAGACATGTTGCCGAGAATGCCTTCGGACTTTTGGCCTCTCGGTTACGGATTTCCAGTAGACCGATAGCTCTTAATGTTGATACCCCAGAAGTTTTAGTGAAAGCTACTTGTGGCCTTCACAACTGGCTGTGAATTACTTCATCAAGGACATATTTTACACCAGGATCTGTGGATGAAGAAGATTTAACCACAGGTGAGATCTACACTGGGACATGGTGAGATATATCAACTTTGGTGCAACCGGTTCGACGCCTCTACTCCTCAAATAACTACAAGAAGGATGGAGAGGATGTTCGCAAATGGTACACGCAAGAGTTTATGACACATTTGGCTGTACCATGGCAAATGAAGTTTGTACATCTTCATGGGAATGGTGATCAGAAAACGATGGCGACATCGACGATAACTAAAGTGTGATTGAGTTGTCATTATGAAAACAAAAAACTATTGTTACAATTTTCCAAACATTTTTTAATCAAAACATATAGGAGAAATGTTAAACTTTGTACATAGTTAAATACATAACCAAAACGTTGTAAAACACTTAAAACATACAATTATTATACAATAAATGTGAATTTCAATTGTGTATTACTTATTGATTTTTGTATTTGTATACCATGTTTCACTCTTTATTATCAGCCTAGGAATGTTGACAGGACATTTGTCGAGTTGCAAAAAACATAATTTAAACGGTGTTATACATATGGTATGTACCAGTCCACTTTCTGCCATCTCCAAATACACGACGTATGAAAGGAAAATAAACAGGCGCCAAGACTTGCAAAATATGCAGAAATGGCATAATTTAACCTTGTGGAGTTTAAATTATCTGCTACTAGCATGTAGAGGGTTCACACATGCTGGTAGCATGCTGGCAGCAGCAGGACGGGAGTCACATAACCAGCTGGTAGCTGCTAAAGTTGGACATGCTCAACTTCACCAGCCGCTGTTAATATCACTAGTGTGCTGGAGAAATCAGCTGCTGGTAGCAATTCACACTATGCTGCTAGAGGGCTACAACCAGCCAGCAGCAACCAGCAGCTGGTAAACCAGGCTAGTGTGAATTTGCCATTAGGAATGAAGTCTTTCACAGCATGACGGACAATGGCTAAATACCCTTCCATTGATCTTGATGACCTTATGTCCAACCTGATTGCAACATGTTTGGTGTTTTCGAAAACATTATGTAACAGTTGAGTAATTTATTGTTTTCATTTGAAATTAAGGTATCCCTCACTTTTTCATATGAAGGAATTTTATATCCAGGAACCTACAATAGTCACAAAACCAAGATCTATTTGGTTAATCATGTTATTAAGCTACCTTTCAATTATGAGAAAAATTATTTGCTTATTACATTGACAAAGTTTTTGAATCCATCTTTTTGGGTTGTTATTAATGGCATGAAGTCCATACATATCATCATTGTCAGTGCTTCTTCAATTTTTGAACTTGTTCTTGGTGGAATGTTTTTCACTAAATTATGAATGTGTTAAATGTTTAAATCCTTTTAATTATAGCAAAATAAAGTTTTCTTCAAAACTAATTTTAAAAACTGGATTTTGATTAATACCTTATTAACAGGGTTCATTTTATATTAAGAATTAGCAATAGGCTAGTTTATGTGCCATATTGGAAAATGGCAGCTATTGCTAGATTTTAATATCTCTAAAACTTTATAAAATAAATAAAACTTTATGTAATTCCCATAAAACATTTTCCAATACATAGATTTTGCCCTAAAATGTTTTGAGGCAAAACTTAGACTTTTATGCTAAAATGCATTGCACACAGTTTACTATATGTAATTTAAGATAATATTTTAAGAGAATGTGCAAAATATGTTGTCAATACAATTATAAAATATAAATAATAATGAAATGTAAGACCATTGGTATTGGAGATAGGCCAAAATGCCGACTTTACCCACTATACTCTTTGGTTAGAATTTATATATTTTTGAAGATTTTAGAAAATAGTATAGTATATATAAAATCCTAAGCAACTTTAATTTATTTTACAATTTCACTAAATTAACATGTGATAAATGTTAAGACAATTTGATTGTATATGTATTTTATTCTAAAAACTGGGCTATAAATATCGACCAAAATTCAATCTTTTTGTAATTAGTTTTGGATTATTAATTAGATAATAAAAATGAACATATAAGTACCTTTTTCAATGCAGTAATTAGATATCATTGGTGAGTTGTCCTCTTTCATGGTTAATTCAAAGGCAGCATAATGCTCTTCATGTTTACTTCTTAAGCCAAGTACAAACCGAAATCTTTGTTGCAACACATTGTTGCAGGGCTACTCCGATTCAATGTTGCGGGGCAGAATGGCAACGGACGCGATTCAGACCCGCAACATTGTTTCGTGTCCACACCTACACTCAGTTTCTCTTCATCCTTCTGGCTTTCACCATGTAAATATTACTAGCAGAAGCGGCCCTTGCAATATGGGCCTAAACGGTGAATCATAAAGAGGGGCAAATAAAGCACAAACGGTGGTGGGCACACAAGCTCTTCTCAGCTGAGAGCACATTCGGTTTAAGGCTTTTGGACACCCTGAAATTGGAAGATGGGGCAGGATTTCTAAATTTAACTTCTTTTACTTGCCTTTGTAGTATGAAGACCATAATTCCGACAAACACAATTTATTCAAAAAGTCCTCAATTAGTTTAACAATATTTTCAGTGGTCCACATCCTTTTGTAAGTCTAGTACTAGACTTAAAAAACGAAGTGGACCACTGAGAAAGACTCAAAGGGCTCAGTTTGGTTTTAATTATTAAAGACGTCTTTAAAAATTAAAAGCAAACAGCCCTTTGAGTCTTTGTTCATGTTCCAAACGACGTCCACACCATGAAATGTCCCGCAACAATGTTGAAATGTTTCCCATTTCGATGGAACTCAAAAAACATAAATCTGAGCTGACGCGATTCAGCTGAAGCCACAGTTTCATTACATAATTTGCTGACACATGTTGTTTACCTCGTTCAGCACAAGCACATTTTTTAAAAGAAATGTTTGGGTTTTCCACTTGAAATGTGTTTAGTGTAACAATGTAGAGCTCTTGTTACGGGGCTCAGGTTGTGAACTCTAGAGCGGCTACCGCTGTTTGTTAAGATGGTTTATACTACACTACCTGAGTCCACTGGTGCCGGAGGGGTCGTTCTCTTGGATATTTTGTGGTTTCGTAGCTGCTCTGAAAAGAATCATAAAGACAGGCGAGACGAATGCAGGTTCGTCATTACTTATTTAGTATGGCCAACCATTAAATACATAATAAACAGAGAATAGTTACTGTGGTGTGCTTTCGCCACTGGACCATTATATGAGTAGTTTCATAGTTTCGATAATCAGAGAATGGACCATGAGTGTCTCGAAACATGGTCTTTTATACCCAGAGCCTGTGTACACCTTTTCAAGGGTACCCATGCCCTGAGGAACATGCATCGACGGGTATCCATCCGCCGATACCGGAACCAGTGTTCCAGGAGCTTTGAGGTCTCCAAGAAGGAAGGAAGGGACGGAAATACGTCCCTCACATCCTCAGAAATCCCCAGGCTAGGGGAGGGACAGAAAGCTGAAATGCAGGATGTTACATTAGACTGTAGCACTTGTTTTTCTTCTAATTGTGAGAAATTTTCATTATAAACCTAACATTTTAAACCTAAAGTAGGCAGTACTAGGCACTAGGTAGTATTCACTGTATGCAGTTCTAATTCACACTGACAAAAACTAAACTGAAACTTCATTAAAGGGCCTAAGGGCCATATTTGGGTCACAAACAGGATGTAGCTACATCCTGTTCAAAGCAGTCACGCATGAAGTTAACATGACCTACATAAAAAAGAAATTCCTGAATCAATCTTTTCTTTTTTAAATCAACAAAAATATTTATTAAATCCAAATAAAATTTTCTACATTTTATTTAAAAACCAAATCAAATCCAAATCATTTTAGTTCAAATCAAAATCAAATCAAATCACTAAGTTTATTATGAAGATAAATCAAATCCATTCCATTTCACCCCAAATCCAAATCCCCAAATCCAATGCACTGATGGGAAGGGGTGACCACACAAAGAAAATAGAAAGATTTTTGCCAAGACTAACTTTTATTATTGGTCTGTTCTCCAAGGGTTATACGACAAGAGTTAAATTAATTCAAATTAAATGTTTCTAGGTGAATTAAACAGAATCCAGTTAAGGGCATGGACCAAGTAAAAATAGACTTTATTATTAATATTTTAAATTGGAATACTAAATGAATATTTTGTCAATAGTTTATATATTGTGATGGACCTTTTCCCCTGAAAGAATCTGCTTTAATTTGGTGATACAAGCAAGTTTTCACTCGTATCGATAGTGATTGGCTAGGTCACTAATTCTATCAGCCCGGGAGGACTAGGCCAATAGAATGTCTATTCATTGTCCTCGCTAGTCTCGTTAAAGACTCTCACAGTCTTGAGGTTCTTTTGTCTTCGTACTTTGGCAGACTTTCGTTCGTAAATTACCCTTGAAAATAGTGTTAAAATACTTAACTGACTTATCGTTGCAGATTTGCACCTGATTGCTGCTTGTAGTATCCCCCACACAGCATGATGATATGCAAAGGACATCCAATGGATGTATTCAACGTCCAGGCAATACATCCTGAGAATAACCATGAATATCCTTTCTACATTTAGTGCATGTCCACTGGATGTCCCAATGTCCCACTTGAGGAAGCACATATGACATCCAAGATGGATCTCCATTGGATGTCTATGCTGGATGTACATATGACATCTTCAAAAAACATTCTCAGGACACCCCAGATGGATGTCCATTGAATGTCTACTCTAGATATACATATGACATTATAAAAAACATTCACATTACATATATGACAAATGGTATGTGGATGTCCAATTGTCCATGTTGAGGATGTACATATGACGTCCTAACACTGAAAACACAAATGATGCCTAAAACAACTTTCATTTTCATGTAAGCTTATATATAAATATCTAACATGAAGGTGCATATGTGAGTGTAAATTGTCGAGACAAAACATTTGATACATGAATTTCGCACTACAGTAAAATTATTAAAATTATTATTCATTTATTTTCATATAAGAGTAAGAGCATAGATAAGTATAGTTACAACTTCCTACTAGGCTAGAAACAATTCTATGAGCATATGTATTAACATTCATTATCACTTGTGTTCATTCATTCAGTCCTTATTCTTCCTTGTTTCACATTCAAATCTTAAGTGCCAGTTAGTTTACTGTAACTTGCAAAAGGTTTAATGTCATGATTAATTTATGAACAAAAAAATCCCAAACTATTATTCTGCATTTCAGGATTAACACTAAAAAGAAATTTATATTACCTTAGAAAACTAGTGGTGTAACCCGTCATAAATAACGGGAGCAAAATTCACAGGCAATTGTGCCCAGCATTAGAATTTATTTTCCTCCACCCTTTTATGATGTCAGACCAAGTAACAAAAATAATTAGAAATTGATGACGTTCATAAAAGGGCTGAGCAAAAGAAATTCTAATGCTGGGCACAATTGCCTGTGATAAACTGTAGTTTAATTTTCCTACTATTATCCCCTCCCCTTTTTATATTTGAAAGAGCATGCACGTTGTTTGTTCCTTTTTTACTTCTTTCATTTCAATTTCAGTCACCCCCTCCCACTTTTTCCCCCTCCACGTTTAATTCTTCCCCCTTTTCTACACTTCCCAACCTTTTCCCCTCTCCTATTTAATATCATGGGGTTCTTGGATAGAGACATATAGCAACATATAGATGACCTTGATAAAAAAAGCGGTTCATTTAAGTTTATATGAATTCCAATGTGCTTCAAGGTTTTTGTCTTTGTTTGTACAGTGTTAGGTTAGACAGAAAGACGGGGCTTAATATATAGATATAATAGAACTTTAGACTAAACTTAGTTTGTTAGCAATTATTAGAGATAACATTATGATCTTAAATAATTGTTAACAGACCAAGCTTAGTCTAAAGTTCTATTTTCTAAATTAATATCAAATCTAAAATAATATCAACATGGAAATATTGTCTGTTTAAAGTTAATATACAAACATATAAGCCAGTTGTAAAACTCATTACCTTAAAATTGCTGTTAAGTGATTAAGATACCTCTTCTGGCTTCTAAAATAATTTCAAGCTTTTTTTAAGTTTTGTCTCCTGAATACAGTGGTGAAATCGGATTCCAATTTGGATAAGTATTTTTTGAGTTAGAGCGATTTTAGTTTAGGACGCCACTTCCTTTGTCTCCTTTTTCTTTGTTTCCTTTGTTGTGCGCGTTTTTTACACAAAACGCAACAAATTCCTTAATGTGACTCCGGTGCCAAAGCCACCGTCCATTTCTTCGGAGTCTACTGACTCTGAGGCGGAGGACCTTCTCAACCTCAATATAAACTTAGGTTATTTATAGAATATTGTAGATCTCAGCGAGCCTAACATGCTGGTGAAAGCAGAATCAAAATCAGACTTGTAGTTTCTGAGATATCTCATTTTCAAATCAAAACTCCACTTTAGGCCCAACAAGTTTTAAAAAAAGACGATTAACGTCGACGCTTTTTTCTTCTCTAAAATTATTAGGCTCTTTCTTGCTTTATTATCGTTTTAACTATGCCTCTTAAGACTTTGACCCCACCTGGTGCTCCTTCCACTCGTTCATTGCAGGCATCCCGTGATATTGCCTGTTTGTGGAAGGAGGTTGCTGAGTTGAAGGAATTGTTCCTTCAGCATTGCAATGCTCTCCCTACAGTGACTCACAAGATTGCATGCCAGACAAGTGATGTTGTGCCTGGCATTTCATACAACGTATCTGTAGAGACTGACTTGGTAGTTAAGAATCAGGCAGCCCATACAGGAAACGAATGGATGGTGGTCAAAGGCAAAGGATCTCGGCCACAGAAAAAAAGCTTTGCCAGTGTCGTGGCTAATGGTAGTTCTGCTACCATGGGTGGTAACCGATTTGGTGTGCTGTCTGAGGTTAAGGATATTTCTGTCTCAACGTCCACTAATTATAGCCCGCAAACTGGTGAGCCTATCGATGTGCACCTCATTGGTGACAGTATCGTTCGAGGTGTTAGGGTCGGCAAAACTAGGAAGTCAACTACGTGGTGCTATCCAGGCACGCGTGTTGAGCATTTAACTACTCGAGTTAAGGCAGTGCTGAACAAAGCTAGCCTTAACCTGTTGTAGTTGTGCATGCCGGCACTAATAATCTCAAGATGAATGCGCCAAAGGGGATAGCTGAGAGACTTAAACACTTTTCTAGAGAGGTAAAACGCATCAGACCTCGTGCAAGGAATGTGATTTCTACTGTCCTGCTACGGTTTGAGCGTGATGCTAGGGGTTCTTTTTATTCAAACCCTGCAGTTCAGCAGATTTCACAAGAGTTATCTCTTCTCTGTCGTTGTGCTTGTTATTCATTTGCGGATGCTTCTCGGGAGCTTCTTAAAGCACCTGATAAGTATTATCTGCGTGATGGCCTTCACTTGACTGCAGCCGGTAAGGATGTATTGAGCTCTGTTCTCTGGAAATCTGTTTGTAGTCAAGTCCAGAGAAACTTCTAATCTCTAAATGCCCTGATTATAGGAAGAAATCAAATCTAGTTACTGTACCTAAAATAATTATTCAAAAAGAAACCCAACTTTCTACCAAAAAAATTTCTTCTAAGACAGTTCCTCTGACCAAAAAAGAAAACAAGATTATAAATAAATCTTTAAAAATGTTAATAATCAATTGCAGAAGTATAAAAAATAAAGTAATTCAGTTTCGAGAAGCTATAGAAAGCTATAATCCCGACATTGTTTTTGGTAGTGAATCATGGCTAACTGAATATGTTTCATCCGCGGAGGTTTTCCCTCAACAATTTAACATATTCCGAAAAGATCGGAACTTAATCAAAGGTGGAGGGGTATTTCTAGCTATCAATAAAAACCTTACATCAAAAAGAGAACCTGCTTATGAACGTGATTGTGAGGTAGTTTGTTGTAGCATTTCACTTCATAATGGGAGAAAAATTTTCTTATTTTCATTCTATCGCCCACCTTCAAGTGACGAGGAGGAATTACTCCAATTTAGAAAATGTTTAGATTCCTTATTTTCTATCCACAAACATGCATCAGTTCTCATTGGTGGGGATTTTAACCTTCCAGAAATAAATTGGAAAAATTATACTGTTGACTCCCAGTGCTCTAGTAATAAATTAACAGATATACTGCTTGATAGTGTATGCACATATTCCCTGGATCAACTAGTGCAAACCCCTACACGCTGCACCAATACAACAGCTAATATCCTAGATTTAGTTTTTACAAACACCCCAGAAAATGCCAAATCAATTGAAATTGCTGATGGCATAAGCGATCACAAAATGATTTACTTAGAATTTGCCACTCAATTCGAAAAACTCCAATCAGCTCCCCGAAAAGTCCTACAGTACAATAAAGCTTATTGGGCTAATTTTAAGCTCTTTGTAACAAATGAACTGAAAAATAAAAGTGGACTATCAAAAGATGTAAACCAACAGTGGTCATTGTTTGTCAGTGTCATTTCTAATGGCAAAAATAAATTCATCCCATTCAAAAATGTAAAATCAAGCTTGGAACCAATTTGGTACACCACTGAGATACGCCGCACTCTTCGTAAACAACGCAAATTTAGATCTAAAATGAAGACTAAAATGAATGATACTATTAAATTGCAGTTTAATTCCCAGTGATGTGAAAAGCTTGCTTAAAAAAGAACACTTAAACTTTACTAATAATGTCTTAGGGGCATCACTCCATAAAAATCCCAAGTTGTTCTGGAAATATGTAAAAAATCTCAACAAAATGCAAAATAATATAACTTCAATTATAACACCACTTGGTGAAGTGTGTACTGACAAACAGGTTATTGCAAGCACACTTAACGATTATTTCCAAAGTGTCTTTCATGCTAATGATGGCAATGAGGAACCACAACTTGGCACCTTATCTCATGTCATGCCTGATATAATCATAAACTCCACTGGATTACAAAATTTGCTTTGTAATCTAGATGTTAATAAATCAGCTGGTCCAGATGAAATCTTGCCAAGATTGATAAAGGAGCTGGCCACAGAAGTTAGCCCTTTTTTAAGTAAACTTTTCCAAGATTCCCTTGATAGTGGTATACTGCCTATGGCATGGAGGCAAGCAAATATCTGCCCAATTCTTAAAACAGGAGATAAAAATTGTCCAAAGAACTATAGACCCATTTCTCTGATCTCCATTGTTTGTAAAACTCTCGAGCATATAATTTATTCTAATACAATCAAGCATTTAAAAAACCATAAATTAATTCATGAAAATCAGCATGGTTTTCGAAAAGGCAGATCATGTGATACCCAGCTAGCACTATTCATTCAAGACATACAATCTGGCTTGGATAGTAAGGGCGAATTTGACTTGGTATGTTTAGATTTTGCAAAAGCATTTGATACAGTGAAGCATTAACTACTAATTAAAAGAATGATGACTTTTAACTTAAATAACCAAGTAATTTCGTGGACATCATCATTCTTATCAAATAGACAACAGCGAGTCCAAATTGATGGTGCTGTGTCAGACTGGGCTAAAGTAACATCTGGTGTATCTCAGGGTAGCACTCTTGGACCACTGCTTTTCCTTCTGTTCATAAACGATCTGACAGACAGATGCAACAGTACGATGCAATTGTTTGCAGATGATGCTGTTGTTTACAGGAGGATTAGGGATAATGAGGATAGTGATGTCCTCCAAAGAGATCTAGACAGTGTTGAAGAGTGGTGCTCTGAGTGGCATTTACAACTGAATAGGAGTAAATGCAATGTTAAGCGAGTTTCCCGAAAGCGAGAATCGTTCATTGCAGATTACACAATGGGAGATGTTCAGCTAACCCATGTTGATACCATCAAATGTCTTGGCTTAACCTTTAGAAGATCATATAACCAAAGCAGTTGCCAAAGCTAATCAAAGGCTGTGGTTTGTCCAACGCACCCTTAAACATTGTAAAGAAAATGTAAAGAAGGTCTGTTACTTTACCCTAGTTAGGCCTATCTTAGAATATTGTTCCCCAATTTGGAACCCATTTAGAAATAATCTAAAACAAGAAATAGAAATGGTGCAGCGTAGGGCTGAAAGATTTGTAAAGGGACGGTATGCGTATACTGACAGCGTATCGTCTATTCTCCAAGAGCTAGAATGGGAATCATTAGCAGGCCGAAGAAATGAGCAAAGCCTCGCTCTTCTGGGATGTTTGCTGTCTTGTGATAACATTACCTTGCTTAATGGTTTACTAACTAGAAATCCTCGTAAAGGTAGATTTGGGCATTCAAAAACTTTCAAAGAATTAATGGCTAGGACTGATGCATATTTTTGGTCTTTTCTTACTAATGTTATTATACTATGAAATTCTCTTCCTGTGAATAGTTCTTTGTTAGGACGATTTCAATTTCATGATGATGTCTTATTTTTAAATAATGACAATCAGTCGTGATTGGGAGCAATCCCTCCCTGCCACATGGCTTTCGAGCTGATTGCAGGTGTATTTAATTGAATTGAATTGTTTTGAATTGAAAGACAGAATAACCAGAGTTTGGTTGGTGTTCACAGATTATTAAAATAACAACAAAAGGGAGAAAAACTAGCTAGCACAAAGAACTGACAATGTTCCGTTGAGCATTTTCCTTTAGCATAAATAATATTCTTATATAAAGTACTGTCTATTTCTTCTCGAAAATTCAATTATAAAAAATCGAACCGTAGTTTTCCTAAGTTCGATTTTTAAGATTTTCTACTGCCATTGGCCAAGCACATTGAGGTACCTGAATGTGCTTGGCCAACGTGTTTATAAATGCAAGGAATTTACAAATCATAGCACAATATGGGAAACAAAGGACTTAATAAAGAAACTGAAATAAAAATGAATAATGAATGTCAACTTACATATGAAATTAAGAGACTTTTTCCATGAACCATCACTACGCAACTCTGTTTAAAATGCTTCTTTTTTAAAGTTTTAAAAGTTTGCAAACTTTGAAGACACTTCTGTGCTCTTTTAGCAAACATACACCCTTTGATGATCCAACATTTCACAAGCCTTACCCAAACCCTCATTGCTTTTCCAAAACAGGATCATAGGGTAGTACAGGTGGTACTTTTGCCACCCACTTAATGAAAATTTCTTTTTACAATCCTATATTACTTTAGGCTATGGTCAAGTGAAATACATGTACATGTATATACACTATACTTGTATAAGCAGTTGCTATACATATCCATAAGACATCTTGTGGATATCTTCTAAAATGAATATTTAATATCCAGAAGATGTCCTTTAGCTATCACAACAATGTACACTTTTGATAATCACATTAGATGTCCTGTGGACATGCTGTGGTCCATACATAAAATTAGTGTAATATTTAAATCACTATGATATAAATAATTACTGGTACATATTTTATTATAATTTATAACCTTAATTTTTTGATGACATTAGTTTGATATCTTAAGAATTTCCAAATTATCCCAAGATGTCTAGGACTTATTGTGGACATAACAGGACGTCTTGTGGATATTTTGTGCTGTGTGGGCCGATTAGGTGTAGAGCTGCAACAGGATGAAGAATTGCACAGTCTGCGAAAATTAGCATTAATCAAAATAATAAAAATCACCACTGGTTTGTTTTAAATAGAAAAATAAGAAAATAAAACTTGGTTAGAACACAACACTTCGAAAAATAACGTTTCAAAATAATATCAAGAACGTAGCCAAAATTGGGCATAGGTTCAGTCTTTTAGGTCTCAACCCAGAAGCTACAACAAAATACAGAGCGTGGTTCAAAGTTCTAAACCCCAAAATAAACGGTGGGCCCAAAACGTTTCAATATTATATTAAAGTATTAACTCAATATTTTCAGACTAGTGGGGTAACCCATCATAAATGACGGGAGCAAAATTCACAAGCAATTGTGCCCAGCATTAGAATTTCTTTTCTTCCGCCCTTTTATGCCATCAGTCCAAGTAACAAACCCAACAACCCAATTCATAAAAGGGTGGAGCAAAAAAATTCTAGTTTAATTTTGCTACTAATATCCCCTCCCCTTTTTATATTTGAAAGAGAAAATGAGCATTTCAATTTCTCTGGTGTGCGCATGCGTGTCGTTTTTTCCTTTTTTACTCTTTTCATTTCAATTTCCGTCACCCCCTCCAACTTTTCTCTTCCCCCTCTACACTTTCCAACCTTTTCCCCTCTCCAATTTAATACCATGGGGTTCTTGGATGGGAAGGGTGCAACATATAGTTGACCTTGAGAAAAAAAAAACGGTTCATTTATTCATTTAAATTTATAAAAATTCTGACGTGGTTCAAGGGTTAAAACGTTACTCACATGAAAAGGAATCACAGACCTGGCTTAATATATATATATATATATATATATATATATATATATATATATATATATATATATATATATATATATATATATATATATATATATATATATATATATATATATATATATATATATATATATATATATATATATATATATATATATATATATATATATATATATATATATATATATATATATATATATATATATATATATATATATATATGTAACTAGTGGGGTAACCAGTCCCAAGTAGCACAAATTAGTTGGGCCGACATTGCTCATTTGTTGGTGTACTGTTGGTCCAACATTGTTTGAGAAAGTTGGTCCAATGTTGGGTTTGTCCAGGGTAGCCAACGTTGGCATGCAGTTGGATAAGTGTCATTTCTATCTGTTGGCACAACGTTGGTTGAAAGTTGTTTCCAATGTCATTAGTCATTATTTTTAAGAGTATTAATTAAAAACTAAAAAACTAAAAATGAGAATCTCAATTGCCCAAGCTGCCCTTATACATAAACTAATTAGTACTTACCAGACCCAGCAGGGATTCGATCTTGAGTCCTCCATGCCCACCAATGTACAGAGCCAGTCACTTAGCCACTAGGCCACAATGACATCTTATTTGGAGAGTGCCAAATTAGGCTTTATAAAAACTTATGAACTGTCCCTTTCTTTGTTAGAATTAGAAATTCCGTTCCATTTTAGAAAATTATCAATTAGTTATTCATATATTAATATTAATCTAATATTAGCATATCAATAACTAATTAAAAATAAAATTAACGAATTAAAAATAAAATAAAAGGTCAACTATATGTTGTACCGTTCCCATCCGAGAACCCCATGATATTAAATTAGAAAGGGGAAATTGTTGGACAGTGTAGAGGGGGAGATTAATTCATTTTTATTTCTAATAATTTGATTTCTATTTTTAATTAATTCATTTTTTATTTCTAAGGAGGTTCGCCAACAGTATGCTTTCAAACACCGTGCCAACGTTGGGAATACATCATTGGCTCAACGTTGGAAAAACAGCATTGGCCCAACGTTGAAACAACTGTGGTTGGCCAATGGTATGCTTTCCGAAGTCGGGCCAATGTTGGGAATACATCGTTGGCCCAATGTTGGAAAAACAGCATTGGCCCAACGTTGGCAATCACACCGTTGGCCAACCACAATTGGTTCGACATTGGGCCAACGTTGATTGCCGATGCCGACAAAATGCCAACAATACTGATGTTGGCCCAACGTTTGGCCAATGATTTGTGCTACCTGGGGTCATAAATGACGGAAGCAAAATTTACAGCCAATTGTGCCCAGCATTAGAATTTCTTTTCCTCTGCCCTTTTATAATGTCAGAACAAGTAACAAACCAATTAGAAATTGATGACGTTCATAAAAGGGAGGAGCAAAAAAAACAGCCTGTTATAAACTGTAGTTTAATTTTGCTACTATTATCCCCTCCCCTTTTTATATTTGAAAGAGAAAATTAGTTTTTCATTTTTTATGGTGTGCGCATGCGCATCGTTTGTTTCTTTTTTAATCTTTTCATTTCAATTTCAGTCACCCCCTCCCACTTTTTCTCCCTCCACGTTTCTCTCTCCCCTTTACATTTCCCAACCTTGTCCCCTCTCCAATTTAGTATCATGGGGTTCTTGGATGGGAAGGGTGCAACATATTGAGACGTTTGGGCCCGCCGCTTACTTTCGCTTTTTAGCACTTTCGTTTTTTTTGGGTTTTGCTGAAATTCGAATTTTCTGCCTTGCACAGCGCCGCCTGGTGGGAGAAATTGAGAGAAGAGAAAAAGAATGGAAACTGGAAGTTATCAATAGCTCCGCCTCTTCTGACCCGGAAATAGGACTTGGCAACCCCTCAGAACCACATGGGGACGCCTCCGCCATTTTGGACGCCAGTTTCAAATTTACTTCTACCAGAGAAGGACGCGAAAGTGAAGTTTCGCGATTTTTGAGTGTGTCACGCAACAAAAAGTTTAATTGTAAGAAAATGCCGCATTCTTCTGAAGAAGAGGCAAACAGCAGCGAGGCTATGGACCTTTCCGTCTTTTGGAACGAAAACAACATAATCTTCAGAGATGAAGAAGAGAAAGAAGCCGAGAATGGAGATGCCGCCATTAAAGAAAAGCCTTCTGGCAGCAATGCCCTGTCGTCCCAGAAAGATGAACCAGATTCAGGTAACTCTTTCAAGAAGCATCACAACAGAGAAAAGCATCACCCGAGGGTCATGCAATCATGATCCCGACACCCTTCACCGAAGAAGACCTTCGCCGGGACCAAGAGGCTTTGCCACTTTGACCAGCCATGGACGTCTTGAAGTCAAGAAGGAGAAGACGTCGTCACCGACCCAGCACCAACCTACCCCGGAACGAGTCCCGAGTCGCCTGGTGTTGGCAACCAGTGAGTCCTGAGACGTCCGAGGGAGCAGAATCGTCTCCGGACCAGTAGCGCGATTATTTTCATAAATTTCTAGTCGTATATAAAGTTAATTTGTTTTTCGTTTTCTAGAAATTGTATTTCATTTTCAAAGTCTGAATAATTCGATTTTATTTTTTAAAGCATTTTTTTTTGTTTGAATTACCTGTGATATCCCCTGGGTCTTGTAATTTAGATCCAGTCGGGGGCGGGGGATTTTTAAGAAAATTGTCTTCGGAAGAAGGGTACTTCCTGCTTAGTCGGGAGGAGTGAGATGTTTGGGCCCAACGCTTATTTTCGCTTTTTAGCACTCCTTCGTTTTGGGGTTTTTATAGCGTCACCCTGTATTTGTTTAGCTTCTGGGCCACTCGGTACTTTTGGAACCGACTGACCCAGATACTATATTTGATCTTGACCTTTTCGTTCCCCCTCATATTTACTTCCACATGAGTGGATTTATTGATTTTTAATTCGGTTTTGTTTTCGTTTTCTCCTGTTATCACCAAAGTGTGATAACAGGGGATGAATCGTGATTTTGGCCAAATAGATCAATCCGTTGATTGGCCTGTTTGGGCCAAAAGTTTAATTTAACCAATTGGAAATTTGTGCCCTGAGAATCCGACTTCTGGATTCTCAGGGTATATAAAGGGTTACATTTTAATGTTCGAGAGAGATTGTAAAAAGACCGAATCTATGCCCAATTTATGGCAAGATTCATAGCATTATTTTTCGGAAGCTCTTATTTTTATGTGTGTAAGTCCGAGAGATACAGAGACTAAAGATCCTCAAGACTGTGAAAGTCTTTAGCCAGAGACTAGTGAGGACGCTAAATAGACGTTATATTGGTCTAGTCCTCCCGGGCCAGTAGAATTAGTGACCTAGCCACTCACTATCAATACGAGTGTAAACTCGCTCGTATTAACTTAAAAGAGCAGATTCTACTAGTGGAAAAAGGTCTGTCACAATAGATAGATACCCATACAGACCTGGGATTAACTAATAAGTTGAATTCGACATATTGTAGAACATCTTTATTATTTAAATGTAATTAAACTATCATGTCTGTACTAGATATAAGGCTTTGCTCCCACTCTGAAACTGGTGCGTGAGGGGATGCTTCCCCTGAGTGAGTGTACCCCTGAGAAAATCTTCATGTACTCAATATTAAATATTTTATTAGATATTATAATTTATTATAACATTTTTTTTTATTTTGTTTAATTCATAAATCAAACAACTAACAGATTAAAAACTATATAAAACATTTTCAAAACAAATATCTAAATATTGGTGAAAAAGAGAAATTTAATGCAAGTCAAACAGAAAACCGCTGTTTTGAGTGTGTTAAACTAAACACGGCAAAACATAAACAAATAGAAAAACCTACTTCCAGTGACGTACCAAGATGGCGTCGGCTGTCTTTCGGGACGGAGCTTTCTTGTAATATGAGCACACCTTACATACTCTAAACAAGTAGATTCAAACTTTGCTTCCTCGGTAACTATGGCAACACTGCTGAAAAACATACGAAAGGGAAACTCGGCCAAAAATCTGTCTCGGAATTACTTCTGCGCATGTGCGGCGGTGCTTTATTCTTTTCGTACATGTACGGACAGAAACAAATAAAATTCAATATTGTATGGAAACTTCGCTACGGCGGTGAGTTCTTTTGTTGTTTTCTCTTACATTACTTGCACGATAGATCGGGAAATTTAACAAAAAAAAAATAATAATGATAAAATGATGTTTCATAGTCATGCGTTGTTTTTTTTAAATGTCCCTCGTTGTTGTGTTCGTTTGGGGTGTTTTATTCCGAAAGTTGCCGTAAGGCTGAAACTTTTAACAATGGAGATTTCGTTATAACGGTAAGTTCTTTACGGTTTTCTCATAAATTACTCGCATGATAATTCTCGAAATGTATAGTTAAAAGTCTGTAGTTTAATAATTAATCATTGTTTTATTAAATATTCTTCGTGGCTTTTTGTTCGTAATGTTTTATTCTGAAAGCAGACGTAACGGTTTGTGGTGCCCGTGCCCGTTGGTTGGAGGCTTGTAGCATGGTTGTTGTGTTTCCCACACGGCACATTGACGTCCGTTGGACATCCAATGGGTTTAGTCAATTGATTATCATGATATCCAGTGGACCTCTATGAATATCTCAATTGCCTTTATTAGATGTCCTGTGGACGTCCGTATGTCCCACCTATGGATGTTGTGGCAACCTGGTCTGCTCAATTTTTAAATTTTGAGTGAGCAGACGAATTTCCCTATGGTGGTCTGCCTGACAGCTACAGTAGGCTGTTAGGACGGACGCCATTTTGGTGCCAGCAGACCTCTCACCATGAAGTCTATGGGTGAGAGGTCAGATGTGACCTCTGTCCCCTCCAGGTGGAGTTGCCTGGATGTTTCCTGTGGCCTAGTCAACCACAGGATCTGGGCAGTGTGTTGTTGGCAGCTTCTGAGACTAGACCTGTGGGTGGAAGTCTGGGTGACCTCCACTGTCTGGCGTTTTTGGTCTGTTGGCTTTGCCTTTGGCCTTGTGGCCTTTTGTTTTTATATAATTCCCTTGGCTGGGTTAAGTTACCCAGCCAAGTTCTGTAAATATAATCATCACTACATCTGTCATCAAAGTGTAAATTAAACACTGTCATCGAATTTATACTTTGTGTCCGTGTCTATTTCTTTTGGGGAAGTACCGCAGAGGGTGGGTTGTCTGGTTTGGGATCAACGCCACCGTCTTTACCGACTTGTTTCGGCCGGTACGTGTGTCGGCTCGCGGTAGAACCAGTGTTCTACCGCGATATTCTCGGCATGGCGGCGTAGTTTTCGTCCATGTCCGTCGAGGGTGGCTCCGAGGAGCCGACACGTCTCCGGGAACACCGTGGGAGAGGCGGCTACGGGTACGGTCCCGTCCCCGTAAGGAGCCGGCAAGCGGTAAGTTTTACGTCCGTTTTGGGGTTGAATTTACCGGGGTATTGTAACGGTCCGGCAGGACGTTACAATGTAGATAGAACATCCATTATGGATGTTTGTGGATATCCAGTGTGCATGCCAGAGATGTAGGTGTAGGTAGAACATCCGTCATGGATGACTGTGGATATCCAATGTGCATGCTATGGTCCGTTACATACCTCGAGTAAATTTCGTACCGTCTGAAAGAACAAGAACAAACTTACCCGGACACAGACTCCGATTACGGAAACGGGATTGTACCCGTAGCAGTCTTCCGCACGGTAACGGGATTGTACCCGTAGCAGTCTTCCGCACGGTAACGATGGGTAGCGTTGACTCCCACGGAGTCTCCTTCGCCAGACACGACGGATGATCCGCTGCCACAACGAGAATATCGCGGTGGGACCTTTCTCACCACGAGCCGACGCAAGTGCCGGCCGACAATAGGCCGAAAAAGGATGGTGAATTCCCGCAGAAATCCCCCTCCCCGCGGTACTTCCCAATAAAGAACACAACACCAATGTATGGTTAAAATAAGAGTATGTTTATTCACTTACTCACAATGATAAAAGGCATTGTTATTACTCAATTCACACAACTTGGTTGGTTAAATCCAACCAGCAAAGCCCCCATCAATTAATATAATAAGGCCAACAGGCCAAAAGGCAAACCAAAACAAAAGATCCAGAATAAAGGATAATGGAGGCCACCCTGGCCTACAGCATGAAGATGTTCAGTCCAAGTCAAGAGCCTACAACACACTGCCCAGATTCAATGGCTGACCAAGCCATTGAAACCTCCAGGCAACTCCACCTGGAGGGGACAGTGGTCACTTCTGACCTATCGCCCATTGACTTCAATGGTGAGAGGTCTGCTGGCACCAAAATGGCGTCCGACCCAACAGCCTACTACAAGCTGTCAGGCAGACCACCATAGAAAGTTCATCTTCTCAATCAAAAAATTTGATTGAGCAAACCAGGTTACCACAATCCTCTCAGCTTCCCTGTTCCGCCCCGGGAACAGGTAGGTCGAGCCAGCCAGGACTGCTCCCTCAAACCTGACCACTTAGGGTCCAGATGGCTTCCCTGGCAGTGGAGCGCGAGTGGAGCCCATCCACTCCTCTGTCACCGGTGTGCCCACCACGAGCACACCTGGGTGTTATGCCACCCAAGTCCAGGATCGAAGACCGTCCCCCTAAGACGGGTTTCCTCCAAGATTTGCAATCTCTCGAAAGGAATCTTTTGGAGTTGTGGGCGCCTTCTCAGCACCCGACTTGTTAGAAGGTCTACCAGGTCGCCCTGGTAGACCTTCTAAC
The DNA here is from genome assembly GCA_036925085.1 of Brachycybe producta. Classification (NCBI taxonomy): domain Eukaryota; kingdom Metazoa; phylum Arthropoda; class Diplopoda; order Playtdesmida; family Andrognathidae; genus Brachycybe; species Brachycybe producta. Next base: position 14,343,046 of record JAUPFP010000001.1, on the reverse strand, counting down.
AAGTCGGGTGCTGAGAAGGCGCACGATCGTAGCCCCTGGTAGTGGCTCAGAAACAATCTGACCAGCCATACCTTCTAGGTCGCATCCCAATAAGCATCGGATCAATGGGGCTGCATGCCGAGATAGCCATCACATCCACAAAACTATATGCTTGTTGGACCGGGTTCACAACCACTACTACCGGTATACCCTCACAACTGAACGCCACCACATGGTTCATGTTGTACGGTGGTAGTCTTGCTACCCACGGCACTGGAAGTGGCTCTTCCAGACGATACTAGCTGTGGTATTGGTAACCCTCCATTCCCAGCTGGTCCTGTCACAGACCAAGCCGGTTATTCAGATACACCCCTGCATCTGAATACGGGGGCATCGCACCAATACACCGTTCTTTAGGCCAAAGCCTAGGAGAGGTCAACATTTCTGGTCCTAGGGTATCAAATACCCCACCGCTGTGGCCCGGAAAGAAGGGTGTACCCCTACTGGGGGTCACGGGATTACTTTTTGGGGGAACACTAACTTCTATCATCACAGTTTCTTCACCCATTGGTAAGGGTGTCGTCACCTGATGGAGGGTTCCCACCGATCGATACCGCATCCACCTTCGGGAAGGATGGAGGCATGCGGACCACAATGTCACGCATAGTCCTACCATCCATCTGCACCGCCTCTACGGGACGGGTATAGATCGGCTGATTCCCGGCCGGCATGCTCAACTTAGCATGCCGGGACTTTTTGTTTTCCACCACAACGCCTCCACTTTGAGCTCAATGGCGCTTACTCATGGAAGGTGTCGGACATCCCTTCCTCTCACACTTGGACTGTTTATGGTCCATTATCAGAAAGGGAGGTTTACTGTGCGTTGAGCCGGACTTAACCGCACTCAACGACTTACCGGGCTTGTCAGGCTTAGGCGGGTGGTTAGCCCCCTTCGCCTTCTCGGACTCCTCAGGTTTTCTGGCCGGAGCCGTACTTCGCTTCGGTGAAGCACCCGTAGCCGAACTGGCGGGCATGCCGAAGGAGAACCGTCCCCTTCGGTGTAAGAGTCGGCTGACTTACCACCAGCAGTTTTGTCTACCACACCATGGGCTGGTACCTTGGCGGACTGCATTGCCACCCTCTTGGCAATTGGCTGCTGTCCAGCAGAACTAGCTGCTTCAGCCTGGAAAATTCGAACTTGATCCTCCTGGCCGCTCTGCCTGCGAGGTGGGAAGGCCTGTTCCCTCTCAGAGGGCCGGGCCACACCAAAAGGATCTCGTCCTTCAAGAACTTTACAACACAAGTGGCCGTGGCTCTTTGCACCGCTCTCGCCACACCGTACCGGGTGAAATAGTCAACCATGATTAATACATAGGTGACTCCACCCACGGAGGCAGGAAACCCCCAACGAAGTCCATTCCCCAGGTGTGAACTGGGTACTTCGGCAGTATGGCTTGCAAAAATCCCTGACTTCTTGCGAACTGTCGTGCTCGTTAACACACCAAACACGACTTAACGTATTCGGCAGTGTCTCGCTTCATACCGATCCAGTAGAAGCGTGAGCGTAGTCTCTGGTAGGTCTTAAACGTCCCGAAGTGACCAGCTTCGGGAGTGTCATGTAGCTTCCTCAAGGAGAAAGCCCTGCATGATGCCGGAACTACCAAGACAGTTTGCAACCGATCCTGGATGGACCTGATGGCATTCAACAAATCATTTGCCATCACGAACTTGACCCTGAGGGTCGAGTTGGGGTCGGTGGTGATCTCCTTCACCAATGGTGTACTTCACGGTACGACTTCTACCACTTTCTGCCGTGTCCCACGGACCGAAGTCCGCACCCAACGGTGTAATTGCGGTAAAACCTCTTCAACCACTTCCCACCACGGTACAACAGACCAACCTCCGAAACCCACGGTGTAATCACGGTTGAAAACCACCGTAACCGCATTCCACCACGATACAACGGACCAATGTCCGAAACCCATGGTGTAATTACGGTTAATTACGGTTACAAACCATCATAACCGCGTTCCACCACGGTACAACGGACCAAAGTCCGAAACCCACGGTTTAATTATGGTTAACAAGGTTTGCGTGGCCAACCCAATGGTTTCTGCGGCCATCCCACGGACCGAAGTCCGTGGCCAGTACTACCGTTGCACAAGGATCTAAAACGTCCACGGTCTAAAACCGTGCAAGAGGCTGGATACGAGTACCCAGTGCCTCCACCAATTGTAATGACCCAACTGTTCCGTTACAATACCTCGAGTAAATTTTGTACCATCTGAAAGAACAAGAACAAACTTACCCGGACACAGACTCCAATTACGGGGACGGGATCGTTCCCGTAGCAGTCCTCCACACGGTAACGATGGGTAGCGTCGACTCCCACGGAGTCTCCTTCGCCGGACACGACGGATGATCCGCCACCACAACGAGAATATTGAGGTGGGACCTCTCCCACCACGAGCCGACGCAAGTCCTGGCCAATAATAGGCCAAAAAGGGACGGTTAATTCCCGCAGAAATTCCCCCTCTCCGCGGTATTTCCCAATAAAGAACACAACACCAATGTATGGTTAAAATAAAAGAGTATGTTTAGTCACTTACAATGATAAAAGGCAGTGCTATAACTTAATTCACACAACTTGGCTGGTTAAATCCAACCAGCCAAGCCCCCCATGAATTATTAAGGCCAAAAGGCAAACCAAAACAAAAGAAGATCCAGAACAAAGGATAGTGGAGGCCACCCCGGCCTCCAGCATGAAGATGTTCAGTCCAAGTCAAGAGCCTACAACACACTGCCCAGATTCAATGGCTGACCAAGCCATTGAAACCTCCAGGCAACTCCACCTGGAGGGGACAGTTGTCACTTCTGACCTATCGCCCATTGACTTCAATGGTGAGAGGTCTGCTGGCACCAAAATGGCGTCTGACCCAACAGCCTACGGCAAGCTGTCAGGCAGACCACCATAGGAAGTTCGTCTGCTCAATCAAAAAATTTGATTGAGCAAACCAGGTTGCCACACAAGTGAAATCATTTTTCTATTATGTGACTTCAACCCGGAGAAAAAAACGTTAAAAACCACTTTCAATCAAAAACGATTGCAGCGCCCCATCTAGGCTACAGCGTTTAAACAAGACTTTTTATTGCAATTTGTGTTTCACTATGTTTTTTTTCAGAAGGTTTTTTGATATTTCTTCGTATTTAACATGTTTATTATGGAAATATCAATAAAGATTATTTGTCATTTAGATGTTATTTGTCAACTCATATTTGTATACAGTATACATTAAATGATATGGAAGCATAATTAAAGAACCCTTTTAAAATTAAAATAAATTAAATAATCGATATTGGGCATCCAATGTCTAATAAAATTAACCCCTCGCTTCTACATGGGACTCATCTTAAAACGAAGTTTGTGATGTCAGAGGGGTTGTTGCCACTTGTTTATGGCGGCCGTTGGCGATAGCTAAGGTGTTACGTGACTGCTCTAAGGCGGAAGTGCTGATGGAAGCGAGGCCAGCTCAGTCTGGTGGTATTATCTGTACGTAAAATCTTAGCCAAAGTCTCGTTTTGTTTTCTCTTTTAAACTATTACCTTCCTGTCGGTAATAGTCTAAGATATAACTATACACCCTTTATAGTTACACAGTTTGAAATTTAATTCATCATATTTCCGCTAGAGGCGCTGTTTCGAAAACGACACCGCATATCTGTTGAACACAAAATTTCAGGAGTTTCCAAGTCCAGGAAGGTAAATAGTCTTAAGGCACAGAATAAGGATATATACAGAAGGGAAACTGAGCCATTAACTTGTGACAGAATTTTTTGCGCATGTACGGCGCCGCCCCAGAATTTTAGTCGCTATTATGTCGTGAAGCAGCTGCCGCCATTTTGAAATGTATTACATTTTGATATGTGTTCATCTGTGGCAATAGCAACGATTCAAAAGTTGGCAAATTGTAAAAATATAAAAGTTGAAAAATTTTAAATTAAAAATGTGTTTATAAAATTTCATATTTTAAATGTATTTATTTTACATAATAATAAAACTGAAATTTAAAAATAAAATTAAAAACTGAAATTTAAAAACTGAAATTTAAAAACGAAATTAAAAACTGAAATTTAAAAATGAAAATGAAAACTGAAATATAAAAACAAATTTAAAAATAAAATTTAAAAATAAAATTTAAAAATAAAATCAAAAACTGAAATTAAAAACTGAAATTTAAAAACGAAATTAAAAACTGAAATTTAAAAATAAAAATTAAAAATAAAATTAAAAACTGAATAATAAAAACAAAACTAAAAACAAATTTAAAAATAAAATTTAAAAATAAAATTTAAAAATTAAATTAAAAACTGAATAATAAAAACCAATTTAAAAATAAAATTTAAAAATAAAATTAAAAACTGCAATTTAAAAATAGAATTCAAAACTAAAATTTAAAAACGAAATTAAAAATTGAAATTTAAAAACATAATTAAAAACTAAAATTTAAAAACGAAATTAAAAACTGAAATTTAAAAACAAAATTAAAAACTGAAATTTATTATAAAAAAAATAAAACTGAAATTTAAAAATAACATTTATTAAAAAAAATAATCTAAATAAAAAAATTACATTTATCATTTTAATTAATTACATATACTTTTAATAATTAAGATTAAAACAATTTGAATTTGATTATTTAAAACAATATTCATTTTCTTCAAAATATTTTTTTTCTTCAAATTTTTCACATTTAAAAGGCATTTGTTTACTCCTCATGTTTGCTCAAATGAATAACACAAAACAACCAAACAAAATGGCGGCCATCAAGTAACCGGTTAAAATTAGAGAAGCTTTCAGTCCATGGTCATGAAATTCTGTCACAGCAACTTCAAAGGCGCCGCACGAGAGTTTCTCTTCTGTTTATATCCTTATTCTGTGCTTAAGGTAAAAAGAGCTTTGTATAGCATTATTTATGGATATTACTGGTCACTTTATAGCATTACCGAAACCGGTAAATTTCTGTAATAAAGCAAAAACGTTAATAAAGCGCTATAATCTTCTGAAACACAAGCATAACAAAGATGTTGCGTTAATTTAATACCTAAGTATGTATCGTATATAATGCACGGAACGCATTTTAACTGTACGAACATTTACGTTAGGACCTTACTGCGACTTTCGTAAATGGTAACAAGTGCATACCTTTTTTAAATTTTTTTTTTTAATTTTTAAAATTTTACTTCAGTTTTTTTAAAAATCTTTTGGTTTCTATGCATAATTACGTGAAATTTTAATTTGAAACTAAGTAGTTCTTGAGAGCCTAGATACACGTCGTCCATCTTGTTGTTTTGAGCAGACGATGAGACAAATGAGTGTTATTATATGGTGTTTCTATTATATTGTGCAAGAAATCGCCTCACAATCGCTCAATTACAATACAGTAAAGTGCAAAATGCAATAAAAAGTATTGTTCTTTATGTGCTCAATTTATATAATTTTTGAAAAGGTCTTTCTATTTTTAAACAAGGTTCAAAATTGTTCGTTTTTTTAACCCCATGTTAAATCCCATTGGATCGAAAATCGTCCCACAAACATTTGAAAAAAACTCTTTAAAAACGATTTAGAACAATGACAAAATAATTAGCATATACTTTCTTGTATTGGCTTCACGATGTTTCCTTTTTAATAATAGATAGATATAGATATGTATATGTATATATAGATATAGATATAGATATAGATATATAGATATAGATATAAATATATAGATATACATATAGACATATAGATATACATATAGATATATAGATATACATATAGATATATAGATATACATATAGATATATAGATATACATATAGATATATAGATATACATATAGATATATATATATATACATATAGATATAGATATATATAGATATAGATATTATTATATATATAATATCCCAGGTCTGTGTGTGTGTGTGTAACGTCGGAATTTATATAAATTTGAATAAATGAACTGCTTTTTTTTTTTCTCAAGGTCAACTACAGTATATGTTGCACCCTTCCCATCCAAGAACCCCTTGATATTAAATTGCAGAGAGGAAAAGGTTGGATGGAAAGTGTAGAAGGGGCGAGAGAGAAACGTGGAGGGAGGTAAAGTGGGAGGGGTGACTGAAATTGAAATGAAATTAGTAAAAAAAAAAAAACGACGCGCATGCACACACCAGAGAAAATGAAAAACACATTTTCTCTTTCAAATATAAAAAGGGGAGGGGATAATAGTAGCAAAATTAAACTACAGTTTATCACAGGCAATTGTGCCCAGCAATTATGGCAACATTATGTTGCGCTCTCTCCATCCATGCCATAAAAACAATTAACCCTAATGGAACATTTTCCTTAAAACCATTTACCCTAAAACTAATTACCCTAATAGAACATTTGCCCTAAAACTATTTGCCCTCAAGGAACACTTGCCCTAAAACCATTTACCCTAAAAGTGTTTACCCTTATAGAACATTTGCTCTAAAACAACTTGCCCTAAAACCATTTGCCCTAAAACTATTTGCCCTCAAGGAACATTTGCCCTAAAACCAATTACTGTATATTTAGACTACTCATTAGGGGAACATCCCTATAGGGCAAATGTTTTTTTAGGGCAAATGTCCCTTTAGGGCAAATGTCCTTTTAGGGCAATGTCTCTTTAGGACAATGTCTTTTTAGGGCAAATGTCTTTTTAGGGCAAATGTCTCTAGGGCAATGTCTCTTTAGGGCAAATGGCCTTTTAGGGCAATATCTTTAGGGCAAATGTCCTTTTAGGGCAATATCTTTAGGGCAAATGTCCCTTTAGGGCAAATGGTTTTAGGGCAAATGTCCCTTTAGGGTAAATGGTTTTAGGGCAAATGTTTCTTTAGGGTAAATTGTTTTAGGACAAAAACTTAATCAGATTGAAATTTAAATGAACCGCTTTTTTCTCATGTTCAACTTTATGTTGCACTCTCCCGATCCAAGAACCCAAACAATAGTAAGGACAGGCAAGTAAAGATAGTAAAATACAGTTGTTTTCCCCGCCTTTTTTACGAGAGCCAGCAACTTTTAATTATTTTGTTATGTCGTCTGATGTCACATGCCCCGTTCTTTTCAATTTCCAATTGGTTGATATTTGGTCTGACAGTCATAAAAGGGCGGGGCACACGACTGTATCTCCCTGTCTTCACATACCTGTAACAATATTAAGGTGCTTATAAAAAACACAAGCGGTCAAGGCGAATTCCTTCATGACAACCGGACAGTCACACAAAAAGAAACTAGATGCTCCCGTCATTTATGACGGGTTACCCCACTAGTAGATATACATATAGATATATATAGATATAGATATATATAGATATTGTGACGGACCTTTTTCCGCTAGTAGAATCTGCTCTTTTTGGTTAATACGAGCGAGTTTACACTCGTATTGATAGTGGTTGGCTAGGCCACTAATTCTACTGGCCCGGGAGGACTAGACCAATATAACGTCTATTTTATGTCCTCACTAGTCTCTGGCAAAAGACTTCACAGTCTTGAGGATCTTTAATCTCTGTATCTCTCGGACTTTCGTCCGTAAATCTGCCCTAAGAATCGTGTAAAAATATACTCACTTATGCGTTGCAGGTTTGCACCTGTTGGGACCTTCTTGATGTATCCAAAATAGGTGAAGACCTGCAAAATGATGAATTCACAATCGCGGATTCAAATATTGAATAATTAACACCACAGATTGTGTTTAAATATAAGAATCTGTTTATTTCCAAGATAAACAAAGTCGGCGAACTGGTTTTGCACACACATAAAAATAGCACTTAGAAAAATATTAAAAAGAAAAGAACCGGGCCAAAATCGGCCATAGGTTCGGTATATAAATCAGAAGTTTAAAAAGCGTCTTTTTTTGACATTACAAATGTAACTCTTTATATACCCTGAGAATCCACAAGTCGGATTCTCAGGGCACAATTCGATCATTGGTTAAAACAATATTTTGGACCAAATGGACCAATCAAAAGATTGATCCATTTGTCCAAAACCATGATTCATCTCCTGTTGTCACACATAGGTGACAACAGAAGAAATCAAAACAAAATCGAATTAAAAACGAATAACTCCACTCATGTGGAAGTAAAAATGAGGGGGAACGAAAAGGTCAGATTGTAATCTCTAACCATATGATATCTGGGTCACTTGGTACCAAAAGTACCGAGTGGCCCAGAAGCTAAATAAAGTACAGGGTGACGTTAAAAAAAACCCCAAAACGAAAAACGCTACATAGCGAAAATAAGCGGCGGGCCCAAACGTCTCACTCCCCCCGACTAAGCGGAAAGTACCCTACTTTCCAAGACAATTTCTAAAATCCCCCTCCCCCTGACTGGATCTAAATTGATAAGAACCCAGGGGTATCACAGGTAAAAACAAACGTTTCGAAAAATAATATAAATAATTATTTGATTATTTTATCACAGCAATACTCATTCTCTAGAAAAATAAATTGATTACATATTGACTAGGAAATTACAATCTAATCATCGCGCCAACTGGTCCGGCGATGACTGCTCCTTGTGGACATCCTCCTTTACGGCTCCGGCGATAGGTGGCCGCGGCGATCCCTCCTCCCGAACTCTCCTTCCGTGGTCGTCTCGTAGAGTCGCTCCAGTGTTTCCAGCGGGACGACAGTCGACCGCTCCAACGTCGCTAGTACGGTGGCTTCCACGAAGTCTAACATCCGGGTGGCGGAGTAGTCCCTCTCGATGGCCCTCGGCGAGTGGTGACGAAATCGTCGATCCTGGTTCCGATCAGGAATCAGGGTGGCCAACATCGTTTCGGCGATTAACTCCAGAGTCCTGGTGCGGGATTGCTCCCGGGTTCCAGGGTGGATCAGCTGAATCATGTTTGGTTCGTCGCTTGCATGAAGTGCGACGACGGCGGGATATCCTGGCGTCTCCAAAACTACGGCGGTCCAGAGGACATCTCTTCTGGGTCGTGGTCGTTCGTTGGAAATCTCCCTCCTACTGTTGAACACTCCCAAATATCGGAGTGCGTGTCGTCCTCCGCGTCTAGAAAAGGAAACTAGACCATTATTAAGGAGACGTAACTGACGCTCCTGTTCCTCTTCTGGTGTCGTCTTTGAAGGCGACGGTGACTTAGGCTTTGCTGCTGGCTTAGGGATTGCTCCCTGAGATGGCACTGCTGTTGGAATGGCAGGGTGTCCTCGGCATCCTTGGAATTGTTCGTCCCGACGAGCTTTTCGGCGGGCAGCGGACCCCTGACCTTTCGGTCGTCTCATCTCTCGTTGTCGTTCCCTTGGCGGCGATTGACGATCAAAGTGAACCTCCCTCCTCTTGTTTCCTTCTCGGACGACAGTCACTTTCGATTGTGGTCTGAAAGGGACAATGGGCGGTAGAGATGTAGACGATACTTCTCTTGGTGGTGCTGGGACCGAAATGGGTCCTGGTAGCACCAACTTCCTCGTTAACTCCGGCCGGTATCCTCTCACGGTGGGCTCGTCCACTGTGGCCCAACTGTTGGCAGGAGATGCATCACGGACTGGTTTTCTGGTGGTCGGCAACACGGTGCCGACTTCCGGAACTTCGATGGGTTTTTGGCCCCTCTTGACGCATTCTTCATTTTGTTTAGCGATCCACTCCTTCATGGCTCGCTTATCGGCATTCCTCTCTCCTCGGGTGCGGCCCCGGCGATTTGAGGAGTACAATTCGGCTGGTACTCCCCCTTCGGCATCACTGCCGGGCGGCGTGTCCATTTCCTCTGGGGGTCACGGGAACTGCTGTCTCGGGTCCCGGGCTGGTCCCATGTAGATGTCCGGTTCTGGATCACCTAACTGAGGAGGCGGAGATCTCATTAGAGGAACGAAACGATTTACCAAGTCATCTTCCGATTCGGGGCTCTTCCGTTTCTTCAAAGAGTTGCCCGAATCATTCTTATCCTGGCTGGAAGTCGAGGCATTGCTGCCTAAAGGCTTTTCAGCCGTGATGGCTGCTCCGGGCTTTAGGGCGGCGTCCTCGATTTCCATCTCGTCATCGTCGTGTCCTTCTCCAAATAAAGCCGTGAAGTTGAACGATCCTTCGCTGCTAGATGATTTCCCTCCGAAAGAGCGCGGCATCTTCTTCTTGAAATTAAACTTTTCGCTGCGTGACACACTTGAAAATCGCGAAACTTTGGCTTCGCGTCCGTCCTCTATTGAAACAAATTCAAAAGTGGCGTCCAAAATGGCGGCGGCGTCCCCACGTGGTTCTACAGGGTTGCCAAGTCTAATTTCCGGGTCAGAAGAGGCGGAGCTATTAACTACTTCCGGTTTCTCTTCTTTTGCTCTTCTCTCGATTTCTCCCACCAGGCGGCGCTGCGCAAGGCGGCAAATTCGAATTTCTGCATCCCTTGATGCTTTTTCTTGACTCTCTGGGTCTAATTTGGTCGTTTTAACGCCAAATTTCGCCCATCTTGGCGGTAAATTAGCTTTTGCATAATTTTTCTTCTCTCCACCACGTGTTTGCACACGGGAATCCAATTGGACTGGTTCTTTTGGAGCAGTTTTCTTTGGTCTCCCGCGTTTTCTTTTTGGTGGTTCCAGAGGAACTTCTGGAACTTCCTCTTCTTCTTTTTCAGAAGTTTCCGGATGAGTTTCTTGGCTGGCATCGGGGATAACTTCTTCTTCTTCTTCACGATGAACTTCTGGAGTATTCTCAACAGGTAAGTTGTCGTCTGCTTCGTCAATAATTTCTTCATCAGCGTCGGACTCTTCCTTGGCGCTGGTAGTCTCTTCAATGTCATCAGGTAAGTTTGTTTGAGGAGCCCTCAGGTCATTGGCCTCGAAATAGGGTCTCATTTGCTGAACATTGACGGTGTCTCTCATAGTCAGACCAGATCGAGTGACGTACTCGATCTCGTAGACTAGATCGGTTATCTTTTTCGTGACAAGGCAGGGTTCCTTGTATGGCCAGATGAGTTTCTGAGCCATTCCTGGCTTTGGCACACGATCTCTTATCAGTACTTTCTGACCCGGCTTATAGTCCGGAATCGTACGATGCTTCTCGTCGTAATTTCTTTTCTGCACCTCTTGGGCAGCTTCGATATTCTTCTTAGCAGCATCCAAAGCTGGATCGGACTGCTCTGCTTCGTCTGTTACGGGCGGTGGCACGATAGGAGCGCGTGGCATCATGTTATCCAACGTGGTCCTGGGCTCGCGCCCGAACATCAATCGATATGGTGAAAATTTCGTTGAGTTATGTTCTACCAGATTGTAGGCCATAACCGCGTCACCTAATTTCTTTTTCCAGTCAGCCTGTTGCTGAAGGACATCCAAGTGACGTTTCACCACTTCCATGACTGTATGGTTCGTTCTTTCTGCCAACCCATCAGCTTGTGGATGATAGGCGGTCGTGGCAGCATGCTGGATTGCGTAGGTCTTGAAAAACGCTTGAGTCTCATTACTCAAAAATTGGGGTCCTCGATCAGTGATGATCTTCTGAGGGACTCCAAACTCGTTTACAATTTTATCTTTGACGAAGGCAATTGCTGCCTGAGCGGTTGCTCTTGCCACTGCTTTGGCGATGCAATACTTCGTCGCGTAGTCCACTGCAATCAAAATATGTTGAACTCCTCCGGTTGATTTCGGAAGAGGACCAACATAATCCATCCCCCAACACTCTGTCGGCTTTCCCACAATGATTGGTTGTAACAATCCAGGTACTCTTTGGTGCGACAGTTTGGTTCTCTGACAGATGTGGCACGACCTGACATAGTCGGCGACGTCTGCTTTCATTGTTTTCCAATAGAATCTCTTCTGGATTCTCTTCATCGTTTTGGTGAATCCGAAATGTCCGGCCTCAGGCACATCATGGAGCATCTCGAGAATCCCAATCCTCAATTGTCGGGGCACAGTACACATTAGTACTGGCACGGTGTCTTCATACTTTATGTGGTATAAAACGCCATCCACTATCGCAAACTTCTTGTGATAGGGATGCAGTCGATCTTGCTGGAGTGATTCTTTGATGAGGAGGAGTTCTTCATCAAGGGATTGCTCCCGTTCCCACTGGAAATCGTTGTAGACAGTAAAGATGTGAAGGTCTTCGAGAGCTTCCATCTCTCCATTCTTCTGCTTCCAATTAGCAGGAACGTTGCTCTCGTAACGTGAGACACAATCGGCGTCCACGTGCGTTTTACCTTTTTTGTAAACTACCTCATAATCATATGGCTGTAGTTTCATTTGCCATTTACCCAATCGGCCATCTAAATTCTGTGCTGTTCTTAAATAACACAGGGCCTTATGATCGGTAAATATCTTGAATTTCCGGTTGAAAACGTACGGTCTGGCTTTTTCTATGCCATAAACGATGGCAAGACATTCTTTTTCAGTCGTTCCGTAGTTTCGTTCTGCTCCTTGGAGTTTTCGGCTATAGTAACCTAGAACTCCAGGTTTCCTTTCGTTTTTCGCATACTGATAAATTATGACACCAATCTGGTAATCGCAAGCATCAGTGTGCAAGGCAATTTCTGCCTCCGGATCATACAAAGTCAGAATCGGAGCGGAGCAAAGAGCCTTCTTCAGACCATCAAAAGCGACCTCGCAGTCGTCATTCCACTTGAAGTCCAGGTCCTTCTTGACTAGGGCTTGCATTGGTTTGGCGATCTTGGAGTAATTTTCAATGAAACGGTTGTAGTAGCCGGTCATTCCAAGGAAGCTTCTGACGTCAGTCACGTTTTTCGGTGCAGGAAATCCTTGAATCGTCTGCACTTTCTCTTCATCAGGTCGAATACCAAGAGCACTAATCTTGTGGCCAAGGTAGTTGATCTCGTCTTCTCCGAAGAAACATTTGCTGGGTTGAAGACTTAAATTGGCGTTCCGTATGAGCACCAAGATATCTCTCAATCTTTTCATGAACTCTTCGAAGTTCTTCGCAAAGATGACGATGTCATCTAAATAGACCAGGCAGGTCTCCCATTTGTGGCCTGCTAGTAACAAATCCAAAGCACGCTGCATCGTTGCAGGTGCGTTCATCAAACCAAACGGCATTCTGTTAAATTCGTAGAGGCCATTTGTGCATACGAAGGCCGTTTTTTCTCGATCTCTTTCTTCCACTGGAAATTGCCAATAACCTGATATCAAATCCAAGGTTGCAAAGATCGTGGCTCCAGACAGAGAGTCGAAAGCGTCATCTATCCGTGGTAACGGATATTGGTCAGATTTGGTTTGAGCATTTAATTTGCGATAATCGACGCAAAATCGATGCTGACCATTCTTCTTCTTGACAATCACCACCGGACTTGCGTACGGACTCTTGGATGGGCTTACAATGCCGGCGTCCAACATATCACGTAGTGTCGTCTTGATGATCTCTCTCTGAGCAGGTGAAGTACGCCGGAGCGGTTCTCGAACCGGCGGGTTTTCACCCGTGTCAATCACGTGTTTTGCCAAATTTGTCTTTTTCAAGTCGGAGGTCTTGAAGGCAAAGATGTCTCTAAATTCTCCGAGAAGTTTCCGAATCGCCATTTGTTCTTCTCTTGAACGATTCGGGTTGACATTCAGACTGTCTTGAAATTTGACATAGTCTTGCACTGTCACTTCGTCACTCTGTGCTTCAATTTTATAAATCGAGGGGCCCACAGGCACATCGAGAGCTGTAATGGCATCCTCGATCTCTGCGATCGTTTCTCTGGCTCCGAGGTGAATAACCTCTCCAGACGGATTGAAGATTTGAATTTGAAGGATAGACTTTCCTCTTCCTTCAATGATCCCAGGAGAAACTTTGACTCCTCTCTGCTGGAACGTGCTTTCGCACGAGTCGATGAACTGGAGACTACCTTCTTGTAGATCATCAGGAGCATTGACCTCGACGATTGCAACTTTTTTCGGATCCAGCACGAGATTCTGGACCAGACGTAGCTTAGCTGGCCCCTTATTCAGGAGTTTCTCTTGCAGATCTTCCTCTTCTTTATTCTTAAGATTTTCAATAAAATCTTCTGCTTTTTGGTTCTTTTGGAGAGTGTCCGGCAACAGTTCCTCTCCAAAGTACACTTTCTTCTTGTTCATGTCAAGGCAAAGGTTGAGGTCTTTACCGAGATCGTTTCCCAGCAAAGCCTCACGTCGTCCTTTGATGACAATCAGCTTTCCTCTGACAAGTTTTTCGGCGACTCGAATCGGCACGATGACTTGTCCCATGATGTTTAATGGATTTCCTCCGGCGCCAGTCAAATTCGGCGGAAAAGGTAGCGGATCCATTACCAACTTCATCTCTTTGACTAGTGATTCACTTAAGACAGAAGCTTCGGCACCACTGTCGGTAGTCATCACTAACTCACGACCTCCGAAGTTCACACGAACTTTGGGAGCCGTCTGCTCATCTTGTTGTTGGACTTGAAGTTCACGAGGCGTGACTGTCTCAGTCAACTTGGTCCAAACATCTTGTATTGTCTTCGAACAACACTGGTTTTTCAACCGACAGAGAAGACTAGACTCTGCAGCTGAATTAACAGGTGTGGCTACTTTCTTTTTCGCCACTCCATGTTCTGCTTTGGTTTTAACAGGAGTAGCTCCTTTTGAGACTACTACCTGTTCTTCTTGGTTTTTAGCAAGAGTAGCTCCTTTTGAGACAACTACTTGCTCTTCTTTAGTCTTAACAGGTGTGGTTACTTTCTTTTTCGCCACACTCTGTTCTGCTTGAGTTATAACAGGTGTGGTTACTTTCTTTTTCGCCACACACTGTTCTGCTTGATTGTTAACAGAAGTAGCTCCTTTTGAGACTACTATCTGTTCTGCTCGATTGGACATCTTGGCGTCGTTCGTCTTTACAAACGACGTAGAGGCCCCACTTTGCAGTGGGTTCCGCCGGCTCCCATTTTCGTGAATGGTACGGATGTGGATCCCATCTCCAAAGTCTGCTTCATGTCGTGGAGAGTCCTCTAGCTGCACCGCAGCACAGCTCTGCTTAGGAGTCGTTGATTCCTCTTCTCTGTTGTCGTGTTGGCACAGGCTACCCAGACCTGGAGGCATCCCAGCATGGTTGACCGCAGCCAAACCAATAGATCCTCTCGTTATCTGGTCCTGTCGGACCGTGACGTCAACCTTTGCAGGTTTCGTTGACTCCTCTTCTTTCGGGCTCTCGTTGACATCTTCTTTTTCGGGCGTCACTACTTTGGGTGCGAGTGGCGCCCTTAGTAGTTTAAAGTCGTCAGATGGTTGTCAAAATGGAAATAATGCGTTCGATTATTTATTAGGACAGGCACCATCTTCATTCCATTGGGTAGAACATGGATTTCGTCGGCGCGGATAACTTTTGGCGCCGTCGTTTCCGACGGTTCATCAACTCTACTGACTGGAGTTGGTGGAGTCGTCTTGTTCTCCTCCTTCTTTGGTTTCGGTTCGTTGGGGCACTGGAACGCTCGATGTCCAGGCTCCTGACATTGGTAACAGATGAGTGGCCCAGTAGACTTCCTTCTCTGCTGGGGTCTCGATCCACCATCTCGATTTGGTTGTGAATCCTGCGTCTTTTCAGACGTGGCCGGATTCTTAGGAGTCCACGTCTGCTTCCTTTGTTGTTGCTGCTGTTGTTGCTTCTGCTGCTGAGGCTTCTGCTGCTGGGCCGGTTGGTTACCAGTAGACGTCCTGTATACTAGCATCTTCTCCTCTATTAGTTCTCCTTCTGTTTGGGCTGCAAATTTAACAAAGTCATATAAATTGTCTTTAGGTGCCCCAAATAGATACTGTTTGAGAGATGGTAGCAGGCTCTTCCTCAGGCTGGAGATCAACAAAGAGTCGTCATCATTGGGATGTATCCTTCGATACATCTCTGCATACTCCTCCGCATAGACTTTGAAGGTTTCGTTGTCCTTCTGAGTCCTTGCGGACAGCTCGTTCTTCATCCTCACTTTCTGGTCAGGTAACAGAAATTCATTTATAATTCCATTTCTCATCATGATCCAATTGATCTCGCCATATTCCAAGCGGAAACGAGCAAGCCATTTGATCGCTCGTTTTCGAAGGAGACCAGTAAAGTGGCTGCATCGCTGCAGGGAGTTCCACTGGTGCGCAATCGCAATATCTTCGAACTCTTCGATATATAGAAGGATGTTTTCAGACCCAGTATACTTCGGAAAACCCTGGAGTGGATGTAGCGAATTCTTTTCAGAATACGGCGTAGGTCCCAGGTTTGGAGTCCATTCAGGAGCTTCAGGCCTGAGCTTTCGCCCGGATTCTGTCGGTGATTTGCTTCTATTTCTGAGATTTCTCTCATGTGTGTGTTCAAAGCGGCGTGGAGTCGATTCTCCACATAACCGTCTTACCAATTCTTCTCGACTTTCAGGAGTAGCGTCTTTCATCAGTTCGGCAAACCGGTCGACCATCTTCTGTTCGTTGCTTCGTCGAGAGGCCTCAGAAGATGCTTCAGTCTTGAGTCGGGTGTCGGCTTGTCGTTCTTCGTCTTCAGCACGCTGTTCTTCCTCCTGGAGTCGCTTCTCTGACGCAAGGGCCCTCAGCTTGTCCTCCTTCTCTTGCTTCCGTGTTTCTCGGGCAACACGGCGTGTTTCCCGAGCTTTCGCTCGTTCCTTTACGAGCTGTTCACGTCGGCGTCTGTATTGGAGTTGCTGGGAGAACCTTGCGGTTATTCCGTTGGTATTCATCATTATGTATCGTAATTTGTGTCAATAAAACGTAAAAATGTTTCGAAAAATTTTGTTTGGTTTCAAAATTGTTTGCACAATTGAATTACGATAATTCTCGTGTTTTTCAACACGTTTCTTAGGGCAAAACGAGGTAGCAAGTTTTATAAACTACCCCGCACCTCCACCATATATTGTGACGGACCTTTTTCCGCTAGTAGAATCTGCTCTTTTTGGTTAATACGAGCGAGTTTACACTCGTATTGATAGTGGTTGGCTAGGCCACTAATTCTACTGGCCCGGGAGGACTAGACCAATATAACGTCTATTTTATGTCCTCACTAGTCTCTGGCAAAAGACTTCACAGTCTTGAGGATCTTTAATCTCTGTATCTCTCGGACTTTCGTCCGTAAATCTGCCCTAAGAATCGTGTAAAAATATACTCACTTATGCGTTGCAGGTTTGCACCTGTTGGGACCTTCTTGATGTATCCAAAATAGGTGAAGACCTGCAAAATGATGAATTCACAATCGCGGATTCAAATATTGAATAATTAACACCACAGATTGTGTTTAAATATAAGAATCTGTTTATTTCCAAGATAAACAAAGTCGGCGAACTGGTTTTGCACACACATAAAAATAGCACTTAGAAAAATATTAAAAAGAAAAGAACCGGGCCAAAATCGGCCATAGGTTCGGTATATAAATCAGAAGTTTAAAAAGCGTCTTTTTTTGACATTACAAATGTAACTCTTTATATACCCTGAGAATCCACAAGTCGGATTCTCAGGGCACAATTCGATCATTGGTTAAAACAATATTTTGGACCAAATGGACCAATCAAAAGATTGATCCATTTGTCCAAAACCATGATTCATCTCCTGTTGTCACACATAGGTGACAACAGAAGAAATCAAAACAAAATCGAATTAAAAACGAATAACTCCACTCATGTGGAAGTAAAAATGAGGGGGAACGAAAAGGTCAGATTGTAATCTCTAACCATATGATATCTGGGTCACTTGGTACCAAAAGTACCGAGTGGCCCAGAAGCTAAATAAAGTACAGGGTGACGTTAAAAAAAACCCCAAAACAAAAAACGCTACATAGCGAAAATAAGCGGCGGGCCCAAACGTCTCAATATATAGATATAGATATAGATAGATATAGATATATAGATATAGATATATAGATAGGTATAGATAGATATATATATATATAGACATATATAGATATAGCTATAGATATATAGATATAGATATATATAGATATAGATATATATAGATATAGATATAGATAGATATAGATATATAGATATAGATATATAGATAGATATAGATAAATATATATATAGACAGATATAGGTATAGATATAGATATATATAGATATATAGATATATAGATATATATATATATAGATATATATATATATATATATATATATATATATATATATATATATATATATATATATATATATATATATATCGGTTTCGTTAGGTAACGTTAGGTTAGATTTGGTTTCATTAGGTAAGGTTCGTTAAGGTTTAGTTAGGTAAGTTTCGGTTATGTTTCATTACGTAAGGTTCGGTTTGGTTAGGGAGAAAAGGTTATATTTTTTTGGTTAGGTTAAGCAGCCCATATTTCGCCCCATTGATGTCCGTGGCGCTTCTAAAGTCTCTTCTGAGCCTTTCGGGATATACTGTATAGGACGATATAGGGGCGCTAACATCATTAGTTGGATCGTTGTCTTTTTTTTTCTGCAGGCGACCTAACCGAAAAATAGATCTGCCAGAGATGTTCAGTTGTAGTGACTACTGAGTCAGGCGTTTACTCATATTGTGTGCGTAAGAGTAATTTAATTTTGTTTTCTTAAGACACTAATTATATTTTTCATAACTTGGATATTTTAGTGATAAAAGTCTTTCACTATGCTAACGCCATCCATGTCACGTTGCTGAAACAAGTACGTTTATTGAAAGCAGCTTAAGAGCCTAGATACAGCGTTTAGTTCAAAATTTCTCCGAATGTAGGCGCTGTGATCGTTTTTGATTAAAAAAATGGTTTTTTAACGTTTTTCTCCAGGTTTCAAATCACATAATAATTAATAGAAAAATAACTTCACGTGCTAACCTTATAAAAGGGAAACATCGTGCAGCCAATAGATTAATGCACGTGCTAATTTTTGTGTCATTGTTCTAAGTCGTTTTTAATGGGAGTTCTTCAAATGTTTCGGTGACGGTTTTTTGGTCCTATGGGACTTAACATGGAGTTAAAAAATGTACGATTTTCAATGTTATTAAAAAATAGAAGGACCTTTTCAAAATTTATAAAAAAGGAAAGCCAATACATGAAAATATGTGCTAATTATTTTGTTACTAGTGGGTAACCCGTCATAAATGACGGGAGCCAAATTCACAGGCAATTGTGCCCTGCCTTAGAATTTGTTTTCCTCCGCCCTTTTATGACGTCAGACCAAGTATCAAACCAATTAGAAATTGATGACGTTCATAAAACAGCTGAGCAAAAGAAATTCTAATGCTGGGCACACCCTCCCACTTTTTCCCCCTCCACGTCTCTCTCTCTCTCACTTGGAATTGTTCACCATCATCTCTATGGCTAAACATGCGATTAATTGTAACTTGTCTATGCGATTTTAAATAGTCAACAAACTAATGTTCTTTGAATTGATCTGGTATACTGTGTATTTTTGCAACCTCGTATTGGCGAGGCAGTCTACTCAATAAAGTAGTTCATCATCTCTCTCTCCCCCCCCCCCCCCCTCTACACTTTTCAACCTTTTTCCCCTTTCCAATTTAATATCATGGGGTTCTTGGATGGGGAGTGTGCAACATATACAGTAGTTGACCTTGAAAAAAAAGCTGTTCATTTCTTCATTTATTCAAATTTATATAAACACACAGACTTGGCAAAATATATATATAATTTTTCTAAACCGTTTTTGACGAAAGTTTTTCAAATGTTTGTGGAACGGTTTTTGATCCAATGGGATTTAACATGGGGTTAAAAAAACGAACGATTTTGAACCTTGTTTAAAAATAGAAGGACCTTTTCAAAAATTATATAAATCACGCACGTAAAGAACAATACTTTTTATTGCATTTTGCACTTTGCTGAATTTTAATTGAGCGAATGTGAGGCGATTTCTTGCAGTTTTAATAACACCATATAGTAACACTCATTTGTCTCGTTGTCGTCAGCTCAAAACAAGAAGATGGACGATGTGTATTAATAGGATTTCCCGAAGGCATAGCTGACTTTTGCTTTTTTTCGCTTTATGAAAATCGTCTGAGTATATAACCAGTTATATAGCCCCATTTTGGACCAAATCTCATTATTCAGATGAAACATTGCAAATAAACTAACGAGATGGACCCGATGAACTAGAAAAAGTACAATGATAAGCGAAATGAACTTTTTGACGTTAATCTTCGGCTTCAATTTCTACTAATCGGTGGTAATGTGTTCTAATCGTTGATGCTATTAGAAAGGTAATTTAAAGTTGATCAAGGGTAGGTTTTACGAATAATTATATTTACTGTGCTTTATGAAATAGCTACAAAAATGAAATATGGTACTTCATTTGAAAATCTAACAATAATCGACGTTCTTTTTCACTAAATTGATAAGAATGTCTACTTGGTGACGGACATTTTCGTTTTGCCAAGTGGAAATTATGTTTTTCCATTTCATGCTATAGATATTCATTTTTCGAGATATTAGGCCTACTGCAAGTTTTTCCATTTTGCAAAATGGACATACATATGGTGTTAGGCACATTTACACGAAACGGATGCATGTGTGCATGGTGCTGCTTCAATGTCCTCCGAGTATCCTGCTGCCGGTCTCTCCCCTATTTTAAACAAAACACTTTCTAGGGGAAAGATTTGCTGCAGAATACTCAAAGTAGATGGCAGTAGTAGCGTCTTCTAGAGGGATCAGATCTTAGAATTCGGAGAACAGAAAATAATCTTTTCGCAGATACCTGAGCAATTAGCCCTGGCAGATAGCCCTAGCAGTTAGAGAAGCATTTTGCATAATCTCCAGGTACGTCAATATTGCGTCTTTAAGACTCAATTTTGATGTTCAGTCAATCGTTTTTCTTTTGGAGTCGTAGTCGTTTACTTTATACCGACTCCTACCAAAAATGAACGACTCCACTAACTCCGACTCCACAGCCCTAGTTTAAATGAGGTGTGGGACATTTGCCCTAAAGACACTTGTCGTATATATATACGGACACTTGCCCTAAAGGGACATTTGCCCTAAAACCATTTGCCCTAAAAGGACACTTGCCCTAAAACCATTTGCCCTATAGGGACACTTGACCTAAAACCATTTGCCCTATAGGGACACTTGTCCTAAAACCACTTGACCTAAAAGGACATTTGCCCTAAACAGTAGTGTAAATTTACATCATTTGGCTTTTTTGCGTGCCAACTGCACACAGAACCAATTTAACATACTCCACCAAAAGACACTAAACTGTATGAAAAGAGAGAACAAAAAAAGTGGTTTTCGGGCAAATGTTCTATAGGGCAAATGTCTATTTTTGGCAAATGGGTTTAAAGGAAATGTTCCTTTACGACAAATGGTTTTAGAGCAAATGTCCCTTTAGCGCAAGTGTCTTTAGGGTAAATGTCTATATCCCGTTTAAATGAAATGGTTTTTGCATTCTTTTGTAATTATACCTTTTTAATGAGTAACTAAAAATAACAGAACGCATCATGGCATTCATTAAAATTTACTTTTATTTTTTTTTAGTAGGCCACAATGTCAGATACGTTACGTAGTATAGTACCAGTTTGGATGCCATCAGCAAGTGCCAAAATAAAACGGTACAATTTCCCCGACAATGGTGGCATTGGTTTCTTGTATGGAACCTCGATTGGAGATTGTGATGACGGCAACGACAGATTTGTAGCATCAAATGTTGACATAATATCCGCCAAACAGAATAATCCTTCATGTTTTTCACCTGGGAATGATATTCAGTGTTCACTTCCGTTTTTACCTCCAAACGCAGACGGTAGTAGTCCCATTCATAACTTCAAACATTTATGGTAGGATTGCAGTGTAAAGGATCATGCAGCTAAGTGGGTGGGATAGAATTACTGATAGGTGAGGAATAATATTTTCGGGGAAAAATACTGAAAAGCTGCACTTGCAGGACATACCGAAAAACGTGTGCAAAAATAAGAATTTAAATGTAGGTCTATGCCATTTTAACATCTGTGTCATATAGTTGTGTGCATAAAAGACTAGTAATTTATATATACTGGTTATTCAAAAAGAAGGAGCATATTTCAACCATTTATTTCTTCCAAACTACAAAAGATAGAAATATAATTCCAACGTTCCTGGACAGAGAAAAGTTCTATTTTTTATGCACTCAATATGAGCACCATGTGTTACACATCAAATATCAAAATATCCTTTCGTAAAGTGTACGAACATGCTTGACATCTTCATTCGATGGGCACGGACGTCCCGTGCTTTTCCGTTTGCAGATGCAACCATCTTCTACGATTTTCGATGCCACTGGTAAATCTGCTTATGACGAGGCGGTTGTTTCTTAAACTGGCAGCGAAATGCATGTTGCACTTCAACAATGGACTCTAATTTTGATAATTGCAGCACACAAAATGATTGTTCCTGTGGAGTTGCCGCCATTTTTCTACAGACAAGCAACAGTGCCACTGCGGCCTTGACTGGAACTTCCACCCGGACTGTTCAAATTTTGAACTTTTCTCTGTCCAGGAACGTTGGAATTATATTTCTATCTTTTGTAGTTTGGAAGAAATAAATGGTTGAAATATGCATAATACAAAATATGCATGATATCATAATATATATATATATATATATATATATATATATATATATATATATATATATATATATATATATATATATGTTTGGAAATGAACCATTCATTTATCAAGATGACTCAGCCCCATGCCACTGTGCTAAGGTGGTGAAGCAGTTTTTAGATGAACAACTTGTGGAAACATTACCCTATCCTAGCAATTTACAAGATTTGAATCCAATCGAGAACCTCTGGATGATTTTGATCATTTTCCTAAAAATGTCCACGAACAAAGCAGCAGTTAATCGAGGCAATTTTACCCACCATGAAATACCAGCAGATTTATTTGAAAATCTTGTAAAAATCTATGCCAAAATGTTGCCAAGCAATAATCAAATCCAAAGGTTAACCTACTAATTATTAGTGTGGTGATTTTCAGAGTTCTTTGAATATTATGGAGTTCATCCAAGCAGTTGTTGTTCATTTGTAGAATTCAAATTTTTTATAACATAAAATATAAACAAAATTGAACAATTTTACATAAAACTACTCTAAGATGAATGTACATTCTGGTTTTAATAAAAATTCTCATGAAATGTTATTGTGAGTTGCTGAAATTTATCTGTGAAGTAAGAAAACTTATGATTTTCATGTGGTTGCTATTAATTTTTCCATCACTGTATATATAAATTACTATATTAAACTTATATTAAGCTTTGTCTGTCTGTGTATAACGCTGTACAAACAAAGATAAAAACGTCTGAATTTAAATTTAAATGAACCGGTATATTCTCATGGTCAACTTTTTGTTGCACTCTTCCAATACAAGATCCCAAACAACATTAAGGTGCTTATAATCAAGGCAAATTACTTCATGGCAACCGGACATTCACACAAAATTAAACTAGATGCTCCCGTCATTTATGACGGGTTACCCCACGAGTTGTTCAATAACATTGTATTCTTTAATTGACTGGGGGGCTGTGTCTCCCTTAGACCCCTTCCTGCAAAAAAAAATGTATTCTATAATTATTTGTTTACAAACTAATATTCAAATAATTAACAGACTTCCCAGGAAAAGAATCAAACTTAGCTTTAGTCCATAATTTGCAACCTAAAAGGGTTTTTTATTAGTGCAGTACTTAAACGTTAAACAGACCATTACCTCTAGAAATTTCGACTTAAAATTATGAAGAGACTTACCTTTTGATTGTAAAAATGATGTTTATTTTTTTAAAAGTACCTTCTTAAATAAAAAACTTCAAAATGAATTGTATTTGGTGGAAACTTACAATTTCAGATAGATGTGCCACCAAACAACATAAGTCGAAACTAAAGCACTAAAAAGTATACTCCTCTACTCGAAAAATATCGATATATCGATATTTAAGCCTTTTGCCTGTGTTGTCACCTCACATTACTTTTAATTCACTATTCAAATACATGTATTTCCTATTCATTTCAAAGTACTGTGGATTTAATATTGGAATTATTCCCACCTGCCACGTGGCTCTCGAGTTGATGTGAAAGTTGTATTGAGTTTAATATGACCAGGAAATACATGTATTTGATTAAGGAATTATGGAAATGTGAAGTGACAACCTTTGCCAATCAATTGAGGGGGAGACTTTCGTTTTTATAAATTTAAAATGGCATTGTTTGGCGACTAATAAAAGTCACTTCATTTTAACATTTTTTCTTATAATTTTAATGTCTTCTTTTTAATTTTAAAAATTATTTTAGCAATCGTTGGGGTAAGTCTTGACGGTATTTCAACAAAAAAATCCTGGGGGTAATGGTCTCTTTAAGCTGAGTATCCACTAGGTCGGTGACTCGAGGCGGTGCAGAGGAAAACCTCCCCCAAACAAAATGCATGTAAATGTATAGATCCCCGTCCATTGCGGCAGAGGAGTGGAGAAGCAGGGCACCGCTCTGGAAAAAGTCTTGGACTTCTTGACGGCATTTCACCAAACCGTGTCGCGTTTCTGAAGTGGAATTTATCAGGTTCCTTCTATAGTCAACGGCACTTCTCCTCTGCCTCCACCACTGCAGCCAAAAAAAACACTTCCTTATCACTACTCATAAGTCATCACTGTCACTATGGATACTGTCGCATTCTGGAAGACGAAATAGGTATGGATGGAACAAAACTGCACCACGTTATTAATAGTTGGACGAACCTCTAAAGTTGAAAACTTCACGCCATGTCACATTGTGTCACTGACCTAGTGGACCGCTCAGCTTTATGCAGAAAATTTATAATTTTTTACGAAATCTTTGCATTTACAATACATGTTACTGGCATGTATGACCACTTGTGTAGATGAGTTTTGAAGAGCTTGTGGGACCAGGCACCACACATGTTAAAATAGGCTAATGTACATTGCCTTTTTCTGCATGTTCTGGATTTCACGATTTTTTTTTTCTCTATTTTTTTTGCGAATTCCTTATCTCTTAAATATGGTCATGCCACCCAGTCAGATGCGTGGTCCTTTATACTGCAATGCTACCTATTTAGGTCTACCTCGGCTGGAAGAGTGGCACAATTCACAACGCAACTGTTTTTGGGAAAATGAGTTTAAAGTTAAGAGAAGATTCATGGCTTCATTTGCTGAGCTTTTCAAGTGCAAAAACTGTTTTAAAGAGACCGTTACCTCTAGAAATGTCTACTTAAAATTATGAAGAGACTTACCTTTTGATTGTAAAAATGATGTTTATTTTTTTAAAAGTACATTCTTAATTAAAAGAAAACTTCAAAATGAATAGGTTTTTGGTAGAAACTTGCAACTTTAAACTCATTCCCCCCCCCCCCCCCCCCCCCCCAAAAAAAAGTGTTTTTTTAGTTGTGCCACTGTTCTGGCCAAGGTGCGATATGTGTACTCCAATTTGAATGATTAGTCAATTGTACTTTTATTTCAGCAAACTCTATGAATGAAACTTTTGCCAAACAGAATGCTGGAAAACCATTGAGCGCGCTTAACACGCAAACATTTGTTAATTGGAGAAAAAGAAATATTACGGTTATCAATTCATCTATTAATATACCTAGCACTATAGAATAAGCCTTATTTTTATTACAGAAACCGAAAATGTTGAAGGACTTGAAGGCGGTGTACGATCAATTGGGGACATCTGATAAGCTTCACCTTGACATCCCAAGCTATGTCATCGATATTGCAAAATCCATTCCTGATATTTATCTCGACAATAAGATGGTAAATAAAAACCACATATACGGAGGCCTTTTCATTTGTTCATCTTTAATTGTTTTAGATATTGGACGATGTGTTGAGTAGTGGCGGAGGAATCTGTTGGCTTCAATCAATGCCATGTGGTCAAACATATGATGGACTCTTGTATAGTTCCGGACAGGATATGAAGTCTCTTGGTACATATACTCGATGTCATTTATTAGCGTTTTTAATTTCTTAGTGTATCCGTTTCTGTTTATAGTATACGTCCCAACGTGCGTAGACACTAATTCTTTGTTGTTTTTGCCTGACAATGATAGTCGTAAAGTAAAGCTGTTTTCTAAAAAGATTTACCAAGTTACAGCGGTAGAAATGGATAATCATTGTAGGTATGCCAAATTGGGCTTCAGATTCTTTGCTAGTTAAATACTAATATCTATCTACATGTACTTTGTTATGTCTAATGAAGTAGTCTATGGAGTACGAATGGCAAAGAATCTGGAAATTGGTATAATAAAAGTGGATTCTGAGGACGAAGTTTGTTTCCAAGAAATTTGTAGCAAACCCACAAAGTCGTATATCACAGATATATGTTTGAGGTATGATTATGACTATTAAATTAAAAAAAAAACGGTCACATTCTCTTGATACAGTTGTTCAACAACAATATTGCGATCAAGTCCCGGTTCATGACTTAGCACACATGGGTTTGATAGTAGAACTAGGCTTTGCATTCTCATTATTGCGACTTTTTTAAGATAGGACCATCAAGTTTCTGCTCATTTTGCACAGACAAGACAAACACTGACGGAGGCTGTTTCGTCCACCGGTGGACCCCAATCAACCCCACAGTATAAAACCTCCAATAATGAGATAAGACTCAGGTGTAGATTTAAAACAACTTACTATTGAGAAGCTGGATTGGACACAAGAAGGCGGTCGCCTGTTGGCCAACACAGTGTCATAACCCGAACCAGTCAGACAAACTTTTCTGACTTACAACGAACTCCTCTACCGATCAGACTCGTACTGTGGAGTGTTCATTTTTGAACTAGAAGAACAAAATGGTTCAACGTACGGTGGAGTCTCATGCCGAGTTCTGCTGGTCGAATACAGCGACACCAAGACATGAAATACCGGTAACCAACAGAATGTCGAGGACTGGTCCAGACCGTCACAGAGGCAGATCATGCAGTTCAAAAGGCATGTTTGCAGTTCCATGCAAGTTTTCCTTCCAAGCACTGGCCGTGAGGCAAGAATGATGTTTAAAGTGGTAGTTTATTACGATATATTACAATAAAAAAAGTATTTACAAGCTGCAGCTGGTCACGCTTTGGCCAGCTGGAAATCAAACGTTATACAAATCAATGTGGCAATCGAGGTACTTGGCCGAGCCACCGGCCACGACAGTCCTAGGTACAGCACTCATTCTCAAAACAGCCTGGGTACTCACCTTTATATCCAGGCCAGGTGATGCCATTTTTCCATGATGCCACCTCATGCAGCACCTGTGGAAAAAACAACTTCTCACCTTGGTAACACACTTGTTCCTAAGGGAGAGAACCAGACTGGACACAACGTGGGGGCTCATAGGGCTGTTGTTTTATTGGTGGTGCAGACCTGGCTGTGACAACCCTCTCAGCTTCCCCATTTTTCCTTGGGAAATGGGTTGCCACTGGTCACCATGGCTTCCTATTTGGGAAGATCCAGTTTCTGGGTGCACGCAAGATCTGACAGCAAAGCAGAACACTGGCATGCCCTCCACATGCACACTATTGATCCACCACCCAAAACCAAGATCAAACTCCATATTTTGGAACCTGTTTTTATGCATGGAGTTTCTTCAACACCCACCTGGAGAACCCGTTTATTATAATCTAAGACCCAACTGGTGTAACAACACAACGATTGTACACTCCGTTGTACTACTACCAGACTTTTTTGGCCCAGAGGAATTGTACCACGAGATGTCCGACGGCGAATATCGGTGGCAAGATGGAATAAAGTGGGCAGAGTTCCACCATCAAAACGGATTCTGGGAAGATTATTCTGGCAGGGTTGGAAACAACCTTCCTAAAGTCACAGATCTCACAGGTCTGCTTCTTTAGCTTTGCCATTTAAACCAGAGTCTCCCTTGCTGGACACGACGGTCGATCTGCCACCACGAGAATATCGCAGTAGAAGAGGTTCCACCGCAATAGTCTCTTTGTGAATACTGCGAAACAAGGGGGAAAAGCGATGCACGACTGGGGAAAGTCGAAGCCCTGAGAAAAGTAAGTTCCTGTAAGGGAATTCTTGGTGTGTTATTCGGTCAATGACCGAATACACGTGGTGGAACCGCCATGACTGTTGTCATGGTGATATAGCCTCTGTGGAAGGCACTCTTCTGCACTGGTTCTGCACGTCCGAGCGCCGTTGCACTTGGGGAACCCAAGTTAGATGGTGGGAACTCGGAAGGGAGTGGATTTCACCTTCCGAAGATGGTGAATCATGGTTTCGACCGTGATTTACCGACTTTGAACGGTGGAATCGGTTATTCGCATGGTGAAAATTCGTGGAATACCCTTTCCGGCCATTTAAATGAAAAGAAAAGTGGTTTTTACCGTCCGAGGACGGTGAATCATGGTTTAGATCGTGATTTACCGACTTTGGACAGTGGAAACGGGAATTTGCATGGTGATAGCCCGTGGAATTTACTTTTATACGGTTGGAAGTTGTTGGGAGCCATCGACGGTCCACCTCCCTCAGCCCGTTGCATACTGGGGATGCTGAGCTGTTGTAGTCGTAGTCAGAAGGCTCCCCATCACTTACAGGGTGTAAAGTGGCTGACGCCGACAGTGAATCGATGGGTTCTTCATCGGCAGAAGCCGTGAATAGTCCGCGACTTGCCCATTCAACTCCGACGGGTGTTTGGAGCCTTTTGGGGCAGGTATCTGCAGTCTCCCTCCAGGGAAACGGCTGCTATCACCGTTCAGTCAGACTCGGCGGTAGTTCCTCTGGCTAGTGAAACTGCAGATGCGGGTTCGGATGGTGGGAAAGCGGTCACCGGTGTGGTAACCGCTAGTACCCCAGAATCCGTGTCTCGTGTCGTGTTAGATGAAATGCATTGGACCATGGTCCAGGAAGGTGGCTTCCTTGTCGGGGATCGACGATATTTTATCGGGGAGATTCCCACCATGCAGGTGAGGAAGGATGGCTCCAAGAGTAAAAAGAAGTCCGTAAAAAGAAGAGTAAAAAGAAGTCCGGAGCTGCACGGATCATGGCTAGAGTGAAGACTTGCACAGAGAGAGGCCTGGCTGAAGGCCCGCGAGGAAGCGTTGAAGAAGTTCGCGCCTGCTGTGGTTCTTCCAGCCGAAACTCGCCCACCCTGACGGTTGTCCAGGGGCTGCTTGGCCGGGGAGTCCGATTGCTGTTTCGAGTCTGCCTGAAGCAGCAGCTGGATGCTCCAGCTGGCAGTCGGACAATCTCAAAAAGGACTGGCGAGCGGAGAAGGCTGCTCAGCCTCTAGTACCTGCTCGTGGTAAACTGGAAAAATCTGTGAGTGGTGGTGAAAAGGGACAAAAACAGTCCCGCCCTCACACCCCACCAGTGGCCAATAGCTCGAGAGGGAAGAAGGCCAGGTCCTCTGGTCGAGGAAAGGCCTTCCAACCTCTAAAGCCTCTGAGCTTAGACGATAAGCTTAAGCTTTTAATGGCTCAAGCAGGAAGCTTGCACTGTGCCATTGCTCGTGGCATAGGTGCAATTAAGCAGTGGGCTGCGGAGTTTCCTCCCCTGCAGGGAGCTTCAGCCCGGAGACCGCTCAGCACAGAGGAACCTCCTGTCGGTCGTGTTGTTGCACCAATAGAGAGCGCCACGACAGCTGTTGGCCAGCAGCGAATCGCCCGGAGCAGGGCAATGCAGGCTACCAGTGCACCAGCCCATGGTGGGGTAGCCAAAGCTGTTGGTGGCAATGGTCAGCCGACTTGCACCGATGGAGAAACCCCTCTTTTGGGAAGGCGAGGAATGTTTGCCGCTGCACAACCAACCTCGATCGTCACTTCGGCTGAGGATGCTTCCTCGAAGCAAAGTACGGCTCCGGCCGGAAAACCTTCAAAGGAGTTCAAGAGGGCGAAGGGGGCTAACCACCTGCCTACACCTGACCGGTCCGGTAAGTCATCGGGTCAGTTAAGTCTGACAACTCACGGTTAACCTTCCTCTCACGGGAAGGAGAAAAGGACCGTAAAAAGTCCAAGCGTGAGAGGAAGGGGAGTCCGACACCCTCCCAAGTAAGCGCCAGGGAGCTGAAAGTGGAGGCGTTGTGGTGGAGGATTCCCAGCATGCTAAGGCAAGCATGTCGGCTGGGAATCAGCCGATTCTTACCTGTCTTGTTGAGGCGGCACGGATGGATGGTAGGTCAATGCACAACGTTTTGGTTGGCACGCCTGCATCCTCCCCGAAGGTGGATCCAGTATCGAACCTGCGGGTTCGATTGGTGGGAACCCTCTATTGTGTGACTTTGCCCTCACCTAGGGGCTAAGGAACATCGATTGGAGGAGTCAGTGTTCCCCCAACACATGATCCCGTCACCCCCAGTGGGGGTACACCCTTCTCTTCGGTCCATAGCGGTGGGGTATTCGATCTCCTAGGACCTGAAACATCAACCTCCCCTAGGCCTGAGGCTGAGCGATGGCATATTGGTGCATTGCCCCCGTATTCAGATGCAGAGGTATATCTGAATAACCGAGTTGGTCTGTGGCAGGACTGGGGAGTGGAGGGTTGCCAATACCACAGCTATTACCATCTGGATGAGCCACTTCCAGAGCCGTGGGTAGCGAGGCTACCGCCGTACAACATGCGTCATGTGGTGCCATTTGGTTGTGGAGGTTTTCCGGTGGTCATGGTCGTGAACCCGGTCCAGCAAATGTTCGCAATTCTGGTTGTCATTTGACTAGATGCCGGGATATTTCGTTTATCCCGGCATGCAGCCCCATTTATCCAACGTTTGCTGGGATGTGACTTAGGAGGTATGGCAGGTCAGTTTATAACAGAGCCACTACCAGGGTGTGAGACCAAGCCTGTGGTCACCCTGGTAGACCTAACAAGTTGGACGCTTCACACACGTCCACAACTCCAAGATATTCCTTTCGAGGAATTCCGAGGAAAGCGGACATAGAGGGACTGTTTTCGATCCTGGTTTTGGGTGGCGTAACACCCAGATGTGTTTGTGGTGAGCACGTCGGTGGGCTGCGGAGTGGATGGGCTCCACTTTTGTGCCACTGCCATGGAAGCCGTCCGGTACCTAAGGAGGTCAGGTTTGAGGGAGCAATCCTGGCTGGCTCGACCTAACTGTTCCCGGGGCGGAACAGGGAAGTTGAGAGGACTGTAGCAACCTGGTCTGCTCAAATCAAATTTTTTGATTTAGCAGACATACTCCCTATGGTGGGCTGCCTGACAGCATGCAGTAGGCTGTTGGGACAGACGCCATTTTGGTGCCAGCAGTCCTCTCACCATTGGAGTTGCCTGGAAGTATTAAATGGTTTGGTCAGCCATTTAATCTGGGCAGTGTGTTATGGACTGAGACCTGGAAAGTTGGATGGTTCAGGCCAAGGAGGCCTCCAACTTTAACCTCATCTTTTTGTCTTGGGTGGCCATTAGGCCTATAGATTGTATAGTCCTCTTGGCTGGTCTAAGTGACCAGCCAAGTTGTGTATATAATATTCGACCACTGTGTGTGTATAAATATGTTTTTACTTTTATTTACTGTGTTGTGTTGGTCATTATTGGGGAGTTACCGTGGGAGGGTGGGTTATCCGGTTTGGGGACAATGCCACCGTCTTTTACTGTTCTTTTTCGACCGGTAACTTGTGTCGGCTCGCGGTGGAACTCCGGTTCTACTGCGAGCCGACATATTCTTGGTGTGGCGACTTGCGACTGTTGTCTGTCGAGGGAGGCTCCGGTGGAGCCGACACATCCCAGGGTTAACCGTCAGAGGCGGCTACAGGTGCGGTCCTGTCCCCATAAGGAGCCTGGAAGCGGGTAAGTTGGGTTTTTTCTTGCCCGGTTATTGTAACGGTCCAGTCGAGACGTTACAATATAGAAAATCTAAAAATGCAAGTAAATTTTATAAAATATGGGTATACATGGCATGATACATCTCATTGCCTTTTTCAAGGCACCAGGAGTGGAGAGATTTTCTTTACAACTTGTTTGAGAGGATGGTAAGTTTATTAATAGGGAGAGAGATAAACCAAAAAGGGGAGGGTGACAGCTAAATGTCAAACTGTTATAGGGCTATAGGTTATGTAGGCCTATGTTACAATTTAGGTCTATGTTGAAATGTAGGCCCATGTTACAGATAGGCCTATCTAAAGTTGACAGTGATTTATGTATATTAGTCTGAGTACAGAAACCAGAGTTTGTTATATTTCTCTTGGTAGGTTTCCTTCAGACTGAGGGGAATAATTTTAACAATAAAGTTAAAAAATAAAAAGAGGGGGGAGTTAAAAAGTTAAAGAAATTCAGGCTGTGTAGGCCTATGTTACAGATAGGCCTATCTAGAATTGTGTCTGGTTTTTTTTTATAAACAGTCTGAGAATAAATGAAGGCCAGGACTTCTTACATTTTCCATGCAAACAGGGGCCATATGAAAAGTTAAAGAAATATTTTTGTAAAATACATAAACAAGTAAATATTTCCAAAAAAAGTTAAGTTTATTCATTATCTAACATCCCAATAACCTAGTAAATATAATAATAAAAATAAATAATGATAATGATATAAAAAATGATAATAATAATAATGATGATAATAGTTTTAATAATGATAATTAAAATTAGTTGTAAGCTTAAAAACTCGAAAAATAGTATGAAAAAATCTTCATTCTACACAAGCAAAATGACGAATTCCGGGCCTTGCCCCCATGGCAGCACCTTTGCCTCTGCTGCCCCGGTTACAGGGAGTAGATCGACTCACCACAAATTATCCTGATAGGGGCTGCATTTTCTTGGTGGTGTAGACTTTGCTGTGACACTAGTGCCAACGACAATGATATCACCCAATGACACCAGGCAGGTTTTTCACATATGCCCTGCTAGTAAAAATTCTAGCACTCTTTGCATGGTCGCTGGATATCAGAGTCAAGTTTAGTCCCGATAGTTGGAAGCATGTAGGAGGATGTACAGGGAACAGAACGACAGACAAACATTGCCTGTTGCTAATTGGATAATGGGGACAATCTGTATGATATTAACAACATATCCTTATAAACTTTTTTAGTCCTTTTATCCCTGAATACTTGTTTATAACTGAAAATGGAACAGTCAAGATAGTCGATTTGGAGGAAGGGTAATCATAAATGGAAATTTTTATTTCCAACAAATAGAAATACTAACAAAGTATTTTCTTGTTACTCTTTAGTAAGGAAATGGAGAAGTACAAGAATTTTGGATTGTCATCGGAGTCTAGTAATTTCGAATTGAAACAAGTGTGGTCTTCTTGCCGTTTTGCTTCAAACCCTCGTTGCTTTGTTTGTACAAAACCTGATGCATTTTTTCTTATGGATCGCAGAGTATGATACAAGTTTTAACATTTCTTTTTCTTTTCATTTTAACATAACATGTTTTTATTTCCTGCCTCTTCAGGTTGGTTGTCGTCGTGTAAGTACGCTGTTGAGCAGTGTGTCTGCAGCAGTTATTTACAATGAAAAATTTGGCTGTTACGAAAAAAGTTATTCAAATACTAATCTTCACTATGTTGGATCGTGTCATTCGCTGTTTCTGGTCGACGAACGCTATCCAAATCATCCTGTAAGGAGAAAATGAGTTACTTAACAGAGTTGTAGATAATTAGTATATTCTAAAAACAAAAGAGCCGCAAAGGAGTGAAAATTGACCTGATAAAATATAATTTTATCTCCGATTTTGACCTAATGGAACAGGCCATAACTTGGGTCATTAATTAGTCCTTTTAGGATCAATTTTGAGAGCATGTATTTTATTTTAAATTAAGACGCTAGATACAGCGTTGAATTTTAAAAATGGTTTTTAACGTTTTTTCTCCAGGTTTGAAGTCACATAATAATTAATAGAAAAACAATTGCACGTGCTAATCTTATAAAAAGGAAACATCATGACGCCAATACATTATTAATGCTCATTATATTTTTTTTGTTATTGTTCTAAGTCGTTTGTAACGAGAGTTCTTCAAATATTTTTGGTCCTATGGGACTTACCATGGAGTGAAAAAATGTACGATTTTGAACGTTATTAAAAAGTAGGACCTTTTCAAAATTTATAAAAAGGAAAAATTGTGAAGCCAATACATGAAAGCATGTGTCATTTTTGGTAATTTTTCTTAAATGTTTTGGAACGGTTTTTTGGTTCAATGGGATTTAACATGGAGTTAAAAAACGAACGAATTTGAACCTTATTTATAAATAGAAGGACCTTTTGAAAATTTTCATAAAGTGTTCTTCACTAAGAAGAACAATACTTTTTTTTGCGTTTTGTGCTTTACTATATCTTCATTGAGTGATTGTGAGACTATTTCTTGCAAGATTAGTAACACCATATTAGTAACACTCATTTGTCTCATTGTCGTCTGCTCAAAACAACAAGGTGAAGGTGTATCTAGGCTCTTAACTCAAGTAATAATATACGTAATGATTGAATAGTGCTTCTTTAACTTTATTGTTCAAATTTACATGATTTTGAACTTTGATTTAAAAACACGATTTAAATCAAATAAATAGGATATTACTTTAAAGTAAAATTTATAGTGAATCTGTAACACGTTGTTATAGTGGGGATCTCACTGGCTATTTTACAACAAGATTCACTACAAGATTATTACTGAGGTATTTTACAGTTGTATGTATTGTACTGTCACGACCTGATTTGGTTGGACAAAATTTCGCTGTTTACGGGACTCCTTTGCCGTGTGGGCTTTGTACTATGGTCGTGCCCACAGTAAACTTAAAGACGGTTCCACATACGTGGAGTCTCTCGTCGCGGATCACGGACGATATACGGCATGCGCCAATAGACAAGTTGGGGCCCGTAAAGAATCGTTCCAAAGTTTCAGATGCATCGCGGAATGCCGTGTAATATTGCATAAAGCCACGTGTCCCAAAATGACCCCCCCCCCAAGTAACAAGCCAAACAAGAGAAGTACAATAAAACGTCTGCCCCATCATCGTGCAGGTGGGTGCAGACCAGGGGCTCGGTTCACAAAAGTACAAGTCTATAGTAACAACCCGACTTGGCCTGTTACAATAAATCCGGTAAAACTGCCCCGTTTTATCGTATCCTGACTCCCTTGGGGGCCGGGATCGCAGGCTTTAGCTGCCATCTTGCTCCGTTGTGTCACTGGGTCGTGCCGAGAGTTGTGCTCCCCGAAGATCGACGGTGACTTGCCGCCGAACGAGACAAAGAACCCACAATAGATAAATCCCAATCCCGTTAAATCCCACCGTGGAGCCGTGCGCAAAGTACCGGCCACACAGGACAGTGATGGTTCGGTAAATACCCCACAGGAAACCACCACCCTCTCTGCGGTATATACCCAATAAAGAAATGAGATGGCAGTTTACAGTTGTAGATCATAAGTTGTTGGGAACAAGTGAAATTGGACTTGACAAAACGTGGAGTTAACAAAACGTGTCTGAATTAGTCAAAAATGTCTAAAAGTGTTGCAGTAGGATATAAGCTGTGTATGTATTTAAAAAAATACCAGATAGTGAGGACATTCTGTTTAATTTCAAACAATCTACCTACCTTTTGAGTTAGGTGGAAAATCTTTAGTTGGCAACAAGTGTCAGTAACAAGTTTATCCAGGCCCAGATTAGCACTTTTGGGGGTTCTGTGCCAAGTACAACCTGGGGTCCCGTAGACGTTAGTTCCCCAATGAATGGTACGTCATACAGAGATATTTTTATCTAGTCAAACTATCTTTTTTGCAATTTTATATATATTAATCTTTGTCTGTATATAACGCTGTGCAAACAAGGGCAAAAACGTTTAAGCACGTCGGAATTTATTTATATTTAGATGAACCGGTTTTTTTTTCTCATGGTCAACGTTATGTTGCATTCTTCCTATCCAAGAACCCAAACAATATTAAGTTGCTTATAAAAAATGCAAGCGGTCAAGGCAAATTACTTCATGGCAACCGGTATCTCACACAAAATTAAACTAGATGCTCCTGTCATTTATGACGCGTTATCCCACTAGTGTGATAATACTCTTGCAAGCCTTAATGTGGTTGCTTGCCCAAAGGTTTTACATAAAACGCTGATCTTCGTTTTTTTTTTTGCAAGAAACTGAACAAATAGCCAGTGTGATTGCCACTTGACTATTTTTTGCAAACTATTTTGATTCGTGGCTAATTTGCATATTGGACACTTGTTTTTGTGTGCAGTTTTACATTGCTAATTTACAATATGTCACGCTGTTTCGCTGAAGTTATTCTATTCTTGTATAGATAGCTATTTTAATGTACTGCTATGAAGTTGCTTAATGAAATGATTTTCTAATGCAGGTTATATCGTGGAAACATCAGTTGATATCACCCCCAAAATACTGCAGTGCTGTTGTGTGGTCTCGAGATTCTAATTCCACAATAAATGAGGCAGTGGTACTTGCAAGCAGAAGACGTCAAGAGACTGCCGCATTCCACGTACGACACACAGAGGGTGATACTCAATTTTCTTACTCAGTCTCACCCACACTTCACATCCCTTGTCCCAGAGATATGGTGAATAGCCTGCATGAAAGGGGCAGTAACTTGGACATTGCCACATCATTATTAAGGAAATTGCCTCTTCATGGTCTGTGTTGTGCCATTCCCGCTGACAAGCGGCTAATAGTTTTCCAACAGACAGCCGATGGTAATGTATACCACCAACCGTTCGATTATATTCAACGCTCAAAAAATCGTCAAAAAAGTGAGGGGTTTAAACCGAGTATCGCCAACGATCAAGTAGAAGAATGTCTGCAATGGTTAGAGGCTGCTTTTTCACAAATGAGGGCCAAAGATTCGTTACCAAACACCGAACAGAAGGAAACCGTCGACATAAAAACAACTTTTAATTGTCAGTGTGGTTCTTTTGTTAAATGTTTAAATTGAACGTGATTTTTAACTGCCCATTTATAAAATTTCTAGTGATGGTTGAACCTGAGCGACACAGTCACAATTGCCCTTTTTGTTGTCAATGTTCTCGAGAAGAAATTGGTGATATAATTGTGGATCCCGGTGAAGTTGACAAGGTGTGTCCAAAATGCAACATTCAAATTGGTTTTGCCAAGACACTAATTGAAGGAGTACATGAGGTGAGTAAGTTTCCAGATTCATTGTATCTAGAGTCGTTTCACAATATAATTTACTTTCCGACAATGTTGTGAACGAAAAAATGACATTTTAGAGAATTCATTGGGGTGTAAGTTTGATAAAGCATGTCAAATATATTCATGATGATTTTCAACATAATTTTACATTTGCATTTGGAAATTTTGATGGCATATGTGGTGGCATAGTTCTGGACTAATTTGTCTCTCTGTTAAATATCCTTTGGGGTACTGGCAGAGTAATTATTTAAATTTAAATTCACTGAAGATGAATTTACCTAATTGATTGGCTAGACTACGTAACGGGTCACACTCGTGGTAATATTTATTGGCTAGCTTTCTCGCACGATGTTTTTTTAATTGGCCAAATAGTGTTACATTCAGTTAACAGCCTAGATATAGCGTTTAATCAAAATTTCTCCGAATGTAGAATGTGCGAACGGTAAATGTGCGATTGTTGTTGATTTAAAAATGGTTTTTTAAAGTTTTTTCTCCAGGTTTCAAGTCACATAATAATTGATAGAAAAATAATTTCATGTGCAATC
The DNA here is from genome assembly GCA_036925085.1 of Brachycybe producta. Taxonomy (NCBI): domain Eukaryota; kingdom Metazoa; phylum Arthropoda; class Diplopoda; order Playtdesmida; family Andrognathidae; genus Brachycybe; species Brachycybe producta. The sequence goes on along the minus strand of JAUPFP010000001.1, from coordinate 14,305,548 downwards.
CTTATAAAAAAAAACATCGTGAAGTCACTAGATTAATGCACGTGCTAATTATTTTGTTAATGTCTAAGTCGTTTTGTACGAGAGTTCTTCAGATGTTTGTGGGAAGGTTTTTTGATCCTATGGAATTTAACACGGAGTTAGTGTAGTACGTGCTAATTGTTTTATTGCTCTAAATTATGTTTAATGAGAGTTCTTCTAACTTTTGTGGGATGGTTTTTTGGTTTTATGGGATTTAACATGGAGTAAAAAAAACGAACGATTTCATACTTTGTTTAAAAATAGAAGGTCCTTTTCAAAATTTATATAAAGCGAACACTTAAAGAACAATACTTTTTATTGTATTTTGCGCTTTACTGTATTTTAATTGAGCGATTGTGAGGCGATTTCTTGCAGTTTTAGTAACACCATATAATAACACTCATTTGTGTCGTTGTCGTCTGCTCAAAACAACAAGATGGCGGTACATCTAGGCTCTTAGGGTGAAGATGGCGAGTATACCACAAGGCTCCTTTCTTAACTTTCTAGTTCTTTTCTTTCAAGCTTATCTTCCTGTGCCAAAGATGGCATTCACCTAGGATTGGTACTTCACGATCCGAATACGATAATTTATTCTCTTGAATATGTTTCTCGTTCAATGTCCTCTGTTGAATCTGGTTCTCAAAATGGGATTGTCGTAGTACTTTATGGCCAGGTCAGTTAGGTGTGTTACAGCTGGGTCTGCACCACCAAGAAGATGGCTTCAGTATGAGAAGAATTGGGTTTAGCAGACGAAATCCATGTTGTGTCCAATCGAACTTCTCTTAGTGGATATTTATGGTGTCTATGAATGAGAGGCGTTCGTAGAATCTTGGAGGTGCCAGCTGAGGATGCGCTGGAGGAAGGACATCACACTTGGCTAGGGTATAAAGAATTATACTCTAGCCATGTTCGAGGGGGGCTGTGGAAGATTTAATGTCGTGGCTGGAGGCTCTGCTCTGGTCTTTTGCCACATGTTTCATTCTTGAATTGCTTGAGGTGCCATTGGCTTTTACTGGTTTTAACTTTAATTGAGTAAGTTGTTTCAATAAACATAACCTATTTTAAATCGACTTCTAGGTCTTTGCCCTCTGTTATTGGGAGTTTGACTTAATGAGGGTTTACTGGGTTCGAATTTGGGCCAAGGTAATCCGTGCATTTAAAGACCTGGGGACGGTCCACGGGCAGACCCATCAGTCTCTGATAGCGTCCATCTTGTTCGTCTTGGTCTGCGGTAATTTCGGTTGTTGACTTTGGCGTGGGACTCTGCATGATTGTCCGGTTAGGTGTTCACAGAGGGATACGGTTGTGCGATATGGCCCCTAGGAGCGGTTGTGACAATTTGTGGAGGTGCCGGGTATGACGGTACCCGTGTCCTCTTGAACGGTGAACCCGCAGAAATCCAACAGCCTCACAGTTGGTAACAAGACAACCACTACGTTCACTGATTGTGACCAGTCGAAAGGCCACAAACTTTCGATTGGGCGGGCTTAGGGCCTACCATTGGTGGGAAACCGATTTTTCTTGGTTTTCGCTCGGTGAATTTCGGGAAACAACTTTGTGCTACCCCGTGTTGCACAGAGTTGGTGTGGTTTGTAGATTGATTCGGTTTCGATTGATAAATCCTGGTACGGAATAATACTGTAAATCGTGAACCATGCCTCGATGGATGGGAGCCATTCTAAGCGATACAAGATCCATGCGAGATGGCCAAGAGGAGGTTGGTGCTGTGGGCAGAGCTCGCCCGAACGACACCTTCTGTCCACTGGTGGGGGAGTCACGGTGCATAGGTTCCGTGATCTGCCAGCAGACAGTGGTATTCCAATGGTTCCAGGCAGAAGAGGGTCAGACTACTCCACCGGTGACTCGGTGAGTCATAGTAATGAGATCAGGGTCTCGACCGCTCGCCATGAAGGGTGCGTAGGGAAGGAAGATGAAGCCACCAGTAAAGGTCTGTTGCCTAGATAAGCGAGTTTGTCCATGATTGCTGGATGGACCCGGGCTGAGCGACTAGGAGTAGCATATGCAGTGGCTGTTTTGCAAAAGGCGGGTCTGCAATTACCGGCTCTGGTCTCCCAGCTGCACTTCTGCTCGTCACCCATGCAGCAGAGTGCTGTATCGGCAGAGATGCTGCCTTCTACCCATCTGTGTGGGCATCCCTCTGGTCAGAGTGACCAATCGTGGAGTTGGGAGACTGGCCCCTGGAGTGGTTCCACAAAGGGTACATCTAGATATCAAGGAAGGGGATATGAATGCTGCCGAGCCAAGTGCTGAGACAAAAGCCAGAGCATGGCAGCCACGATGTGAGCATCGTACCATGGCAACCTGCCCAAGTTCAACCAGGCGAATTTCAGGTATTAGGGTATTACAACCTGGTACATGCATTTACTTATTATGAGCGTCATGTCATAACATGTACCCATTTTGTTGTGCGTGATATTTTTGGCATGCAATATATAGAATGTCATGAAATGTGACTTTTATCACATTTTAATATAATGGTAACAGGTGCTGTGTTTTGGCCTGCGATATAATTATAACTTTCTATAGCATGTCATGTTGCAACTCTGTTGAAATGATTGCGTTTATGTATCATAATGTGTGACCATTTATTTTACGTGACGTTATATGATGTGTTGTTTTTTTATTAGAAAAGGTTGGCTTTTTAGTTTATAATCGAAATCATACTTTTTGAAACCGTTGTGTGGGGGTAGGCTAGTCCAATTATGTTGAGCCTATATTTTATTCCAGCCCTGATATGATTTTTGAAGAGTTTTATGTAATATTTTAAATTTAATGTTTTCAGTCAAAATCGATTGTTGGACAGTATCCAGTTACAAGTGTGAAGAATTGCAGCGTACCATTTTTTGCTGGAAAGATTGATGATAATATAGCGAGTGCTAGCTTTCCATCTGTGGCACAAATGTTGAATAAGTGGAAGCAAAAAATCGAATCGGTTAGATTTTACATGCATAATAATTGAGAAGTGTTACTTTTTAAAGGTACCACATTGTGTTTCTATTCTAGGCAACAGACAAAAAGGAGACGATGGGAGAAGATCCGTCAACTAGGGTGACTCGCAATATAGTTTCCACTGCACCTACTGACAGTTCTGTAATTTATGAACCAATTACGTCACAGAGTGAGAATTCTGTTACCTGCATAAACGGGATTGAACCTTTCGAAATGTTTGATGCAAGTCAAGGTTTTGATCCAGTCATCAGTTCTCAACGGCAAAGTTCATTGGGTATTGACATAGATGTTATTCCACCCACCCAGTTTACTGCTACTTCACCAATCACTGGCAGTGTTAAAAAAGTGTCGGCCAAAAAACCACTAAATCGTAAGTTGGCTGCTGATAAGTTGCGTACTGCGTTAAAGTTTGATGGGTTTTAATTAGAGGAAATGTTACTTTTTAATGTAAATGACACTATGAATTTATTAAAAGTTTTTTCAATAATTAATTAGTCTGTTTATTTTATTAATAAATTTTATTCATAGATACGTGCACCGAATAGTGAAAAATTATGGGTTGCCTAAATGTCAGTAAATGACCAACCTTAGTTTCAGGCAATTCAATAAAGATGGCTTTAGGGCAAGTGTCTATATCCGTTTGTATAGATTTTCATTCATTAGTCATTCAGTCCTTGGACTGGTTCCACAGCAATTGTATTTTGTTTCGCCAAAGACCCCTATCTTCAGCCAATCTCTTCAGTTCAGAATATGTTCTCCCAGAAATGTCTTTACAGGCCTGAGAAGTGAATGTGTTTCTTGGTCGTCCTCTTCCTCTCTTTCCTTGGATCTTTCCCTCCAGTATTTTTCTGATTGGTCCTTCATGCCGTAGAATGTGACCCAACCAGTTCAATCTTCTCTGTCTGATGGTCTTCAATATTCTTCTGTCTTCACCCACCTTCTCCAACACCGCATCATTGGTCATCCTTCCCATCCAACTAACCTTCTCCATCCTTCTATAACACCACATCTCGAATGCTTCCAGTTTACTTTCATCTCTTTTATTTGGAGTCCAAGTTTCTGCTCCATAAAGTGCTATCGACCAGATATAGCACTTTAATATTCTTTTCCGTGTAGTTATGTCTACGTTCGTTGATGATAGCATTCGTTGTTTGTCTCTGAAGGCCTTTTTTGCCGTTGCATTTCTTATTCTAACTTCTCTCTCGCTTCTAGCATCTTCGGTGATAGTTTGACCAAGGTATTTAAACCAGTGCACTTTCTCTATTTTTTTCCTCTCCAATGTCAGTTTTCTTCTCTTAGCCTTTAGCTCTAAGGGTTGGTTTATACTCCCTTGCTAAGCGGCAAAGCAGCCTGCGAAGCTTCAAAAATGACGTCAGAGCTTCAGCTTTTTGCCTTCGCCAGAGCATGAAGCTAGCTTTGAAATTGTTCAACTTTTCAAAGCTTAGCAACTCAAAGCACCAATCAGGAAACGGATACACAAAAGGGGTGAATAAGTCACACCTTTTTTCTTCCAGAAGGGGAAGGGTTCTATTGTTTTGTGTATCTGTTTTATAGGATATAAAGGTCATAAAATAGGGTAAACTTTGCAAGACCACATGTATGTGTGAACAAGCTAAGCTTTGGGGAGCTAATTTTACAGAACGTCAAAGCTTGCAAATCTTAGCAAAGTTTGGAGTATAAACCTACCCTAAAGGCTAAGAGAAGAGGAGGGTGAAGGATCGTTTTACCCCACCCCATCCTCATACATAGAGAAAAGACAAGAGATGACATCACGTTGTCGTGGTAACGACCATGCTGTAAGCTGAGAGAACCTAAGGTGTGGGGAGGAACATTCATAACGCCTACCCCCTTTTTATTATCTTTATTGTAAGAGGGAGAAAAGAGAACGAGCAGACGACACGTTGCTATGGTAATGGCCATGCTGTCGTCTTTGAGATTTTAGGTTCGTTATATTATTATCATATTTTATTTATTATTTATTTTATTTTATTTAATTATCAATCTGATGGCATCCAATCTTTCGTATTTCGTGAAAACTTGTTTCTTTTTTTTACACACACACAGTAAGACTGTAAGGTGCACAACAGTAAACCATTTCATAGAGAAAAAAAAGAACTGACAAGAGTCAAAAGTATTAAAAAGTAGTGATAATCGTGAGATCAAACGAAAAACAACAAGAAAAGATGAGGATACAATGTTAATAATTAATCAACAGGGTCCAGACGGTTGCGCCATCTATTGGGTTTAAAGCTGAAATGAGCACGCGTTTAGGATATTGGAGGCTATGATCCAAGTCTGCCCCTAGTTTAAAGATGGCAACTTCCTGCGTAACTTCCTGTCACAGCAACATCAAAGGTTCCGACAGAGAGTTCCCCTTCTGTTTAGCTTTCTATTCTGTGACTAATATGAACGAGGCTATTAGTCATGTAGCTGCGGTTGCGTAACTTGCGTATTGTTTTTTTTTACCCATTTCTATCTTGTTTCAAAAGGTGGTTCGGCAGTTTTGTTGATTGAAGTGTAGCATATTTTATAAGTATTATACTGAATTAAAACTTATAACTGGAGAGAGATATTTGTGTATTTTTTTTTCTGAAGTTGGTTGGTGAACGTCAAACGGGGTTAAACGTTTGGAGAGGAAATGCCGTATTCGGATCAAGAATTAGATGCGACGATGCGTTTAAAGAGCCTCAGTGAGGTTGGTGCCGCAGTCGAGGTGGACGATAACATTCCTCCCAGACGCTACTTCCGTTCCGGAATGGAGATGATTCGAATGGCAAACGTTTACATGGATGAAGGAAACTACGAGAACGCTTTCATTCTTTACTCCAAGTTCATCACGCAAGTAGAACTCGAAACGCAGACGTCGGAGAACACTTGAGTGAGAAATCAATTCTTGATACGTCTTTCACCCATTTGTAGGTTATTTGTTGAGAAGTTGCCGCATCATCCGGACTATCGAGAGGCGTTGCCCACTGACAAAGCCAACATAAAAAGGGTATACCGCGATTGTGTAACCTTTACAACCTTTTATGATTCGTTTTTTTTTGCGTTTCTTTCAGAAGCTGAACGAAGTATTTCCAAGAGCGGAGAAGCTGAAACTTCATCTCAAAGACAGATATGTTAAAGAACATGAAAAGTATTTAATAGACAAGGTATGATGCCAAAAAAGTAACGGTGGTATTTAAGTTAAATACCATTATCATGTGTGAGTAGGGGTGCTGTCATCGTTAAATTATTTAACGATGACAGCACCCCTACTCACATCAGCGCTTCCACATTCATGTAATAACCAAAGCAGTGTTCAAAGCTAATCAAAGGCTACTAATTGTTCAATGCAAACACATAAACATTGTAAAGAAAATGTAAAAGAGGTCTTTTACTTTAGATTATTTAGCTCTATATATTGTTCATCAATTTGGAACCCATTTTCAAATAGCATAAAACATAAAAGAAATTATACAGCATATGCTGCAAGATTTGTGAAAGGAAAATAAGTGTATACTGACAGTCTATGTTCTGTGCTTCAGGGACTACAATGGGAATCATTAGCAGTCAGAAGAAATGAGCAAAGCCATGCTCTTTTCAGACAGTTGCTGACTGATGATAACATTGCCTTGCGGAATGGCTTATTAACTAGAAATCCCCATAAAGGTAGACAAGGGTGTAATACCCAATGAGTCATGATCTCTCCAGAATGCTAGCTTGGGGGTGCGTGACTCATCTCTGTCTCTTCCTCCCTCTATTTAGACTTGATCGGCAAAGTAATACCTTTGGGACCATGATCACTTGGACCTGGTTACACCTTGTGGGTGTACACAGGTCCAAGTGTATAAAAGGACCATGTTTCTCTTTGTTCGTTGTCCATATTCGTTCAACTTTTGTACTACGTCGATTCTATCCGTATCACATCGTGGGCACGTCGCATATGGACTGAGCAAGAATAAATAGTGTTTATAATGAGAAACTGTGTTGTCTTCATGTGCGGAAACTAACTGTTCACTAAACAGGCTGAAGACACCATAGGGCAAGAAGGCATGTGGATCCCTTTCGGAGCAAGTCTACAAGAACGACGATCAGCAACGACGATCAACAACTCACTCCTGACATCCAAGTAGATAATCTTGTAGGTTTTTGCGTGCTGAACACGCTGGTGAAATCAGATTGAAAATCTGAACATTGGTTTGAGAGATATCAACATTTTGCCAAAAACGCTAATTTCTCATTGTTTTGCATTGAAGACGCCATACTGGATTTCTGTTTGGAGAAGCCATACTAAATAAGTACAAATCAAACTTTATAAATTTCTCTTATTGCCATTTTATTTTGAATTTAGTTTCTAATTCAGAGTTTTTTTAGGAACTAAATTTTGTTAGAAAGTTAGAATGGTTAATACTAGGTCTGGGAAGCAAGTTCAGGTTGGGAAACTAGTTGAAACTGTTAGGAGAGTTAAGGTTGGGAAGCAGGTAGAGTCTGGGAAACAGGTTGAGTCTGGGAAGGGTGTTGAAGATGAGTTGAGGGAGAAGGTGGTGCAGGTTGAGGTGGAGGTGGCTTGGCTGAGGGAGAGGCTGGCTGTGTTTGAGTCACAGCCAGGCCCTTCTCACAGCAGGGAATTTGTGCCTTTTGCTACACCCCTTAAGCATAATACTGGGGGTGTAGGTTGGGGAGTTGTTTTAGAAAAAGAGAGAAGAAAGATTAGGCCAGCTTTAGCTTCAGAATGTACTCCAGTAAAGAACAGGTTTAATGTTTTTAGGGAATTATCAGTGGGATCTGTGGAGGTAGTAGAAAGTGTAAATGTAGAGCAGAGGTGCAAGGGGTCTGGGAAGTATAAGAAAGCAAGTGTAGGGAATGTAAATGCAGCTCAGGAGGGTGTTAGCAAGGGTAAGAAGGGTGTTAGCAAGGGTAAGAAGAATGATGCTAGACAGGGTAAGAAGAATGTCAGTAAGGCTGAGGAAAGAAATGAGAGTGGGGTTATTTTGGAATGGGTGCAGAGCAGATCAGTAATTTTTGTAGGTGATAGTAATGTCAAAAGGCTTGATAAGTGGGTGGTGGGTGAAGATAGAGGAAAAGTAAGTGTAGCTTGTTTACCAGGGGCTCAGATTAAAGATGTTAAGGAACGTATCAAGAGAATGGTATGTGGGGAAAAAGCGGAAGAGGTCTTAGTTGTTCTGCAAGTGGGGGCTAATGATGTGTGTAGACAGTTTGGAGGGGAAGTTTTAGATGGGATAGGGGTGATATAGTTACTCGTAAGGCACGTTATGTAAATGATAGATTAATTGAAGCATGTAGTAAGGTGGGGGCCCAGGTAATAGACTGGAGGGCAGCTATGCTCAATTTTGAGGGTTCCTGGAGTAGGGATGGGGTTCATTTTAATTACAGGGCTGGTAGGATTGTGGGTAAAAAGATAGGTGATTTTGTTAAGCATTTTTTAGGGTAAGGTTTTGGGGTTTATGTGCAAATGCTTTAGAGGGGGTTGATACTAATATGAATGCTCCACAGCTTGTTGCTGGGAGCAATAGTTCCTTTGTTTCAGGTATTATTTCTTCAAACACTGTCCAGGAAGGAAATCATTTAGGAAAACCCACTTCAGCTATACCTTCACATGTAAAGGTTATGGTGGTTAACTGTAGGAGTCTACGAAACAAAGTTCCTGAGTTCATTGCGGCAGTTGAGGAGACTGGTTGTAATATAATTCTTGGTACAGAGTCATGGCTTGATGATACTGTTAATAATGGGCAAATATTTCCAGATGGTTTCACAGTGTACCGTAGAGACAGGGTTGGTCGTTCTGGGGGTGGGGTTTTCATAGCTATTTCACAAATATTTCATAGTTGCAGGGAAACAAGTTTTGAAACAGACTGTGAAATAGTATGTTGTAGTTTAAGGCTAAAGAATGGTAAAAAGGTGTTTTTATATTCTTTCTATCGGCCACCGGGATCCTCCATAGCAGATATCACTAGTGTAGAAACTTCTTTGGACACTCTTCATCGTAAATACCATAGCCCAATCATTATTTTAGGAGGTGATGTAAATTTTCCAAACATCAACTGGGAAATGCATACGGTGAAAAGTGGCAGTGACAAGCCATTAGCAGTTTCATTTTTAGATAGTATGAATACTTATTCTATGGAACAGGTTGTAACTAAACCAACCAGAAATGACAAAATTCTTGATGTAGTACTGACTAATAGTCCGGAGTTATTATCCAATGTTAGGGTATCAGGGGGAATTAGTGATCATCAGATTGTCTTATGTGATGTTAATGCATGTGTGGAAAAAATTTCTGAGGTTAAAAGAGTAGTGTTTCTTTTTAGCAAATGTAATTGGGATGGTTTTAAGTCACATTTGATAGATAATTTTCATAGATTTAAAGAATGTTTTCATCCTCAAAATGTGAATTTGAATTGGTCACGATTTCATAGTTTAATTTTAAGTGGGTCTTCCTCCTTTATTCCAACCAAAGTAGTTAGAGACTGTGCCACACCAGTATGGTACACAAGCAAAGTTAAAAGGGCTCTTCGTAAGCAACGCTTATGGAGGAATAGGGCTAGAAATCACCCAAAATTAGTGAATTGCAATGAATTCCGTATTGCACGCACAGCAGCAAAACTGGAAATCTTGTTAGCTCACGATAATTTTAAAACAGAAACGCTTGGGGAATGGTTAAAAACGGACCCAAAACTATTTTGGCGTTACATCAAGAACTCTAGGCGAAGTAGAGAATCTATTCCTTCTCTGGTTGACACAAATGGGAAGCTTGTTTCAGATCCAGTAGGGAAAGCTACCTTATTAAATGAACAATACAAGAAGGTCTTCACAATTGATGATGGCATACCACATGAGGGTTTTCCTTCAACATCTCTTTGTATTGATCAAATTTTAATAACTGCAGATGGGATAGTCAAGCAACTTCTAAAATTAGACTCAAATAAAACCTGTGGTCTAGATGGGATGTATGCTATCATTTTAAAAAATCTTGCACAAGAGTTGGGTCCATACTTTCAGTTAATTTTTCAACAGAGTTTAGATGTAGGTATTGTACCAGATATGTGGAAATTAGCTAATGTTAGTGCAATTTTTAAATCAGGAGACAAGTCTCAAGTAACTAATTACAGACCCGTGTCTTTAACCTCGATAGTTTGCAAGGTCCTTGAACATATTATATATTCCTCTTCAATGAATTTTCTTATAGAAAACAATCTTTTGTGTGATAACCAGCATGGGTTTCTTAGGGGGCGTTCATGTGAAACCCAGCTTATTCTTTTAGTTGATGACCTTCAGAAAATTTTAGACAAAGGCAGTCAGATAGATTTGGTTTTTCTTGATCTCTGCAAGGCATTTGACACAGTTTCTCACTCAAAACTAATGACAAAAATTAGTGGGTATGGATTGGGTGAACAGGTGTATAAATGGGTGCATTCTTTTTTGAGTGATAGGAAACAAAGTGTTGTTGCAGGTGGGTCTGAATCTGACTAGATAGGGGTTACATCAGGGGTTCCTCGTGTTGGGTCCGCTTCTGTTTCTTTTATATATCAATGACCTCAGTAGTCAAGTTAGCAGCAATTGCCGGCTATTTGCAGATGATACAATAATTTATCGTGAGGTTACCTCTGACAATGATTGCCATATTATTGATAGTGACTTGAAAGCAATAGACGCATGGTGTTCTAAATGGCAACTTCAACTTAATAAGGGAAAATGTTGTGTAATGAGGGTAGCTAGGGGAAGGAATCCAATAATATTTTCATATAGAATAGGGGCTATTCCACTTAATAATGTAGATTCTTATAAATATTTGGGGTAACGATTACAGCTAAGCTTTCTTGGAAGCTGCATGTCGAACAGATTATTTCCAAGTCTATGCAGATGCTTAGGTTTAGTCAACGCATTCTAAGAAGGTGTCCCAGGGAGGTAAAATGTATAGCATATCAATCATTAGTACGTCCCCATCTAGAATACTGCAGCTCCGTGTGGAATCCCCACACTGAAGACTTAGCTCACTCTATAGAAATGGTCCAACGCAGGGCTGCTAGGTTTGTTTGTGGTAAATATGGATATGCCGACAGTGTAACTAAAATGCTTTCAGAGCTTGGTTGGGATAGTTTACTTGCAAGACGTTCAGATTTTAGTCTTAATATTTTTAATCAAATGCTAGAAGGCTCTTGCCCTAAACCTACTTCAAGTAAACTTTGCAGGGCATTATATTTGGGTAGGGGTGACCACTCTAACAAAGTTGGAGAGATTTTTGCACGAACAGATTCTTATTACTGGTCATTTGTTCCTAGGGCGATTCGACAATGGAACTCGCTTGCTGGGGATTTTGTGCAGGAAAAACGTATTTTATGGGAGTCATAATTTTGTTTTGTTTTGACAATGCATATATTTGCAGCATTAAAAAATATTGAAATTGTTGTTGGGTTTATATCAATAGGGTTTTATATTTTCTGGTTTTGACAATGCATTTTCTATGCTGCACTTGGACTCTTGTCCCTCTGCCATAGGCTTTTATGGCTGCTTGCAGAGTAATTTTTCAAATTCAAATTCAAAAATCAGAAATGGATGGTCGCCATTCTTCTGAGAGATCTCACCCCTACTCAGACGGACGTCTACAATCCATCACCATCCATCTACAATCCATCGCCATCCGTATATTAACGTCGCTCCAATCTTCCTCGTGTGGTCACCACGCGATCGAGGGAAGAAACGAGCTATCGAAATAGAAGTCAAAATCAACGAATGCTCACAAGGGCATTCAAAGATCCTCAAAGAATTACTGTATTGGCTAGAACTGACGCATATTTTTGGTCTTTTTCCCAAATGGAAAAAATGGAATGGAATTCTCTTCCAGTAGATAGTTTTTGTTAGGACGATTTCAGTTTAACAATGACATCTTATTTTGGCTAAATGACAATCATTTATGATCAGGAGCAATTCTCCCTTCCATATGCCTTTCCAGCTGATTGCAGACGTACCAATTTGAATTTAATTGAATTCATTTAATAACTACTGGGGTGACTGTCAAGATCACAATTATATGGAACATGCAAAATTGTAAACATTAATGGCCATTGTACGAACCGCTTTTAAGATGTCGAGTTTGACTTCAAAATGAAGTTGACGTGTGGCTGGTGTGCAAAGGTCCGGCTTCTTTTCACAGCTATACATTGCAAACTTCTCTTAATGTTATCATTTATTTTTGCGAGTCATAATTTCTAAAGCTGAGTGTAATTTATAGAAAGTTCATTGAACTGTTGCTTCTATTTCCTCTAGGTGTACAGGAAAGCAACTTATTAATTTATGAGGCAGTGGTGCAGCCAGGATTTCTTTTATGGGGGTCCAAAATTATTCAGAATAAAGCTAATCATGCACCCACTACAACGTGCGTGCCACACAACACCGCCTAAAGAACTTTCCATATTATGCATCACATTTAGCCCTTAAACCTTCAAGGGGGGGTTCATGTATGCATCATATGAAATCAAATTGTGCAACGCCCGTTATAAGGTGGCATGCTGCGACATGCAAAACTGGCTTGTAGAACTTCTATACGTTCCATGCCAGAAGTTAAGAGGAATACCAAGAAGAACTTTTTCTTTCTAAGCAGCGACGGAAGGAACCAGAGGAATAACGTGCTCACGTGACATTCAGGCACCACTCGGGTGTCTTCATTTGCCAGCATACTTTGTTGTAAATCGCAACACGTGTTCAATTGTATGGTGAAGCGTGAGTGTTTAAGTTGTCTTCAATAAGTGGCGCAGTTGTGGTGGTGCATATACAGTATATGGGCTGTTCTTGGATAGAATGTTCCACATAGTGGTTTGGGGCGGCATGGCACTGCTTGCTGTAGTTGGCAACTAGCTGAAATGTTGCTTCGTTGAGCATTTATTGTGGTGGTGGGATAAAATAGTTCTGAAGGTACACGTTAAAAGAAAGAGAGAGAGAGAGAAAGAAAAAAAAAGACCGAGAAAAAACTATCAAATATAAACACAGCTCTTTTTGGCATGTATATAGAGTCTCGAGAGGGGGGTCTGGACCCCCCCTTCGCTACGCCACTGTTATTAGATCCGTTTTTCAGTTAAGACGTTTTGAAAGAGGTGGGACAATTTAAGAGGTTTTGTTCACCATGAAAACCCTTTACAAATATCTTTTAGACAAGTTAACTATTACCCAAAGCCTATTGAAAGACATAAAGTAAACCATAATCAACACAAAACATGTTACAAAAGGAAAACATAGGAATGTACAATAACTTACAAACACTGGTATATGATATGATGAACTTAATTCAAGGTTCCCATCCAATTTTGTTGGTTTCAACTAGAGACCTACAGTGTGTAAAAATTTGAAGCCCAGCCCAGCCCAGCCCATGAGACTTTATACTGGGCCCAGCCCACCAGGCCCATGAAGCCCATTAGGCCCACAAAGCCCATTGGCCTTTAACATAAGCCATGGGCTTGGCTGGGCTTTTGCAAAAGCCCACCGGCCATGGGCTTTATGTAGGTCTCTAGTTTCAACCATGAAAACCCAGAAGTATCTTTGTATTGGAAACCCAAATGTGGGAAACAACACGGTGCTCAGAAAAATGATGGACAATCCTTGTTTTAAGTGGATGATGTAGCACAATGAAAGAGGAGTAATCCAAATGAAGCTCAGTGTCTTTTGTTTTTGATCCCAAATTCAAGCTCTTTTTATTTGATTTTGGATGGGCTGGACTTTTATCTCGATATTAATAACTGCAAACAAAATCATTAACAGAAGCAACACGATGAACAACTGGCAAGAGAAAGAGAGCGGAAGAGACTTGAAGAGGAAGAGGTACGAAAAAATAGGATCGAAAGTCAAGCAGATCGAGGGCAACAACTCAAACTCCAAGCAGAGTTGGAAAAGTGGAGGATCGATTCGAATGTCGAAGGTTATAATGGACCGATCGCAATAGATGGAGATTTGTTTGAATGGACGGAAGACAACGGTCGAACCGTTACGGCACAATCTTCTAATGACGGTGTTGTTCCTCTTATTCCATCTCGTCAGTTGAAGCCGGTCGTTGATACACCGAGTGATAAACTTTATACGACGATCGGGTAAGAAGGTTAAGCTGTTACCATTAGGTTTTTACTTATAAATCGGGGTCCTGTGACGACGTTTCCATCGCTACGTGTCTTCACGTGGCCACTCCCATTGAATTTTATGGTGAAAAAAGAGAGGATTTACCAGTACCAGTATTTTGTTTTTTTAAAAGCATTTATTAAACAAAACTCATTGTCTTTTAAAAACGTGATGAATTGAGTAAGCGAGGGAATCCTGTTTTTTGTGATGATCTGTTTGGAAATAATTGTTTTAGGACAGTTTAAATGCCGATTTTTGGTTTTTGCAGTTATCGGCATTTTAAAACTGTCATAAAATGATTATTTACAAACAGATCGTCAAAGGGTTCACTCGCGTAGTTTATTCAAGTTTCGAAAAGAGGATCGATTTTGTTTAATAAATGCTTTTTAAAAAAAAATACTGGTACCAGTAAATGTCACGTGTATAGAGACCTAAGGGAGAGGTCACGTGAATTCACCTAACTCCATCTTGTGGCATCGTTTGTAATTAATTTTAATAAAAACCTAATGGTCACACGTTAAGATTTTTCAAAGTTTGTTGTCGATTTTAAGATAGGACTTTTTTTTTCAGTGGAATACCATCAATAGATCGATCTAAGAAGCCATCTTCTCTTCTCAGCCCTGGTTCTAACGCAGTTCATTCTTGGTCGTCGTTAAGAAACATCACTGTTCCGGCCGTTCTTATGTCGAAATTTCTGAGTTTGGCACAAAGAAACACGGATCGGAACATCGAAACTTGCGGAATACTAACAGGAAAACTGGTGAATAGTACAACAGAACGATAAGTGAGGCAACCCAAAACGATCTTTTGTTATTCTGTAAATGAAGCGCTCTTTTATATGGTTTTATAAAAGTGCTTTAAATCAGAATACTGTACTAACCAGGGAGGTTATTAGCTGAATTTTTAGTCTTTTCATAGAAACAGCTGATTTTCTGGCTTGGTTATCGGTTTTTTATTGTTTCACAAATACGATCCAACCAAACCTACCTGGCCAAATTGGTCAGTTTGATCTAATTGGTTGGTCACATTTTTTTGTTACATCATATTGGACATGATGGTCCAATGGGTCGCTATGGTCCATTTTTATTAATTTTTCTGAAATGGAAGATTTTAAAAAAGGTGCGGCAATGTTAAGTGCACATTAACAGTGATAGCAACTCAATGGTTACCCATTAAGAAGCTACATCACAAAATTACTTCGAAAAATCTCCACAAAGAGCGCTAGCATTGTTTTTCCATTGAGCCCATAGACCCGATGTTAAAGAAGAAACGTGACAGACACGGCAATGTTTTTTTTATATTTAAAGTTGTCCAATATTATGTTTTCAAAGTGCAATGTGTGCCTTAAATATATGCTGATTGAGTGATAGAATGACAAGAAATTGGTAAGTGCGGTTATATTTTTAAAAACTAAAAATTGCGAATTTCTTGGGTATGCCCAAATAAGAAAAAAACACCCATTAAAATGCTAGTTAATATGCGTAAAATTAATTTAAAAAAAAAAACAGAAATAAATTAGCACATGCGCCAATGTGTTGGTTTCACTGCAGTTTAATTGTGGTTTTTAAAAATTATTTTAGGTATATTTTTACAAGCATTTTACTCAATGGAGTTGTACGTAAGAGTTAGAAATTCCCGATTTTGAAATAGTTTTTAAAAATATAACCACACTTAACAATTTCTTGTCATTCTATCACTCAACCAGCATATATTTAAGGTGCACATTGGACTTTGGAAATTTAATATTGTAAAACGTTAAATATGAAAAGTAAACATATTGCCGCAACTGTGTATTTTAAAAATTAACGTTTCTTCTTTAACATTGAGTCTATGGGCAAAACGATGCTAGCGCTCTTTGCGGAGATTTTTCGAAGTAATTTTGCGATGTAGCCTAGTACAGACCGGGCATTAATCATTGAAAGCACTGTCGCCAGTTGTTTTGAAACAAACTTTTAACAACCAATGGTCGATTATGTCCAAATGCTTTTTTATCTAAAAGGACTGTTTTTGGTTGCCTTAGTTTAGGACATACATAAAGAAAATGGTTTGATTTCATACACGTCATTTGGAAACAGGCTCAAAACAAGTTCACAATCACTCATCTTTTAGTTCCGAAGCAAATGGGAACGGCAGATTCGTGTACAACAGATAACGAAGAAGAAATCTTTTCTTTTCAAGATCAACACGATCTCATTACTTTAGGTTGGATTCACGTGAGTCGAAAAAACAAGAAAATTGAACACCGTGTTTTAAATAGTAACTATCTGTGGGTTTTTTTTCCAGACTCATCCTTCTCAAACTAGTTTCATGTCTAGTGTCGACTTACACACCCACTGTGCTTATCAACTGATGCTTCCCGAAGCCGTGGCCATTGTCTGCTCTCCTAAATACAACGAGTAAACGATTGACATAAAGTTTGGTCAGGTCGAAACACTTCGTTTTTATTATCCTTGTGTTTCTTTTATAGGACTGGAATCTACTCGTTGACAAATGATTATGGATTGAATTTCATTGCGAAGTGTCAGTTAACCGGGTTTCATCCACATCCAAAGGAACCTCCGCTTTACATCGTAGGGTTTTTTGTTTTTGTTTTTCGAAAATTATTTTAATTATTGTTTTTGTCTTGTGTTTTAGGATTCTGAGCACGTTCAAGTGGATTCCACGGTGATGGTGTCCGTCGTGGATCTACGATGACGACTTACGGTGGGGCTTTGTCTTGATGAAATCGAAAAGGTCGGTTGATTTCTGTTGCTGTATAATTGTGCTTTCGTTTTTCTTTTTGCTAATGTGTTTCTGTCTGGTATGTGACTGTTTAATGTTTTAACTGGTTTATTGTAACTGATTTCTCTTTTTATGGTCGAAAAGTTAAATAGCATTAAAATTTATGTAAATATTTACGGAATTAACAAGATTAAAATGGTACATTTAAATAAAAACACGAGATGGTTGGTTTTATGTGGAAATTACGGGTGCGTCCTGTTCCTAAGCTCCTGGTTTTTTTTGTAATTGAACCCGCTCACAATGGTTGTTCGAAAACGCAAAGCTTGAATTTCATTTTACACCATCTATTGTCCAAAATGGAAAACTTTTTTATACTCAAAATGACGGAGAAGCTGCTGTTCTATGATATTTGATTGTTAAGGCCTTATCACACAAACAACATTTTGAGCGACATTCATTTCAATTTTGGGAGGTGTGCTAGTCTTGCAACCTAAATGTTAACACGGGTGATATGTCTGGCAACCACATTTTCAACTCAGTTCAACAGCCAATCACAATACAACCTGTTGTGATTAATCCACTTCTCACACAGTCTGTTTCAAACATTCCAACATGGTTTATTCTACAGAAAATTGGAGTCTTTATTGACCAATTTTATAAAAGAAAACTGCCGCAACTAGGAATTTTGCGCCCGGAGACTACATTACTGTGAACGCCCCTTACCTCCCTACTGGCTACTCAAACAAATTTGAGTAGTTAGTATAGTATGAATAAGTGTGAATTTTTAGGCTTGCAACTTTGCAAGTGTTATACCTAGTACACGCCTGATAATTTAAATGCATTTAAATAATAAACAGGTTCTACAGAGCTCTGTGAAAAGGGGCAAACAAACAATATGTCAAATTCAGTTTCTTTAGTTAATAATCTGAAAATATTGATTTAATACTTAAATATAATATATAAACTATTGACAAAATATTGATTTAGTGTTTCAATTTAAAATATTAATAATGTCAATTTTTTATTTGGTGTTTATGTCCTTAACTGGATTCCGTATAATTCACCTAAACACATTAAATTTGAATTCATTTAACTCGTGTGTGTACAAGGTATTAGCTTAATATCAAAAGCTACGATATTTTCTTTAGTGGGTATTGCTTATTAAATTTTGCAAATTGCACGACGGGTTTACTATTGTTGGCGCCCGGAGATTAACTTTCCCCATCCTCCTCGTTGTTGTGCCACTGAAAGAAAACAATTGTTTGATGCGTTTTTTTTTTTGCAAATTCGTAGATAAATTCAATGGGTTCCAAAAGGTGTTTGCCTTGCACAAACGAGTTTTGATAGGTGTGTCACACAACTTTGGATGAAATATTGCTTACTTTTAAGAAGTTGTAATAAATTTGAAAATTTTATTGAAAAACAAACAAAATAAACGCAACTTTAATATTACCATGTACGCATTCACATTAAACTCAAAATGTCAGACCTTGAAGGAACTCAAATAAAATGACTGTTCTGATTGAATGGGATCTTTGCATCCGTGTGTATTCTAACTCATAACACAACCATTCATGTACAGCCGTCTCCACAGTGTCTACGGGAGTAAATAACAGTGCTCAACAGCAATGTGTAACATGCTTGTTACTTGGTGTGGATCCCAAACAGCACAATGGCTGGTTGGTTTTTTGATCAAACATCAAAGTTCATGATGCACATTCATAGACATCATTGGAGGTTGAACAATTGTCACACAACATTTTAAAAATTTAATTTGCTGCAGTTTATCAGGACAAAAAATATTGTTCTATGATTAAAGAAAGTTTCTGAACTGTGTTAATTGTCTAGTACTCAGCTCAGCATTTAAAGTGGCTGAATAGATGTTTATTTTTTTGTTTCCCCAGGATGGCGCCAGTGCAATAGCTACTTGTTCTGTTTGAGGTTTCTTTCCCCCACCTGTGGTTTTGAGAAAAGTAATGTTTTTCAAGTTATCATTTTTCAAGAGAAGCATTACGAAAAAATTAAAAGCATTTTAGAAAATAGAATAGTTGCTGCACCACTCACACCAGCTGCACGTGTGGCCGTGCATTCCAGAACCTTTTGCAGTATTGCACTCCATGGTGTCTCAAACTGCCCTGTTGACAGCAATATCGAATTCGGGGAGAATTCTTTCTGAATTCTCACGATTCTTGACACTTTTTGATTGATTATAGAAAAGGTATTTCTAAAATTAGAAGTTTTAAACACAAAATTCAGTTTCTCACGAACGGTGACAGTTGATAATTTCAGAGCTAATTCACTGAAATTGTTTAAATATTCTAAAAAATTAACTTCAAAAAAGGAAATGTTTTGGGATCGGGGTCAATCATTGGTCAGTTTGACCTATGATTGAGCCCCGGTTGACAATGGCACCTCCCAAGGGCCAAAAGAATAAAAGTAGATGCAGAGGGCAGGCTTGTGGCGCTTTTGAACACGTTTTAAACAGTATTAAGTACGGTTACTATGTTAAAGGTGTTTTAGAGTAAGTCCATCTTGGACATAATAGGAATAGATACCCGTAAGGACAGAAGTCAAAAACAGCAAAAACATGTTACAGTTGGTGATAATGATGAGTTTTTTCATGCTGATATCTTTATAAATAAACTTTTTATGACAGTTTGAAAAAGGCGAAAATAGTTTTTCTTTAATTTTTTAATGTAAAGTACAGTGGTGTGTGGCAACCTGGTCTGCTCATATTTTTAAATTTTTGATAGAGCAGACGAATTCCCTATGGTGGTCTGCCTGACAGCTACAGTAGGTTGTTGGGACGGACGCCATTTTGGTGCCAGCAGACCTCTCACCATGAAGTCAATGGGTGAGAGGTCAGAAGTGACCTCTGTCCCCTCCAGGTGGAGTTGCCTGGAGGTTTCCTGTGGCCTGATCAACCACAGGATCTGGGCAGTGTGTTGTGGACAAGAGACCTGAGAAGACCTGTGGGTGGAGGTCAAGGAGACCTCCACTGTCCAGCTTTTATCATCTTCTGTTTGCTTTTGGCCTGTGGCCTTTGCTTTTGTATATTTATGGGGGCTTGGCTGGTAAAGAAGACCAGCTAAGTTGTGTAAATATCGTCACTGCATCACTCTTATACGTCGTAAGTGTATATTAAACACTTTTTTATTTCATGTGTCGTGTTTTTATTTCGGGTGTTACCGTGGGAGGGTGGGTTTCCGGTTTGGGGTAAACTCCACCGTCCATCACCGTCCTATTTCGGGCCAGTAGCACGTGTCGGCTCGCGGTAGAACAGCGGTTCTACGGCGATATTTTCGTCGTGGCGGCGTGGTCTTTCGTCGTGTCCGTCGTGGGTGGCTCCTTGGAGCCGACACATCCCAAGGTTCACCGTGGGAGAGGCGGCTACAGGTGCGGTCCCGTCTCCGTGAAGGAGCCGGTTCACGGTAAGTTTGTGTTTTTAACCTACCGGGTATTGTAACGGTCCGGCGGGACGTTACAGGTCTAGCCAAAACTTTTGTGGTTAAGCTGATGACTAGAGTGTGGGTTTATATGCACCAAAATGTCCAATATATGTGTGCAAATATGCACCCAAAAATGCAATATATGCATTAAAATATGCACTTTTAGGTACAAATATGCACCCAAAAATGCAATATATGCATTAAATGATTAAAATATGCACTTATATGTACAAATATGCAAAAATAATTTCAGAAAATTTTATTCACTTCAAGTTTACAACCCAATATTTTTTGTTGCACAGTAAGTTACCAATAAGACGAAGAAGAAGACAAGAAGACGAATGAGTGTTACTATATGGTATTACTAAACTTGCAATAAATCGCCTCACAATCGCTCGATTGTAATACAGTAAAGCACAAAATACAATAAAAAGTATTGTTCTTTAAGTGTTCGCTTTATAAAAATGTTGAAAAGGTCCTATTTTTAAACAAGGTTTAAAATCGTATTGGCTTCACGATGTTTTCTTTATATAAATTTTGAAAAGGTCCTTCTATTTTTAATAACGTTTAAAATCTACGTTTTTTAAACTCCATGTTAAATCCGTTCAAAATCATGTTAAAAATGATTTAGAGCAATAAAACAATTAGCACGTACTTACATGTGTACGTTTGGCTTCAGGATGATTTGTTTTTTTAAATTTTGAAAGGTCCTTCTATTTATAAATAACATTTAAAATCTTGAGTTTTTAATTCCATGTTAAATTCCTTAGGGTCAAGAAACCTTCCAACAACCATCTTAAGAACTCTCGTACAAAACGATTTAGAACATTAACGAAATAATTAGCACATGCATTAATCTAGCGGCTTCATGACGTTTCCTTTTTACAAGGCTAGCACGTGAAATTATTTTTCTATTAATTATTACGTGACTTTAAACCTGGAGAAAAAACTTTAAAAACCCATTTTAAATCAACAACGATCGCAGCGCCTACATTCGGAGAAATTTTGAATTAAACGCTATATCTAGGCTCTTAAAAACTACATAGTTCCACTGGTAAATCTTCATAGAGATCAATGGGCACGGCGACACAGACAACTCACACATGAATTTACCCATCGCCATCTAATGGCAACATTTGTAATTGCAAGGGTTTTGTGGTGTATAGTTAATTATAATCCCTTAGCTAAGAAAACTCCAGTGAGACAATAAGGGGGGAAATGGCAGCTCCATGGATACAATTGCATCGTTATTTGCAATAAATGTATTAAATTTCTATAATCTAGACTGTGTAGCGAGCAAATGGTTTATTTTGTAACTCGTAGCTCGCTTTCAAGACAAGATTATCTCCTGTAAAAAAAAACCTTTACGTTTAAACCTTTATGTTTTCCTGCGATTTTCAAACTTCTTTGAAAATCGCAGGAAAACACAACTTTATAAAAAGTAAAAGCAAGGCATACTCCACAAAATACCACTGAGTGCATATTTTTACATTATATTTCTTGAGCATCAGGAGCAACAATAAGAAAAATAATCAAAATTAATTTGTGTTTTATTGAAAATTGAAAATTAATTCATTTTTGTTGTAAGTACGTGTACCCGCGTATTTTTGGGATTTGTCGTGGTTATATGCCTCTTTCCCCTTTTCCTCTTTCCACTTTACCCTTCAGAACACCCCGGTATACGAGCATAAGGTCATTACGCTGCGTTTATTCTGTACAGTGTCACAACAACAAAACTCCAAAAAAGAAAAATACATTGGTTAAGAGGCAAGGATCATTACCAGGGCCGGATAAGCCATTGGGCTAAAAGGGGCTGCAGCCCAGGTCCCCGAATTTTGAGGGGCCCCCAAAATCGTGGTGAATATATTTTTTAACGACTGTAATTACTGTAAATCGACAATTTGTTTGCAAATGATCAGAGGAGCACATTATCGCCACGGTTGACCTAACTCCTAATGATGTAAAAATAACTGAAACTGAAAGAGAAAACGAATACTAGTAAGTACGTGTAACTAAAGAACATAGAACATTTTTTTAACTAAATTAACTAAAGAACATATAACATTTTATAACTAAATTATTAGTGGTCAATGATGGCATAATGTTTCTTTGCTACTCTTACTCCGGAATGCATGTTATTACGCAATAAAATTAGGGTTTACGTCATTTATAGAAGGGGCCCCATGTAGACTAATCCGGCCCTGATCATTACAAAGGCAATTAATTGTTCTGGAGAGGTGACAATGTTGACCCTCTTCCATTTGTTATAAGGCTATCGTGGCCAGATCACAGCTTCCAACAGGTTCTCATCATGAGATCAAAGTAGGCGTCTAAATCAACAGATGCACTCACTCCCGAGTAGTAATTGAGGAATTCTTCTGGAGTAACCTTAAACAATCGCAGAATCAACAGCCATATTCAGTGAACAACTCAACATAATAAATATACTGACTGTTCCGTCGGCTGTTCCGTCCTCGAAGTTGGCAAGGAACTTCCGCAGAAGTTGATCCTCCGTTTGTTCTCCGTTCAAATATTGGGGATGGTGTTTGACATTGTAGACGTTCTTAAGGTCTTCTACGGTGACTCTTCCGTCTCCACTTGTGTCTAGCTTTTTGTAAGCCTCTAGAACCACCCGTTCTCGAGAGGCACTCATAGGTGGCTAAACGAAAGATATATATATACATAATTAATTAGCGTTCTAACTTCTTCGTTGAAATTGTGCTTTAATATAGTTTTAAAAATTTTAAGAGCCTAGATACCGCGTTTAGTTCAAAATTTCTCCGAATGTAGGCGCTGCGATCGTTTTTCATTCAAGAACGGTTTTTTGACGTTTTTTCTCCCGGTTTCAAGTCACATAATAATTAGTAGAAAAACAATTTCGCATGCTAAGCTTACAAAAAGAAATCATCGTGATTGTTTTAAGTAATTTTTAATGAGAGTTCTTCAAATGTTTGGGTGACAGTTATTTGGTCCTATGGGACTTAACATTGAGTTAAACAATGTTAGATTTTTAATGTTATTTAAAAATAGAAGGACCTTTCCAAAAATAATATAAATCAGCACATAAAGAACAATACTTTTTATTGCATTTTCCGCTTTACTATATTTTAATTGAGCGATTGTGAGTCGATTTCTTGCAGTTTTAGTAACACCATATAATAACACTCATTTGTCTCGTTGTCGTCTGCTCAAAACAACAAGATGGACGACGTGTATCTAGGCTCTAAAAGGTAGTACACACCGGAATTCTTTGTTGCGGGGCTGAATCGAGTCTGTTGCGTTTCTGTCCCGCAACAATGTTGAAATGTTTCGGGGCTGAATCGCGTCAGCTCAGATTCATGTTTTGAAATGGGAAACATTTCAACATTGTTGCGGGACATTTCATCGTGTGGACGTCTTTTGAAACATGAACAAAGACTCAAAGGGCTCAGTTTGCTTTTAATTATAAAAGTCGTCCTTAATAATTAAAAGCAAGCTGAGCTCTTTGAGTCTTTTTCAGTGGTCCACGTCGTTTTTTAAGTCTAGTACTAGACTTAAAAAAATATGTGGACCACTGAAAATATTTTGAAACTAATCGAGGACCTTTTGTATAAATTGTGCTTGTGGGGAGTTATGGTCTTCTGACTACTGTAACACCCAGCAACCCCTGCTCCCGCCAAAACTATTGCCTGGGGGGTAAACAATTCCTACCTGTCCCTCCCTCCTCTCTGACTCACACTTCTGACGCACATCGAAGTGGCGGAGTGATACATTTAGGACCATGGTCACTTGGACCTGGTTACACCTCGTAGGTGTACACAGGTCCAAGGTATAAAAGGACCGTGTTCCTCTTTGTTCCTCGTCCTTGTCTTTTGCTCAACTTTGTTGTATTACGTAGATTCTTATCCGTACCACATCATGGGCCTGAGGACGCAACTTTAATCTATAAGTTCATCTTTGTATTCTTGATGTTTCCTTACAAAAATGAATAAAAGTGTTACAATGAGAAACTGCGTTGTCTTTATGTTCCGAAACTAATAACTTCTCTACAGAGGCCGGAGACACCATAGGTCAAAAAGCGCATACAGATCCTGATGCAGCTACAACATCTTCTATTGCTGGTAACTATCAACAGGAGGAGATGTATATCAGCATCGACAGGGGACAGGATGGCCACCATCCTTCTGCACAGATTTCACCCCCATGCAGGAGGATGATCGCAATCCAACTCCATCCAGCTTTTTCTGTAGCTCAAATCTTCTCTGTGCGGGCACCGCGCGATGCAGAGAAGTATCGAGTTACAGGAAACAACATCTACAGGTTGGTCAGAAAAATAGTCGACATCAAAAGCTCACATTTGGTGGAGGTGCGGGGTATGCCTCCATTTGCCTTCTCCAACCTTTCTACAGAAGCCGTCCTTTGTCCTAAGTTTCGTGATTGTGCCTCACGATCCTTTGTCCGTCCTTTTTGTGTAGAAGCCACGTGTTGAGAGCGACCAGCGATTGCATCAAAGGTCGACCGCGTGGCGCCGAATCTGTGGAACCGCGTGTTGAAAGAGACTCTGTGAATACACACATCACAGGTCGACCGCGCAATTCTGTGTCCTGTCCAGAGAGACACGGAGAAAGAACTTTTGTCTGCCATCCGCTTAGCACTCGGGGGAACACGGAGGCAACTGTTGTGGACACACGTGTTTCCGTCCATGTTTTTGTATTTATGTTTTATGTTTTCATCGTCATCCTCTTTTGTCTTAACTCTTACTTAAATTTCGGAGTGAAACCCACTTGACCCTCCTCCGTATTATTGGTTGGTATGTGGGCGACACTTCAGACAAATTCTTTTTAATCTCCGAGAGGAATTTGCTACACAGGTCCAAGGTATAAAAGGACCGTGTTCCTCTTTGTTCCTCATCCTTGTCTTTTGCTCAACTTTGTTGTATTACTTAGATTCTTATCCGTACCACATCATGGGCCTGAGGACGCACCTTTAATCAATAAGTTGATCTTTGTATTCTTGATGTTTCCTTGCAAAGATGAATAAAAGTGTTACAATGAGAAACTGCATTGTCTTTATGTTCCAAAACTATTAACTTCTCTACAGAGGCCGGAGACACCATAGGGCAAAGAGCGCATACAGATCCTGATGCAGCTACAACATCTTCTATTGCTGGTAACTATCAACAGGAGGAGATGTCTATCAGCGTTGACAGGGTACAGGATAGCCACCATCCTTCTGCACAGATTTCACCCCCATGCAGGAGGGTGATCGCAATCCAACTCCATCCAGCTCTTTCCGTAGCTCGAATCTTCTCCGTACGGGCACTGCGCGATGCAGAGAAGAACCGAGTTACAGGAAACGACATCTACAAGTTGGTCAGAAAAATAGAGTCGACGTCAAAAGATCACACTACAATGGTAACTAAAAAAAATGAAATTTAGAAATCCTGCCCCATCTTCCAATTTTAGGGTGTTCAAAAGTCTTAAACCGAATGTGCTCTCAGCTGAGAAGAGCTTGTGTGCCCACCACCGTTTCTACTTTATTTGCCCCTTTTTATGAATCACCGTGTAGGCCCATATTGCAAGGGCCACTTCCGCTGGTGATATTTACATGGTGAAAGCCAGAAGGATGAAGAGAACTGAGTGTAGGTGTGGACACGGAACAATGTTGCGGGTCTGAATCGCGTTAGTTGCGATTCTGCCCCGCAACAATGTATCTCAACAAAGAATCCGGTGTGTACTAGTTTTTAAGATACATATACTGTACACAGTGCAATGTACATATAGAAGAGGATGATTTACCCGTACTGAACGGAGGAATTCCTCATAGTCAACGCAACCACTATTGTCCTTGTCAAAACGAGTGAACAGTTCGCGGAGTTGCTCTTCGGGCATGTCCCTTATTCCAGTCTCTTCAATTCCCTTTTGAAATTCGTCGTAGTTTAATCTCTTGCTACCGTCATCGTCCATACGGCGAAACACCCTGCAAAACAAAATAACGATCGAAGTGAATGAAAACACTTGTACACACAGACGTTCTCACTTCTTTTTTTTGTCTCGCCGTTCACTTTAACTTGAACACAATACAAACACATTGACTTTTAAGAGTTGAATGTACTTCAAATTAGGGCACGTTGGAATGTCAGTTTGTCGGGAAAACGACGGTCCATTTGATTTCGTTTGGCGCGCTACGTTTTCATTAGCACAATTACAATTACAAAAAGTACTCTGCTAGCAGCCAAATAGGCCTATGGCAGAGCGACATAAAAGTCCACATGCATAATTAAGTATTGTCAAGCACATATATGAAAAAACAAAATGAATATACAATTGTCAATAACACAAAACAAATTTGACTGTCACAATTTTGACTGTCCTCAATAATATTTGCATGGACGGGAATATCGATTTCGTTTAGTTGGGAAACGTATTTTTATTAAAAAAAAAACGAAAAAAAGATATTCTCTCCCTACTTTTTTTTTCATTTTGGGCGTTTTCTTGTAGTTGAAATAATCAATAAGGCCGCAACTCAAAAAACATTAATGTCAGCATTTTGATAGAAATAAAAGTGGGTTCCTATGCATGTGTATAACTCAAAACAGATGAGAAATAAAAAATGTGTAGAATTCTATTTTGATGAGCAAATTCATGGGCAAATTCACAGGGGCAAGGTGGGGCGGTGGCCCCCCTTTCCAAAGCCATTTTTAATGTACAAAAAATCTTTTTTGAAATTTTAAATAATGTAAAATAAAAATTTTAAGTAAGTTGAAGAACTATTTTGGTTTTATTGTCCAAAATTGGCACTAAAGTCCAAAAAAGCTTGGAAAAGCACAAGAATTCAAGAATTCTTAAAATTCCAAAAAATGGGTCAAAAGCCAAGGCACTACTGTCTTTGGTCAAGGTCTTTCGCTTTTTTTCAAAAAACGGCCAAATGTGGAAAAATATTTAAATGCTCTAAAAGCTCAACTGGCCCCATAAATCCCAAAAAGCTTGGAAAATCACAAGGATTCAAGAATTTTAAAAATTCCAAAAAACGAGCTAAAACCAAGACTTTGGTTTATTTAAAAAAACATGGCCAAAGGTGGAAAAATATTTAAATGCGCTAAAAAGGCCTCAGCGGCGCTCAACTGGACACAGAAGTCCCAAAAAGTTTGGAAAAGCACAAGAATTCAAAAAATTTTAAAATTCCAAAAAATGGGTCAAAGGCCAAAACACTATAGTCTTTGGGTTTTTTCAAAAACGGCCAAATGTGGAAAAAATATTTAAATGCTCTAAAAGCTCAACTGGCCCAGAAGTCCCAAAAAGCTTGGAATTGCACAAGGATTCAAGAATTTTTAAAATTCTAAAAAATGGGCTAAACGTAAAAATATTTAAATGTTCTGAAAGCTCTAAAATGCCTCAGAAGAGCTCAACTGACCCCAGAAGCCCCCCCCCCTTTTACTTGTCGAGGGTTTGCACAAGAGCAACTTATACCCACGCAACAGCACTAGGAATCGCCCCCCCCCGTCCTATTAAATTATCCTGCGGGCGCCACAGAGCAAATTCCACACAAAACTTGAAGTTTTCCCCATTTTTAATGTATTTTCTATTATTACTTTTTCATCAAACTTTTCAAAATTTTATGTTTTAATTTATTTAATAAAAGGGGGCCTTAGAAACTGAGGCTACTAGTTCCTATTTGGGATGGGCCATTCGAATCCCACGAATCTTGAAAAATATTCCAGATTCGAAAACTCGAATCTTCGCGCTTTTTTCGTCTTTCGAATCCTAACCTAAAAAAAACTGTTAAAAACTTTGGTAAAATTAATTTTAACTCCATTGACGTCTAATGGAAGCGTTCGCTAACAAAAAACGGCGATTGTTGCAATTTCGGTGTTCTACCCGGATCACCAATATCACCTTGTGGCGACTCCTGAGTGTCACACTTGTTTTTTTAAGAGATTCGAGGTTGGGGAGATACGAGAACCTTTTAGGATTCGGATTCGAGAAAATTTAGGATTCGTTCCACCTCTAGTTCCGACGATGGGATAGGAGTTAGTTTGCCCATGTGCGTGTGTTGCATCTTACACGAACACATTGTGCCCCGGCAACAACGAGGGTTGGAGGTGGAGGCTATACCAATACTTCCAGTTAATAAGGATTGGAGTCTGATGGTGGTGGATGATGTACGAAACCAGAGCCGGATTAAGCTAAGGAGGGCCTCTATGCTTTTGGTGCCTAGCCTTGCTTCATCTATTAGGCAATATAATGCCAATATGTTAATATTCCTTTTTTCAAACAACCTCTTCATGGTATATGGCATCGTACAGGCTGACAGTGATTTCCGCACCTTTTTTATTTCGAGCAAGTGTCTTTAGGGCAAATGTCCTACACCCCTTTCAAATGCAGTATTTTGGACCTGGGCTTTGCATACTCTTGTTATGGTCCAACGCTTAGTATACTCTGATGTTATCCCTAATAGCTGACATCCTGGATCTCCAAACATTATTATCGGTTGAGATATTTTCTGTCGAGATGGTTACAACTGTCTAGTGAATTGAACGGATTGAGACAGGTGACTCGATTGGTATTTAGGATGTCATTTGTTAAGAGCCTAGATACAGCGTTTAGTTCAAAATTTCTTCGAATGTAGGCGTTGCGATCGTTTTTGATTGAAAAACGGTTTTTTAATGTTTTTTCTCTACGTTTCCAGTCACATCATAATCAATAGAAAAATAATGTCGCGTGCTAATATTGTAAAAAGAAAACATCGTGAAGCCAATAGATTAATGGGACTTCTTTAAATGTTTGAGTGACGGTTTTTTTATCCTATGGGACTTAACATGGAGTTAAAAAACGTAAGATTCTTAATGTTATTTAAAAATAGAAGGACCTTTCAGAATTTCGAAAAAAGAATCATCGTGAAGGCAATAAACGCGTTTAAGTACGTGCTAATTTTTTTTTAGTTTTTTAGTTGTTCTAGTCCTTCTAACGTTCGTTGGAAGGTGTTTTGCTCCTATGGGACTTAGCATGGAGTTAAAAAATGTACAATTTTAAACGTTATTAAAATAAATAAAAGGACCTTTTCAAAATTTATAAAAAGGAAACATCGTGAAGCCAATACATGAAAATATGTGCTAATTATTTTGTTATTGTTCTAAATCGTTTTAACGAGAGTTTTTCAAATGTTTATGGGACGGTTTTTGATCCAATGGGATTTAACATGTTGTTAAAAAAACGAACGATTTTGAACCTTGTTTAAAAACAGAACGCCGATTTCAAAAATCGTATAAATCGAGCACGTAAAGAACAATACTTTTGATTGCATTTTACACTTTGCTGTATCTGATTTGAGCGATTGTGAGGCGATTTCTTGCAGTTTTAGTAACACCATATAATAACACTCATTTGTCTCGTTGTTGTCTGCTCAAAACAGCAAGATGGACGACGTGTATCTATGCTCTTAAGGGTGTTTTCTTTTGTCTCCCTGCATTAAAATATTCAATTGTTTCATCAATTGCACGCATAATTATTTTTTCACATCTTGTGTTTTTTTTTGTATTAAAGCAGCATTTTTTTAAATTCAAAAATTGTTTCATTTAACATCAAAAATGATTTTGATTGCCTTCATAATGGTTAATCAATAATAATGTCTAGAGAGAATCATTTGCCAAACAACAATCTATAACATAATATGGTAACATGTTGTTCACGCGATCTATTTAATTCATAGACGTAATTAAGGCGTAACAACATCAACAAAAAAAAGAGCAAAACAAAAAAAAACATAAGTCCACATTTATTATTCATATTTACGACAACAACTAATATGTAATATACCTTGTCACTGTGTATTTATACAAAGCAAACAATTTATTCTAAAAAAAACGGTTTCGGCCTTAATCGAGGAATGAATTCAAGGAGGCAAAATACAGGTTTAGAAACCAAAATAAATAAAAAAAAATTTACCTGCCAAGACCGAGGATTCCTCCAGAACCTCTGGTCAAACAGAGGAGTCGGATCTTTTCGATGGTATCCGAAGTGCTCGAAAGTTGTCTCATGGCTTTTGATCTCAAGGCGTTTTCGTTACGGGTCTGAGCTGATTGCGGTCTATTCATTTTTTATCGCTGTTTAATCAAAAAATTATGCTGTAATTTTATATCTTGAGAGCTTTACTTTAGATGAAAAAAAAATGATTAATTTTTTTATCAAGAAAAAAATTCCCCAAATTTAAAATCACGATTTAGAAAAAAAGCAATCAATACTTTACATTAAAAATTAATGATTTAAATATATATATATATATATATATATATATATATATATATATATAAATATATATATATATATATATATATATATATATATATATATATATATATATATATATATATATATATATATATATATATATATATATATATATATATATATATATATTATATATTACATTTTATGTGCACAAAATTTAACAATGAAAGTTAAAAGAAACGTGCTATTTAATTGTTTATTATTATTATTATTATTATTATTATTATTATTATTATTAAGTTTATAATTTCAAATTATTAATTTTGAAGTTTTCTTTTAAAACACCCCCTAATTTTCTAATTTAGCTCAAGTTTTGAATGCTCAAGTAAATAAAGAATATCTTATTTTCTAGCTGATAAACATACTAACATTATACGAATCTTAATTTTTCTTAAAAAATTTTTTTACTAAAAAAATTAAATAAATCTGATTTTTTTTTTTGATTTTGTATTAAAAAAATATTATTTGATTTAAATCGCGATTTAAATCAATTCCACCCTGCGCATAAAGAGTATTATATATTTAAGTTAAAAGACATTACATTAATTTGTGTTACACTGTAGACACACAGCACTTAAGAGAACCTTAAAAACTGGAAAGTCACCAGTGTATACACTTCGTATTGTCATCCGATCGAAAAAAAAAACGCATTTGTGTTGTTACCTTTTCATTCGTGGAGGAGAATGGTCACTTGAAATATATCCATAAGTAGATTGTGTATTAAATTTCGCAAAACACAAAACAACCATCTTGAGTGCAATTAATGAGAAAGCTGCAATGCATGACGTGGCATACTTTGGTTGGTTGACCAACCAAAGTGTAAGAAAGTAAACGTATTGAATTTGTGCACTGTTTGGTCTATAATAGTAGGTTACAAAGGAATAATGTGGGCTACAATGTAGGTTTGTCGAGGATGGCGACGAGGAGGAGGAAAAGTACATTTTCAGCACACGCAAAAAAATAATTTAATCGAAATTGTATTATGTCAAATATAGCCTCTACCTCTTTCTATCATGCAATCATTCCTGCTATGAATAGTGTATAATGATAAATGCATATCGCACCTCGCCTCGAAGAGTGGCACACCTGAAGAAAAAAAAAACACTTTTTGGAGGATTAAAATGAGTTACAAAGCTAAGAGAAGAATCATGGCATACTTTGTTGAGCTTTTCAAGTGCAAAAACCCCGTTTTGACTATTTACAATATGCGTTTATTTGGTTCCCCAACAATAGATTCAGATATAGAAATAATGCAACTTTAAACTCATCCCCCCCCCCCAAAAAAAGTGTTTTTCTTTAGTTGTGCCACTTTTCTAGCCGAGGTGCGAATTATGTGTATTTGAGGGGAAGTTGCGACTGGATAGGAAAACTTAGAAAATTGCTTGTATGATGCAAAACTGATGTACTGCATATTAGAGAATTACATAAAGCACATGGGTTGGGCTGGTCCTGGACCGGCATTTTTATGTTAAAGGCCCATGGGCCTGGTGGGGTTTTTGGGCTTCATGGCCCTGGTGGGCTTCGTGGGCTTCATGGGCCTGTGGTTTCATCATTTCTCTCATGGGGTTCTTTACAAATGTATAGAACTGAACCACATACCCCACTTTTTGGCCCTTGATTTGAAAATTAAATTTTTTTGGGAAAGGGGAATGGGTGGAGCTTACAGCTTGGTTCTTTTCCCAAACTATTACTAGTATTAAAGAGGAAAGTAACCCTTGTTTTAGAGTTCTGTGCCCTTTGTTTTTTATTGTTGTTATTAAAGTATTGGATAAGAGATGGCCTTATATTAAATGAAAATATATTGAGTTTTTGTCTTACTTTTCTTGCTGCTGGTACCCAGTAGTTTGTTATTGGTTGTGGTCTTGCTTCCTGGTTTTGATTTTAGCACTTCCACAGTCTGATGATTTTGGCACTTTTGAGGATAGCACTTTCACTGTTAATTTTGGCACTTGATCTGACGATTTCAACTCAACATCAACTCAAATCAACACTCGGACATGATGGAAATTGTAAATTGACAATATTTATTATATGAAGTGAACAACTATTTGGATTAAAGCTTTTGCATTTTACAGACTGATTTTGTACTCAAAAGTATGTAAAGACCCAAAAGTGCATAAAATAAGATTTATAAATTATAAATTATATATATATAATATCCCAGGTCTGTGTATGTATGTGTGTGTGTGTGTGTGTGTGTGTGTGTGTGTGTGTGTGTGTGTGTGTGTGGAGTAACAAAAACCATTGAAGCACGTCGGAATTTATATAAATTTGAATAAATGAACTGTTTTTTTTCTCAAGGTCAACTATATGTTGAACTCTTCCATTGGAAAGTGTAGAAGGGAGAAAAGAGAGAGAGAGAAAAGTGGGAGGGGGTGAGGAGAAAAGTTTGGAAAGTGTAAAAGGGGGGTGAAGAGAGAGAAACGTGGAGGGGGAAAAGTGGGAGGGGGTGACTGAAATTGAAATGAAAAGAGTAAAAAAAGGAAAAACCGACGCGCATGTGCACAATTGTCTGTGAATTTTGCTCCCGTCATTTATGACGGGTTACCCCACTAGTTAAATATACAAGATTAGAATTATTGCAAACCACACACAAGAACAAAATCAATGCATAATTCCTCTAAGTTCTGAACAATGTTTGCAATGCAAAAATTTTCTAAGTTCTGAAAATGTTAAATGCAGAAAATTCCTAAGTTCTGAAAAAATGTTTGAAATGCAAAAATTATCTAAGTTCTGAAAATTGTTCGCAATGCAAAAACTTTCTAAGGTCTGAAAACGTTAAACGCAAAAATTTCTAAGTTCTGAAAATGTTAAACGCAAAAATTTCTAAGTTCTGAAAATTGTTCGTAATGTAAAAACTTTCTAAGTTCTGAAAAAATATTTGTAATGCAAAAATTATCTAAGTTCTGTAAATGTTACATGCAAACATTTTCCTGAAAGATGTTTGTGATGTAAAAATTTTTCTAAGTTCTCAATGTAAAAATTTTTCTAAGTTCTGAAAAATGTTAAATGCAAAAATTTTTTAAGTTCCCAACTACTACTAACAAACCTAACAACCTGCTCCTCTCCTGAGAGTCTAACACTCCTCCGGAGAGCCTGACACACTCTGTTTGAAAACCAAAGATGAACTGAATATAATTCAGATTTTTAGTCAATTCTAGTCTGTAATTGGTCAATATGAAGTGTTTATTTCATTGTCTCATTGCTCAGTCTTATGATTGACAAGTGAAAGTATTGTGATTGACAGGACAGACTAACATTGTAAAAACAGCTGTCACCTGTCTTATAAAAGTAGTGTTAGTGGCCAGGTGATAACAGTATAATATTAAGTCTTTTGATTGACAGGCCATTTAACATTACCTCTTATTGTGACAGTATCATAGTATCATAAATTATAAATATTTTGAACTTTGTTATAAAGGTTAAATTTTTAAGTGTTTTATTATTTTTTTCCCACCCCATCATAGTTACTGTATGATATTTTTAATATATTGTCTCTCTCTCTATTGTGTGATTGTTTTTTGGTTTCACTAATGTCTCACATTACACTTACAACTTTTTGAATTTAACTTCCTTGTCCATGTAACTTGGCTTCAAATTTCTTTAACTATACTTTTTCTCTTTTGAACACCTGTTTCAAACACCTGTTTTCATTCATGAAGTTCTTTTAAACAATATTATTATTATTATTACTAACATTATTATCATTCTTCTTCTTCTTCTTCTTCTTCTTCTTATTATTATTATTATTATTATTATTAACATTATTATCATTCTTCTTATTATTATTATTATAATTATTCCTCTTATTTTTTCTTTTTGGTTTTCAATCTATTTTTGATTTCATTTTTGTGTATATTGTATATATAATAATGTTAGATGTTTTAGTGTATTGTGTGAGCTTTTGACATCGACCATTTTGTTTTACCAACCTGTAGATAACATTTTCTGTATCTCGTTCCTTCTCTGCATCGTGCGGTGCCCACGCAGAGAAGCTCCGAGCTGCAGAGAGAGTTGGATGGAGACGGATTGTGGTCACCCTTCTGCATGGGGGTGAAATCTATGCAGCAGAGTGGGGGCCATCCCTCTCTCTTCCGGTCGATGCTGATATACATCTTCCACTTTCGGTACACCGACAGGAGAAGATGTTGTAGCTGCTTAGGAATCGTATACCTCCTGCCTTATGTAGTCTCCGGCCTCTGAAGAGAAGTTGATTACTTAAACATAAAGACCATGCTGTTTCTTGTTATAACGCTTTTATTCATCACTCGTATAGAAACACAGAATACAAGAATGAATGACAAATACTAACGGTGCGTCCTCATGCCCATGATGTGGTACGGATAAGATCAACGTAATACAAAGGCCAGGACAAGAACTAACTACAAAGAGGAGCATGGCCCTTTTATACCTTGGACCTGTGTACACCTGCGATTTGTAACCAGGTCCAAGTGGCCATGGTCCTAAGTGTATTAATCCGCCAGAGGAAAGAGTCAGAGGGGAGAGAGGGACAGTTGAGACTTGTTTACCCCTGGGCTATGGTTTTGGCGGGATCATGAATTACAGGGTGTTACAATTGGGTGCATTATTTGAACACCTAACAAAAAGTATAACATATTCCTCACTGACCAATCAATAAAATAAACATGTTAAAGCCATTAATGGGACAGTTTCTTTTCTTGGTAAGCATTTGAACTTGTGAACCATGGGATGGTGGGCTTTTGGGCTGGGCTTGGATCGGCATATTTATGTTAAAGGCCCATGGGCCTGGTGGGCCTCGTGGGCCTGGTGGGCTTCGTGGGCATTATGGGCCTGGTGGGCTGGGCCCAGCGTAAAGTCTCATGGGGTGGGCTTCAAATTTTTACTCAATGTAGGTCTCTTTAAGTGCATATGTACAATACATGTAGGTAGTTTTAAATTGCAAAACTACAAAACTACATTGCAGCACTTTTGTGCAAAATGAAGAGAAACTTGATAGTGTTTTAGAACTAGAAGGGTAGCTGAATCACTTAAGGTTTTTTCAAGTTCATATCTTTCAAAAATAAGCTTTTATGTGTGCATTGAAAAAGACCCAGTTTAAGAAAGTTTAAGCAGTTTAAAGTTTAATTTTTCTTGATAACCTTATTTTGAAAGATATCAACGTGAAAATACCCGTAAGTGATTGAGCTTCCACACTAGTTTCCAAAACAATTTAAAGCCTTATAAATATAGAATAATCAAAGTTCGAAAATCAGCTGTTTACATATCATCTTAAGTTGTTCTCAGCTATTAATATGTTTCTCAATCTGTCATTTTTTATCTATATATACAGTATATAAAGCTATTTGTCTCCCCCTCAAAGTGGGGCATCATCCGCTCCAAGTATAATACATTGGGAGATCCGTAATTAGCAACGTCATCAATTATCAAAGATACAAATTCCAAGAGTTGCAAATCCACTGATCTACCAGGTATAAACCCATATTGGCAAGGACTAATTGCCCCAATATTCAGTGACACACTAACTAAATATTTAACCAAAAAACCCTCCAATACCTTGCGAACTATCAATATCAAAGAAATTGGTCGATAATTTTGTGGATTAGAGCGATCACCTTTCTTGAATAGGGGGATAATAAATCCCTTTTTTCCAATCTAAAGGTACACACTCAGTTAGTAAAGAAAGCTTATATATATAATGGATAGGGTAAGTTAATTCATTTGCACATAGTGATATTAATTTCCCCAAAATACCGTCAGGACCACAAGAATCTTTTTGTTTTACCTTGCTTAATGAGTTATAAACATCTAATTCACTAAATAGTGAGTCAATAAAAATACGTTTTTCATCAATATTTCTATGTAAATCCAAGTTGGGTACTGTAACCTTTTCAGTGATTTTATTAAATGCCTGCTGAAAGTTAAATTTAAAACATTTGCCTTTTCTATATCTGAACTAGCCCGGTTTAAGTCACTATCAAATAATGGAGTTATAGTGACAGTATTTGAATTAGTCATATTATACTTTACATATTGGTAACATTTTGATAATGAACTAGAATTAACAACTTTGGCTTCTTGTTGTAATCTATAATGATTTGTTACATCACATAATTTGGTAACTATAAATTTATAATGCTCTAAAGCTAACACATCTCCATATCGTGACCAAGTTTGCCAAGCTAAACATTTCTTAGCAAACATTTTCTTTATGACACGGGGTATAAATTGACGTTTTGTTGAATTCTTAAGAGGAACATACATAACAAATAAATCAATTATAATATTACGAAGAAGAAACCAAACTGACTCAATGTCAAAATTTTGAAAAACATCGGACCAAGGTATTTCCTGAAGTTTACCTCTGATAACCAGGAGACCATTAGCAGACCAGAATCGGAACTTTAAATTCGATGTGAATGAATACCTCAAATTTAGGGCAAACTCGACAATAACATGGGGAGGCCTATCACATATTGTGAATGGATCAGAGGGACACAATGAATGAATCACGTCTACAAAGTCAGTTAGTAGGAGACTTAGAATATTCTCACCATGCGTAGGAAAGTTTATTAATTGTTTAAAACCTCTCCCCAAAAATAGATCCAGGAAGGCTGTGTTACTATTTGCATGTGAAAAATATATAGGCCAAACAATGTCCGGATGATTAAAATCGCCAACGATAACTACAGGATAATTCACAGCCAAAATAGGCACAATTGACTCCAAGAAAGGTACTGTTGTAGCCTCCGATGCCGAGAGATAAGGAGACTGGTAGATAGCAATCAAGCGAATCGACATAAAATTTTCACAAATATCTGCACAAATTAATTCACAGTTTACTGGTGTTGTTTCAACTGATGTTATACGAATACCATTCCTGTAGAAAAGGCAAATACCACCACCTCTTGATTGTCAATCACAACGAAGTACGGACCAACCCAAGGGACATATCAAACCATCAGGTACATCAACATTGAGCCATGATTCGCATATGCAGATACAGTCATATGTGTTAGCCAAAAGAAACAATGGGAATAGTTCAATTTTATTCATCAGGCTACACACATTGATTAGCACACATTTCAAAAGAGAATTTCCTTAAAAAATTACTACATAGACATGACGAGCCTCCCTGAAAGGTTTCTTTCATGTGATTGAGTTGCAGGGAGAGTCTTGTCTTCTATTATTGGGATTTGGACCCAACCACTCACGAATAAATATACCAACTGGCCAAAACTCAGGGTCACTCATCTGTGGTCTGCTACAACCATAACAGCAACAAAAAAGAAGCTTGATGGCTTGTACTTTGTGACACACACTTGATCTCTTTTGGATCAATGCCTTTATCACGTAAAAAGTCACCAAGATGCTCGACCTCTGTTGAGGATTGACAGCCACCCACAAAAAATCTAAACTGTTTTTCACAACATTTTAACAAAACATTTTGATTTGTTTCAGCAGTACCCTTAACCAAAGGAGGACAATGGCCCTGACGTGAATTCACATTTCCAGCCACTCGAGGACTGGGTAGATCAGCAGAAAATTTAGGCAAAGATTTTCCTCTCCGTTTTGAAGCGATTGACCAAGCCACATCACTCCCACCTTTAGTTTCATTGATGATCCCTATCTTAGAACTGGGATACTTCAAATCCTTCAAGCCAAGATTAGAGTTAGATTTGGAGCTTAAGTTTGAACTTAAGTTAGAATTATTCAAAACTTCCGAATCAATTAAAGGTTTAGACTCAAGCAATTTGATTTTCTTCTCAGTTTCTGCCTTAAAATGTATAAAAGACAAAGACAGAGCTTTCAAATCAATTACAACAGTAGCCATATCCTGAACACAAGAAGTATTCACAGTTATAACTTCATCCACTTTTCCACCAGCTGCATTTCCACATCCACAAGATGGGACTTTATGAATTAAATCATCCACCAATTCAATAAATTTCCGCCTCTGTTCACTGTTCGAGGAGTTCCTACTTGTAATAGTGTTGAATAACTGCTTTATATCAGAACCCAACTTCAACCTTACAGACAAAAAATTATCAGATTCAGGAGACATAAAAGACTGAACTTCACTGGGCGCAGCCATTATGGGTCGCAGGGTTCAAGCCTATAAAAGAACCACGTTTTCTATTGTTCATCGTCCATTTCTGTCTTTCAAATTCGTTCATGCTTTGTCACGTTGATTCTCATCTGTTACGAACAATGGGCCATGGACACTTCATCTTTAATGTGTAACATGCCTAGAGATCCAGACCAACATTCAGACCTGGCAGTGTGGCTCGAAGCCATACCTCCAGCATTTTGTGGCGTTGCTGGACTGCCTATTCCTGTTAAAGGGGTAGTGATAACGATTAATGCCCCCAAGGTGACTCCAAGAAAACACGTCACCAGTTGATTAAACTGGCTTTTATTCAAGCTGATGATTACGTTGCGATTACATTACAAATAACCCTACTAGAGATAAAGTTCAACTCAAGAAGAGGAGACATAAATCTGATGAAAATATTCCACGCTTGGAATATGTTTCCAAGTCTCAAAAAGACTACTTCTTGGACTTAGAATTTATTCTGACACAATTTGCATAGCTTACTGCTGAGGAGGATAATCTCCCTTTTCTGCACTTCTTGCCTTCTGTCCTCTCAAGGTTTCCATGTGTGCCTGTTTTATTCTTTTGGCCCTTGGCAGGGGCCACTATTGACCATGGTCCACCCATAGGTCAAACCGACCAATGGGTAACCCTGGTCCCGAAACATTTCTTTTTTTGGAACCAATTTCTAAGAATTATTTAAATAATTTCGGAGAAAAATTTCTGATTTATCTTTTGTCACCAGTCCTGAGAAAACTAGAAGGAATTCTAATTTCCTGTGTGTAATTGCTCTTTACACATGTCGCAGATGGTGAACAATCCTTTTTGCAACACTTTTTAGGGTCATCTGGGCACCAGGGGGTTCCAACTTTAGGTGGCCTAGTATGCAATACCCCTAGTGGTAGGCGATACCTCTCACACATGTGTATGCCGGACACTTGCAGTTGGTGTCACACATGCAACAGATCATATTTGTGTTTCTATATGTGGTCTTAATATTCTTCAGATCATCGAAGGCACCACACGATTAAGGAGGCAACGTACCCTGCAGAGCAGGTCGTAACCACCTTTCTGGAGAATTTCTTCCTCTTCAGGAAGCACTGACATTCCATCACCATCCGGCTACTGATGACTCTTCAGTGAAAATAGAATGGCCACCATTTGATAGTTCACAACAGTAAGATGAAGATCACCATGCTCACAACAATTTAAACTAAAATTTCAAATGACTAGCTTAAATTTACATTTATTGACCAGCATGTACATGCAGTGCTCTTTTTCCTTAACTTTGCCACCAACGAAAAGAAAAGTGTTTTTTCCTGTCAGGATAGTAGAAGGGTCTCTCTATAAAATGCAGAAACTGCAGAGCAGCGAAAAGATAAAATAATGAAATTGTTGGAAAATCTGGAAAACATAGACAATTGAGTAAAACGGAAAATTGATCTTTGATTAATAATTTCTATGCTTAATTGGGATATTATGCTTAAGAACCTATATACACATCCATCTTGTTGTTTTGAGCAGACGACAACGAGACGAATGAGTGTTACTATATGGTGTTACTAAAACTGCAAGAATTCGCCTCACAATCGCTCAATTAAAATACAGTAAAGTGCAAAATGCAATAAAAAGTATTCTTCTTTACTTGCTCGATTTATATAAATTTTGAAAAGGTCCTTCTATTTTTAAACAAGGTTTAAAATCGTTCGTTTTTTTACTCCATGTTAAATCCCATTGGATCAAAAACTGAACCGCAAACATTTAAGGAACACTCTTTAAAAACTATCTAGAAAAATAACAAAAAAGTTCGCTCGTGTTTTCAGGTATTGGCTTCACGATGTTTCCTTTTTATAAATTTTAAAAAGGTGCTTCTATTTTTAACAACGTTTAAAATCGTACGTTTTTTAATTCCATGTTAAATTCCTTAGGATCAAAAAACCTTCCCACATACATTTGAAAAAAAATCGTTGAAAACGACTTAGAACTATAACAAAATAATTAGCACGTGCATTAATGTAGTGGCTTCACAATGTTTCCTTTTTACAAGGTTAGCAGGTGAAATTATTTTTCTATTAATTATTATGTAACTTCAAACCTGGAGAAAAAACTTTAAAAAACCATTTTTAAATCAACAACGATCGCAGCGCCTACATTCTGAGAAATTTTGAATTAAACGGTATATCTAGGCTCTTAATTAGCATATATTGGGGCTGTTATCCCAATTAGTGATGGGCGATTTCGGTATGTGTATCGGTATCGACGATTTCGATTTTGTCATACAAAATATCGATATATCGAGTATCGTATCGATTTTTAAAAAATAATTTCTTTCATCTAATGATTGCATTAGTTTCATAGCCAATGCATTGTGTTTAATAAAATCGCATAAACAATAATATTTTTATTTTAATCAGAATAAATTTAATGACAAAAATTATATTAAATAAGAAAAAAACTTTTTTTAACATCCCCAGCAACATCGAGGTCATAGTGGGTACATACAAGACAAACAATACAAGTGATTAACTCATACAAGCCTCACACAAAGCAGTAGCAAGCACAAGACAAAAAGAAAACACCAATGTGAGTCATAAGCCAATACCACCATCAGGCACCATCATAAGAAGCCAAAACGAAACACCCCAGGAGAACACAGGCACCCATACCCACCCCGGGAGCTAACCCAACAGTTAACTGATGGGAGGCAAAGCAATCCCCAAGGCACAAGGGATGCAACACGGCTCTGCAAGGGAGAAACCAAACCCTGCACACATCCAGGGTCTAAAGTTGCGAAATCAAAGTTGTAAAACACAAAAATGCCATGAGGGAATCCACGGCTGTCATATTATCCTTAGAACATCCACTAACACAGTAGTGAGGCCAAACCGCCGCCGAAGGTGTGCTGTCCTCACACAAGCACACAACAGGTGCTCGACAGAAAGAGGAACCCGACAGCACGGACACTGAGGCACAACCGAATGCTCCAACAAGTAATTGTGTCAACTGCGTATGCCCAATGCACAGACGGGCTAAGACCACTTCCTCCTGCCTCAAGTGTCAAAATGACGAAGCCCACACACCGAGTTGAGGTTTAATGTGACGCAGCTTATTACCATGGAGCTGGGCCTATTACCAATCAGAAGCAGCCACAGCTTCACGAGCAGCCTGGTCAGCCAGGGTGTTACCATGAATACCAACATGACTCGGCACCCAACAAACAACCACGGGCACACCCCACAAATGCAGCACATGGAGAACTAACTTAATTTTCTGCAAGAGAGCCCACCATGGATAAACCACATTCAACTGCACCAATGCACTTAAAGAGTCCGTAACAGGAAGGCCTAGTAGATAGAATACAACTCAGCAGTATACACACTTGCCAGAGGAGGCAAACAAAACTGATAAGACACAGTCTGACCCACAAAGGCACACCCCAAACCCTCTGAAGTTTTAGAACCGTCTGTATAAAGGCAACCATAGTCAGGAAATTGCTCCCGAATTTCACGAAAACCCTGCACGAACAAGGTTGCTTGCACTGACTGCTTACACATGCAGAAAGTCAATAATACACACAGATGGGACACCCCAGAGAGCAAAGGACCCAAAAGACTGGGGTTCAATAGGAGGAAACTGGACCTGCAGGCCATCCAGTGCCGATTACACTCGGTGACCAAAAGGTGAACAGGCAATCTGGAACACACCACGACAATGGTGAACCAAGTCAAAGACACACTCCCGTCGTGTCAGGCAAACCCCACACGACTCACATAACACAAAAGCAGGAATTGGTGGCGACACCCCAGGGAAAGTTCCCCAGATTCCACATACAAGCTATACACAGGGCTAGTACAGAAAGCCCCCAGCACTCTGCTCCATGCCCACCATAGTAGGGGAACTATAGAACACAGCCAGATCATCCACATACAGCAAAGCACTTACACTATCCATAACATGCAAAAGCCCATTGATAGCTATAGCAAACAGAGCACAACTGAGCACACATCACTTGCAAGGTAGATGATGAAAATGCTGTACCCACACGCACACGAAACTGATGCACATGCAAAAATGCCTGAATGAAATGTGGCAAGTTGCCCCAGAGGCCCCATTCATGGAGCTCTTGAAAGATGCCATAGTGCCACGTAGTGTCATAAGCCTTCTCAAGGTCAAAAACACACCAACCAGGTGGCGCTGGGACCAGAATGCAGCCTGGCAAGCATCTGACAAGCGAACCACAGGCTCAATAGAGGACCGGAACTGTTGAAAACCACTCTGCAATGGATGCAGCTTTCCCAAAGACTCCAGGCACCACATCAAGCGCCAGCTAAGCAGATGCTCAAAGAGCTTGCACACACAACTAGTAAGGCAAATAGGGCAATAACTAGCAACACAACCTGAATCCTTCCCAGGCTTTAAAATGGGAAGGACAGTAGCTTCACACCAGGCCACTAGAAAAGAGGCCAAATGATAAATCCTGTTAAACAAGTCAAGGAGAAATGCCTGGCCTGAAGGAGGAAGATTCCTCAACATGACATAGTGAATGTCATCGGGACCCGCTGCCGAGTCCCGAGTAGTCGCTAAAGCAGCGTGCAGCTCGGCCAATGTAAAGTCCACATTACACAAATCCGAGGAACCACCAGAAAAATAGAGTGGTGGCTCCAGCAGGTGCCGTTGTTCCAGAAAATTTGAATGATAGTGTGCGGAAGCAGACACCGCTGCAAAAGACTTCGAAGGCCTCAGCGACATCAGCTGACTGAAGAACAGGAGAGCCATGAATCATTAAACAAGGCACTGGACAGGGAACAAATGTCCCGGAAACACGCCGCACATGGTCCCAGACGATGCCAGCAAGGGTAGACCTATTCAAGCTTGCCATATAACGTTCCCAAGATTGGCGTTTACACAATTTCACCACTCTCGGAGCCACTGCCCATGCACAAAGAAAGGCCAGCATATCAGGATGAGTTGGCTGCTGTTGGAACAGCCGCAAAGCATGCTTTTTATCACAGATAACAACCCGACACTCATCTGACCACCAAGGAACCCGGACATGCCGGGGGCCCCTAATGATAAAGGGATCGCTGCCCCAGCAGCACGTGTGACTTGCTCAGTGAAATGTCGCCCAGCACCATCCACATCCCGAAACCCCTGGAGGTCAGAAAAAGCCAGGTGCCGCACATACAAGCCCCAGTTTGCCAGATGAAACAAATACCGCTGACAGGAAGGGTGAGAAGGCGGGATGGACACCAAGATTTTCACCCACACCAGAAAATGGTCACTGCCCCAGAGCTCACCCAGCACATGCCAAAACAGGTGGGAAGCTAACTCCGAAGAGCAAAAGGTCAAATCCAGGCAGGAAAAGCTATGTGTAGCCACATAAAAAAAAGTTTAAGAGCCCATGTTCAGCAACACCACATCACTAGAAGTCAGACAGCCCTCAAGAACCTGACCCCGGCGATTGAGGGTGTCACTGCCCCATAGAGGGCTATTAACCATTGAAGTCGCCCATAAAAATGAAGGGAGTTGGCAACTGGCACACAAGTTCAACAAGATCTGCTGCCTGAACATCCTCCTGAGGGGGTAAATACAGGGAACAAACTGTAACAAGGAACGGCAATGCCAACTGCATGGCCACCACTTGGAAAGAAGAAACCAGAGGCACCTGCAAGTGAGAACAATTATTCTGAGCCAAAAGAGCCACCCCACCACCACCCACCAACACCACACAATTATTATGCCGGTAAACAGTGAAAACACATTGCACATAAAGCCCCCTGTG
Organism: Brachycybe producta; assembly: GCA_036925085.1. Lineage (NCBI taxonomy): Eukaryota > Metazoa > Arthropoda > Diplopoda > Playtdesmida > Andrognathidae > Brachycybe > Brachycybe producta. The sequence continues at coordinate 14,261,166 of JAUPFP010000001.1, read as the reverse complement.
ACAAGAGTTTCCTGCAGGGCACAAACCACCGGGTTATGGCGGGAAAGAAGGACACACAATGCATCACAGCATGCCCGCACACCCCGACAGTTACATTGCAAGCAGGCCATCATGCCAAAATGACTGGCTTAGAGCAGCCCTGCCAACGAGACACTGAAACAAAACCAGCACCCAGAGAATCCACACCAGCTGGGTTGGCAACACAACCACCATCAACACAAGCAGCAGAGCCACCAGCAGCCACCACAGGTGACAAATCCACAGAAGCCACCACCACAGGCCCACCACCAACATCCATATCCACCACACCCTGAAAGTGAACCAGGTAGAGAGAGCACTGCTACCTCAGAACCAAGCCCTTTCCCATAGGGCTCTCCTTGGGACTCCCGGAGTCCAGTGAGCAAACTCAGCAAAAACTCCAAAGTTTGCCCTGAAATACAACCAGAAGGCCAGATCCGTGGCACACAATTACCAACCCCCATGGTAGGGGACAGCAGCCGGGACTGCAACCACTCCAACACCCCGGCCCGCCACAGCAACAGAAGTGGGCATCCGAGTCCCAGACACATGCGCCCCACTCTCAACACAAGCACCACAACCAGCCATAGAAGCAGCATACTGCACTGCACTTTCTGACCCAACCTCATCAGCTGCACAACCACTCAATGGCTCAGTCTGACAAGCAGAGTCAACAATCCGGGAAGGCCTTGGCCTCCGGACTGTAAACCGAACAAGCAGAGGTACTGCTACAGGTAAGAGAGATGCATCCGTTTGTGTTCCCATAGAACAGGGGGACTGTGGCCAGAACACCACATCTGCAAAAGACCACTGGGCACCAACTGTTGCAGATAGCACCTGCTGGCGGGCATCACCAAAAAACATTGCCACATGCTTAGCCTGCACTTTCTGCTCTTCTAGCCACACAGGGCAAGCACAAGAAGATGGGGAGTGAGGGCCAAACAATTCACACACTGGATAGTGGCAGTACACTCCCCAGGGTACGCCCCAGAACCACACTGTGCACAATGAGCCACCAAGGGACACCGATCCTGAATGTGACCAAACTTCTGGCAACGAAAGAAGCGAAGAGGCCGTGGAACAAAAGGCCACACACAAAGATTAAGGAAGCCAACCACCACCCGGCTAGGGACTGTGGGCATAGAGAAAGTGAGAAACAGTGTTTGTAGGCCCTGCCACACCATTCATGGTAGCCATAATTTTCCGCATGCTGATCGGCAAGCCCCTCCAGCAAACGGACCTCACTCTCATTCCAAAAGTTGAACGAGCTGACAACACCCACCGACTGGTTGAACCAAACATGCGGCACAACATCATGGACAGCATAGGTTCCAATAAGGTCCAACAACAGCAGTCACTGCGACTGCACCTCCGACTTAGTTGCAATCAGCAAATCCTCACGACCAAGGGACAGATAGAAGCAACCCTCCCCCACCAAGCACAAGATGGTGGATTGGATCAAAAAGGGAGACACCAGCCAAAGCTGAGTCTCCCCCACTCCCAAAACCACCAAGAACATAGGGGTCTTACTGCAGGCCTCCACCACCTGGACATTATCTCCACCATCCACAATATCCCCACGGGCCCATTTCTGCACAGCAGCCAGGATGGGAAGAAACCTCCCCAACAAAGCAGCCTACAATGTGCCCCACAACACACCCCACATAACACACAGACAGGCACACGCCAAAAAAAAACTACCAAGCCCAATGGCAAAAACCACACGGAAGGAAAGGAAGAACAAGAAAGAAAAAAGAAGACAAGAAACAGGAGAGAAAGACAACAGAGGAACAACAAAGAACAAACAAGAAAGAAGGTCAGAAAAAGGAGAGAAAGGAACCAGAAAAACAAGAAAGAAAAAAGGCCAGGAAGAACAAGAAAGAAAAAAGAAGACAAGAAACAGGAGAGAAAGACAACAGAGGAACAACAAAGAACAAACAAGAAAGAAGGTCAGAAAAAGGAGAGAAAGGAACCAGAAAAACAAGAAAGAAAAAAGGCCAGAAACAGCAGAGAAAGAAACCAGAAGAACAAGAAAGAAAGAAAAAAGACGGCAAGAAACAGGAGGGAAAGAAACCAGAAGAACAAGAAAGAAAGAAAATAGACGACAGAAACAGGAGAAAGAATCCCAGGTAGCAAAAACTAGTTGGGCCAACGTTGGGCAGATTTTAACGAATATGTTGGTCAGACGTCTTTATCAGCTGTTGGCCCACCCCCTTTTTGTCTCGTTGGACAACGTGTTACCAACGCATTTTATTAAGAAATTTGTCATAGGTGAGTACTTTGGGCCAACTATTTTGCCAACCACTTTCCTATGTCTATTGCTGACCATACACCAACCATTTACCAACATCCATTTCTGACCTTGTGCCAACAATTTACCAACATTACCGACGTTGATTCAACGTTGGAACGCCAACGTTTAATCGACGTTGCAAATTAAGAGTATTAATTAAAAACTAAAAAATTAAAAATGAGAATCTTAATTGTCGAAGTATTCTTTACACATACCAAGCCAGTGACATACTTTTAAACACTTTAAACACTAATTAGTACTTACCAGAACCAGCAGGGATTCGATCTTGTGTCCTTTATGCCCACACCAATGTCCACATCCAGTCACTTACCCACTAGGCCACGAAGACATCTTGTTTGGAGTTTGCTAAATAAGGCTTTATTAGGCTTGGAAAATATAGAGACTAATCTAAACTATAAAGAGACTAATCTTAAGTTGCATATACATAAATGAAGTATGCTTATAATTACACTGTGAACGGAAAAAAAACGAACTTCTATAATAGATAGAAAAATGAACACTAATATTAAAAAAATGTTTTTTTTTTCCGTTCACAGTGTATATGACACTTCATTTACATATTACAACTATATATATTAAGACATATCAAAAGATAAAAATACATATATGTATGGTTTTTCCCATATGCTTCTCGTTGTATTCATTTTGGACATGCAATGATAATCAACTGTTGATTTATCGTTGCATATCCCACTTGAATAAATCAACTGTTGATTTTCATTTGATTATTGGTTGTATTATCGCTGGAAAATAGTCAGTGGAACAAGATATAATAAACGTTGGAAATCAGTTGGAAAAACGTTGAAAATGTGTCTGAAATTCAACATAAAAATACGTTTTTCCAACTCTCATATCCAAACGTTTTTAGTACTGTTTAGTACTGTTGGCCATCCAACGAAAGCCCAACGGTTGAATGTACGTTGTTACAGGGTTGTAAAATCGTCAGTATTTTTAGTTAGATTTTTGCTGTTTATCCAATTTTCGACCAACGTCATTTTACCGTTGGCCTGCCAACAAAATGCCAACGGTTGATTTTCAGTTGTTATTTAGTTGGAAATTAGTCATTTCATTAAGTTGGATTTTTGTTGTTTATACAATTTTTGCCCAACGTCATTTTATAGTTGGCCAGCCAACTAAAGCCCAACGGTTGATTGTCTGTTGTTACTGAGTTGGAAATTAGTTATTAATTTAGGTTGGCTTCATGTGGTTTTTCCAATTTTTGACCAACGTCACTTTAATGTTGGAATATGGTCAGTATTCAACATATAACGAATATGGTGAAAATGTGTTGGAAAATCGTTGGCAATGTGTAGGAAACTTGTCATAAATAACTGTTGGCCCAACTATATCCATCCAACTTATGACCAACCATTGGTAAAAGGTTGGCTAGCAACCAGACCAATAACCAACCATTACGACCAAATTTCCACGTTCGGCCAACATATGTGTGCTACCTGGGAAGAAAGAAAAAAAACGGTAAGAAATAAGAGAGAAAGAAACCAAAAGAACAAGAAAAAAAGAAAGAAAAAATACTACAAGAAACAGAAGAGAAAGAAACCTGAAGAACAAGGTGCAAGAACAGGAAACAGCTGAAGAGAGAATCAAACACCAAAAGAGAAAGAAATGCAGAGCAATCAAATCGACAGAGAGGTTAAAACACGTCTACCAGAAAAAAACTTAAATGATTGAGAAATTCAGAAGATTCAGAATTTCAGTTTTTTATGAAGGAAGATTATCATATCAGCATTTTTGGGGTTTAGGCGATTTCTCCTGGCCGAAATGATTTTTGCAGCTGATGAAAATACTTTTTCTGATGGAATAGACGTAGCTGGGGTCATAATTAATAATTTAATATTTCATTTTTTTTACTTACTAGCTATACTTTGCTAGAGGTGACAACAAAAGTATGTAAAATCATTCTAAAATGACGTGGTTGACGTTCAACAACAGGCATTTAGAAATCCGGACGAACTTCAGTTGGCTCCGACCTTTTTATGACGAATGCAACTTCTAATTGGTTGGTTATGTAGTCTGGCGTCACATGCTTCGCCCTTTTCAACGTCAAACCACACAACAAACCAATTAGAAGTTGCCGGTCGGCATAAAAAAGGTGGAGCCAACTTCTGCGCATCCCGATTTCTAATTGCCTGTGTTTCTTCCTGGGTCTGATGTCATATGCCCCGCCCCTTTTATTTCTAACTGGTTGATATTTGGTCTGACGCTCATAAAAGGGCGGAGCCAAAGCTATTCTGAAGCTGTCTACAGATGCCTGTGTAGAAAATTGAGTAACTTGGGTTAAAAATTTCGATATTCGATATTTTAAAAAGTATCAACGATACTCGATATTTTAAAAAATATCGATGTATCAAAATATCGAATCGAAATCGCCCAACACTAATCCCAATATATGAAATTTGTAGCTTTTAGAATTTTTTTAGAATTTCATTTTTTAAAAATAAGACTGTCCATCCATTTATACTTTCATAACTTATTGTGTGCTTCTATGGAGATTTTATGTCATGTATGCCATATTATAGCTAGTAGGCCTATAATTTAACATGTAGGAAGGGGCTGAAGCGTCCGAGACACATTCATTGTATACTGTGACAACATCGAAGAAAATGACACGTTGAATATATTATTATCGCTGAATTCGAGAATTAACACCATGCAATTTGAACCGCCATCTCAATTCAATGAATGCATTATTTATTGGAAGTAAGAAACTGGAGATATATTCTGCTTGTCACGCAAAATAGCTGGTAAAACAAAATAGCAGTTTTTGAGATAAATCGACCTCTTTATACAAGAAACGATCGACAATCAATAATTCAAGAAAAAATATTCGTTCAAAACTACCCCATGCAGTTAAAACAAGGCGGGGGGGGGGGGGGGGGGGGGGGCTAGTCTGTTGAGCAACTCGCCATTTGCCTTTTTTTGGGCAAGAGGGGTGATTGAAATTTTGTATTAAAATATTTTTATAATAATCAGAATGGGCGAAAATCCAAATTTAATATTTTATATTTTATTATATAATTTATATTTTAAAAGAAAGTACACTGTGTAACACCCTGTAAATCGTGATCCCACCAAAACCATAGCCCGGGGGGGGGGGGGGGGGGGGGGGTAAACAACTCTCAACCGTCCCTCAATCTTCTCTGACTCACCTTTCTGACTCATGCCCAAGCGGCGGATTGATACATAAAGGACCATGGTCACTTGGACCTGGTTAAACCTCGCAGGTGTACACAGGTCCAAGGTATAAAAGGACCGTGTTCCTCGTTGTTCCTCAGTTCTTGTCGTTTGCCTGTATTCCGTGATCTTTATCCGAATCATGGGCCTGAGGACGCACCGTTAGTATTATTAATATTCATCCTTGTATTCTGTGTTTCTTACAAGTGATGAATAAAAGTGTTGTAACAAGAAACAGCATTGTCTTTCTGTCTATATGTAACTAACTTCTCTTCAGAGGCCGGAGACTCCATAGGGCAGGAGCTATACGATTCTCAGCAGCTACAACATCTTCTCTTGTCGGTATACCGATGGAGAAGATGTATATCAGCATCAACCAGAAGAGTGAGAGATGGCCGCCACTCTCCTGCATCAATTTCACCCCCATGCAGAAGAGTGACTACAATCTGTCTCCATCCAGCTCTCTCTACAGCTCGGATCTTCTCTGTGCGGACGCCATACTGTTCAGAGAAGAGACGAGATGCGGAAAATGTCATCTAAAGGTTGGTAATAAATATTGGTTGATGTCAAAAGCTCACATTTGGTGGAGGTGCGGGGTATAGCTCCATCTGCCTTCTCCGACCTGTAAACAGAAGCCGTCCTTTGTCCTAAGTCTCGTGACTGTGCCTCACGAGGCTTCGTCCGTCCTTTCTATGTTGGAACCACGTATGGAGACCCTCGATCACGTCAAAGTCAACCGCGTGGCGTCTTTTATGTTGGAACCACGTATGGAGACCCTCGATCACGTCAAAGTCAACCGCGTGGCGCCTTTTGTAAAACCGCAAATGGAGACCCTCGATCACGTCAAAGTCAACCGCGCGGCATCTTTTGTGTTGGAATCACGTATGGAGGCCCTCGATCACGTCAAAGCCAACTGCGTGGCTCCGTTTTTGTGGAATCGCGAAAGAGACTTGTGGCTACACACACCACGTGTCGACCGCGCGATTCTGTGTCCCGTCCTTAAAGACACATGTTAAAAAAAACTGCTGCATCAACATCTGTCAAGCACGTGGGAAACACCTTGGTAGTAGTTTCTTTGGACACGTGTTTCCGTCCATGTTTTTGTGTTTTTCCCACTGTTACCTTCATTATTCTTTAATTTTCAAAGAGAAACCCACTCGACCCTCCTCCGTATCACACTTTCATTTCTAATTCACTTTCCGCAGTGCAATTTCGATTGGGTGGTGCACCACGCTCGCAATTGCATTGTACATCTGCTGTTTCTTCTTTGAGACTTTTGGGGATTCTTATAGCCTCCACGTGGTCACCAAATACCACGTGTCGAGAGAGATCTTACCAAAATTGACACTCAGTAAAGAATTTACAGACACACTGTACCAGTTGGGATTGTCACACCCAACTGAAGAACAACACTAACATCCACACAGCCACTCAAACAACGATACCATCTTTATTAAACGTAGGTAAAACTATCGTTACTCAGTGTAGTGGGTACGATAGTGTCGGTTGCCGACAAAAAGACTGCGATCTACAGCGAGATCAACGGCCAAACCTACAGAACACCGACTTACATTGATCACCACGTGTTGCACGAGCCTCAACATAATGGACGCTCACCCACAACTAACTGGGGCCACCCGGAGGGCTCTTCTGCACTCCAGGGGCGGCACATATCCATCAGCCTTATGGAGGGCCCATGCAACATCACAGACATACGGTGCACAATACACCGCATCATCACGTGTGGCTGTCCCACTCGGACCCACCATGGATCCAGTCATTCAACCTGGGACCTGGTGGGTGCCACAAAGTGGCGGCACCCAAAGTAATGATGTGCATCAAAGTCTATGCAGCGCACAGCTCGGTCCACAGACAATAGTACATTACAACGCCTAATGTCATCTGCATACTACTCCAGATATCAACAGGAGCGACCTCCGCTACTACCAAATCCACTGCCCACACAGTCGTGTGATGGTTGCAAACTCAACACCATCATGCATCAACTTAATGAACTAAAAGTACAGATCACTCACATGATGATTATTCATAATGGCACCCAACCGCCACCTGCGCCACCACTACCGACTACATGTACTACAACACCACAGTATCGCCAATATCGTAGCGGATCAGACAACTCTTCGCCATACGCTGTCGGGCACCGAGAGCCGTACGACCCCTGCTACGATTCATACTACAGACGACATGCACCAGGTCCATATATGACACCTGAAGAGCGTGCATACTATGTACCGCGCTATATAAACTACGAGCGTACAGAACATCAGTACGCATACCCGACCTACGATCTCACGAGGGAGGCCTCTGATACAGACCACAGTAGTGTGGTCACTGTACCTGACACGCCTCCAGAGACAACCAATTATGACAGAGCACTGGCCGGCATGCCAATAATGATGGTCGACCACATCCCGGAATTAACTTGGGGAATGGACAACCTAACTACCTGGCATGGTACCCTTGAGGTCATTAACCTCGCCACCGCCGCCTTGGGTTGCACCTGCCAATGAGGTGGTCGCCATCTTGGCTCCAGGTGGTGGGACTTCACTCCAAGGGCGCCCTTGCTGCCGCCGGATGCTGAAAGACCTATATAGACAACTAAAGAATACTTGCATGCCGCAAGAGATCGGAGATCATAGTGTCAGTGATGACAGTCCGAAAATCACTGTCACTATCAATGGCAAAGAGGTCCGCATGCTCGTAGACACCGGAGCTCATGGTAGCGTAATATCCGAGGCACTTGCAAAGCAGCTCCAACTTAACATCAAGCCCATGGCTCACCCTCCAAGGATCGAGGGAGTTGGAGGGAACACCATCGCCGTGGCAGGACAAGTCTCCGCTACTGTGGAGATTGCCGAACAATCTGCCACGGGCCGCCTGCTCGTTATCACTGGCCCACCCAACGCCATTTTAGGCCGAGACTTGGGTAGGGCACTGAAGCTCCTTGTGTCTATGCAGACCAATAAAGTCTACTTAGAAGACGACCTCTTTGAGTCCGCCCTCCGAAGGCAGAGTATTCAGGCGTATGTCAAGAGTGCTCTGGAAGAAATCACGCCAGCCACTCTTGGGGAGTCGGACGCCGCTCCCATTGAAGTCAAGCTTATGCAGCAACCGGACAAATATCTAGTGGTCAAAGGGCTAACGCAACTCACTGGCCATGTGACAACACTAGGGGAGGTAGAGGCCTCTAGGATCCTCACAGACCAGGATCTTTTCGTGGTCTCTCCCGACGAGAAGCTACGAGCCTCGAGGGGGGTCTGGGTGGCCCCGGCATTATGCAAGGCCGTAACAGCAATAGCTTCCTAGTCGAGGTCCTGAACACCACTATGGGGCCATTGACCCTGGCCTCCGGCGAAGTGATAGCCCATGTACAGAAAGACTACTGCTTCAAAACGGTTGAAGTAAAGACCACTTCAAATGCTGACCCAATCATGACAAAAGTCAGGCGCTAAATTCGATGAAGCAATGCAACTCGGGCCTCGATTACGTAATGGCCAGAGGCGCATTCTGATGGATCTTTTGAGATCCTATCGAGATGTCTTCGCGTTAGAAACGGCAGAACTTGGATGTACCAACCTCACGGAACATCGAATCGACACTGGCGATCATGCACCCGTACGGGAACCCTTCCGAAGGAGTGGCCCCGAGCAGCGGGAGATCATCCGGAAGACAGTTGAGGAAATGCTCAAATCCGGAGTAGCCAGCAAATCCAAGTCTCCTTACGCTTCAGCAGTAGTCCTGGTGAAGAAGAAGGATGGACAGTGGTGTTTCTGCATTAACTATAGACGTCTGAACAATATCACCAAACCAGAAAATTACCCACTACCCCGAATCGATGATGCTTTAGACTCGCTTCGTGGGTCGAGAATCTTTGCGACCCTCGACATGATCTCTGGCTATTGGCAATTTGAGGTCGCCAAAGAGGATAGGGAGAAGACCGCATTCATCACACCCGGTGGGCTGTTCGAATTCAATCAGATGCCCTTCGGTCTGCGTAACGCTCCTGCTACTATGCAGCGTGCCCTGGATATCCTCTTGGCTGGCCACAAATGGGAGACCTGTCTAGTCTACCTAGACAACATCATCATGTTCGGCGCGACTTTCGAACAATTCATGGAAAGGTTGGACTGCATCCTAGGACTCCTAAGAGAGGCGGGGTTGAAGCTTCACCCCGAGAAAAGCTTCTTCGGCTACGATGAAGTCCTCTACTTGGGACACATCATCTCCAAAGAAGGAGTGCGTCCAGACCCGAGGAAAGTGGTTGCCATCTCCGACTTAGCGGCGCCTACTAATGTCAAGGAGGTGAAGCAATTTCTGGGCATGGCCGGTTTCTACCGGCGATTTATTGTTAACTTTGCCCACATCGCTAAACCACTCACGGATATGACCAAAAAGCGGCTGCCCTTTTCGTGGGCGATCGACAGAGAAGCAGCATTTACTCTGTTAAAGACTAAACTTGTCACTGCGCCAATACTGGCCATTTACGACCCAGATGCCGAAATTAAAATGCACACCGACGCCTCTGCCTATGGCATCGGAGCTATCCTCTATCAACAGTCACCATCTAAGGAACTGCAGATCCTGAGTGGTGTCTCTCGAGTGCTCCGAGATGCCGAATTAAACTATTCAACCACGGATAAAGATTGCCTCGCAGTGGTGTATGGCATCGTCAAGTTTAGACCTTACCTCTTTAACAAAGCCTTTGTCATCGTCACCGACCATCATGCACTGTGCTACTTAAAGACTGCACAGCGACTCCAAGGACGCCTGGGCCGCTGGCAGCTACTGCTCCAGGAATACGACTACACCGTAATCTACAAGGCTGGCATCACTCACGTGGATGCGGACTGCATTTCACAAAGTCCGGTGGACGTTCCTGAAGACTGGAACTTGCAGGCTACCCCAGATGACCTCGACGAAAGCGTGGTTTACGCAGTCACATTGCGTTGGGATTGGTCGGTTGAACAAGAAAGAGACCCGAACGTGACACAGATTAAGGCCGAACTTCGCAACAATCCGAGTACCGAGCTTCACCATACCTATGTCATCATAGACGAGGTTTTGTGTGCCCTTGTCTACCAGGGCAGCGTCACACCCAAGCTCGTGACGGTGGTACCCAAACATCTGGTACCCGAAGTTCTGAGACTTTTACACGATAGTCCTGAAGCCGGACATTTCGGCCAGGATAAGACATTGGAAAAGGTGTGCCAACAGTTCTTTTGGCCAACCTGGAAGCAAGATACCATCGAGTATGTGCGCACGTGCGAGATATGCTAAAAGTGCAAGACACCACAGTCCAAGTTGCCCGGGTTCCTCCATGAAATGGAAATTGGAGACCCAGGTGAATGCTGGGGAATCGACTACATTGGTCCCCTGCCAAAATCACTGGGTGGTGTCAAGCACATCATCCTGGCGGTGGATTATGCCACCAGATTCTGCTTCGCACGAGCTGTGCACAGCCAGTCGGCCAAAACAACTAAGAATTTCCTCCAAGATACGATCGTGTATCTTATCGGGATGCCCAGGAGGATAATCACCGACCGAGGGACACCTTTTACAGCTAAAGACACACAAGCACTGTGTGACGAGCTGGGAATAAAGCACGCCACCACGACAGCGTACTTTCTGAAAGGAGACGGTCTTGCGGAAATGACCAACAAAACTATAATGCAGACCGTCAAGAGACTTCTGACACCTGAAAAAGGACAGCGGGATTGGTATTTCCATCTCCAAGCCGCCACCTTCGCTTACGACACCGCGACCCATACGTCAACGAAGTTCTCGCCATACCGCTTAATGTTTGGAAGAGAGGCCCGACTACGAATCGACAATCGGGCACCTCTCCTACCAAAGGTTATGGATTCAAATCCTGCAGCACCTTCTGTGGTTGCCACGGAAGAGGTCGAAATCGCAAGGGCCAACCTGCACGAGGCCCATTTGTGACAGAAAAAGTACTACGACGCAAGACGAAAGACTCCACACACGTATAAAATCGGAGACCCAGTACTCATTCGAGATCAACGCATCGTGCCTGATGAGACCAAGAAGCTACGTTACTCGTACAGGGATGGTTACACGGTAACCAAAATCATCAGCGACACGGTGCTCGAGCTGGAGCACGAAGATACGTTTGGAAGATTGATTCGAGACACGGTGAACATTGTCCATATCAAGCCAAAACAACTGAGGACAGTTGTTCAAGGGTTGGAGGGGGAAGATAAATCCAGCTCCCCACAACAAGAGGAACCTACCTCCTCACCACAATAAACCAAACATCAATAACCCTATCAACAACCCATACAACCTAAATTTTTTCTTTTGGTTGTTTATATCATCACATTGGTCACTTGCTGATGCACACCAATGTAAACAAACGACAACGTGTGTGACCACAAACATTCACACACCCCTGCTCACATTTCACCACTCGAATCTGATTCCAATGGGGGAAAACTTTCGTACACTGCGTTTGGGGACCAGGTCGTCTGACAACAATAACAAACAATAGTGGAAAAACGGCGTTTAATACTCAGAAACCGACACCCCGCGAGCCTCCAATAACAAACAAATTGGGTGGCTTATTGGAGTTCCAGCTAGCTTCGTGGAATTATACGAATTCCACGGGACCCTGGAATTTCATGCCTCGATGGGGAAGTCGGAAAACACACAAGTATATAGCCAACGCCGGGCTGGTCACCAGCACTTCGGAAACAATTCTGAAAGAATAAGGATGTCACAGTGCGACGAAACAACGGGAAGCCAGGATGATGCCATCTCTGGCCCATCTACTAGGATGGACCCAGATGACACGACAATGCAGCAACAAGGCATCGAGGAAGTCGAGGACGACACAGCGCGCGCTGTCGACCTAACGACGTCAACCACCTCGTCTTGCCATACCGCCGCAGCCTCAGCAACCCCCGTACTAACCTTGCCGCAAGTGACACAACCTTTTCGCATACCAACAGTCACTACCAGGAGACTACCGGTATATCGACCGCTTCGTCAGGAAGCACGATGTGAAAGACTGCTAAATAATTGCTGGGCACTCTGGCAACGACAGGTGCGGCTCGTGAACACCTATTACCTCGGTCACTATGACCTGATGGAGGGATTTCCGCGCCTCTACATACCGGAGGAAGGATGCTACGTTGTAGGAATGTTGTAACGTCCCGCCGGACCGTCACAATACCCCAGTAAGCAAAACCCCAAAAACGGCGTTAAACTTACCGCACAACCGGCTCCTCACGGGGACGGGACCGTACCCGTAGCCGTCTCCCGCACGGTGCTCCTTGAGTTGTGTCGGCTCCTGGAGCCACCCTCGACGGACACGGACGAGAACCACGCCGCCACGCCGAGAATATCGCGGGTGAACACCGGTTCTACCGCGAGCCGACACGAGGACCGGCCGAAACAAGTCGGAAATAGGACGGTGGAGTTTCCCCAACCAGAAACCCACCCCCCTCGCGGTACTCCCCAAGAAAAGACACGACACAGTAAGTGATGGATAAATAAAAGTGTTTTATTACACTTACAGCGAGTTAAAAAATGAGAACGATGGCAGTGAATATTTACACAGCTGGCTGGTCTACTTTGACCAGCCAAGCCCCCATAAATATATATAACAAAAGGCCCAATGGCCAAAAGGCAAAACAAAGAAGAATCCAGATGCTGGACAGTGGAGGTCTCCCTGACCTCCACCCACAGGTCTAGTCCTTAGCTCAGCCTACAACCAACTGCCCAGATCCTGTGGTTGACTCGGCCACAGGAAACCTCCAGGCAACTCCACCTGGAGGGGACAGAGGTCACTTCTGACCTCTCACCCATAGACTTCATGGTGACCAAAATGGCGTCCGACCTAACAGCCTACTGCAGCTGTCAGGCAGACCACCATAGGGAAATTCGTCTGCTCAATCAAATTAAAAATTGAGCAGACCAGGTTGCCACAATGTCATACTACCTGCAACTCTCTATGGCCATCTTAATTCCGTCCACCCGGTACATCGAAATATACCAGTTTGCCGAGCAGCCCATCACTCCAGCATTGGGCGCCCTTCAGCAGGCTTCCACTTAACAGAGCATACAGCATTGCCCGAATGATTGTTTGGAGGACCCGCGCCACTTACCAGGCTGCCATCCTGTGGGACGCCGTTTAGTGTCCTCACCGGGCAACCACCGGCCCGACTGATTGCCGCCGAGGCCACCATCCACCGAAGTTTCATGGAAAGTCTCCGGGGCTTCGACAACGGATGGATCGTCGCCGCCTGGGAATCCTATCATTTCTGGCTGCGGAGCCACCTCCTCCACTCACCGTCAGACCCCCTACAAGCACTTCACGGATATGTCTCTGCATGTACATGTGCATGCAATCAACCGACGTGGGTATAGATTAGAAACCCATGTGGTCACCACCCATTGGGGTGGTGAGCTCGAAAAATTATATAAAAAAAAAGAATCCTGTTATAACTACTTTATGTATAAATAAGTATTTTTTGTAAATTTCAATAGGGACTCGCCACTCAGCGAGTATTAATTGCGTTTGCCTTTTTATTTTCAGAATTTGCATTTCCAAAGGGCGCTGACACTTCAGTGCCAGTGCCTTTCCGTAACTACCTCTGTACACGGTGAGTCCTCAGCCACCCATGTCTTCCCGCTGCGTAACTTGAAAACCTTCCACCCTTTGGCTGGAGTACGAGGACGTACTCCAAGCAAAGTTGGAGGGTATGTAACACCCTGTAAATCGTGATCCCGCCAAAACCATAGCCCGGGGGGTAAACAACTCTCAACCGTCCCTCCCTCTTCTCTGACTCACCTTTCTGACTCATGCCCAAGCGGCGGATTGATACATAAAGGACCATGGTCACTTGGACGTGGTTACACCTCGCAGGTGTACACAGGTCCAAGATATAAAAGGACCGTGTTCCTCGTTCCTCAGTTCTTGTCCTTTGCCTGTATTCCGTGATCTTTATCCGAATCATGGGCCTGAGGACGCACCGTTAGTATTATTAATATTCATCTTTGTATTCTGTGTTTCTTGCAAGTGATGAATAAAAGTGTTGTAACAAGAAACAGCGTTGTCTTTCTGTCTATATGTAACTAACTTCTCTTCAGAGGCCGGAAACTCCATAGGGCAGGAGCTATACGATTCTCAGCAGCTACAACATCTCTTGTCGGTATACCGATGGAGAAGATGTATATCAGCATCAACTGGAAGAAAGAGAGATGGCCACCACTCTCCTGCATCGATTTCACCCCCATGCAGAAGAGTGACTACAATTTGTCTCCATCCAGCTCTCTCTACAGCTCGGATCTTCTCTGTGCGGGCGCCGTACTGTTCAGAGAGGAGACGAGATGCGGAAAATGTCATCTAAAAGTTGGTAATAAATATTGGTTGATGTCAAAAGCTCACAACTGTTAACACAGAAGGTGCCAAATGGCACTTCTTGGGGTGCAAAATCATGTCCCGTATATGGCGCCTTTTGAGGGTGCAGTTTGGCACCTTTATCAGTGGGTGCCTTTTGGTACCCTGTTCTTCTACGTGACTAACAGCTCTATCAGGGTGCCATTTGGCCACATTTTATATATGGCATTTTTTCACCTAGAAGGTGCCCTTTGGCCACACCTCATAGATGGAGCCCCTTTTCACCTAGAAGGTGCCATATTGTGACCGGACCATTTTCCCCGGATAGAATCTGCTCTTTTTAAATGGTACGAGCGAGTTTTCATTCGTATTAAAGGTGATTGGCTAAGTCACCAATTCTATCAGCCTGGGAGGACTAGACCAATATAACGTATATTTAATGTCCACACTAGTCTCTTATAAGGACTCACAGTTTTGAGGATCTTTTGTCTCTGTACTTCTCGGACTTGCGTCCGTAAATTTACCCTTGAAAAGAATGCGAATATACTCACGAACTCGATGTTGCTGGTTTGCACCTGTTGAAAACTTGGAGTATCCAAATGGTGTAGAGCTGCAACGAAATGATGAATTGCACAGTCGCGGAATAATTAATCTCGAAAATAATTAGAATCACCACTGTCGTTTAAATAGAAAATTGAGGATTTATTCCACATATAAAAATAGGCGAAATGATAACTTGGTTTTAAATCACAACACATAAAAATAATAATCATGTTTTGAAATATTGTGCAAGAACCTAGCCAAAATTGGGCATAGGTTCGTCTTTAAAGAATGCTTAACAACACGTCTAAAAACATGTTTCTATTTATACCCTGAGAATCCAAAAGTCAGATTCTCAGGACACATTTCTGTGATTGGACGAAATAAAGTTTGGGCCCAAACAGACCAATCAATGGATTTTTTTTTACCAAAATGAAGACTAATCCCCTATTAAAAGTGGAAACAAAAAATGTAAACAACTTAATTAAAAAGAAATAAAATCCACTCAAGTGGAAGTAGAGAACAATAGCATAAGAAGGGAGAACGATAAGGTCAAGTTAAAAATTGAATCTGGGTCAATCGGTACCTATGAGTACCGAGTGGCCCAGAAGCTACAAAATACAAGGTGCATACAAAGTTAAAAAACCCAAACTAAAATGACGCTAAATCAATAGAAAGTGGCGGGCCAAAAACGTCTCAATATAGCCACATTTCCTAGACGGGGCCATTTCTCACCTAGAAGGTGTAGTTTGGCCACACCTCATAGATGGAGTCCTTTTTCACTCAGAAGGTGCCATTTAGCCACATTTCCTAGATGGGACCATTTTTCTCCTAGAAGATGCCATTTAGCAACATTTAACAGGCTACATCTCCAAAAAGAGCGCTAGCATCGTGTTTATATTTAAAGTTGTCCAATTTTGCTGGTTAAATATATGTTCATCTAGTGATAGAATGTAAAAAAATTGGTAAATTTGTGCTTCTATTTTTAAAAAAAATATATTTTAAAATTGCGAATTTTTAACTCTTATGTCCATTGAGTATGCACTGGTAAAAATATGTCAGCTTTTGGCATCAGCCATTTTATTTTACCAACCTTAAGATGACATCTTCTGTATCTCGATTCTTCTCTGAACCGTACGGTGCCCGCATGGAGAAGATTCGAGCTGCAGAGAGAGTTGGATGGAGATGGATTGTGGTCACCCTTCTGCATGGGGGTGAAATCTATGCAGCAGAGTGGCGGCCATCCCTCTTTCTTCTGGTCGATGCTGATATACATCTTCTCCTTTCAGTAGACCGACAAGAAAAGATGTTGTAGCTGCTAAGGAAATCGGATACCTCCTGCCGTATGGAGTCTCCGGCCTCTGAAGAGAAGTTGGTTACAGATACATAAAGACCACGGTGTTTCTTATTATAACTCTTTATTCATCACTTGTAAGAAACACAGAATACAAGGATGAATATATTAATACTAACTGTGTGTCCTCAGGCCCATGATTCGGATTAAGATCACGTAATACAGGCAAAGGACAAGAACTAACTACAAAGAGGAACACGGCCCTTTTATACATTGGACCTGTGTACACCTGCGAGGTGTAACCAGGTCCAAGTGACCATGGTCCTATGTGTATCAATCCGCCGCTTGGGTATGAGTCAGAAGGAGGGAGAGGGATGAGCAAGAGTTGTTTATCCCCCGGGCTATGGTTTTGGCGGGATCACGATTTACAGGGTGTTACAAATACCTAAAACTAATTTGAATAAACCAGAAGAAAATCAGCACGTGCACCAGTGTGCTGTTTTAACTGTGGTTTAATTGTGTGTATTTTGAAATTATTTTTAGGTATTTTACGAACTTCAAACTTTTAGAAATTCGC
This sequence comes from Brachycybe producta, assembly GCA_036925085.1. Classification (NCBI taxonomy): domain Eukaryota; kingdom Metazoa; phylum Arthropoda; class Diplopoda; order Playtdesmida; family Andrognathidae; genus Brachycybe; species Brachycybe producta. Next base: position 14,243,846 of record JAUPFP010000001.1, on the reverse strand, counting down.
GATTTAGAAATATTTTTTTAAAAAATAGAAGCATACTTTTCAATTTTTTGACGATCAATCACTAGATAAACGTATATTTAAAGTGCAAATTGCACTTAGAACAAACAAAATTGGACAATTTTAAATATAAAAAATAAACATATTGACGCCACTGTGTATTTTAAAATCAGGTGTTTTTTAACATCGGGTTTACGGGCTTAACATAAATACGATGCTAGCATTCTTTGTGGAGAATTTTCGAAATAATTTTGCTATGTTGCATCTTAAATGTAAACTATTTTCTGAATACATTTTGAACAACCCTGTACTACCTCTACAAGGTGGTTCAAAATGGTTCTGTTTACTTGAAAACGGAAAACTTAAAATTCATGTTTGACACTTGTAACAATGTAGAGATCTTGCTGCGGGGCTCAGGTGTAGAATCTCTTAGTTCGAGCAGATACCGCTTTTCACTTTGAGATCTAATGTAATACAACCTGAGTCCAGCCTGGTGCCGGGGTCATTCTCTAGGATATTTCGTGGTATCGTCGATGCTGGAAAAGGAATCCTGAACAGGCGAGATGAATACAGATTGTTGAGTTACTTGCTTTATTATACACAGTCATCAAAGTATAACAAAGTAGAGAAAAGTTACGGGTGTGGCATGCTTTCACCACTGGACCACTGAATAAGTTGATTTACTTCATGTTTTCGATATCAGAGAATTGACCCAGAATATATCGAAACACGGCCTTTTATATCCAGGCCCTGTTTACACCTTCTCAGGTGTACCCATGCCCTAGGGACTGTGCATTGATGGGTATTCATCCGCCGATACCGGAACAAGGATGTGACTTGATTCTCGGGGGATCTTTAGTGAGAACGAATGGGCGGAAATAGGCACTTGGGGTATGAGAGACCCCCAAGGCTATGCTAGAAACAGGAATGTAAACTACAGGGTGTTACACACTCATAAAGTGGAGTCATAGACATTATACAATTTTGAATAAATGATTGGAATTTGTCTAGACCAGAAGTAGGCAACCTAACCTAATTTAAACATCAGCACATAATAATTTTGATTTTTTCCAAACTATTGCCAGCCCTAATGATCACATACATTTATCAGTTTCATCACAAATAGTGTATTTTAAAGGATATGCTTTTTAAAATACATTGAATACAATTTATAATGTATATTTTTGAAAAAGAAGTTTACACAAACTACAGATGAACAAGTGAATTACAGTTTATTATATAATGAAATGACACTTTGTAAAATGGGTTTTATAGACATTTTTTTTAAAAACATATGTATCCAAAAACAAGGGTCCTATTCTGTGTTTTGCTGTAACAAAAGAAACAAACATGCTTTCTTGATTGTAGAAAATAATAGGATGTAATCCATGTTGCTGGTTTCCCGTTTTTTTACAAAACACCGAGGATTCATTCAAATTTGTTTGAAGTACCACAAAGTGATACAACAGCAATGTTTCTGTTATAAAGAAAAACACAATGACATATTTTTACAGTATAAATGACGTTTCCAACACTTAGAACTACACTTAGAACTTGAGTTTCAACCACATTTAGCATTGCATATTGTATTTCAGAATTTTTTTGTTTCTTTTGTTTAAATATGTCAACAAGCTTGTTACCACATTGATTGAAGAAAGTTCTTACTGCAGCTGTATCAATCCCTATATTAATTGCTTCAATAAAAAGCTAAAATAAAATGATATACAATATATTTCATATCAAATCAATAAGCAGTACATTATGCCACAACTTACCTGCTCAGCGTCTTTCAAAGGGGGAAATATAGACAATACTTCACAAATGGTGTGGTTTGTGATAAAATCACACCATTAAGCAAATGTTTTTGACACCTTGTCTTGAATAAGGCTGAAGTTTGGGGATCTTTTTTTCGATTCCACTTCAATAACTTTTAAATGGCTATTGATAGAATGAGTATCTTCCAACTCATGTTCATCTTCATGTGAATTCTACATGTTTGTTTATAAATATATTTTCATTTCTACCAATAGTTACAATTTTTAACAATGGAAACCTTATTTTGCTTCTTCCTTAATAAGCCCTGTCCTGGCTCTTCTATTTGTCTTTTTCTTCCAAATTTTAGTTGCATATTCAGTATTGTTTCTTTGTGATTAGTAAGACAGGCTTGACGAGAGCGATACTTTTTGAATTTGTTTTTAGTGAGTACACCCATGTAGCTGGTTTATAAAAATGAAGATTTCGTTCAGTATTTTTTGTGATTCATGAATTTTTGAAAGTGTAACTTACATATAGTAAAGAATTAGCAAATGCTCTATCTTTTAACTGTGGTTGTCTTTCCACTAATAATTTGCATACATCCCCATACATTTGTTCTGTTGGATATTATGTGACGAGATGGGGTTTTCTATTTTAAGACTCAGATGAGTCACACTTTAGAGCGGGAATTTCACCGGTCTAATCCGTGAGGTTTCTCGAAGAATAAGAGTGTACGACACTAAATGACGAATAAATATAATTCTTTTTGTTTGTGTCCCACAGAGGTAGGATGCAAAGGACATGAGATGATTATAAACAAATACGATAAACGAGACACTGTGAATAATAAAAAGGTGGTGCCGAGAGCAGATGACTTTAGCTGTCTGCTAGAAAGAAGTACAAGTGAAGAACTGGGAGATTTGGAAACCGCAGATTTTTATATTCATGCTTGACTCCGCCCCTGTTACCAGGGATGCAGCCAAGCATGCAACTCTTCTTGCAGGCCGGGGTCTGTAGATGTAACATCTTTCAACTGCACTGACGTAGATGAGAGCGAAAAGAGAAAGGGAGATCAACAAAGTTGTTGATCTCAACAAGACAAGAGTGATGCAAATGGAGAGACCCCTGGTATTTTCAAATTGAAAATACCGCCCTGTCACATTTCCCCAACTAGGATAAAGCACGACCTAGAGCTTTGCTTTGGAATGGGATAGAGGAGGGTAAGTAAAGAAGACACACTTGGTCTACGGAATAGGAGTGAAAACAGTATTAACTCACTTCGAGTTCGAACAGGAAATACAGGGGTAAGTATCCTAATCCATACTCTGGAGACACAAAATAACATATTTTTCAGTTTTTTTAAGGAAGTTCTCTCCAACCAAACAGGGTCAGAGCCAGCGGCTGCCACCAGCTCCATACCGATTCAGTCAAAGCCAACTTTTACATTTTTTATGTATATTTTTCCATGAATAAAATAATTCTTTTCTAATGAACGCAATTGACTAGTTGCATTTTTTACATATATATGACTACTCGGGTTTTCAGAAATGACTTAGAACTCTTTAACAAGAAGGCAAATAAACAACATTTGAACAAGCGAGCAATAAGAAGTTCACTTATTTGTTAATAGTTTTCATGCATAGCTTAGAAACATTTTTTTGCAAGTTGTTAACTTTTATATATACGTATTTAAAACAAGGAACTTTTTTATATTTTTGGATGAACCACTCTTTCGAATATATATATGAATTTCAAAGAATGAAAACAAACAATAAAATTTTTCCAAAACAAGTGAATAAATTGCGACCTCGACTGGTGTCATAAAAAGGCACGAGAAGTATTTTTTTAGAAAGTGTCATTTCAAGGAAAAGTTCAGTCACGTTTGGTAGTCATGTTTGGTAGTCACGTTTGGTAGTCACGTGGTAGTCCGGCAGTCCCGTAGATCATGCCGGAAGAGTTCATTAATCTTAGCATAGGTCAGGTGTCCCGCATGTTGTTGGTCCTCTGCATGTGACATAAAAGTGTCGAAGAGCACTGCTGGCTGTAGCTTTTCCTCTGTGGCACGGAGTGAGTTCCCTTGGATACAGTATTTCTCAACACGGCCATGTTGAAAATTAACCGTGCAGAACTGTCTAAGGCTTACTTTGTATGCCGGCAATGTCACTTCCCCAGGAAAGTAAAACACCTCGACGATGTGGCAGCCTGGAAAGATGATTGCTGTGGCCAGTTTCCCACAAATGGGGATGTTGATAACGAAACATCTTGGCTCCACAGGTGGGAGGAGTTTGGGAGTATGTTCTTCCAGGTCAAACAGTCCTGTGTACAGGGTCCCGGTGGCCTTAGTGTCGCATTGCCAGATGACCCATCTGTTGTTGAGCAGGAGTTCCAAGGTGGTTGTGCGTCAAAAAGGATATTGTCTCCGAGGGGAATCAGCTGCCCTAGGAACGGTTCCAACCCCAAGGTCAGCCTCTTCCCTTCGGAAAGGAGTGCGGTGACACTGGAGTCGGTGGTCTTCTTGGAGGTCCTGATCAAACGGGATAACTGGAGGCAGTCCCAGGCTAGCTCTAGCATCCCGGGTGACAATGCTTTTAAGGAGTCTGGTCGGGGCCTCTTCATCCTGTGTGGCTGTGGAACTGTCTCTTGTGGTGGTGGATGGTACGCTTCCGGCGGTGGCATTGGTTGTGGAGACCACAGTTGTCTCCTCCTCGATCCGGCTCCAGCATTTCAAACCTTTCTGCAAATAGAAAGGAAGTGAATGATTGATTGGAAGTGATTAACTTGAGCTTTGAACAGCTCCCTCTCTGCCACTTCTACAGGATCCATGGGTTGTGAGGGCCGTGTCTCGATGTTGGTGGTAGCTGTTGTTGCCTTCTTCTTTTTTTGGAAGGCACCAGTCGACTCCGCAGTAGTCTGTCCCTCTGTAATTGGTCCCTCCATAGTCGGTCCTTCTGTAGTTGGTCCATTCATGGTCGTTGCTTCCATTGTAGGTTCCTGAGGAGTTGGTTCCTTTGCACTTGGCCCCTGATGACTTGACTCCTCTGGTGCAGTCCGTTTTCGATGGACTCAAAGTCCTTATCAGCAGCAGAGGGGGCTAGCCCTCCAGAACACAAAAGTTCCTCCTCCTCTTGCTTTTGACAGGCTTGGCGGAGGTATCGTAGGTGATAGTGGTACTGCACCTGCTCAGCTAGCAGGTGCTTCTGGATGACCCTTTCTGCCTATCCTCCATGAAATCATTTTGTTCGCCTTTTCCCCATCCAGGAGGGGCTGCTCCGCTGGGAAAGAATCCATTATCCGAATGCAATGACTCCCAGAACACTTTAATCATCCCCAGCGGCATGGTGCTGACATCAATATGTTCCTCACGCTCCTATCGAGTTGACTCGTTGGTTACCTGGTCGCAACCGCTTCCACACTGAATCGGATCTCCGACCTCTTGAACCTGAAAGTCGTCGATCCTCCTCATGTTGGTCAAGGCCACGCCCAAAATTTCGTTGGTTGTGACCCATTTTTGGGATCCCCACAAAGTTTATTAGACAGTTTTTCTCACCACCTCCTTCGATGTCTTTCTTCCGAGCAGCCTTGATGGATCCTTTTTTGTTGAGGAAGTGGCCCACTTTGATGTAGCCTTGAGAAATACTTTTTATCGCCTCCTGGATGGAGTCTTTAGAAAGACTTTTCAATTTCCACCCAAGAATCGCGATTTCACCAAAGTCTGTTAATAATTTCTCACGAATCAACACATTTTTTGTTGTGAACCGACTATCTTTCACTGAGATCTTGGTGTCCCTCGATCTGTTAGTATTCGAACTGGTGTTCCGATCATATATACAATGGTGTCTTTGATAAATTTCTTCATTGTTTTTGCATTTTGTCTACAGACAGCACGAGCAAAGCAGTATCTTGTGGCATAGTCCACAGCAAGGATTATGTGTTGGACTCCTCCTAAGAACTTAGGTAGCGGTCCTATATAGTCAATTTCTCCTGTTTCCCTGGGATTTACAATCCTCATCTCATGAAGGAATCCCGGGAGTTTTTCCTTTGGCTTTCTGCAGAGTTGACATATGTGGCATGTGCGCACATATTACATCATTTTTCCACCCTTTCCAGTGGAACCGCTGTGAAACTTGTTCCGGAGTCTTTCCCTGTTCCAAGTGTCCTGCATCTGGACTGTCATGGAGCATTTCAATTACTTCGGTGATGAGTTGCTTTGGCACCACATGTAATAGCTTGACTCTCTCCCCTTCCTGATAGCTGATGGCACACAGTATGTCATCAACAAGCACGTAGTTCTTGTGAAGAGGGGTTTCCGGTGTGTTTTGGAGCTCAAATGATTTTAACTAGTAGAAGATCGTTGTGCTGATCTCCAGCCCAATTTTATCGTTTAATGCTGGTCCAGAGGATAGCGATGGCCATATCTTTTGTTGAGCTCCTCTATTGAGAGCTCATGTGTGCTCCATGTGGTCATGGCCCCTCTGCTCTGTTGGTTACGTGCTGCAACTCCCTTCCTGAAGTTCCCTCGTCAGGGCTATGATGGTAGACAGCATCCTCAACAGTTCCTCTGGCATAGGCCGGTGGCTGTTGTAGTATTTGTATACCTAAAGGATACTGTGAGTGTAGAAGTGGCAGTTGCGCATGCAGCTGGGTTTGTGTGCTCTGGGCCTCAATCAATGGGTAAGGTGTAGTGGGGCCCCCTAACATTACTCCACATTTCCCATGTCCGATAACGGGTTCCACCATCGGCCACAGGCATATACATCCAGACAATATTGTTGGATAATGCGACTGAGAGTGTGGCGTCATATGTTGTTGATGTGGATTTAAGTTTTCCTGTCGAATTTGCTGGGTCTGGGAGTGTGGGAGGCATGTGTGCTGGGGCAGCATATACGCTGGCACCGTGGTTTGATTTTCGCGCCAAATTTCAGGCTGTATTGGCATCGAGAGAGAATTTAGATTTTCCCACCAAATGGGTTGCTTGAGCTGTGGCATAGGTTGACTCATCAGCTGATGAGACATGTGTACAATGGATTTGAGTTTTCCCACCCAAATTGTTCCATTGGTTGGATACTATAGCATAAGATACAGCATTTAAGGGATTCAGATTTTTCCTCCAAAACTGCTCTGTAGTTTGTTGCATTGGCTGTGATACCATAGGAGTAGGTATGGTATTTAATGAGTTGGGGTTTTCCTGCCAAGATTGTTGTAGAGTCAGCATAGAAGAGGGATTGATATTTTCCCGCCAAAATGGTTGCGAGGTCTGTATAGTGTAACGTCCCGCCGGATCGTTACAATACCCGGTAAACGAATTTCGAAAACGCCCGCACTTACCGGTACCAGAGCTCCGACAACGGGGACGGGACCGTACCCGTAGCCGCCTCTCCACACGGTGCACCCCTGGGGTGGTGCCGACGTGGAGCTCTCCCGACGGTGAAACACGACGCCGATGCGCCGCCTCGCCGAGAATATCGCGGTAGAACTCCGGTTCTACCGCGAGCCGACACGAGTACCGACCGAAACAGGTCGGTAAAGGACGGTGATGATTCCCCAACCGGTAATCCCACCCTCCCCCGCGGTACTCCCCAAGAAATAGACACACACACACCAAGTAAGTGATGAAAAACTGTTTATTCACACTTACGACGGATACGATGAGAAAAGCAGTGATATTTACAAATGAGGGCTGGCCCGGTTGACCAGCCCAAAGGCACTGTATAAAAATAAGCCAACAGGCTAAAAGGCAAACAAAGATGAAACTCCTGGCCAGTGGAGGTCTACCTGACCTCCACCCACAGGTCTAGTCTTCAGCTCAGCCTACAACCAACTGCCCAGATCCTGTGGTTGACTAGGCCACAGAAAACCTCCAGGCAACTCCACATGGAGGGGACAGAGGTCACTTCTGACCTCTCACCCATAGACTTCATGGTGAGAGGTCTGCTGGCACCAAAATGGCGTCCGTCCCAACAGCCTACTGTAGCTGTCAGGCAGACCACCATAGGGAAATTCGTCTGCTCCATCAAAATTAAAATTGGAGCAGACCAGGTTGCCACAATAGGGTGGATGTTCAAGTTTCCCCCCCCCCCAAACTCTCTGGTTGTATACATTGGTGCAGCCAAGGGGTTTAAATTTTCCCGCACAATTTGTTGTGTTATTTGAATGGGTGCTGAATAACAATTTTAATTCTCCTTCCTTTCGTCATGTGCATGAAATGTATTTTGCAAGGTGACGGATAAAGGAGGGCAGGAGACACTTTGTCTAGCCTGGCTCAATATCTGAGGATCAGATGTCACCGTCACTGCGGCTTCCATAAGAGGGACATTGACCCCCCTGTCTCCGTCACAGCAATAGGCGTTTGAGAGCGTGAATTCCCTTGAGATAGCCCACCAAAGTTTCTCCCTCCTGCAAACCAAGAGGAGGACCCATACTTGGTTGCTCGAAATTGGGAAAGGTGTGTGTTGATGTTGATCCGCTAATTATATTAGTCTGACCAGTGGTCAAGCCCTCTCCTCCGGCCTATCCAGAAGAGAGGACTCCCATCTGGCCAGAATGATGCGAAAATGTCGGAGGTGTCGGATCAAAAGAGGTGTCAAATTCATTAGTCAAATTTGGATCATTAAAAGAATCCATTTGTAGTTGAGATCTCAAAGAAATATGAGGATTTCTTGTTGTTCTTGGGTTGGAAACAACCCACCCCCACTAGAATCAAGTCCAGGGGGTCTTGTGATGTTAGGTTGGTACATAATAAAAATAAACTCTCACCCAAAATTCTTTTTGAAACGTGGATTATGTTGGTGGTTACCCTGCACCTCCAACAATTGTGACAAGACGGGGTTTTCTATTTAAAGACTCAGATGAGTCACACTTTAGAGCGGGGATTTCACTGGTCTAATCCGTGATGTTTCTTGAAGAATAAGAGTGTACGACACTAAATGACGAATAAATATAATTCTTTATTCGTCAAACAAACAATAAAGTAATTGTTTGTGTCCTGCAGAGGTAGGATGCAAAGGATATGAGATGATTATAAACAAATACGATAAACGATGAGACACTTTGAATAATAAAAAGACGGTTCCGAGAGCAGATGACTTCTTTAGCTGTCTGCTAGAAAGAAGTACAAGTGAAGAACTGGGAGATTCGGAAACCGCGGGTTTTTATATTCATTTTTGACTCCGCCCCCTGTTACCAGGGACGCAGCCAAGCATGCAACTCTTCTTGCAGGCCTCCACCTCCCGGGTCTGCAGTTGTAACATCTTTCAACTGCACGGACGTAGAAGAGAGCGAAAAGAGAAAAGGAGATCAATGGTTAGAAAATGAAACATCACTTACATGCCATATTGTAATGTGAGCTTTGATATGAAGACCTTTGAATATTTACCAATTCATTATGATGTTTTCTATAACTCGTTTCTTCTTTTGATTGTGCGATGACCGCACGGAGAAGATTCGAGCTATAGAAGTGGTCGGATGGTGACAGATTGTGATCATCCTTCTGTATAGGGGTGTAATCTCCACAGAAGGATGGTGACCATCACTTCTTGCCACCATTGAGCACATCTTCCTTGATGGTTGGAAGATGTTGTTGCTCCTTCGGGATCCATATGTCTCCTTGCCTTGTGGTGTCTTCGGCTTGTCTAGAGAAGGGTTAGTTTCAGAACAAGTAGACAATGCAGTTTCTCATTGCAAACACTCTATTCATTCTTGTATGGATACATAAAGAGTACAAGAATGAATGTTCATTATTAAAGGTGCATCCACGGGCCCATGATGTGATACGGATATAAAATCAGACATAGTACAAAAGTAGAAAAAGAGTGGGCAAAAAACAAACAGGAACACAGTCCTTTTATACCTTGGACCTGTGTACACCTACGATGTGTAGCCAGGTCCAAGGACCATGGTCCTAAGAGTATCAATCCGCCACTTGAATATTAATTAAGAGAGGAGGGAGGGACGAGCATGAGTTGTTTACCCCCAACCCCCCCCCCCCCCAGGCTATGGTTTTGTCGGGATCACAAGTTACTGGGTGTTACAGTAACAAATCATCAAACAGAGAGTTCATAATGGCCTTCCTGCAGTTTTTTTAATTTTGTTTGTTGATCCTTTTTTGTGAGTAAGTCTTCTACCCAAAAAGCAAATTTGGGAAGTTTATAAACGGTCCGGAATTGTTTGTTGCTGATTTAATAAAAAGCATAATTAGGAAATCATAAAATAATGTAAATTGAAATTTGCTTACTTCTCTTGAGGAATTTGTGTGTCATCACTATCAACCACTTCAAAAGAGCAACATTGTATCCACAGTACTGGTTATTAAATGCAAAAGCAGTGTAACATTTGCCAACAAGATCCATGTGCCATTTTGAGTGTAAAAGCACATAGCAGATCTCGAAAAACACAGGAATAGATTCTTCATGTATTCTATTTAAAACTATGCCTCCAACAGTGTAGCATATTAGTGTATTTCAGCCACTGTTATACGTCATATTATAAGTGCTGGTTTTATACGGCTCGCTACGCTAGCCGGAATTGATAGCAAGAGTATACTATAAAGTAATTGCTCGCTTGCTACACTCTCGAAATAAGGAAAATGTTCATTTTATCCAAAGTTTAAAGACATTTATGGCCAATTGAAACTCATTCACAGAACGTTTATGCAAACAATGTAAAATTGGATCATTTTAAAACTGATGAAAATTATATTTGAAAAGTAAAAAAAAACGCTTTCAGCATTTGGTCCGGGGGGGGGGGGGGGTGAATTCTCCACTGGCTTTGGTAGTGAGGGTTGGGCACCCCTGAGACAAGGTATGTGCAGTTAGACACTGTATTAAAAGTCTGTCACATCTTCGATTTTTTTAATATTTCTAAAATACTGTTTGAGCCGGGTACACACACAAACATCGAAGCAATTCGTACACAATTGACACAAACACTCAGCTTTACCAATAACCAGTCGTTAAATTGCTACTAAGAAGAAGAAAAAAACAGAACAATCAATAAACAATGTTGGAATCATATTTATTTACTTAAAAAATTAATAAGAAAAACTTTCTTATTTTATTTTCATTTTCAGCATTTCAAAGCGATTTATAAACAAATAGCAATACTTTTTTTGAAACTAGAAGAGCCAGAAAAAAGTCGTATAACGTATTTTTAATTGTTCTTTTTAAATTATAGATTTTCGTTAGATCAGGTTAAGAGCCTAGACATAGTGTTTAATTCGAAATTTCTTCAAATGTAGGCGTAATTGCAGTCGTTTTTTATTTAAAAATGGTTTTTTAAAGTTTTTTTTTCTCCCCCGGTTTGAAGTCTCATAATAATTAATAGAAAAATGATTTCACGTTTGCGAAACCAACTACTTTGAATCTTTCAATAAAAAGAAAATACATTGCAATCGCAGCCCAACCACATACAACTTCATTTTGCAGTAGAAATCGACCACCAAAAGTAAACAGGGCAAGGAGGTTCGTGCAAATGCATGTTTAGTATTCCGGCTTAGAATTCATGCTAAATGAGATAGGAACATGATTCTTATCATTCTAAAGCTAACTATATGAGTTTTATTATATTGCATGTTTTTGCATATTTTGTCATTTTTTTCAAAGCATGCATATTTTTACCAAAATTGGCAAAAAAAAGTGCATCAATTGTAATTTGTGCAATTTTTTTTAAAAAAAATATATAGGTCTCAGAACATTTTCTGACTTCATGAAAATTGTGGAAATATACCGTATAAGGTTAACATAGAATCAGGTTCATCTATAAATGATCTTGATACAAATGATACTCTGCACCACTTATGCTAATTGTACATCCTTTGATGTTGAGAAATTTTTCTAAATAATAAAATTTTTTGACAAAAACTCGATGAAGTTTTGAATTTGAAAATTTAAAATGTTTCTTGTTTGCCGTTGCAATACGTAAGTTCTAATAAAACATTTTTCTTCAATTTTCATGGGTGAAATTTTGAATAAGATTTTTTTATAGTGCATGTTTAATGGCATATTTAGTTGTTTTTTGTTGCATGAATACGTGCATATTTTGTTGCTTTTAAGTGCATGAACCTCCTTGCCCTAGTGATCAAGTTACAAAGTTACAACAACAAAAAACAGTTACAAGAAAAGTTACAAAAAAAAACAGATTTTAGTCCACACATGGACTACAATCTGTTTTTGTTTTTGTAACTTCCATAATTCTGACAGTTGGGAGTGTCAAAATATTTTTTCTCAATGTTCCCGTCTGTATTCGACCACCTTGCACACACCAGTTTGAGAAAGACTGTTCTAGTTTCAAGTACATATTTAAATTGTTTCATAAGTTGCGTGAAAAAGTAGTTCCTACACTTTTTTTTAAAATGTGTTTAGTTGGTAGTGAAAGTGCAACTTGAACGTCTAATGTCTTGAAGTTGCCCAAAGCATCAACCAATGCGCCCCTTTCGGTTTTGCTCACTGGCTTCATAAATGGCAAAAAAGACATTGCCGTTAATTGCACCTTCTTGAGCATGACGTCGAAATTCGATGAAAAAAAGTCTCGTATTTCTGCTCCATTTTCCTTTGTAGTTAACCATATATGTCTGATTCGCCTGAACTGTTCATAAAAGCAGAGAAAAGTCGTCCATTTAAACGACAGGAGCTCTTACGTAAATATTATATTATATATATATATTTTGCCAGGTCTGTGTCTCTGTGTGTGTCTTTCTATCTATCTTTCTTCTTTCTGCAATAACGCTGCAGAAACCTTGAAAGACGTTGGAATTTATATAAATTTGAATAAATGAACCGGTTTTTTTTTTCTCAAGGTCAACTATATGTTGCACCCTTCCCATCCAAGAACCCCATGATATTAAATTGGAGAGGGGGAAAAGTTTGGAAAGTGTAGAGGGGGAGAGAGAAAAGTGGGAGGGGGTGAGGAAAATTGAAATGAAAGGAGTGAAAAAAGGAAAACAAACGACGCGCATGCGCACAATTGCCTGTGAATTTTGTTCCCGTCATTTATGACCGGTTACCCCACTAGTTATATATATAATATCCCAGGTCTGTGTCTCTGTGTGAGTGCCTTTCTATCTATCATTCTTCTTTCTGGGATAACGCTGTACAACCATTGAAGCATGTCGGAATTTATATAAATTTGAATAAATGAACGGCTTTTTTTTCTCAAGGTCAACTATATGTTGCACCCTTCCCATCCAAGAACCCCATGATATTAAATTGGAGAGGGGGGAAAGGTTGGAAAGAGATGGGGGAGAGAGAAACGTGGAGGGAGGAAAAAAGGGGGAGGGGTAACTGAAATTGAAATGAAAGGAGTAAAAAAGGAACAAACGACGCGCATGCGCACAATTGCCTGTGAATTTTGCTCCCGTCATTTATGACTTGTTACCCCACTAGTGATCTTAAGACTAGAGATGGGCCAATCGAATTCTCGAATCCCGCGAATCTTGAAAAATATTCGAGATTCGAAAACTCGAATCTTCGCGCTTTTTTCGTCTTTCGGATCCTAACCTAAATAAAACTTAAAAACTTTGGTAACTCTATGGACGTCCAATAGAAGCGTTCACTAACAAAAAAAACGGCGATTGTTGCAATTTCGGGTTACCCGGATCAGTGGGATCACCAATATCACCTTGTGGCCACCCCGAGTGCCACACTGTTTTTTATTATTATTCATATTTAATATTATTTCATTTATTTGTATCTTCTTAATGAATAATATAGGATTCTTATAAGAAGGATTCGAGGGATTCGAGAACCTTTTAGGATTCGGATTCAAGAAAATGTAGGATTCGTTCCATATCTGCTTAAGACCTAATGTCATTTTGGTATCCTGGTCTCTTTTTTATGCTGTTCTGTGCTCTATGACGTCACAGAGCAGTGCTGATCTGGAACCAATACAGGGGATTCGGAGCAGGCTGTTCAGAGACAGTTTGGGTCTTTTATGAGGTTTCGGTTGAAGGACCTCAAAACGAAAATGCACACTTTCAATCTCATTTCGGTGTCAACACGAATTATCATGATTGATCACCGAACTCATTCTCGTGAGCTGGTTCTCGTCATAACCTCTTTCAAGACTTCGATCTCTGAGGCTGACTTCAAAGGGTTCGTCAAAGTGTCCTGGGCCCCTTTTCCGATCAAATGCTGTGTGCACCTTGGCCACCAGTTGATTTTTTTGATCCCGATACTTTCATACTTTTATCAGTGGTACCCAGTATCACTTGTGGAACCTCCAACTGACTCGACTCTTCCGTACAAGCTACCAGCTTCGACTGGTCCGACTTTAACTGTTTGCAGCAGGTGACATCTTCAAAATGCAGCTTATCCAAAAGTGTACAAAAGAGGCTACTGAAACCTTCGCATTTCTTATTGTCATCCTCGACTGGAACTTCCGGTGGTTCCGTTACCTCTTCTTCTCTTTCTAAGCAGCACCTTGCTTTCAACTGGACCTTCTTGCATTTCTCTTCAGTGATACGTTTACACTTCACGTCCACATCATCACCGTATTGTTCCAAAGTGTGACCATCGGTTCTACGACAACATTCCTTGACCAAACGGACTTTTCTTCTGAAGACAAAATCTTTACAGTCAGAAAGGTCAAACTGAGATCAGGCAACATTATCATTAACTCGATTTTGTTTTTCCTTCTTATGTCGAGGCTTGTTCTGCTGAGATGCAGCTTGGATTACGTCGACCTTTCTAGTAATGTTAATGCCTATAACAGTATGCCTATTGGAGATAACGGACGAAAGATTGGAAGATTTCATGAGAAACCAGTTTCGAAGGGCATAGTCCAATGCTACGGCATAATCGTCATAACGGTCGTAGATATTTCTGGTTGTTTCGTTCCACACTATGGACCGGCTTCTGTTGACTGCTTCATCTTCCAACTCTTGAAGAGACGTAACATTAATGGTCTGCTCCACATGTGCAACTTCCGTTACGTTTCTAACAACGGAACTTGTATCAGATTCACTCGACAGTGAAACGTTGTTCAAAGCAGTTTCGTTAAAATCTATCGACAATTTAGTCTCGTTCGACAGGTTGTTGCTACGAGTGTTAGTATCGTTCTCTACGGTCTCGTATAAAATCTCTTCTTCGGTCGCATTTATCACATCTTCAACTGTTTTTATAAACTGTGATTGGTTAGCATTCAACTGCGATTCGGTTGAAAAAACCTTTGTAGAGTTTGAATCATAGGAACGTAAAATACCTCTCGTTGTATTTGAATATGAAACATTGCTGTCAGTGATATTCATTGCACCATGATCTGATGGTTCACTGTTTTGATCGAGATCGTGCCGATTCGAGGCACTGGCGTTCGCTCTCTCTTCGAAAACGGTTTCGTTGAACGAATGTCCATGGTGGTGATGTCCGTGTTTCGATTTTCGGCGATGAGAATGACTGTGACGGTGTCGGTGACGATGGTGGAAATGAACTTCTTCTTCCTCGTCATTTTTCTCCATGTGTTGCAACTGTAAAATTTAAATGGCTTTAGTTAGTTGACATACAGGATTATTCTGTTTTATTCATTGTCATGCATATTTACAAAGAAAATTTATGTGAATTTAAAGAGTGCAAAAATGAGTGTTGGGACAAATATATACACGTTAATATGTCCGTAACAGTGTAATTGGTGAAGTAATTTACCAAAAGTAATGATTGACTGTTAATTAGATTATTTTTTTTGGAAGCAATTAGCAAGTCGCCATATTAATTTTTAAATTTTGTAATTTGTACGCCTAAATGTAGGCCTAATTAATTACAGAGCAGGATTATCCATTAGGATAAATAGGCTGAAGCCCTATAGTAAAAATTAAAATTAGTAATCGTTTAATTTATGTTTCTATTCAAATCAATCCCCCTGTGGCTGTTGCGACCAAGGCGACCGCTTTTGTATGCCCAAATCGGTTAAATATATCGGACGGACAGGCCCTGATTAAACCTATTGTTAATATTATATTACGATTATGCATTACAGTTCCACAGCCTTGGAGACTACTGGCTCCAACTCGAAAGAATACCCCCGACATAAGTGTTTTAAAAATACATTGAATAAACTATCATGACTTGTAGAAATTTGCGATTCAGAGCCATATATAGCCTTTATATGCAGGAGATTGTAGAGGGTTTTAGCCATATTTCTCGCTATTGGCGCAACTTATAAGGCGCGTTTAAGAGCCTAGACACAGAGTTTAATTCAAAATTTCTTTGAATGTAGGCACTGCGATCGTTTTTGATTTAAAAATGTTTTTAACGTTTTTTTTTCTTTCCCGTTTTGAAGTCACATAAAAATTAATAGAAAAATAATTTCATGTGTTAACCTTGTAAAAAGGAAGCATCGTGAAACCACTAGATTAATGCATGTGCTAATTATTTTGTTATTGTTCTAAGTCGTTTTGTACGAGAGTTCTTCAAATGTTTGTGGGATGGTTTTTTGATCCTATGGAATTTAACATTGAGTTAAAAAACGTAAGATTTTAAAAGTTGTTTAAAAATGGAAGGACCTTTCAAAATTTAGAAAAAAGAATCATCATAAAGCCAATAAACACGTGTAAGTACGTGCTAATTGTTTTATTGCTCTAAATCATTTTTAATGAGAGTTCTTCTAACTTTTGTGGGACGGTTTTTTGGTCCTATGGGACTTAACATGGAGTTTTAAAAAACGTACGATTTTAAACGTTGTTAAAAAATAGAGGTACCTTTTTAAAATTTATAAAAAGAAAACATCGTGAAGGCAATACATGAAAGCACGTGCGAACTTTTTTGTTATTGTTCTAGATCGTTTTTAATGAGAGTCCTCAAATGTTTGTGGGACGGTTTTTGATACAAAATGATTTAACATGGAGTTAAAAAAACGAACGATTTTGAACCTTGTTTAAAAATAGAAGGACCTTTTCAAAAAGTATAAAAAGCGAACACTTAAAGAACAATACTTTTTATTGTATTTTGCGCTATAATTTATTTTAATTGAGCGATTGTGGGGCGATTTATAACAAGTTTAGTAACACCATATAGTAACACTCATTCGTCTCGTTGTCGTTTGCTCAAAACAACAAAATGGCGGTGTATACAGGCTCATAAAGAACAACACTTTCTATTATATTTTGCGCTTTACTGTATTTAATAGAGCGATTGTGCACAGTGAAGCCAATACATTGGAGCACGTGCTGTTTTTTTCTCTAGTATTTTAAAATTATTTTTAAGTATTTTTACGAGCATTTTAATGGATGTTTTTGTTTACGAGAACGTACTCAAGGGAGTTTAACATAAGAGTTAGAAAATCGCGATTTTGAAATAGTTTTTAAAATTTTTTGTCGTTCTATCACTAGATCAGCATATATTTAAGGTGCACATTGCACTTTGAAAACTTAATTTTGGACAACTTTAAATATGAAAAATAAGCATACATTGCCACGACTGTGTTGTATGTTAAAAATTTAACATTTGTTCTTTAATATTGGGTCTATGAGCTCAATAGAAAAACGATGCTAGCGCTCTTTGTGGAGATTTTTCGAAGTAATTTTGCCAAGTATCCTGTTAATGTAATGTACCCATTCACAACACAAGAACGACTGAACTCACTTGCCATTACGGCCACTTAAGTAATTGCAAAAGGTAAGACTTCCAAGATATCCTGAAAGATTTCATGGCAAAAGAATTGAGGAATTTGAATGAAAAGTTTTGTTTGCCCCCCCCCAGATTTCGACTGCCTAGGGGCCTCCACAGGGTTTAATCCGGCACTGAAAGTGGGTTCAGGTTAATTGTGCCATCGGTTACTCGGCTTTAGTAAGTTTTATATTGAATTCACTTTAATTTTTTTTGCGAATATGGTCATTATTTAATTTATCTTACTTGGGAATCATTGGTTTTGTTGAATGCATCCTTGTCTGTAGAATTACTTCGATACAGAGTGACATTGCAGGTGTCGCAGTACGTAGTATTTTTAACAGTGGGGCAAGGACCACACGGCTCCTCAAAGTATGTCGACAGGATTGCAGCATGGACATACGGTCGATAAAGAAAACTCAGAGGATATGGAACATAGAAAGCCAAACGACCACATCTGAAATTTCAAAGGGTTAACAATTACGAATTACGTGTTACGAATTTCAATGAGGGAAAAATTAATACCAACCAAAGAATAATTAGATTTTCTGTGTATGCATATTCACATTTCATGGTTTTCAAAAATGAAACCCGAAAACCCATGGTTTTCGAAAATCGCGGTTTCCCGGGAAAATATAACAACTCTGAAAGCGCGACTAAAATTCTATCAGAACTTAGGTGAGACATGCATCTACAACTCACTTGTTCCTAGGGTGATTCGACAATGTAACTTACTTAGACGAGGAGGTTGTGTATGGGGAACGTTTTGATTTAGCGAATTTATAGCGGTGTTATTGAACAAGGCATATAATAATAATACTGCCATTCAATCTCAATATTATATTTGCAGGGGGAATTGTGTGGTTTTTTATTTTGACAATGCATTTCTATGCTACTTTTGGACTAAATAGTCCCTCTCTGCCACAGGCCCTCTGAGCTGCTTGCAGAGTAATTATTCAATTTCAAATACATGTATATCATTTAAGCAGACCTTGCTTGATATGAGGGCATTTCTATTAATTTTTTTCTACATTAACTTCTGCAAAAAAAATTCCTTCAGTACATTTATCATGGGGCCTAATCATCTCGGAAAGTAAATGGTTTTTTTTTCTCTCTCTCTTTCTCTCTCTCTCTCTCTCTCTCTCTCTCTCCCTCTCTCTCTCTCTCTCCAAGCATGTCCTTTGCTGAAGGCGGCATTTCTTACATCAGTATGGAATTTTACACAACTACTCACTGTGTTGTATTCCACAAATACCTTTTGAATTGAATGTCAATTTCATGCAGGTATATGTTCTTAATATCCATTATTCAGGTGCACAAGAGCTGATTGCAGTCCTGGATCTGTGTACACATTGAAGACCGGCAAATGTCTCGTGGTGGACATTTGATCAAGCCCTTTTTTCATCATTAAGCCCTATAAATCCTGTAAACATTACACTCTCTAGTGTGCCTACGCAATATTAAATATTAATAGAGCCACTTTCGAGAGTATTTTGAATGGTTTTGAGTTGATATAAAGTTGTGATTATTTAAAAAAAAAACTAACTGATAACTACAAAAATGAAATTAAGACAATATTGACAAATTTCTACATAAAATATCTGTCTGAAATAATGTATATGTATTTTTTATATTAATATGTAACACTCAGTAAATCATGATCTCGCCAAAACACCAGCCTGGGGGCGAGTTACTCATACCTGTCCCTCTCTCCGTCTATATTTGAACCCCAAGTGGAGGATTGATACCTTTTAGGACCGTGGTCACTTGGACCTGGTTACACCTCGTAGGTGTACACAGGTCCAAGGTATAAAAGGACCACGCTCCTCTTTGTTCTTCGTCCACTCTTTCGCTCTGCTTTTGTACTACATTGATTACTATATCCCTTAATGGGCACGTGGACGCACCTTTAATAATGAATATTCATTCTTGTAACGTTTATGTTTCAATGCAAGAGTGAATAAAAGTGTTTACAATATGAAACTACGTTGTCGTCTGTTCTGAAACTACAATGGCGACCAGAAGTGGATGGTAGAAATCCTTCTGACAGATACTATTCAGAAGGACGACTATAATCCATCACCATCCGACTACTTTTGTAGCTCCAATCGTCCTCGTGTGGTTACCACGCGATCGAAGGAATAAACGAGCTATAGAAAAGAGAGCCATAATGAGTTGCCAAATACTCAGCCAGGTCGCTCACGCTCACAAATACAACGTACAGTACATTAAAACAATACTGAACTTGTAAAGGAAAATGTTACTTTTCTCTTGTTAGACCAATACTTGAGTACTTTTCTCCAATACAGAACCCTTATACTGTAGAAGTAATTTCGTCAATGAATTGGAGATGGTTCAGCGCATTGCTGCACGTTTCGTTAAAGAACGTTATAAATTTAATGATAGTGTCTCCAACATGATGCAAGAGTTGGATTGGGTTACATTAACAAAACATAGAACTGAGCAAAGCCTCAGTTTGCTAGAACGTCTTGTGACTAAAGGGTGGTACACACCAGGATTCTTTGTTGCGGGTCTGAATCGCATCGATTGCAATTCAGACCCGCACCAAGAAAAGGTTTCAGGGCTGAATCGCGTCAGATTAGATTCATGTTTCTTGATCGACTCTCTTCGAAATGGTAAACATTTAAACACCAGTGTGGTAACCCGTCATAAATGACGGGAGCGAAATTCACAGGCAATTGTGTCCAGCATTAGAATTTCTTTTCCTCCGCACTTTTATGACGTCAGACGAAGTAACAAACCAATTAGAAATTGATGACGTTCATAAAAGGGCGGAGCAAAAGAAATTCTAATGTTGGGCACAATTGCCCGTGGTAAATTCTAGTTTAATTTTGCTACTATTACCTTCCCTTTTTATATTTGAAAGAGAAAATGAGTTTTTCATTTTTTCTGGTGTGCACATGCGCATCGTTTGTTCCTTTTTTACTCCTTTCATTTCAATTTAAGTCACCCCCACCCACTTTTCCCCCTCCACGTTTCTCTCTCTCCCCCCTTCTATACTTTCCAACGGGACTGGCTCACTACAGCTAACTGGGTCACTACAGCTACTAGGCTCACTACAGCTACTAGGGTCACTACAGCTACCAAAAAAAAAATATAGACCTTTATTTCATCAAAAGGGTCACTACAGCTACCGAGGGTCACTACAGCTACCAAAAAATATAGGCCTGTTTATTTATCAATATGTTTAAATAGGTTCGGTTCGGTTAGGTTTGGTTAGGATCGGTTAGGTTCAGTTAGGTTTGGTTAGGATCGGTTAGGTTTGGTTAAGATCGGTTAGGTTTGGTTAAGATCGGTTAGGTTTGGTTAGGATCGGTTAGGTTCGGTTAGTATCGGTACTTTTTGGTTAGGATCGTTAAGGTTCGGTTAGGTAAGGTTCGGTAAGGTTTTATTAGGTAAGGTTCGGTTATTTTAGGGAGAAAGGGTTATTTTTTTTAGCTGTAGTGACGAAAAAGTGATAAAAAAAGGTCTATATTTTGTCCCCCTATTTTTTGGTAGCTGTAGTGACCCTTTTGATGAACAAAAGGTCTATTAATTTTTTTGGTAGCTGTAGTGACCCAAGTAGCTGTTCTCCCCTTAGTAGCGCTTGTGAGCCTTGGTAGCTGTAGTGACCCCCAACCTTTCCAACCTTTTCTCCTCTCCAATTTAGTATCATGGGGTTCTTGGATGGGAAGGGTGCAACATATAGTTGACCTTGAGAAAAAAAAAGCGGTTCATTTATTCATTTAAATTATATAAATTCCGACGTGCTTCAAGGTATATATATAATTGTTGCAAAACATTTCACACGGTTTTTGAAACATGAACAAAGACTTAAAAGTGCTCAGTTTGCTAAAGGCCATACTTTTAAAATGCTGTTAAACTACTTGAGGACCTTCTGTGTAAATTCACTACTAAATTGTCCTTTGGGGATTTCGAACTCCTGTCCCATCTCCTAGTTTCATGGTGAACTGAATGTGTTCTCCGGGCCGAGATTAGCTTGTGTGCCCAGTGCTGAACACCGCTTCTGTTTTATTCGCCCCTCTTGATCAATGACAGTTTAGGCACATACCGAAAGGACCACTTCCGCAGGTGATAATGATATGGTGAAAGCCAGAAGAATGGAGAGAAACTGTGTATAGGTGTGGACACGGAACAAATGTTGCGGGTCTGAATCGCGTCAGTTGCGATTCTACCCCACAACATTGTATCGCAACAAAGGTATACAGGTGTGTACTAAACGTAGCAAAAATATCTCCGTGCTACTTGGCATTTTAGTGAGAAATCCTCACACAAGACGACATGCCCACTCCATGATAATAAAAGATTTAACTGCAAAAACTGATGCACATTTTTGGTGCTTCTCACTGGCGTAGCCAGGATTTTTTTATGGGGGGTCCAAAATTATTTTTTCAGAATAAAGCTCATCACAGACTACAGCGTGCTGCGCCGCACCACACCCCCTAAAGAACTTTCCATTGTATGCATCACATTTAGCCCTTAAACCTTTTGGTGAAGAGGGGGGGGGGGGGGGGGGGGGTAATAAGGTTCATGTACGCATCATATGAGGTCAAATTGTGCAATGTGCGCTATAAGGTGGCATGCTGCGAAATGCAAAACAGGCTTGAAGAACTTCCATAAGTTCCGTACCAGAAGTCAATAGGAAAAACGAGAAGAACATTTTCTTTCTATGCGGCGGCGACGGAAGGAACAAGGGGAATAACGTGCTGATGTGACATTCAGACACCACTCAGGTGTCTTCATTTGCCAGGATACTTTGTTGTAAACAACAACACGTGTTCAATTGTATGGTGAAGCGTGACCATTTAAGTTGTCTTCAATAAGTGGCGGCGTTGTGGTGCTGCATATACAGTATATGGGCTATTTCTCGACATTTCTCGCCATTCCACATGGTGATTTGGGGCGGCATGGCACTGCACGCTGTAGTTGGCGACTAGCTGAAAAGTCGCTTAGTTGAGCATCTATTATGGTAGTGGAACAAAATGAGTTCTGAAGGTACATGTTAAGAGAAAGAGAGAGAAAGAAAAAAAAGACCGAGAAAAAACTATCAAATATAAACACAGCTTTTTTTAGCATGTATATAGAATCTCGGATTTGGGGGGTCCTGGAACCCGGACCCCTGGACCCTCCCCCTTGGCTACGCCACTGGTTCTTCTTTCCTAACGTTTTTCAACTATGGAATTTTCTTCCAGTAGACATTTTATTATTATAAAGAATTTCATATTGACCATTGACGACTTTGTCTCATCATTATAACTTAATAAATATATGACTTGGGAGTAATCCCCCCTTTGCCACAAGGCTATCTAACTGTTGCAGGTGTATTGTTTTGAATTAAATATTGAATCATGATGAAATTTAGGTATAAAGTAAAAAAAACAAACATGGAATTATTCTTTGGTTGTGCCATTAACTTTTACAACAGTGAATATGCACTATACCGATCATAGATATAGAAGTCATCCTTTCCCCCTTCTAACGTTTGCCAAACATTTTGACTTTCGTCATCCTTATACACCGGAATGGACTCGACTTTTTGCTTTAATACATTGTGCATCTTCCGTGCCCGAAAGTCAGCTGCATTCACAATCAAGGCTTGAACATCATTCACTCCGGCTCCATCGAACTGAAGCAACAACTGTTGAAACCTATAAGAATAGAAAGAAGACTATTTGATCCAATGAGATTTAACATGGGGTTGAAAAAACGAACGATTTTGAACCTTGTTAAAAAATAGAAGGACCTTTTCAAAAATTATATAAATCGAGCACATAAAAAACAATACTTTTTATTGCATTTTGCACTTTACTGTATTTTAATTGAGCGATTGAAAGGCTATTTCTTGCAAGTTTAGTAACACCATATAAGAATATTCATTTGTCTCATTGTCGTCTGCTCAAAACAACAAGATGGACGTGTATCTAGGCTCTTAAACGTGTTTGCCCTTGTTTGTAAAGCGTTATACACACACAGACAGACAAAACTTAATATAATGTATACATAAAATATAAAATGTTAGCATAAATTTAAAGTCCCCGACAATTATTTGTTATAAATTAGTTAACAAATGAAGTACGCTTGTATATCGTGTAGCGCAGGTAAACGTTTTTTTTAAAGAATTGTTCACAACAACATCAGAAAATTTTATTTGTAACAGAGTTTTAAAAATATCATTTTCTTTAAAGCCTTGACACACAGAACACTGGAGTGGTTGACGTCGACTGCAAAATGTTGTCACAGGTGGCTGAGCTGTGATTGACATTGTACTGTATTCTTAAGGTGCGTTTAGACTACTCGTGCTCATACACGTACTTCCACTCGGGCTTGTGCCCTTGTCATCTGAGGGTTGAGAGGTCAGTTATACTCGAGAGGCTTTGACTCGACATGCAGCTCCGATGAGCGACGAGGGAAGTTTTGATTACCAGTGCAAGTTTCTATTATCATGCACTCATTGTTGGGAGAAAACAAAATCCACTCCACGTTGACGCCGGTGGGACAAGTCAACTAAACTGTGCACATCTACGTCCAATGACTTACAAGTCTCGATGAGCACCTCTTTGTTGTACCCACACCAAATGGAGCCAGACAAGCCCCTGGCTTGCGTTATTCATGCTACTTGTATCGCTGCTCATGAGTCCGCGTCCACATTACTCGGGCTTGTCGACGGGCGCACCTCACCTAGCCCGAGTACAAGGAGTGCAAGCACGAATAGTCTGAACGCACCTTTATGGAAGGAAGTACGCCAACCTTTGCAAATATACGAGCCACACACCGACTTCATTTTGCAGTTCATCTCGACACCTGCAATTAACACTGAACATTCTTTTTTTCATTTTTCTAACGTTGCATAATTGTCTGAATTAGCAATTTTGCACGTTCTAAGAATGTATAAGCCTACACTGCCTACATTTAAGATAAATTCAAAGTAAAAGTCAAACTCACTTAGAGGCCTGCCAGAGACAAAACTGACAGGAAGCCGAAAGAAGAGCGACAACCGTCACGTTCCCTCTGTGTTCAGCCATCGGGTCGCGGCCACCTAGCTTCCAAGAAGGAGGCTCCTCACATATGGCAGGTCGGCAGGATGTTAGTGACATCAGAGTGGCCACAATGGCCAC
The DNA here is from genome assembly GCA_036925085.1 of Brachycybe producta. Classification (NCBI taxonomy): domain Eukaryota; kingdom Metazoa; phylum Arthropoda; class Diplopoda; order Playtdesmida; family Andrognathidae; genus Brachycybe; species Brachycybe producta. Next base: position 14,219,371 of record JAUPFP010000001.1, on the reverse strand, counting down.
AAAGAGCCCTAAGACCCTCATTTTCAACAATCCCACAAACCTACACCAATTAAATCATTAACTGGTTGGGAGAAAAAAAAAAGAAGATGAAATTAAATGTTAACCACGATGCACACTGCTGAGAAATAATTTGCAAATTGTTGGCTAAAGAATATTCAAAGCATAAAAAAGTACTAAGTGTTTCCCAACAAACAGAATTGTACTTAGCACCCTGGAAAATTCTTTCCTAAGATTCATTGAGAGCAAAGATCAAAAGTTTCGGTTGTCTAGAATTTGGATTATAAAGTCGTACTATGGACTTCTAAATTGCTTATCGTGGCTGAATAGATATTTATTCTGTTCAATATAACGTCTTTTCCTCTTACCCAGCGGTTTCGAGAAAATTTATATTTTTCAAGCAACCGTTTTTTCAGGAGAAACGGTACAAAAAAATTCAAAATGTTTTAAAAACTAAATAGTTGGTGATAATGTTAAACGTTTTTTTTATGACGATATCTTTATAGTTTTCCATGAAATGTCAATGGAAAAACCTAACTTTCAAATTATGTTTTATTTTTTTTTTAAGATATTTGCCACAAAAACACTTTTAATATAATCTTTTACCATTCTAGTTCTGAAAACAATTTCAATTTTTTTTTGTAATGTTGTTCGTAAAAGACGTTCACTTGACGTTATTGCGACAATATAGACAAAATGTCTATGGAGGTTAGCGTTATAGCCACTGCATTGGCGCCGTCAGGAGGGAAATACGTCAAATGAATACCTTCGAGCTCGTATAAAGCACATAAAGCCACTTAAAAGCCAACTGAATTTTGTAATCTGTGGCATTATATTTACTATAGCGACCTATGCAAATGAAAATTTCAAATTGATCATTTAAAAACAAACGTGAATCTTCTAACATGGCAGTTCCATCCAAAAGCACTGAAGACTTGAGTGATCACCAGGATTCCAGAATCATCAAGATGATCGCTCAGGATCGGGCAATTTCGACGATTTGCGGTGAGACTACACCAGAATAAACAGCGTGAGCATTCCACGAGACCTCCATCACTCATTACGACTGCCACAACAATCACAATAAGAGAGCACACCACTGACAGCAATCACAGTGATCCCAACAATCACAACATCAGTGATCTGGCTCCAACATTGAAGAGGTTGTTCAACAACTGTACACTGAGTACACACATGGCCCACATCATGGCTAACATGACTACACCTGCACTACAAACTAGAACACCCCACAGAACCTACAGGACTGACAGATGTTCTAGAAATTCTGAGGAATCATTGCAACCCTTGGTTGGATATAAAGAACCCTACAAAACTACTGCTACGATCAATAGACAAGACACTACAACTCCGAACAGCCACATCTATAAGAGAAAGGTACTACAATCCCAATTGGTATTATTCATCAGAAGAATGCGACCACAATTGGCCACCGACTCCAAAGGCTCCTGAACTTTCTCAAAGGAAACAACCAAGTGGCCTGCATTACAGAGACAATGATTACCTAGTTGTTACACCTAGAAAAGAAAGAGGTGGAGAAACACTGCATCTAAAGCAAAGACATCATGAACAATTAGCAGAAGGCAATGAATTGTGGTTGCCACCCTGCCTCTGCTCACAGTATTAGGAGGAGGTTTCCTCCCCTGAACAGCCAAAATGAGGCGAATACCGATACACATCTTAACAACCAAAAATGTTCTCCTGACTATGCACACAGAGTGGTGACCACTTGGCACCGCAGGCCACAGATGAACCAAAAGACTCGATTTATGCACCACATTATCCACCAAATACACTTCATGACCACCAGATGACAGGACACCCTACAGGACTTAATAAACCTAGGATGATCAATGTCCATGATGGCATCTGCAGATCACCTGATAGAGTTTCTGGTGAAGGAATTCAACACACACTACAGTGGGTGTCACCCAATTGATTCATTCCAAAAATTTAATGGATTGACAGGTTTTATGCCCTTCCTAGAAAAATTTAAAAAAGTTGCCAACATGTATCACTTGGCTAATATACACATTGGAGTAGTTCTTCACTCGATGTCTGGTGGAGCAAGTTCGCATTTGGCTGAGTAAATTGTTACATCAACGAGGCATCACCTGGCTGGCACTACACGAGCTAATTGTGGCAGTGTTTGGGAAGCCCAATGATCAGCATGCCATTTTGGAAAAACAATACAATTAAATGCATCAGAAAGGAGAGAGCATGCAAGCTTTTATTTGGGAGTTTGTGGCACTCAGAGATCGAATCTATGACAGACTGGCCAATGACCTATGCATCTCTTACTTATGCATAACCTTGCATCCCATTCATAGGAATGCAGTCAACCATGCACTGACCACCTCTTTCAAATCATTTTGGAATGCTGTGGTTGATAGAGGTTGTACTCCATTCTAACAACGACTGGTGATCATTGGGGCCAGGAGCTAGTACATACACATTGAAACAAGATGACAGAAGGTCTAACCAAACTGCACAACCACCTTAAGGAAAAGCCTCGTAGACAGGACCTCAGCAAAATGTGCCATTCACGATTAAAAAGATCAAATGAATGTATTATAGCTGCAGAAAACTGGGACACTTCTCTCATAAGTGCAAACAACCTGAAAGAAAATTGAGGTGAACCAGTTTGGTAAATTGATAGAAGACTATGACAATTAAGAGGAGGCTGCTGACATGGACATTATCACAGAAGACAGTGTGCAGTATGCACTAATCTGCTTGAGAGGGCAAGTTTGCCACATCCCTCTTGGAATACCTACAGGAATATCTGTATAAGTATCAACTTTGTATCTGCAAGACAATGACAATGATAACTCAAAGGATATATACCAATATAAGTAATTGAACAAGCCCTAGAACCTTCTTTGACAATGGCCGATTTAGTGACAAGACATGATACCTTGGAGGCTTGGAATCTCTTGATGTTGCCACTACTGTATTAGGGTGTCATGAAAACAATGTGGTAGCGATTGTGACACTTCAAATTTCCAATTTTTTGTCATTCTATCACCAGATGAACATAATATAAGATATATTTAAAGTGCACATTGCACTTTGCACCATCAAAATCGGCCAACTTTAAATATGAAAAATAAACAATGCCGCCACTATGTATTTTAAAAATTAACGTTTTTTCTTAAACATTGGGTCTATGGGCTCAACAAAAAAACGATGCTAGCGCTCTCTGTGGAGATTTTTCAAAGTAATTTTGCGATGTAGCCTCGTCGCCTTCTATTTTTAAAATATCTTCCATTTTCTTTTGAGTTTTGTTAATCTGAACTCTGAAACGCAGAGAATAAGGATATAATGTAATTCATAGGGGATAGCCTATAAATAATTGAATGAACAATGAAATAATAGGCAGCTGTTGGTGACGCCACTAACAGTAGTTGCTAACTTGCTACTTAGTATGTTAGTTATGCTCCAGCTTAAGAGCCTATATGTGTGACGCCATTTTGAATATTAGCAGATGACAATTATAGTTCCACTTTTCGCCGTTTAGTGGCGCCCCACAGCTAAGCCATTGAAACCAACTCATTGGTTTCAATGGCTTAGCTGTGGGGCGCCATTCCTATTTTAAAAAAATACATGGTTCAGGCAAATGTTTTGTTTTCTGCAACGAAAATTGTTATTTTCAAAATTCAAATTGCAATATGTACATAACAATATTGCTCATCTAGTGATACGTTGGTACAAATTTATAATTAGTTTTTCTATTTTTAATTTCGCTTAAAATCTCGTATTTTTTAGCCCATGTTAAATTCCTATTTAAAAAATACATGGTTCACACAAATGTTTTGTTTTCTGCAACAAAAATTGTTATTTTCAAAATTCAAATTGCAATATGTACATAACAATATTGCTCATCTAGTGATACATTGGTTAAAATTTATAAATAGTTTTTCTATTTTTAATTTCATTTTAAAATCTCGTATTTTTCTAGCTCATGTTAAATCCCATAGGCGACAAACGCTCCTCCGTTTATAGATTTTATAGGATCAAACTTCCCACTAACAATACGTTTCATAGTACCCTAAAATTTGACCACTAATTGTATACGACTCAAATTACTCACCATTGTAGATCAAAAGTTGCTCTTCCTTTTTTCAGTAGTGCATATTTACCCAAAAAAGAGTCGTTATTAAAATATACCCCACTTTTATCCATCGATAAGAGAGAAAATGGTGGACAAAAGTGTATCACAATTGATTTTTTTGCCACATGTTGACGTCGCAGCTACAGAAGCGCCTACATGCGAAGATTTTTGTAAGTTTTTTTTCACTGTAGGCTCTTAAGAGCCTAGATACAGCGATTAGTTCAAAAGTTCTCCGAATGTAGGCGCTGCGATCGTTTTTGATTGAAAAACGGCTTTTTACGTTTTTTCTCCAGGTTTCAAGTCACATAATAATTAGTAGAAAAATAATTTCGCGTGTTAAGCTTATAAAAAGAAAACATCGTGAGCTTAGCGCTCGAGCAATTGTGTTATAGAATACTCTTGCTATCAATTCAGGCTAGCGTAGCGAGCCGTAAAAACAGCATTTATATCACGTATAACAGTGGCTGAAACACACTAATGTGCTTTCTTTTATAATATAAATTAAATAATAAAATAATTAATTTGGATTTCGCCCATTCTGATTATTATAAAAATATTTTAATACAAAATTTCAATCACCCCCCAAAAAGGCAAATGGCGAGTTGCTCATCAGACTACCCCCCCCCCCCCCCCGTGGGCACCCCTTGAAGATGTGGGGAACAACTCAAAAAGACACTTTGGGGGGGGGGGGGGAGAATTGAGCTTAAAGTTGCATTTTTTTTATCTCAATCTATTGTAGAGGAGACAAATCCGTTTTTTGAAACTTTTTGCAAAAGCTCAGCAAAGTAAGCCATCAACCGTCTCAACTTTAAACTCACTTTACCGAAAAAAAAGTGGGTTTTCGAGTTGTGCCACTCTTTAGACAGAGGAGCGATATACGTTTCTACATGTATAAGTAGCTAATTAGAAAATTGTTCTTTAAAAAAAAATTAAAAACTTCATGTACACATTTTACATGCAAAAGATTTATCCAACTTCATCACTCTCTACATGTATGTTTAGAATAGTTCGTTGTTTTCTTTTCTTTTCGGTAAAGTGGACTGTGAAGATTAAGTTTGCTCCCAGGAACCACTAGTTTAGAATTATTAATGCTACATAAAATACAGCATCAATTAAAAGTTAAAAAAAACTAGAAATCCATAACATAATTTCAAGATTTCCAGTGGCATTGCAAATATGAGTAAATATCGTACTTACACCAAAATACAGTGGGTTTCTTCATCTGTTTGTGCAAAAAATAATATAATTTTAAACTTAAAATCAGACGGAACGCCCTGCTAAAGACTTGGACAAACGCCAAAACAACTCATATGTGTTTATATACGAGCGTATACAATATAAAAATAGTTTTACAACAGCAGGGAGACTGCAGTCAAAGTGGACTTCTTTGACCTTGCCTTCAAATTAGATCTCTGCCAAAAATTCAATTCCCCTTCCCCTCTCTTTAGAAATAAATTATATGTTCTTTGCAAAACATGCTTACAATATGACAAATAATTATATGTTTTAAAATTTAATAGTTTGAAACGAATATGTGAACAATCAGATGTGTATTTATTATTGATTTAAGAGCCTACTGTAGATACACGTCGTCCATCTTGTTGTTTTGAGCAGACGACAACGAGACGAATGAGTGTTCTTATATGGTGTTACTAAAACTGCAAAAAATCGCCTCACAATAGCTCAATTAAAATACAGTAAAGCGCAAAATGCAATAAAAAGTATTGTTCTTTAAGCGCTCGATTTATATAATTTTTGAAAAAAGAAGGTTTAAAATCGTTCGTTTTTTAACCCCATGTTAAATCCCATTGGATCAAAAACCGTCCCGAAAACATTTGAAAAACTCATGTTACAGACGATTTAAAAGAATAACAAAATAATTAGCACACATTTTCCTGTATTGGCTTCACGATGCTTCCTTTTTATAAATTTTGTAAAGGTGCTTCTATTTTTTAATAACGTTTAAAATTGTACATTTTTTAATTCTATGTTAAGTCCCCCATAGGAGCAAAACACCGTCCTACAAGCGTCAGAAGAACTCTCATTAAAATGATTTAGAACAAACAAAAAAATTAGCACGTACTTACACGTGTTTATCGCCTTCAGGATGATTCTTTTTTTGAAATTCTGAAAGGTCCTTCTATTTTTAAATAACATTAAAAACGTAAGATTTTTAATATGTAAAGTCATATGTTAAGTCCCATAGAACCAAAAACCCCCGTCACCCAAACATTTGAAGAACTCCCATTAAAAACGACTTAGAACAATCACAATATAAATTAGCACGCGAATTAATCTATTGGCTTCATGATGTTTTTTTTTTGTAAAAGATTAACACGCGAAATTATTTTTCTATTAAGAGGCTAGATACATCGTTTAGTTCAAAATTTCTCCGAATGTAGGCGCTGCGATCGTTGTTGATTGAAAAACGGTTTTTTAACGTTTTTTCTCCCGGTTCGAAGTCACATAATAATTAATAAAGAAAAAATTTCGCGTGCTAACCTTATAAAAAGAAAACATTGTGAAGCCAGTAGATTATGCACGTAATAATCATTTTGTTATTGTTCTGAGTTGTTTTTAACGGGAGTTCTTCAAATGTTTGGGTGACGGTTTTTTGCTCCTATGGGACTTAACATGGAGTTAAAAAAACGTAAGATTTTAAATGTTATTTAAAAATAGAAAGCCCTTTTAAAATTTAGAAAAAGGAATAATCCTGAAGGCAATAAACACATGTAAGTACGTGCTAATTTTTCTGATTGCTCTAAATCATTTTTAATGAGAGTTATCTTAACTTTTGTTGGACGGTGTTTTAGTCCTATGGGACTTAACATGGAGTTAAAAAACGTACGATTTTAAACGTTATTAAAAAATAGAAGGACCTTTTCAAAATTTATAAAAAGGAAACATCGTGAAGCCAATACATGAATGTATGTGCTAATTATTTTGGTATTGTTCTAAATCAGTTTTAACGAGAGTTTTTCAAATGTTTGTGGGACGGTTTTTGATCCAATGGGATTTAACATGGGGTTGAAAAAACGAACGACTTTGAACCTTGTTTAAAAATAGAAGGACCTTTTCAAAAATTATATAAATCAAGCACGTGAAGAACAATACTTTTTATTGCATTTTGCGCTTTACTGTATTTGAATTGAGCGATTGTGAGGCGATTTCTTGCAGTTTTAGTAACACTATATAAGAACACTCATTTGTCTCGTTGTCGTCTGCTCAAAACAACAAGATGGACGTGGATCTAGGCTCTTAATTATTATGTGACTTGAAACCTGGAGAAAAAACGTTAAAAAATCGTTTTTCAATCAAAAACGATCGCAGCGCTTACATTCGGAGAAATTTTGAACTAAATGCTGTATCTAGGCTCTTAAAAATTCAAAAAATTGTCACACGTCACAAATAAAAAAACTATTTTAATTAAATTTTTGTAAGAAACCCATATTTTAACTTACATTTCCTAAGAAATAAATCATGTATCTAGTTCTATCATGTCACAAAAGTAACTGCTACAGTGCTACTTCAAAGTAACAATTGCATACTTAATTAATTTTTTCCATAGTTTTAATAGCATTGTGAATCCACCTAACACATTCGCGTTTCAGTTTGTATAACTGTAAGACATATCCGGCCTGTACTATATGTGGCTCTGATGTCGTGTTGCCATGTCAAAATTAAAAAAAAAAAAACAATAGATGTGGGGAAAAACCCGGGAAAAACGAGTAATTTGGAAAATTGGAAATGTAATAGGTTTTCGTGTGAAAAAGCATAGTATAGTGCAGAAATTCCTTAGGCCACTTATACCTAGCACACATCTGATAATTTAAATGCATTTGATTAATAAACGTATTCTACAGTGCCCTGTGAAGGGCAAACAAACAATATGTCAAATTCAATTTATTCAGTTAATAATCTGAAAATATTGAGTTAATACTTAAATATAATATATAAACTATTGACAAAATATTGGTTTAGTATTTCAATTTAAAATATTAATAATAAGTCAATTTTTATTTGGTTTTATGTCCTTAACTGGATTCCGTATAATTGACCTAAACAGATTTAATTCGAATTCATTTAGATCATGTGTGTACTAGGTATTATGATTTTCACCTCTAGTAACTTTTTTTCGTTTCGAGTAGACAGTTTCTAGCACACGCAGAATCAAGCTTCTTTGTTGAATGAGATTTAATTGTGAAGATGTCATTGTTGGTGACAGTAATGTGAGGTGTATCGATAGGTGGGCTGTCCCCAAAGGAAATGCCAGGGAAATAGTTAGTGTGGCATGCTTACCGGGGGCTAAAATTAAGGATGTTGAGCATCGTATAAGTAGGATGGTATGGGGTGAAACTGCAGAAGAGGTGCTAGTGGTGTTGCATGTAAGTGCTAATGATCTATGTAGACAGAATGGCTCAGAAGTTTTACATAAGTTAGTTAGCTTAGCTCAGCATACAGTTAGCTCTAGGGTGGGGGTTAAGGTGTGTGTTAGTGCAATCCCAGAGAAGGTGGATAGAGGCAACTTAGTCTTCCGCAGGGCCCGGTGGGTTAATGACAGATTAGTGGAGGCTTGCAGTCGGGTGGGGGTTCAGGTAATTGAGTGGAGAGCAGCTATGGTAGGTTTCAGGGGTGAATGGATTTATGATGGGGTGCATTATAACACTCGTGCAGGAGAAGTAGTTGGTAAAAAGATAGAATTTGTTGGTAATTTTTTAGTGTAGTGTTGGGGCCTGTGGGTGGTATTGGGGAAAGGAGGATTATTGCTATGAATTATGTTAATAACCTTTTTTCAGGAATTAATGCTGAGAGGATGACAATGTCCTGCAGAATCCTAGCTCAACCTCAAGTTGTGACTGCAAATCCCTGTTCTATAGATGCTGCAGTGAAAGGAAATTTTTCACATGGGTTAGTTATAAATAAAAATACGAAAATCATGGTTGTAAATTGCAGGAGTTTGCAGAGAAAGGTACCTGCCTTCTTTGCGGCCATTGAAGAATCAGACTGTCAAATAATACTTGGAACTGAGTCATGGCTGGATGACAACGTTAGCAATGGAGAGGTGTTCCCATATAACTTTGCAATATATCATAGGGAAAGGGTGGGGCATACTGGTGGTGGAGTTTTTAACAGTTTCAAATTTGCTTAACAGCCAAAGGGAACAGGCATTTGAGACTGGGTGTGAGATAGTTTGCTGCAGTGTAGAGCTACTCAATGGGAAAAAGGTATTTTTAATTTCATTTTATTTCCCACCAGGATCTTCAATTAGTGATATAGCTGCCTTTTGCTCATGTCTCGATGCCCTTCATCATGCTCACAATAACCCAGCTATAATTTTAGGAGGCGATATTAACTTCCCAAACATAAACTGGGAACTTCGCTCAATTACAAGTTGGAATGATGTTACTTTAGCTGTTTCATTGTTGGAAAGTTTGGATATTTACTCCATGGAGCAGATGGTTATGCAACCAACCAGGAATAGTAGTGTCCTTGATGTTGTAATAATTAACCTTCCCCTTATGATATCTAATATTAAGGTTTCTGAGGGAATTAGTGACCATCACATTGTAACTTGTGATGTCAATGTTAATGTTAGGACTACTGTTAAAGCCATAAGGCAGGTTAGTCTTTATAACAAATGTAACTGGGATGGGTTTAAGTTGCATATACAGTAAAATCTTGAGAATTTTAAAAAATAATTTTAATCAGCATGATGGTGGTAAAATTGCACAATTTATCACTCATTACTGATGGTAGGGGTCTCGAAGTTTGTTTCATTAAAGAGAGTCCGGGATGCCTCAACACCAGCATGGTATACACCATGTGTTAAAAGGGCTCTTTGTAAGCAGCGATTATGGAGAAATAGATAGAGGTAATTCAATATGCTAAAAAAACTCATTGGCCCATAACGATTTTAAAACTAACAAACTCAGTAAATGGCTGCAAGAAGATCCAAAGCTGTTTTGGAGGTATGTCAAGCATTCTCGGGCTAGTGAGTACTTGATTCCAGCTCTTGTTGGGGCAAATGGAGAACTAACATCACACCCAGAATTGAAAGCTTCTTTGTTGAATGAACAATACAGGAGTGTTTTTACAGCAGATGAAAATACTGCACCTAATGCATTCTTTGTGGGATATTATTGTTAATACTGAGAGCATTATCAAGCAACTATTGACCCTTAATAAAAATAAAAGTGGGGGCCAGATGGAATTCATGCAGTAGGCTTATAAAATTAGCTAGGGAAGTGGGACCATTTCTTCAGGGGTTTTTCTTTCAGGGGTTGTTCCAAGTATGTGGAAATTAGCAAATGTTACCCCAATATTTAAGTCAGGTAATAAGTCTGAAACTGCAAACTATAGGCCTGTATCTCTAACTTTGGTGGTTTGTAAAATTCTTGAGCATATCATATACTCTGGCTGCATTAAGTTTCTCAAATCTCACAATCTCATTTCTGATAAGTTGATAACCAACATGGTTTCCTGAGAGGGTGCTCTTGTGAGACTTACCTTAACTTATCCTGGTAGTGGATGACCTCCAGAAAAGTTTAGACAATGGTAAACAGGTTGACATTGTGTTTCTTGACTTTTGTAAGGCATTTGACACTGTTTTACATTCAAAGCTTCTGGCAAAAGTTGCAGCATATGGGTTGGGGGGGCAGGTAACCAAATGGGTAAATTCCTTTTTAAGTGATAGGAAACAAAGGGTAGTTGTAAATGGGTCTCACTCAGAGTGGATAGCTGTTAAATCTGGTGTATCCCAGGAGGCTATTCTTGGGCTCATACAGACTCTGCTAGAGCTTAAGAAGAGCTGGATTGAAACAGTGATTACCTGAATTGACCTCTTGTTGAGTCGTCGGGGTCTTGTCTCTGGAGCACACGGAGAAATATTAAATTGACAAGACGGCGAAATGATTGCAAGAACACTTATTATAAGTTTGACAATAAAAGAATGGAGATCGATTCTTCTGGTGTCCATCCACCGATTGCCACACTGGGAAGGAGAAAGTGGTCACCCACAGGTAAAGAGGTCACTTGGGGGAGGGGAAGAGGATGGGGTCAGTGGACTCCACTGAACAATCAAGAATGGTTGGCCTAGGACATCATGATACGTATGTTGGATTTTGATTGACTTTGCTTAATGCTTTAGATATAATGTATGTATATTAATTGTTGCTCACTCAAAGGTAGTGCTTTACTCATATGATGACCTTTTGATATAGTTTCATTTATGTCTTTCATTAGCTTTGACATTACAATGACAGTAGAATCCCGATTGTACGAGGCTAATGTGGACCAAGAACAACTCGGATACGGTCAAACTCGGCTGAAACGGAAAAGTTTCGTATACTGATCCCACGACAATGTTCCCCTTTCCTCTAGGTTCTCCTTCATCCCTGCCATTAAGGAAATACATGTAGTATGTACTGCAAGAAAAAAAGAATGTGTAACTTTGCGTTTACTATCCAAGTTGTAAAATGCCACCCAAACACTATCTTTGACTATATTTTGCTATACCGGTTCCAATTCTAGTATTTGCTGTAGAAATTCCGTTTCAAATTCTAAAACGCAGACAGCTTTACAGTAATACAGCTGTGACACCGTGTATTTGAAGGTGTCTCAGGCCATCTTTTGAGTGTCCTGTGAAGTCCACTGACCTCATCCTCCTCCCTTCTCCTAGAGTCTAGACCTGCTTAACTGTTAGCGACCACTCGCTCCTTCCCGACATGGCGATGGGCGAATGGACACCAAGGAAAAGGTGTCTGGCCATTCGGGTTCCAGTTTGCCTCTTGAGGTATACCTGCACCGAAGAGTATAAAGTGCCGGACACCAAAAGAATCGGGTACTAATTTCTCATCGAAAACGTTCACGTTTTGGGCCCCTTGAACACCGCAATTCAAATCGTGTTAATCTTATGTTACCATTGCAATCCAGGCGTGTATATTTATATGGACTTGTAATAAAAGTGTTTCTAAATCAATTTGCCGTCTCGTCTGTTTGTATTTTTCCCATCAAGAAGTTTTAGGTTTGTCACAGACACGACCCTCCCGACTCAATAAATTAATCAACATGTAATCACGGTTTTCACAAGTTATTACGATGCCCGTAATAACTCATGGAAAGCCTCCAATTGTGCAGCCTTTCTTCAGTCACGAAAATGGGCCAGGTAAAGCAGCTTGAGTAAAACCGATACACTGGCTCATCTGCTTATTCAGGGACCGTCCCTAAAGCCGATTGGAGCTTGACGTTTGCCCTTTGCCAGCCTAATAATTAGAATTGAAGTTACTTTCTGCACAAAAAACATTCTCAAGATAACATTTGACAATAACATTTACAACATAATTTTCAATAAAATAATAATGAGATCAGTTAAACGTTGCATTTTTATTGACTTTATGCGTTACATTTCTAAAAAAAATTTTTGTACCACTAACATATCACACGACACAATACTTATTAATGTACATTTTGGCCAAGTTAGGAGCATTCGACATCTGGTAGATTAACGATAGATTAAACGCAATTTCGGCTCTGAGATCGAATTTGTGATCATTTATGGCAGGTTCGAACTGCAGCGCTTTCAGATAGTAATGTTCGGCCACGTATATTACACCTAGGATAATAATCAAGATTGAAAATTGCATTGGTGAAAGAATTCATTTCATCATTTAAAGCTATGATGCAATGTGTGGAAACATTTATGTTGATTTAGGTTAACTGCGGACGACAGATAAGTCAGTAACAGATTAAATTGTTGTAAGGTCAGCGCACACTACCAAAAGTCTGTCCGCACACAACCGTCAGTTTGTCCGTGGTTGTCCTTGTGCATAAATACCTTGCCTTCATGTACGCACACCGTCCAAACACTATCTCTATACTCCTGTACACTATGTAAAAACTATTAACTGTCCGAATAACTAGTAGTTTTGTGTAGGCATCTTACGGCCGAGTAGACATGCACAGATCCCCATCTCATTGCTGACGGGCCGCACAGACTATCGCGTCGGTGGGAAAAATGGACCATGGCCCATCTTTCTTGTCTGTCCGTCTATTTAGTCTGCTGTGTGTGTTCGTTGCCCTGGAGGAAGACACACCATTCATTCTGACCGACTAAACTGTCTGTCACCGACCTTATCTGTCGTCTGCGATAATCCTTATTGTTGTCGCATGTTTGCATAAACACGAAACATGTAGCAACAAGAAGGAAGTTAACTGTGTTGACACAGGAAAAACATGTTGCTTTTCACAAATTGCCTAATAAGTAATTGTTCCATGTCTCTCAAATCTTGTTGCGATCTGCTCAAAGATCCAAATGACACAGTCAACAAGACGCCACTCGTGGAAACCGTCCTCCATACTAGAGAAATGGATCTGGATATAATCCTCACATGTCTCCACGTGTTTTGATTTTAACTTTGAAGGTTTTCGCTCAAAATGGAAATGAAAAACAACTGGAGACTAGCAACAAAAAGATCTAGACATACATCGACTAGTGGCGATTTTGTTTCGTAAATTGAAAGTCTTTCGAAGGTTAAAATAAAACTGGTTACCTATCTGATGCATGGCACGACCGAAATTGTAGAAGGTCTCCTGCCCTTCTCCACGAAGTGCAACGTAACGGTCGAGAAATGTACACGCCTGCAATGATAGAAGAGGGAACACCGTCTCTGTTAAACAACACTTCGACATCATTCAATGCTATGACAAAACCCTGGCTTCGGTGGGGGTCTGGGTCTCTAACCTGCTGAAATGCGGTGCCCTACTGTATACGTAGCGTATACAGTAGGGCACAGCATTTACAGCGGACTCTCTCAAACCCCCACTGAAAAGAGAAAATTGCCAAAAACAAGTGGACCCTTGCCCTTTTCCAATTCTTCGTTGTAAAGCCAATTGTGGCTTCGCAATTTGGCATGTTGAAGTTAAAGCTTAAAGCCTACTACTGATGATCTACTTGGCAGGCGTGAAACCGGTATTAGTAGCCTCTCTCCTATTGGTGAGTACAAAACTAATGACTATCTTGTATAGTCTTACTTTGCTCAATATCTGAGCTTTTATACTTCAATATTGAAGTTTAATTTTGACTGTTGTCATATTCCTTTTTTGAATTCTGAGTATTTTCTGACTTTACAATTAATATCTATCTATCGATAGTATAGTATTGTTTGAACTTCAACAATTACTCTGCAAGCAGCCAAGAAGGCCTGTGGCAGAAAGACAAAAGTCCAAATGCAGCATGTGAGATGCAGTGTCAAAACTCACTCAATAACAATTGGAATGTGTTCTGCTGCAGGTGAAATAATGCATTGTCAGACAAATTAAAAACCACATATTACAAGTTTATTTTCATGCATAAAATCATCTGCAATAGAGTTCCAACTACCCAAATATAATGCCCTCTTGCACAGTTTAGTTGAAAAAGAACCTTCTATTATCATTTTTAAATGTTTATAGACTAAAATCTGGCTTCCTTGCAAGTAAACTGCCCCAAGCCCCCAACCAAACTCTGAAAACATGTTCGTCAATATCGTCACACTCTCATTAATGTCATATTTGCCACAAACAAACCTAGCAGCCCTACATTGAATCACTTCAACAAAATGAACTAACTCTGCAGTGTTGAGACTCCACGCGGTGCTGCGATATTCTGTATGGGGGCATACCAGTGATTGACATGCTATACACTTTACCTCCTTTGAACACACTTTATTGATAGTGGAAGCGAGTATTGATACTATCTGTTGACGACCGATAGCATCGATCACACGCGCTGATTTTTTCGATTCCTCTATATCATTTTAATGAGAGTTCTTCTAACTTTTGTTGGACATTTTTTTGGTCCTATGGCACTTAACATGGAGTTAAAAAATCGTAAGATTTTGAATGTTATTCGAAAATAGAAAGATCTTTCAAAATTTAGAAAAAGGAATCATTCTGAAGGCAATAAACACGTGTAAGTACGTGCTGATTTTTTTGATTGCTCTAAATCATTTTTTAACATAGGCATAAATTGGGATTGAAAAATGGGGCGGTAAGAATTGGGGGACCAAGAACAAAAAAGACCTAGTATTGCATTGAATTATGTGAAGAATTGAACTGTTACAGCACTAAAAATGCTCCATGCTTGCGAACAGATAAATTGGTGACAAATGTGTGAACTTGTATCCTGTTTTATTGCAAGTTAAACTTCTAAAAAAAATTTGAAATAATTTAAAAAAAAAAGAAAATTAATTTAGGTTTTTTGGGACGGAGAAGGCCACCCCGCGCGCCCCCTAATTTACGCCTTCTAACTTTTGTTGGACATGTTTTTTTGGTCATTTGGGACTTAACATGCAGTTAAAAAACGTACGATTTTAAACGTTACTAAAAAAAATAGAAGGACCTTTTCAAAATTTGTAAAAATGAAACATCGTGAAGCCAATACATGAAAGCACGTGCGAACTTTTTTGTTATTGTTCTAAATCGTTTTTAACGAGAGTTCTTCAAACGTTTGTGGGACGGTTTTTTTGCGATCCATTGGGATTTAACATGGAGTTAAAAAAACAAACGATTTAGAACCTCATTTAAAAATAGAAGGCCCTTTTCAAAATTTATATAAAGCGAGCACTTAAAGAACAATACTTTTATTGCATTTTGTGCTTTACTGTAACTTCATTGAACGATTGCGAGACTATTTCTTGCGAGTTTATTAACACCATATAAGTAACACTCATTTGTCTCGTTGTCCTCTCTGCTCAAAACAACACGATGGAGGTGTATCTAGGCTCTTAAATATTTATATCCAAACAGCAAAAGCAATGGCAATCTACAATACATTGAGACGTTTGGGGCCCGCCGCTATTTTCGCTGTGTAGCGTTTTTCGTTTTTTGGGGGTTTTTGCGTCACCCTGTACTTTGTGTGGCTTCTGGGCCACTCTGTACTTTTGGTACCGAGTGACCCAGATATCATATGTTGAGATTATGATCTTGACCTTTCAATTCCCCCTCATTTTTACTTCCACATGAGTGGAGTTATTCGTTTTTAATTTAATTTTGTTTTCGTTTCTCCTGTTATCACCTATGTGTGATAACAGGGGATGAGTCATGATTTTGGACAAATAGATCAATCTCTTGATTGGTCTATTTGGGCCAAAATTTCAAAGTAACCAATTGTAAAGTTGTGCCCTGAGAATCCGACTTTGGGATTCTCAGGGTATATAAAGAGTCATTTTTATATGCTCAAGAGCTTCTTTTTAAATACCGAACCTATGCCCGATTTTGGCTAGGTTCTTTTCTTTTTTTTTAATATTATTTTCAAGATATATTTTTATGTGTTGTGCATCAATTCAAGTTTTTATTTCGTCTTTGGTTAAGAATTTTATCTGCGAAATAACCCATTTTCTACTTTAACTAAGCCAGTGGTGTTTTATTTATCGAAACTTAAATTCCGCGATTGTGAATTCATCATTTGCAGGTCTTCACCTACTTTGGATACATCTAAAGGTCCCAACAGGTGCAAACCTGCAACGTACAAGTGAGTATAATTTACACGATTCTTAGGGCAGATTTACGGACGAAAGTCCGAGAGATACAGAGATTAAAGATCCTCAAGACTGTGAAGTCTTTTGCCAGAGACTAGTGAGGACACAAAATAGACGTTATATTGGTCTAGTCCTCCCGGGCCAGTAGAATTAGTGACCTAGCCAATCACTATCAATACGAGTGCAAACTCGCTCGTATTAACCAAAAAGAGCAGATTCTAC
This sequence comes from Brachycybe producta, assembly GCA_036925085.1. Classification (NCBI taxonomy): domain Eukaryota; kingdom Metazoa; phylum Arthropoda; class Diplopoda; order Playtdesmida; family Andrognathidae; genus Brachycybe; species Brachycybe producta. Next base: position 14,202,505 of record JAUPFP010000001.1, on the reverse strand, counting down.
TAACGGAAAAAGGTCCGTCACAACATATATAATATTGATGATTAATTTATAATTATTGATAACTGAACCTGAATTGTAAGAAAGTGTTTCTTTCCGGAAAACTTTTGAGACGTCAAATGTACAAAAACGAGGCCGATGCACATGTTAACGAGTGGATCATCTGGACACGCTTTGAAAACGGACATGTACTCTCCTTAAATATATAGAAAAAATAGCATTCCGTTAGATTTCATAATTTATACTTGGCTCGATTAATATTCTAATTTTCGTTATCTATACTTGCCAAGTGCATGTTTGTAGCTACCAGAGATAAGCGCATTGTGTCCATTTAACAACCCCAAACCCAAGTGATCTTGATGCTGTTTCAGTAATTACAATAATAAAATTCACAAACTTTTACGAGCATAAAAAAGTAAAAAAATTGGAAACCTTAAACATCATGCGGATACAAAATCGATTATATCGCAAATCTGGCATCGTCAAAATAATCCGACCAAACAGGTTCCAAAGCCGGTTGTTGTTTACATCCTGCACCAATTAAGATAATAATTAAACTTTTAACGCAGAAACAAATTTACCTCGATATACGGAAGAGTGATTCAAGCAGACTGAACACCAAATATATGTTTGATTCTGGTTCATTAGGATAGGTTTTTCTATATACAGTAAAACCTTGGATTGTGAGTAACCTTGTCTGCGAGTATTTTGCAAAAAGAGCAAAACATTTTTAATAAATTTTAACTTGATAAACGAGCGTGGTCTGGCAACACGAGTAGTCACAGCCGAGCGTCACATGATCACAATACGAGTGCTTTCGATTACAAACACGTTTCCGGAACGAGTTATGCTCGTGGTCCAATGTAATTACATTCATTTATGGTGGCTGAATAGATATTCATTATGTTTCCCCCTCGAATGGTTGCGCCTGTGGCAATTAGGTTCTATACGAGGTCTCTTCGACCACCGCAGTTTTGAAATAATTTTTATTTTTCAAGCGAACGTTTTTCAGAAGAAACATAACGAGAAAATTCAACATGTTTTTAGAAACTAGAATAGTTGGTGATAAAGTTGAAAGTTTTTTTTTCATGATAATATATTTAAAAATACTTTTTATGACAATTTGAAAAAGGCGAAAATAGTTTTTTATGAAAATGTTAATGGAAAAAATAGGTCACTTTATAACAGCTATAAAATATTTTTTTTAAGTTATTGGAATGAAAAACCTTTTAACATAATCTTTTATAATTCTCGTTTTGAAAATAACATAAATTTTATCGTAATGTGTTCTTTTTCTTTAAAGGAACCTTTAAAAAAAACCACGTTACGTTTTTGCATCGAAATTTTAACCAAATTAAACGTCTATAGGGCTGCAATAGGAGGCTCTTCTTAGGTTCGTTCCGATATCGAATATAACGTCATCAATAGAAGAAATTTGAAATAACTCGAATATCATAGCGCATCAAAAAACAGCCATTGTGCAACGAGCAGCCATTGTGTTCGTTTACAGTCTTCAGTCTTGTTCTTAATGCATTCTTAACTTTTTGCTTACTTCATTATGTTGTGGTTTTTTTGGCAGAGTTTTGTCTGTTTTATTTCATTTACACTAGTTCATGGTTAAATTCAATAGTTCAACGAAGTTCAAAACTTCCAATTAACTATTCGGAGTATTCGAATATATTCGAGATCTTGTTAATATTTGAATTCGATATTTGAATTCTGGCAAAAGTGTTTTTTGCCCATAGAGTACTTACAAAGAAATGATTCTATAAGTCAAACGTCAATCTAGAAATTCTTTCACTTTTTGGCTTATGAATCCTTATTTGTGTGAGGTCATAATTTCCTATTATGTAATTAGAAATAAAGAGGGGTCATGTGTCATGAATAACTATGACATAATCAAATTCCAGTGAGGTAATAATTCAATTTGTAACCTTTGATTATTTTACTTTTGGAATCTTTTTCTGTTGGTCACATGGTAACATTCTTGGTTAGTTCCAGTGTATATAAAGAGCTGAGATTTTCTTCTGTTTATTCATTCTTGCTTCTGGAAGTCCGTGAGGGTGCCAGTTAAATAATGGGCCAGATTCATGTTTTTAAAACCATCAGTGCAGGAACTATTTACTGCTTATGTTTCATCATGGTGTACGTCATTATACCATCATTATTGTGTAGCCTTTTGTGCTTTATAATAGTCATCAATGTGTGAACTATATTTTCAACTGTTCATCTGTCAGCATAGCATGAACTATTTTCAACCATCTCTCATCCTAAGCAGCATCTCCATAACCTAACTTCAAATCATCTGGTATTGCATGAAATCCACTCCGACAAGAAACAACACTGGTTTGCATGAACACCCAAACTTCACATTTGGCTCCCTTTTCTGGGTTTAAGTCTTCTTGAGTTGAAGTTGTACTTCCTCTTGACCATGCGCAAGAAATTCTATTTGTATTTTGTTGTTTATTTAATCATATTTTAATGCCATTATTTATATTTTGTGAACTAAACAGCTGTTAATATTAATATATATATATTTTTTTCGTTATATTAAATAATATTTAAATAGTTATTTTGCCTCACTGGAGTTTTGCTCAGTTAAGGGATTAATTAATTATACCCATATCAATAAACCCTTACATTTGTAATAAAGATTTATAAATGTAACAATTTTGTTCCATATACATCTTGTAAGAACCTGTATTATGCCCTCGCTTTATTTGCATAGCCTTGGGGTCCTTCATACCACAAGTGCTGCATTTCCGCCATTTCTACTACCCTCTAAAACCCCAAAGCATCAAGTCACATCCTGGTTTTGGTATCGGCAGTTGGATACCCGTCGAGGCACGGTCCCTTGGGCATGGGTGCACCTGTGTAGGTGCACCCAGGCCCTAGGTATAAAGGTCCGTGTATCCAAGATTCAGGGTCCATTCCTTGATATCAAAATTATGAAATAACTCATTCAATGGTCCAGTGGCTAAGCAACGCCACAGTAACAACTCTTCTGTTTGTTGTATTTAAATGATTGTGTGCAATAAACCAGTAAATCGACAATCTGCAGTTGTCTCGCCTGTCTTCATTTATTCTCTTCCAGCCAACTGCATTAAAAAAACCAAAAGGAACGACCCTGGCACTATTAAGAATCAAGTCTAAATCATACATACTCTTGGCGTAAGGCGGTATTCGCCCCAAACTAAAAGGATCCAGACTTGAGTCCCGTAACAGGTGCTCTACACTGTTACAGCGTTACAAAATTACCTTAAATATCTCACGTTTAATCAGCGCGTACGCAACGCTACTATTACGATTGAAGTAGCAAGCAAGAAGTCGAAGAAAATCACATTCCTTTTAAAAAAAAAACAATCATTAATTTTAATTTTGAAACAATTCACACAATTTAAATTGTACATGGATGATGTCTTCGTCTTGAGTAAATTGATTACTGCTGATGGACACCTTGGCTGCTATTTCCAACTCATTGAACTGCTTCAGTTCGAACAACTTTCTACAAAACTTAAAAGAAAATGACCGAACAATAAAAAGCAAGACGACAAAAGAAAAAAAAAGGTTCAGAAATACTTTCTGATAATGGAGCCACAGTTCTCTTATGCTAACACCACTTTCCACCAAACGATGATCTGAAAATGGATTTTTAAAACAAAAGTGAAAAGTGTTCTTTACGTAAAAATAAAAGTAACAGCAATGAAACCACCATCTTCGTCTTTATTCTTAACGAGTGCCCGGAATCGATGAGACTTCACGCTGTAATTGTAATCTATGTGTGACAAGATAATTAAAATAAGATGAATGTCTTTGGTAATTAAATATTCAGGAAAAAAGTAATATTTTGTATTCAAACGGATGTAAATATTTAATAAAGCATTAAATAATTATGTTTTTTTTTGTAAATATAAGGCCAGACGTAACTCGATATATGAATCATAGATAAACAAAAACACAAAAGAGCTTTTACAAATTGCAATAAAAAAACAGCAAAATCATCAAAAACAAAAAATGTACAATTTTGAATAGTTTTGCAACCAGCCATTGCATAATATTCAAACGAAAGAAAACAATGGAATATGGAACTCCGATTATCCTGCATTTCTGAATTAACTTTCAGGTGGCTGAATAGATATTTATTTTGCGGTTGTCCTGTCCCCCATGACTGCCTTGGCTAATGTTTTTGGAAGTAAAACAAGCAAAAAAAAAACAACATAATGAAGAAATTCAAATTGTTTTCAAAACTAGAATTGTAAAACATTGTTCAACGTTTTTTTCATGGCAATATCTTAAAAAATAAACATTTTATAACAGTTTCAAAATAACCCGTCATTAACATTTCATGAAACAATATTTTTGCCTTTTTGAAACTGTCATAAAAAAATTACTTTGAAAGATATAATGAAATAACTTTTAGCATTATCACCAGCTATACTAGTTTCTAAATCACTTTGAATTTTTTTCGGAACATTTCTCCTGAAAAGTGTTCGCTTGAAAACCCGAAATTTTCCTATAGAACAATAATAGCCACTGCAGTGGCAAACAAAATAAATATCTATTCAGCCACTTAAATTTTGTTCTCCTGAAAAATCAGAATTGGAAAATCAGCTGTTCACACACCATTTTAAGAAGAAATTAAAAATTGCATTTTAGAAATAGTAAATGACAACAGAATATGTCAAACTTGATGTAAAAGAAAAAAGTAAAGAAACCATGAAAAAATGGCTTCTTAATTTTTCATGTCAAGTTGGTCCTAAAAAACAATTATATATCTATATTTTGCCAGGTCTGTGTTTCTGTGTGAGTGCCTTTCTATCTATCTTTCTTCTTTTTGCCATAACGCTGCAGACACCTTGAAAGACGTTGGAATTTATATAAATTTGAATAAATGAACCGTTTTTTTTTCTCAAGGTCAACTATATGTTGCACCCTTCCCATCCAAGAACCCCATGATATTAAATTGGAGAGGGGGAAAAGTTTGGAAAGTGTAGAAGGGGGAGAGAGAAAAGTGGGAGGGGGTGACGAAAATTGAAATGAAAAGAGTAAAAAAAGGAAAAAACGACGCGCATGCGCACAATTGCCTGTGAATTTTGCTCCCGTCATTTATGACGGGTTACCCCACTAGTCATCTGATAATATCCAAAATAAATATATCAAAATTCTTATAATTTTAAATTCATGTTTTTCTATTTTCGAAAACACATTACAAAATTTCATCGAGACAACTGAATGTTTTTTAATTAGGAATGTAATTTGGGTTTAATTTGAGTATGAAACTTGCCACTCATTTCAGATAGATTCGTTGGCCAGTTTATGTGACTGGAATGTAACTGTTTGGAGGAGCGAATATATTCATTCCAAAGTTGATGCGAGTAAAGCAAATTACAGCGTTGAAGAAGCAGCCGTGGTTCCTTTAAAAAAGAAAAAAATCGCAAGTCAGAATGCATTAAAAGCATCAATAATAAAAACAAGTACATCGCACCAACTGACTTTCGGCGCCCTCTTCATCTTGAGAAAACGAAAACCGAATTAGTTACGACAATGATGCAAAAAATGGACTATAGGCCACCAAATGCAAAGAAATGGTAAAAGCAATGAGACGAATAATAATGGCAAACCTTCGTTTAAAATGTCTAGAGCTTCTTTTGAGCGACCGAGCTGTTGAAGGAGCCCCGAAAGAGCTAATCTCGCTTGCAGGTGAGTGGGTGCCAAATCGGTCACTCGAAAATATGCACTGACCGATTCTTCCAGGCGTCCTAATAGAGCGAGACATTCGCCGTAACGCAACCAAACAGCACCCTACAACACGATTTCCCCAAACGTAAACAACGACTAAACAAACGATTACACATCATACTATATAATCAAACCAAATTATATTTATTGGTTGCAACTAATGTTGCAAGGAGAGGAGTTGCTTTGTCGTACAGAGACATGTCAGCATATGCTTCGGCCACGTCCAGATACAAATCACCCATATCTTCAGGGTTTTCCTCAAGTAACAGTCCCACGAGATCCTTCGGTTTTTTTAAAGGCAAATTATTAATTAAAATTGGAATCGCTTCATTTTATTTGACATGGTACAGAAAAACGAGCAGAATGCAGTTAAGTGCTCTTTTAGAAAAATTTCAAAACTTAATAGAAACTGAAAAATTATAACTTAGGCGCAAAGTGTGATATAATTAAGACAGCTTGTAACTATCCATTTGAATTTTACAAAAAAAAATGAACAAGAGGTTCTAGAAGTTCTCAGCTTGGGCGATTAATTCATTCCGGAAGTTTCCACATAAGTTGAATCCCACTACGTTTTATTTATTTTAATTGTGTTTACAGAGCCAACTGATATGTAGCGTTGTGAATGTATGGGGGAAGTACTACAACAGCGTGTTTATGAAACCGTGAAAGTCGAATCCATGTAAGTCGGGGACTATGATGATAAGAATACATATAACTAGGAATGGGCCATTCGAATCCTCGAATAATTGAAGCTTAGAGGAGAAGCGTGTGGTGGGGTAAACTGAACGAAATGTAGCTCTCGCGTGCCGTATTTTTACGAGAACTGTACTAGACTCCAGTAAATTTCTTGAATTTAGTGCAATATAAAGGCGAAAATTGTCAATCAGACTAGAAGAATTTATTAAGAATATTTTTTTTTGTTTTATTATTAATAAAACAAAAAAATGCAAATATTGTCCAGATTTTTCTGCGGACCACCAAAAAGTTCTTGCGGACCTAAAAGTGGTCCACGAACCACCCGTTGGCGACCACTGCTCTATATGATAGTATATGTGACAAACGGCACAACGCAGCGCAATAAAACTTTTACAAGACATTCTGCTGCCAACTTCTAGGTCAACGCAACTTATTTCAAGTCGTTATATCGTTCCTTTCACGAGTTATGGGCATTTCATCAATTAATGTAGGAATAGATAAGGAGCGGATAGATAGTTAGTTATAAATTGAAAATGCTGAATACATTATTTTAAAAATGGATTTTCATAGCTAAGAAACATTCACGAATCAAACTATAAAATGTCATGTTTTTGTCAATTTTAATTTCACAAAAATAAACAGTTTGTAAACCAAGTTGAAACTAACATAATCGTAAAGAATTAGTAAAAAAAAATGTTTTCCAATGTAGAATTCTAACTCCACTACCGGTATGTAAAAGTATGCTCATGTTCGTATTTTTGAAAATTAGCTTTTATAGCCAAATTGTAGCGAAAAACCAAAATTACCAAAAAATACCATTTAATAGTGAATTCGTTTACTCTTCTAGTTTCACAACCACCTCTTATTTTTCTTTTCATAATGTTTTTAAGGCCGGATCCACATCAAGCTGACAAAACACAAACATAACAGAAACTCAAGTGTTTCGAGACAAACTTTCGACAATTCAAGAACATTTCTGCGAATTTTGTGTTTTGTTTTTGTCTTGTCTGAAATTTCACAAACAATTCCCTGTCCCGGCTCAAGTCGTTAAACATCAAAATGCTTTTGGTTTGTTTGGTATTTCGCAACGTTATTTCAACTCTTGTCTGTGCAGTGTGGACTGTTAGTAATAAAATAGCAACAGAACAGCGAAATAAAACACTTCAATGCAACACTAAAGACTATTGTGCATGTCTATGTGGACAGATATAGACACACAACACAACAACCAATTTATTTCTGTTGTGTCACAAAATTGTTGTTGGTTGGTCATGACTCATGAGTACTGCGGACTATTCTTTCAGTTTTCCTTTGTTTTCAAAATCTGCTTTTCTGTCATTTTTGTTGTGTCAAACTCATGTTGCACTTTTGTTAGCTCGATGGGGTATGAGGTCAAGGCCTTATACACAGAGAAAACATTTCATTACTCTTTTATTTATATCAGTGCCTCAAAGGTAAATTGTGTTAAGTCACATTTAAAAAAAACCCACGATTTCTTTAGATATTATGAATTACAATGAAGCTTGTCAATTTCTATCAGTGATAAACAGTGTTAAGTCCACCATTTTACACAGCAGCTTCTAGATGGTGGTATACAACGTTAAGTTCCATTCCCTTCAATGAAGAGAAAAACTTTCAACTCACTCCTCTGTAAAATTTAGGTTTTGTGACTTAACACAATATACCTCTGAGCTTATGCAACTAAGCAGCAGCTCCTTTTTTAACTATTCTACTAAATAATGCAATCGGTTTATAAATTCCTGAAAAAAAAAACCTCCTCATTTCTGCACCATACCAAGAAGTTGTAATTATGAAGCATCTTGGTTAAAAAATCCTTAACTTAGTATCATTCTTATATTAAATAATTTTTTTTACTTGCGCTAATAGATGACCATCAAGACGAATAAGACATACGATAAGTTTCACAGTCAAATCCATTGGGATGTCATTTGGAACAACACACCTTTAAAAAGAAATTAAAAAAAAAAACCATGTCAAAAAAAATGTTACGAAACAAAGTATCGACTGCTAAACCTTTTTGCTTGGTTTAATTGACTCGATAGATCTAGATTATCTTCGGGGAAAGAAATCGACGAATCGGGTTCGAAACTGATTCCGCAGTTCTCACAAAGAACCTAAAAATAAAATAAAAGCCACAACTGTGAATTTCGAAAGAAAAAAAATAGTTTTTAAGATAAATGAACAAACTTTGATAGATTTAGCATAAAATCGCCCCTTCATTAGTAACTCCATAAGAAAGTTGACATCTAAGAATAAAAAAACAACAGTTAAATGACAAATAATTGTTAGAAACGCACAGCTTACCTTCGACGTTGATCCACGCATCGTATTTCTCAAAGGCCTCCTGCATAACTTCGGTTGCTCTTTCAACCTGGTTGTCATCGTGAAGGACCTGCGTGAGTTTGCGAACCACTCGAAAATATAGTTCTCCGTCTTCCGACTTGAGACCGTTCAAGATCTGAACCAACTGCTCGACAAGCTTCTTCGTCTCTCCCAATCGTTCATAAAGGTTGGAGCGGGTCCACATCAGATCTAAGTTGTTCGGCTCACAGCGAATTGCTACAACCAACAGGAACTTTAATCTAACTAGAAGTTACTGTGTAAATGTTGTAACGCTTCACCTCGTCCGTAACAGGTGACGGCCTGTCTCAGGTCGTTGCACTCGAGAGACATCTCTGCCAGACCGATCCACTCCTCGACATCGTTCGGACTCAGGTGGGCGCATATCAGAGAAAACTACAATCGAGATACAATTTTTATTTCCGAGAAACCACAAAAAATGGCTGTTATCAACTGTGACCTGTAGGAACTTATCTTTGTCACCGATCTCCTCGTAAAACATTCTGAGTGTCTGAAACGGTTCCGGCGACAATGGCGCTGCAAACAGATGCGTAAATAAGTAACTTAAGGTGGCTTTATAGATATTTATTTTGGTTTTTGTTCCCACCCACTTTGGCCCTAGCGTCAAGCGAAACGTCAAGCGAACGTTTTTTTTTTTTAAAAACAACAATATGAAAAAATCCAAATTGTTTTCAAAACTAGAATAATATAAGACTATATTAAAAGTTTTTTCATGCTAATATCTTAAAAAATAAAACATTTTATAGCAGTTTGAATATGACCAGTTTTTAGGTTTGTCTATTGCCAACTTCATGAAAAACTACCTTCGTCTTTTATATAGTGTCATAAAAAATGTTTATTTTGAAAGATATCGTCATTATCACCAACTATTCTAATTTCTAAGAAACTTTGAATTTGTTCGTATTGTTTCTCTTGAAAAACGTTCGCTTGAAAAACAATTTACTCAAAACTGCCAGTGGACTGAAAGAAACCTATAGAACATGATAGCTACTGCAGTGGCGTGATCCGCGGGAACAAAACCGAAAAAAATACATAAACAGGCACCTTAATAAGTGTTGAAAGAAATGTTTCATACACCATGTAAGTCGAAATAATGCAGGTACAATATTGGGACACAAAAATGTGCTATTTAAAATGTAGGAAAGACAAACCAAATTAAAAAAAGGACACCGAAACATAAAAGTAAATACTCGTGCATTTTAGAAGGTGGCCAAATAGATGTTTTATCTCCCAAACGAAGTGGTTGTAACTTAGACAAGATTTATTTATACAAATAATCGTTAAATGGAATTCGTCCTAAAAGAAAACTGCGTACTGGAAAAAGAATTCTATCGTCTAAAATCTCTAAATACATTTGGAACAAAAAGACCACAAAAATACGGCATTAGTTCCACCTTTTATTTATTTAATAAGCTTTGGATGGCCATTGTACGGGAGTTTCTAGTAAAGATTCCATCTACTGATGCTCTGCTCTCTGCAACTAGCAAGCGTTTAAGCAGGGCATGAATTATAAACACACTTTCAATTTCCTTTTCTTAAAATAGTTTTAAAAAGTTGATAAAAAAAAGACTAAAAAAAAAGGTAAACACCTAACGTTATAACTCGAAGGCATATTTGAATGGCCTCCTGATGGTCTCCTTGAGCAAACCGCACGTTTGCTTCACCGATCAATCCTTGTAGGTCTTTGGGAAGTCGATTGTGTCTCTGTATGGCATAAAAAATACATCGTAAGCAGTAACCATAGGAGCAACGATCAAAAACGTTCATCGTAAATACTCTTTTCTTCATCTTCTCTTCGGAATCAATCAATTCCTCTCCACAGTCTGAAACTAAAAAGAAAGTTATTACGAAACGAAATCACTGTTGTACCGAATTTCATACGTTTCCATGTTCTATCGCGTTTTTTCGGTTTCTCCTCGTTGCCTTTTTTCCTCTCTCTTCTCTTCACAGTATCTGGTACATACTCTTCGTCATCGTCATCTTCTTCCTCCTCATCCTCCTCTTCTTCGGATTGCCCTTCAACAACTTCCTCCGAAGTTTTGTTCCTTTCGACGAGTTCCGTAAATTGCGTAAATGAAAGTTCTCCTAAAAAAGAAGAAAAAAAAATTTAGAATTAACTGACTACAGTAGTAAAAAAGTAATTTGAAGATGTGATTCCATTTAAGTATTTCTTAGTGAGTTCTTCCGTGGATTCGACTCTATCGTCAGTTTGCACTGCTTCTTCCTCCTCTGCCTCTATAGCCTTTTCCTCATCTCCTCTTCCTAATTCAATGTCGTCTTCGTCATCCTCTTCTTCCTCGTCTGATTCGAGTGTCATTTCACCCAAATCCTTCCAACGTTCATTACGAGATGGATCGGAGCCAACACTGTCTTCATCCTCGTTCGCGTCCTCTTCGTTGTAATGGGTATCGACGTACTTACGATTCTAGGATCAAGCATACAAACGAAAAAAAGTTTAAAACACCAAAGTCATGCACGGATTTAAGAACTTCGTCACACTAAACGAATGACTTTCACCCAGCTCTTTTGATGTACGGTGAGACTTGTTGAGACAAACTTCAAGGGATCCCCATATTTTTTCATATTAACCGAATTTCATTAAAAAAAAACGTATTTTATAATATATTTATCGTAACTACATAAAACATTATGCGACTATTTTTTTTTACTATTTAAAACTTCCATCTTAGCTTCGTCTGCATATTTTTAAATAAAAATCAACGGTTTTGGATTTGATAATTTACATATATTAGTATGCGACACGCAGAAACTGCGTCACTTCACCCTGCGTCCGAACATTCGCTGATGTTTTCATTTGTGTTTCACAGCTACTCACGGTAAGTCACCTCACCGAACTGCGTCTCAACTTGCGCCCGGCCTAATTCTCAAATACGAATCTGAACGCGAATCCTAAAAGGTTCTTGAATCTCTCGCCTCTCCCGAATTTCTCGAATCCTTCATTATAAGAACCCTATATTATTCATTAAGAAGATACAAATAAATGAAATAATTAAGGCTGTACCGATCATACTTTTTTTTACCAAGCCGATACTGGAACCGATCACACACAAAAAAAAAATCGGCATGCCGATCGATTTAACTGAGCCGATCATGCCGATTTTCACTACCGATTCTGTCTGCTTGCGTCGGCCAAGAGAGAAGCGGTTCGCACAAAACCGTATGGAAAAAAGAGTTAAATTATAATTTTCGAGTTTACAAAGCAATGACAAGACAACAATTTCATTTTAAAAAATGAATTAGTGATAAAGTTGGTAATAAATTGATTGACCCCTCCTCCACCGTTGCCGTTTTTATCGAGGAGCAGACCTAATTGTTGAGTGCAGAAATCGGAAATCGGTTAACCGTTGTTTGCCGACCCGATCCGATCCGAAATCGGCAAAATCGGTTCGGCAAAATCGGCTTGGTACAGCCTTAGAAATAATATTAAATATTAAATTATTAAAACAGTGTGGCACTCAGGGTCGCCACAAGGTAATCCCGGGCCGACGACCGAAATTGCAAAACATTCGTCGTTTTTTGTTAGAGAACGCTCTTCTATTGGACGTCAATGAAATTAAAACTAATTTTACCAGAGTTTTTAACAGTTTTTTTAGGTTAGGATTCGAAAGACGAAAAAAGGACGAAGATTCGTGTTTTCGAATCTCGAACATTATTCAAGATTCGCGGGATTCGAATGTCCCGTCCCTAGTTTTTCCATATAATTGTTCTCCATGTACGAATTCCTATTATCCTATAGCTAAGATATCCAAAATTCCGATAATTCTTGGATACAAATTACTGTATATAGAGTTATCCTAAAATGTGACAACATATATTTTTTATTTAATGGGGGCTTTGCAGACGTCTCGGCAGCACAGTGGAGATAGCCTCCACTTGTCGTGCTGTGGGTCCCGGGTTCGAATCCCCATCAAGGCATAGTTGTTGTGTTTGTCCTTCACAATTTCAACCATCTTTGACGAGTTGACATCAGCTGCCTGGCAGCCAGCCGGTGGTAAAACATATTTTGCCAAATCCGACTCGTATGTTTGCACATTATTCAGCATCATTAATTGGCAGACACGCACTCAGTCTGTTCTCCAGGGAAAGGAGACGATTCGAGATATTATTCTCCACATCGACATCGAGGTCTTTGTGGGACACGTAACAAAAGGTTCAACATATTAAACGCAAGGAAAAGATAACTTCGGAAATGATTCCAAGAAAGCGAGTTCTTTAACGAGATTTTGGTTGCCTCGTAAGAAAAAAAAATCTCATTCATTATAAAATCTAATTTTATATATCAGATATAATGGATATACCACTTTCTGTAGTTTGTGAAACATGTGCCATTGATCTTCTGTTAAATTTCCCTCCGTAATTGAACTAAACAAATCGGTTTCTTTCTCGCCATCCATCGTTTTCATCTAACATGACACCAACTACTGCATAAAACCATAGCCTCCTTATATAGAGAAGGCCGACCCATTCGACGCCAAAATGCGAGGAAAAAATTGTTGCGCAATACTTCACAATTGCCACCAGATGGCGGATGCAGACGTCCAATAATTTTAAATTTCCCACCAAGGTGACATGTTTATTGCGTCTCGTTTCTGGATAAAAATTTATATTTTCGTGAAAAAATGGTTAACTGTTGTGTTAAAGGTTGTAAATCTTACAATATACTCACAATATATATATATATATATATATATATATATATATATATATATATATATATATATTGAGCTTTTGGCATCAACCATTTTATTTTACCAACCTTAAGATGACATCTTCTGTATCTCGATTCTTCTCTGACCCGTACGGTGCCCGCACGGAGAAGATTCTAGCTGCAGAGAGAGTTGGATGGAGACAGATTGTGGTCACTCCTCTGCATGGGGGTGAAATCTATGCAGCAGAGTGGCGGCCCTATCTCTCTCTTCCTGTCGATGCTGATGTACATCTTCTTTCGGTACACCGACAGGAGAAGATGTTGTAGCTGCTAGGAATCGTATAACTCTTGCCCTATGGAGTCTCCGGCCTCTGAAGAGAAGTTGGTTACATTACAGAAAGACAACGCTGTTTCTTATTATAACTCTTTATTCATCACTTGTAAGAAACACAGAATACAAGGATGAATTTATGATTACTTAACGGTGCGTCCTCAGGCCCATGATTCGGATTTAGATCACGTAATACAGGCAAAGGACAAGAACTGAATACAAAGAGGAACACGGCCCTTTTATACCTTGGACTTGTGTACACCTGCGAGGTGTAACCAGGTCCAAGTGACCATGGTCCTATGTGTATCAATCTGCCACTTGAATATGAGTCAGAAGGAGGGAGAGGGATGAGCAAGAGTTGTTTATCTCCCGGTCTATGGTTTTGGCGGGATCACGATTTACAGGGTGTTACATACCCTCCAACTTTGCTTGGAGTACGTCCTCGTACTCCAGCCAAGGGTGGAAGGTTTTCAAGTTACGCAGCGGGGAGACATGGGTGGATGAGGACTCACCGTGTACAGAGGTAGTTACGGGAAGGCACTGGCACTGAAGTGTCAGCGCCCTTTAAAAATGCAAATTCTGAAAATACCAAAAAAAGGCAAACACAATTAATACTCGCTGAGTGGCGAGTCCCTATTGAAATTTAAAGAGAAGTGCTTATTTATACAAAGAAGTTATAACGTATTTTTAATTTTTATAAATTTTTCGGTCATGCCACCCGAATGGGTGCCAGTCAGGGTTACGCGTTAGATGACGTGTGTGCGGTGTGTAGTGTCTGTCATAACGATCGTGATGCTCTCTGTAGCCGACATAGGGAGCTGAAGAGGCGTCCGAGTCGTCTTCGTGACGTCGGTATGTGCGTGTTGTCCGCCGGGGTGTAGTTGGTCGATTCGGCATGAATCGGTCTTCTATGAGCTGGGACATGCGAGTCGATAGTGCAGCCACCTGTTGTGATAGGTGGTCAAACTCGGCCCTAGTCATCCGCGGCGGTGGTGTCGCATCAGTAGTCATGGGTGCATCCAACAGATCCTCGTGTGAAGCCTGGTGATCAGGCAGGGACTCCGTATTGTCGTGTGAGGCAGCCATGATTAATGATGTGGCTTGTGTAATGTGGATGTGCGGTGACGAACGAGTCCGACGAAGTCCAAGTCGGTGTGTGCAGCTCCCAGGGTTCTCGAGTACACTCTGAGCTATACTTTCGGGTTTCAGTATGATGGGACTCGTTCAGTTCGTGAAGATGTAGGTCGGAGATGTCACTGTGTGCCGGTAATTTAGTGCTTGTCGGTAACCGACACTATCGTACCCTTATACACTGAGTAACGATAGTTTACCTACGCTTGTGACGTGTATAACGAAGTGGCCGTTCACTCCGTTAGTGTGGTGATGGTTGTATCGTTTTGGTTGTGTCCTCAGTTGGGCGTGTGGTGATTTTTGGTTCCCAACTCATGTAGAATGTCGTGAGTTCTTTATTGAGTGTCAGATTTTAGAAGGATCTCTCTCAACACGTGGTATTTGGCAACCACATGGAGGTTATGAGAATTCCAAAAATCTCAATAAAGAAACAGCAGATGTACAATGCAATCTCGAGCATGGTGCACCACCCAATCGATATTGCACTGCAGAAAGTGAATTGGAAATGAAAGAGAATGTGGCAACCTGGTCTGCTCAATTTTAAGTTTTGATTGGGCAGACGAATTTCCCTATGGTGGTCTGCCTGACAGCTACAGTAGGCTGTTGGGACGGACGCCATTTTGGTGCCAGCAGGCCTCTCACCATGAAGTCTATGCCTGGAGGTTTCCTGTGGCCTAGTCAACCACAGGATCTGGGCAGTGTGTTGTTGGCAGCTCTTGAGACTAGACCTGTGGGTGGAGGTCTGGGTGACCTCCACTGTCCGGCATATGGTCTTTGCTTTTGCCTTTGGCCTTGTGGCCTTTTGTTGTGTATAGTGCCTGGCTGGTTGAATTAACCAGCCAGTTCTGTAAATACCACTGTCTTCATTTTTATTCATCTTATTCACCATAAGTGTAAATTAAACACTTAATTTTATCATCACTTACTTGTGTCATGTCTGTTTATTTGGGGAGTACCGCGGAGGGTGGGTTGTCCGGGTTGGGGTCAATGACACCGTCTTCTCCGACTTGTTTCTGCCAGTGCTTGTGTCTCGGCGTGGCAGCGTGGTTTTCGTCCGTGTCCATCGGGGTGGCTCCAAGGAGCCGACACGTCTCCAGGAACACCGTGGGAGAGGCGGCTACGGGTACGGTCCTGTCCCCGTGAGGAGCCAGTTGGCGGTAAGTTTTTACGTCTGTGTGTTTTGTGGGCGTTTGAATTTACCGGAGTATTGTAACGGTGGCCACCGTTTCACCGTATATTTACCGTTACTCACCATGGGGAACGGACTCCGGTCCGTTGTACCGTGGTGAATGGTAAATTTACCACACTTTACCGTTGATTGATCGTGTGGCGGACTTCGGTCCGTTGTATCACGGTTCGCAGTAAAGTTTTACCGTTCACCGTTTACCGTTACCGTTCGGTGGTGTAAGGTGTTTTACCGAAAAGTACACCGTGGGAAACGCGGCTACGGGTACGGTCCCATCCCCGTGAGGAGCCGGTTGGCGGTAAGTTTTTACGTCTGCATTTCGTGGGCGTTTGAATTTACCGGGGTATTGTAACGGTCCGGCGGGATGTTACAAGAATTGCAGTTGCCTAAAGAAAAGGCAAGCAATACGGAGAGTAAAGCTAGAGCGCGGTGCCCGCACTTTTAGTTTTACTAGAAAACAAGAATTAAGAATGTGTGTGCAGAGAACACACAAAGAAACGAAAGTCCAAGATGGCTGAACTTTCTAAAGACGAACAAACAAAGGAAAAGTTCAAGATGGCTGAACTTTTCACAGAAGCAAGAAAAGAAAGATGATTTACTTTAAAGTATAAAACTTAGGTGTGGTTACCGCACTTCAAAAGTTTTAATTAAGATTTATTAAAATAAAAGTAAATCAGTGTAGAAATGGAAGTGTGTTCAACAAGCTAAGTGCTTGGTGAACCAGAAGAAATGTTCAGACTGTAGAAATTTTGTGTCCTCACTGCTGGATGGCTCTGGATAGAAAGACAGAGTCAGTGCCCAGTGAGGGACTATGTTGAGTAGAATGAAGAGGTCCGTAGGTGGCGCTGTGGTGTGGCCGCTTCCGGTTCAGTTTATTGCAATGTCCAAAAATTGATGGCTTGAAGAATTCCTCCGGGGCACGTTTTTATGGTGGCCAGGAGAAAGAACACAAAAAGAGAGAAAATTCAAAGAAAAAGAGAAGTTTTTTCTGACAAGAGCAACTCCACCAGGGGGCGCGTAAGTGCAACCCTCTGGAAGAGAAGAGAGAAGAAGAGAACACAAAAAGATGAGAAAGTTACAACAATGTTCTCACATGGAGCGAAAAACCGCTCTGTTGGCACTTTTTGAAGAGTGTCCGGTCGATCCAAGATGGCAGCCGGTCTTCAGTGCTGTCCAATGGAGAAAGTTCATATGAGGTTGCATTGAGGTGATGATGATGAAGAAATTGAAGAACATGGCTTGGGACATAGAGCGAAACATAATGTGAAAACGGGGAACAAAGAGAAAAGGGGGACAAGAAAGTCCCACGTGGCTAGATAAAAGTGTGCTTAAGCTCGTAAGCCTCTAACAATGATTCGGAGTTAGGACGAAAACTTGCTTGAAAATTAAAGATGAAGAGTGAAGATAATAGGGGCTTTTAAAAGACACACACATCCTTTAATTAAAGAAGAGTGAAGGTAACAGTGGGTGATGATAATGGAAACATAGAACACAAACACGAACAAGGACGGAAACATGTGTGTCACAAAGATTGTCCCCTCGGTTCCCAAGTGCTGAGCGGTTGGCAGACAAAAGCTCTTCCCCACGTTTCTCTAAGACAAAGGACAAAATTGTGCGGTCGACCAGTGATGTGTGTATTCACTTAGTCTCTCTCAACACACGATTCACATAAAACACAGAACCACACGGTCGACCATTGAGGCTATCTCCGGTCTTTCTCAACACGCGGTTCTACAAAAAAAACGGCGCCACGCGGTTGGCTTTGACGTGATTGAGGGCCTCCATACGTGGTTCCAACATAAAAGAGACGGACGAAGCCTCGTGAGGCACAATCACGAGATTTAGGACAAAGGACGGCTTCTGTTGATAGGTCGGAAAAGGCAAATGGAGCTATACCCCGCACCTCCACCAAATGTGTGTTTTTGGCATCAACCATTTTATTTTACTAACCTTAAGATGACATCTTTGTATCTCGATTCTTCTCTGACCCGTACGGTGCCCGCACGGAGAAGATTCGAGCTGCAGAGAGAGTTGGATGGAGACAGATTGTGGTCACTCCTCTGCATGGGGGTGAAATCTATGCAGCAGAGTGGCGGCCATCTCTCTCTTCCGGTCGATGCTGATGTACTTCTTCTCCTTTTGGTACACTGACAAGAGAAGATGTTGTAGCTGCTAGGAATCGTATAACTCTTGCCCTATGGAGTCTCCGGCCTCTGAAGAGAAGTTGGTTACATTACAGAAAGACAATGCTGTTTCGTATTATAACTCTTTATTCATCACTTGTAAGAAACACAGAATACAAGGAATGAATTTATGAATACTTAACGGTGCATTATCAGACCCATGATTTGGATTTAGATCACGTAATACAGGCAAAGGACAAGAACTGAATACAAAGAGGAACACGGCCCTTTTATACCTTGGACCTGTGTACACCTGCGAGGTGTAACCAGGTCCAAGTGACCATGGTCCTATGTGTATCAATCCGCCACTTGGGTATGAGTCAGAAGGAGGGAGAGGGATGAGCAAGAGTTGTTTATCCCCCGGGCTATGGTTTTGGCGGGATCACGATTTACAGGGTGTTAAACTATATATATATGTATATATATATATGTATATATACTAGTGGGGTAACCCGTCATAAATGACGGGAGCCAAATTCACAGGCAATTGTGTCCTGCCTTAGAATTTGTTTTCCTCCGTTCTTTTATGACGTTAGACCAAGTAACAAACTCAATTAGAAATTGATGAGGTTCATAAAAAGGCTGAGCAAAAGAAATTCTAATGCTGGGCACAATTGCCTGTGATAAACTGTAGTTTAATTTTGCTACTATTATCCCCGCCTCTTTTTTATATTTGAAAGAGAAAATGAGCTTTTCATTTTCTCTGGTGTGCTCATGCACGTCGTTTGTTCCTTTTTTACTCCTTTCATTTTAATTTCAGCCACCCCCTCCCACTTTTTTCAACCCTCCACGTTTCTCTTTCTCCCCTTCTACACTTTCCAACCTTTTCCCCTCTCCAATTTAATATCTTGGGGTTCTTGGATGGGAAGGGTGCAACATATAGCTGACCTTGAGAAAAAAAGCTGTTCATTTCTTCATTTATTTAAATTTATATAAATTCCGATGTGCTTCAATGGTTTTGTAAGCGCTTTCGTTTTTTTTTACAGTTTTAAAGCTGAACGTTACCCTGTATTTTGTTTGGCTTCTGGGCCACTCGGTACTTTTCGTACCAAGTGACCAAGAGTTCATATTTTGATCTTGACCTTTTCGTTTCCCCTCATTTTTTCTTCCACATGAGTGGATTTATTCGTTTTTAATTGTTTTGTTTTCGTTTTCTCTGTTAGGGATTCTCTGTCAGGAATTTTGGCCAAATAGATCAATCTGTTGATTGGCCAGAAGTTTAATTTAACCAATTGAAAGTTTGTGCCCTGAGAATCCGACTTCTGGATTCTCAGGGTATAAAAAGGGTTACATTTTTGTATTCAAGAGCGCTTCTCACAAGACCAAACCTATGCCCGATTTTGGCTAGGTTCTTTTTATTTTAATTTCAAAGTGCTATTTTTATGTGTGTTTTTAAACCAGTTCACTTTTTTTTTATATTTTATCTACGAAATAAACCAAGATTTTTCTATTTAAACTAAATCAGTGGTGTTTGTGCTATTCTTTTCGCGTTAGAGGATTTCAATGCGATTTTCATCATTACCTTGCAGCTCTTCACCCTTTTGGATACATCACGACTCCAATCAGGTGCAAACCTGCAACGCAAAATTGTAAGTATATTTAACACTATTTTCGGGGCAGATTTACGGACGCAAGTCCGAGAGATACAGAGACTAAAGATCCTCAAGACTGTGAAAGTCTTTAGACAGAGACTAGTGAGGATGCTAAATAGACGTTATATTGGTCTCGTCTTCCCTGGCCAGTAGAATTAGTGACCTAGCCACTCACTATCAATACGAGTGCAAACTCGCTCGTATTAACCTAAAAGAGCAGATTCTACTAGTGGAAAAAGGTCCGTCACAATGTATGGTGGAGGTAAGGGGTAGTTTATAAAACTTGCTACCTCGTTTTGCCCTGAGAAACGTGTTGAAAAACAAGAAAAATTATCGTAATTCAATTGTGCAAACAATTTTGAAGCAAAACAAAAAAATTTTCGAAACATTTTTACGTTTTTATTGTCACAAATTACGATTTTTAATGACGAAAAGCAATGAAATAACCGCAAGGTTCTCCCAGCAACTCCAAGAGAGGCGTTGACGTGAACGCCTTGCCAGAGAGCGTGTGGAAGCTCGATAATTATGCGAACAATGCCGTATTCTCCAAAGCACCCGTAAACAAGAGAAGGAGGACAAGCTGAAGGTCCTTGCAACAGAAAAGCGACTCCAGGAGGAAGAGAAGCGTGCTGAGGATGAAGAACGCCAAGCCGATGCCCAACTAAAGATGGAAGCAGCATCTTCTGAAGCCTCTCAACGAAGCAACGAACAGAAGAGGAGGCAACGAAACCTGCAAAGGTTGACATCAAGGTCCGACAGGACCAGATAAAGAGAGGATCTATTGAGGTGGCTGTGGTCAACCATGCAGGGATGCCTCCAGTTCTGGGTAGCCTGTGGCAAAACGCCAACAGAGAAGAGGGATCAATGACTCCGAAGCAGAGCTGTGCTGCGGTACAGCTGGAGGACTCTCCAAGACATAAAGTAGACTTTGGAGATGGGATCCAAATCCATACTATCTACAAAGATGGGAGCTGGCGGAAACCACTGCAAAGTGGGGCCTCTACGTCATTTGCAAAAACGAAAGATGCCAAGATGTCCACCAAAGCAGAACAGGTAGTAGTCTCAAAAAGAGCTACTTCTGTTAAAACTCAAGTAGAACAAGTAGTAGTCTCGCAAGAGGCTACTCTTGTTAAAAATCAAGCAGAACAGAGTGTGGCAAAAAAGAGAGTACCCACACCTGTTAAAACTCGAGCAGAACAGGTAGTAGTCTCGAAAAGAGCTACTCCTGTTAAGACTAAAGAAGAGCAAGTAGTAGTCTCGAAAAGAGCTACTCTTGCTAAAAACAAAGCAGAACAGGTAGTAGTCTCGAAAGGAGCTACTCCTGTTGAAACTAAAGCAGAACATGGAGTGGCGAAAAAGAAAGTAGCTAGACCTGTTATGGGTTCGACTGCAGAGTCTAGTCTTCTCTGTCGGTTGCAAAACCCATGTTGTTCAAAGACAAACAAGATGTGTGGACCAAGTTGACTGAGACAGTCACGCCTCGTGAACTTCAAGTCCAACAACAACATGAGCAGATGGCATCCAAAGTTCGTGTGAACCTTGGAGGTCGTGAGTTAGTGATGACTACCAACAGTGGTGCCGAAGCTTCTGTCATAAGTGAATCACTAGTCAAAGACATGAAGCTGGTGATGGACCCACTACCTTTCCCGCCAAATTTGACTGGCGCCGGAGGAAATCTATTAAACATCATGGGACAAGTCATCATACCGATTCAAGTCGCCGAGAAACTTGTCAAAGGAAAGCTGATTGCCATCAAAGGACGATGTCAGGCCTTATTGGGGAACGACCTTGGTAAAGATCTCAACCTTTGTTTAGATATGAACATAAAGAAGGTTTATTTTGGAGAGGAACTGTTACTGGCCACCCTCCAAAAACATTCAAGACCTCCGACTTGAAACAGACAAATTTGGCAAAACACGTGATTGACACAGGTGAAAACCCGTCGGTTCGAGAACCGCTCTGGTGCACATCACCTGCTCAAAGGGAGATCATCAAGTCAACACTACGTGATATGTTGGATGCCGGCATCGTTAGCCCATCCAAGAGTCCGTATGCAAGTCCGGTGGTGATTGTCAAGAAAAAAAATGGGCAACATCGATTTTCCATCGATTGTCGAAAATTAAATGCTCAGACCAAACCTGACTAGTATCCGTTACGACGGATAGATGACGCTTTCGACTCTCTTTATGGAGCCACAATTTTTGCAACCTTGGATTTAATATCGGATTATTGGCAATTTCCAGTGGAAGAAAAAGATCGAGAAAAAATGGCTTTCGTATGCACCAATGGCCTATACAAATTTAACAGAATGCCGTTTGGTTTGATGAATGCACCTGCCACAATGCAGCGTACACTTGAATTATTGCTGGCAGGCCACAAATGGGAGACCTACCTGGTCTATTTGGATGACATTGTCATGTTTGCGAAAGACTTCGAAGAATTCATGAAGAGATTGAAAGATATCTTGGTGCTCATCCGGAACACCAATTTAAGCCTTCAACCAAGCAAGTGTTTCTTTGGAGAAGATGAGATCAACTACCTCAGACACAAGATTAGTGCCCTTGGTCAGTGCCGCAACTAGGAATTTTGCGCCCGGAGACTACATTACTGCGAACGCCCCTTAGTGTGAATAAATGGGAATTTTTAGGTTTGCAACTGTTATACCTAGTGCACACCTGATAATTTAAATGCATTTAAATAATAAATGTGTTCTACAGAGCCCTGTGAAGGACAAACAAACAATATGTCGTCGAATTCAATTTATTCAGTTAATAATCTGAAAATATTAAGTTAATACTTCAAAATAATATATAAACTATTGACATTAAAATATTAATTTATTATTTCAATTTTAAAATATTAATAATTAAAAGTCAATTTTTATTTGGTGTTCATGTGTCTTTAACTGGATTCCGTGTAATTCACCTAAACACATTTCATTTGAATTCATTTAACTCGTGTGTTTACAATGTATTAGCTTAAAATCAAAAACTACTATATTCACTTTAGTAGGTATAGCTTAGTACAACTTTTTGTAAATTTTGCAAATTGCACGACGGGTTTACTAACTAGTGTGAATAATTTGAACAATACATGAAAACTACTACGTTATGTACAATAAGGAAAATAGTGGAGAAAAAAGTAGAAATTCAAAGTTTTAACTTTTTTAATTTTAATTTCTAAGCATTTGGCGCCCCTGTTTGTTGGCGCCCGGAGAGGAACTTTCCCCCATCCTCCTCGTTGTTGCGCCACTGCCCTTGGTATTCGACCAGATGAAGAGAAAGTGCAGACGATTCAAGGGTTTCCTGCACAGAAAAACATGACTGACGTCAGAAGCTTCCTTGGGATGACCGGTTACTACAATCGTTTCATCGAGAACTACTCCAAGATCGCCAGACCAATGCAAGCCCTTGTCAAGAAGGACCTGGACTTCAAGTGGAATGGCGACTGCGAGGTCGCTTTTGACAGTCTTAAAAAGGCTCTTTGCTCCGCTCCGATTCTAACTTTGTATGATCCGGAGGCAGAAATTGCCTCACATACTGATGCTTGTGACTACCAGATTGGTGTCATTATTTATCAGTATGCGAAAAATGAGAAGAAACCTGGAGTTCTAGGTTACTACAGCCGAAAACTCCAAGGAGCCGAAAGAAACTATGGGACTACAGAGAAAGAGTGTCTTGCCATTGTTTATGGCATCGAAAATGCACGCCCATATGTCTTCAACCGAAAATTCAAAGTATTCACCGATCATAAGGCCCTGTGCTACTGAAAAACAGCACAGAATCTTGATGGCCGATTGGGAAAATGGCAGAGGAAACTACAACCGTACGATTACAAAGTAGTTTACAAAAAGGGTAAAACGCACGTGGATGCTGATTGTGTCTCACGTTACGAGAGCAACGTTCCTGCAAATTGGAAGCAGAGAAATGGAGAGATGGAAGCTCTCGAAAACCTTCACATCTTCACTGTCTACAACGATTTCCAGTGGGAACGGGAGCAATCCCTTGATGAAGAACTTCTCCTCATCAAAGAATCACTCGAAAGCGATCGACTGCATCCCTATCACAAGAAATTTGCGATAGTGGATGGCGTTTTGTACCACATGAAATATAAAGACACCGTGCCAGTACTAACGTGTACTGTGCCCCGACAATTCAGAATTGGAATTCTTGAGATGCTCCACGATGTGCCCGAGGCCGTACATTTAGGTTTTACCAAAACAATGAAGAGAATCCAGAAGAGATTCTATTGGAAAACGATAAAAACAGATGTCGCCGACTATGTCAGGTCATGTCACATCTGTCAACGAACGAAACTGTCGCATCAAAAAGTACCTGGATTGCTCCAACCAATCATTGTGGTAAATCCGATAGAGTGTTGGAGAATGGACTATGTCGGTTCTCTTCCGAAATCAACCGGAGGAGTCCAACATATTCTGATTACAGTGGACTACGCGATGAAGTATTGTATCACCAAGGCAGTGGAAAGAGCAACCGCTCAGGCAGCAATTGCCTTTGTCAAAGACAAAATTGGGAACGAGTTTGGAGTCCCTCAGAAGATCATCACTGAGTAATGAGACTCAAGCGTTTTTCAAGTCATATGCAATCCAACATGCAGCAACCACAGCCTATCATCCAAAAGCTGATGGGTTGGCAGAGAGAACGAACCATACGGTAATGGAAGTGGTGAAACATCACTTAGATGTCCTTCAGCAGCAGGCTGACTGGAAAAAGAAATTAGGTGACGCGGTTATGGCCTACAATCTTGTAGGATATAACTCGACAAAATTTTCACCTTATCGACTGATGTTCGGCGCGAGCCCAGGACCACGCTGGTGTGGCAACCTGGTCTGCTCTATTTTTAAATTTTTGATAGAGCAGACGAATTCCCTATGGTGGTCTGCCTGACAGCTACAGCTACAGTAGGCTGTTAGGACGGATGCCATTTTGGTGCCAGCAGGCCTCTCACCCTGGAGTCTATGGGTGAGAGGTCAGATGTGACCTCTGTCCCCTCCAGGTGGAGTTGCCTGGAGGTTTCCTGTGGCCTGGTCAGCCACAGGATCTGGGCAGTGTGTAGTAGGCAGCTCTGGAGACTACACCTGTGGGTGGAGGTCTGGGTGACCTCCACTGTCCAGCGTTTTGAGTCTTTGTTTTGCCTTTGGCCTTGTGGCCTTTTACTTTGTATAAAGTGCTTCTGGGCTGGTCAAGCGGACCAGCCCTTTTCTGTAAATATCATCATTGCCGTCGTTTCATCGTAAGTGTGATTAAAACACTATATTTCATCACTTACTTTGTGTCGTAGGTATTTATTTGGGGGTTTATCGCAGGAGGGTGGGTTTCCGGGTTAGGAAACTCCATCGTCTTTTCCGACCTCTTTCGGCCGGTAGATCATGTCGGCTCGCAGTGAAAGTCCTTTCACCGCAATATTCTCGACGAGGCGGTGCATTAACGTCGTGTTTCACCGTTGGGAAAGCTCCGCGCCGACACCACCCGAGGGGTGCACCGTGGGAGAGGCGGTTGTGGGTACGGTCCCTTCCCCGTCGTCGGAGCTTGGTCACCGGTAGGTAAGAGCGCTTTTGAGTTTTTATTTACCGCGTATTGTAACAGTCCGGCGGGACGTTACACTCGACAATATGCTGTCACACACTCCTATCGTGCCACCGCCCGTAACAGACAAAGCAGAGCAGTCCGATCTAGCCTTGGATGCTGCTAAGAAGAATATTGAAGCTGCCCAGGAGATGCAGAAGAGGAATTACAATAAAAAGCATCGTAAGATTCCAGATTATGAACCGGGTCAGAAAGTGCCGATAAGAGATCGTGTGCCAAAGCCAGGAATGGCTCAGAAATTAATCTGGCCATACAAAGAACCCTGCATTGTCACTAAGAAGATAATCGATTTAGTCCACAAAATCGAGTACGCTACTCGATTTGGGTTGACTATGAGAGATACCGTCAATGTTCAGCAAATGAGGCCCTATTTCGAGGCCAATGACCTGAGGGCTCCTCAAACAAACTTACCTGATGACATTGAAGAAGCTGCCAGCGCCAAAGAAGAATCTGACGCTGATGAAGATGGTATTTACAAAGCAGATGTCGACTTAGCTGTTGAGAATACTCCAGAGGTCCATCGTGATGATGAAATTATTCCTGATGCCAGCCCAGAAACTCATCTGGATACTTCTGAAAAAGAAGAAGAAATTCCAGAGATACCACTGGAACCACCTAAGAGAAAAAGCTGGAGACCGAAGAAAACTGCTCCAAAAGAACCAGTTCAATCGGATTCCCATGTGCAACGTGGAGAGAGTGGTGGAGAGAGAAAAGATTATGCAAAAACTAATTTGCCACTAAGATGGCGAAATTTGGCATTAAAACGGCCAAATTAGACCCAGAAAGTCAAAAAGAAGCATCAAATGATGCTGAAATTCGAATTTGCCGCCGTGGAGAGAGTGGTGGAGAGAGAAAAGATTATGCAAAAACTAATTTGCCACTAAGATGGCGAAATTTGGCATTAAAACGGCCAAATTAGACCCAGAAAGTCAAAAAGAAGCATCAAATGATGCTGAAATTCGAATTTGCCGCCGTGGAGAGAGTGGTGGAGAGAGAAAAGATTATGCAAAAACTAATTTGCCACTAAGATGGCGAAATTTGGCATTAAAACGGCCAAATTAGACCCAGAAAGTCAAAAAGAAGCATCAAATGATGCTGAAATTCGAATTTGCCGCCTTGCGCAGCGCCGCCTGGTGGGAGAAATCGAGAGAAAAGAAAAAGAAGAGAAACCGGAAGTTGTCGATAGCTCCACCTCTTCTGACCCGGAAATTAGACCTGGCAACCCTTCAGAACCACGTGGGGACGCCTCTGCCATTTTGGACGCCAGTTTTGAATTCACTTCTGCAAGAGGACGCGAAAGCAAAGTTTCGCGATTTTTAGTGTGTAATTGCTAAAAAATCTATTTTTAAGAAGATGCTACATTCCTTCGGAGGAAAATCATCGAGCAGTGAGGATTCTTTTAACTTCACGGCATTATTTGGAGAGGAACACGATGACGTGATGGAGATCGAGGATGCCGCCCACAAGACCGATGCAGCCATCATGGCTGAAAAGCCTTCAGGCAGCAATGCCTCCACTTCCAGGAAGAATAGGAACGATTCGGGCAACTCTTTCAAGAAGCGAAAGAGCCCTGAATCAGAAGATGAATTAGTAAGTTGTTTTGTTCCTCTATCCGACGCAGCAGTTCCCGTGCCCTCCTGAGGAGATGGACATGCCGCTTGGCAGCGATGCCAAAAGGAGAGTACCCGCCGAATTGTACTCCTCAAATCGCCGAGGCTGCACCCGAGGAGAGATGAATGCAGACACACAAAATCGGCACTGTGCTACTGACCATCAAGAAACCCGTTCATGACGTATCTCCCACCAACAGCTGGGCCACCATGGATGAGCCCACCGTCAGGGGATATCGACCAGAGCTGACCAAGAAGCTGGTGCTGCCATAACCGATTTCGGTCCCGACACCATCAAGAGAAGTATTGCCTGCAACTCTACCACCCATTGTCCCTTTTAGGCTGAAGTCGACAGTGGCTGTCGTCAGGGAGGGGAACAAGAGGAGGGAGGTCTACTTCGACCAACAATCACCACCAGAAGATCGACCACGAGAAGCAAGACGACCGAAAGGTCAGGGAGCCGTCGCCCGCCGGAGAGCTCGTCGAAACAAACAATTCAAAGGATGCAGAGGACACCCTGGATATTCTGCAGAAGCGTCTTCCAAGGGAGCAATCCCTCCAGCCGCCACTAAGCCTAAGTCCCCATCTCCGCCGAAGAAACTTGAATAGGAACAAGAACGCCAGTTATGTCTCCTTAATAACGGTTTGGTCTCATTCTCTAGACGCGGAGGACGGCATGCTCTTCGATATTTAGAAGTATTTGAAAGCAGGAGGGAAATTTCAAGTGAACGACCCCGGCCCAGAAGAAATTTCCTCTGGACCGCTGTCGTTCTGGAGACGCCAGAGTATCCTGCAATCGTCGCGCTTCACAATAGCGATGATCCAAGCACCATCCAGATAATTCATCCTGGACCACGGGAGCCATCCCACACCAGGACTCTGGAACTGATAGGAGAAACGATGTTGGCCACCCTTATTCCTGACAGAACTCAGGACAGGAGATTCCGCCACGCGTCACCGAGGGCCATCGAGAGGCACTATTCTGCCACCAAGATGCTGGAGCACATTGAGGCGACCGTCTTATCAACACTGGAGCGGTCGACTGTCGTCCCACTGGAGACCCTGGAGAGGCTATACGAGACGACTACCGAAGCGGAGTTTGGACGGAGGGATTGACAAGGCCACCTGTCACCAGAACCAGAAGAGGTCATCTACAGAGAGCAGCGTCATCACCGGACCAGTGGGCGCAATGATTTGATATAATCTTCTAGTCCAAATTAATTTATTCTTTCTAGAGATTTTTGTATAATTTTTATCGAAAAACCTGTAATAATTCAATTTTATTTTTTTCAAAGCGTTTTATATATATTTATATATATATATATATAAATATATATATATATATATATATATATATATATATATATATATATATATATATATATATATATATATATATATATATATATATTATATATATATATATATATATATAAATATATATATATGTATATATATATATATATATATATATATATATATACCTGTGATTCCCCTGGGTCACGTAATTTAGATCCAGTCGGGAGGAATGAGATTTTTAAGAAAATTGTATTGGGAAGTAAGGTACTTCCCGCTTAGTCGGGGGGGGGGGAGTGAGACTTTGGGCCTGCCGCTTATTTTCGCTTTTTAGCGCTTTCGTTTTTTTGGGGATTTAAAGCTTAACGTCACTCTGTGTTTTTGGTTTGGCATCTGGGCCACTCGGTACTTTTGGTACCAAGTACCCAGATTTCGTATTTTGATCTTGACCTTTTCGTTTCGCCTCATTTTTACTTCCACATGAGTGGATTTATTCGTTTTTAATTGTTTTGTTTTCATTTTCTCTGTTATCACCTATGTGTGATAACAGAAGAAGAGTCAGGGATTTTGGTCAAATAGATCAATCTGTTGATTGGTCTATTCAGGCCAGAAGTTTAATTTAACCAATTGAAAGTTTGTGCCCTGAGAATCCAACTTCTGGATTCTCAGGGTATAAAAATGGTTACATTTTTGTATTCAAGAGCGATTCTCACAAGACCGAACCTATGCCCGATTTGGATACCCTTTTGGATACATCACGACTCCAATCAGGTGCAAACCTGCAACACAAGATTGTAAGTATATTTAACACATATTTAACACACAAAATAGACGTTATATTGGTCTAGTCCTCCCGGGCCAGTAGAATTAGTGACCTAGCCACTCACTATCAATGCGAGTGCAAACTCCCTCGTATTAACCTAAAAGAGCAGATTCTACTAGTGGAAAAAGGTCCGTCACAATATATATATATATATATCCCACTGGAAGTGGGAGTAGCTTTTATCCAAAAAGTCTCTTTCACCTTTTTCTCCCACCAGGCGGTGCTCCGTATAGCGGCAAATGAAAATGTTGGCCTTTCCTCTACACAATTTGGACGTTATTTCATCGTTTGATGGTATTTTAACGCCAAATTGTTCCTTTTTAGGAGTCAATTTAGTTTTATTGTTATCAAACGAAATTCCTACCCGTGTTTGCACACGGGGCTGTAGATGTCTCTCCCATAGAGATATTTTCAGCCTTCCAGCATGTCTTTTCCCAAAATCCCTTTTTGGACACCCTGTCCTTATTTCCTTTTTGTTTTTGATGGCCACCCTGATTATCTTTCGTGCCACCCTGACACTTTTCTGTTTTTGCAGGGAGTAACAAATTGTTCAACCACCTGGCACCTCCACCAAATTTGTAACAAACCACCTTTGTGGGGGATAAAACATACCAAAAAGCGGTTGGCTAAGCCGCTTATTCTATCCTGGTTTGGGAGGAAGGGAACAAGGCATTCGAGCTATAGAAGTAGGCGGATGGTAATAGATTGTGATCATCCGTTTGCGTAGGGATGTAGTTTGATCAGAAAGATGGTGACCATCTCTTCTGGCCGCCATTGATGTGCATCTTCCTTCTTGGTTGGAAGATGTTGCTCCTTCGGGATCACTATGTCTCCTTGCCTTGTGGTGTCTCCGGCTTGTCTAAAGAAGTATTAGTTTCGATACAGAAGACAATGTATTTTCTAATTGTAAACACTTTTATTCATTCTTGTCGAGAAACATGAACATTACAAGAATGAAAATACATAATCAAAGGTGCATCCACGGGCCCAAGATGTGATATGAATATAGAAATCTACGTACAACAACAGTTGAGCAAGAGCGGACAATGAACAAAGAGGAACATGGTCTTTTTATACCTTGGACATGTGTACACCTACAAGGTGTAACCAGATACAAGTGACCATGGTCCTAAGAGTATTAATCTGCCACTTGAATATTAATTAGAGAAGGTGGGTGGGACAAGCATGAGTTGTTTACCCCCAGGTTATGGTTTACATACCCCCAACTTTGCTTGGCATACATCCTCGTACTCCAACCAGAGGTAGCAGGGTCAAGTTACGCAAAGCAGGAAATGGGGGACGTGAATGCACCTCGTACAGATGTAGATTTCAAGAGGGCACTGACACAAAAGTATCAGTGTCCTCTAACGTATAAAAAACCTGAAAACAAAATGATTATAATTAAAACAACTCGCCAATGTGGCTATTAAAGAAATGTGATACATACAATGAGTTAAAAGAATATTTTCCAGGCATGCTTACAACGTATTTTGTTTTTTATTTTTTCTATTTCATCACCCATGCGGGTGGTGACCACACGAGTACATGTGGATTTCTTCCACAGCCATCCGAACTGTCCAGGGGAAGAAGGCCTTGGTCCTTTACCCATGGGAGACTGGCCTCATCGGTAGTTGGTGGCGGCGGAGAGCCATTGACCCTGGTTGTCTGGCAGGTCCCGGTGAAAGATGGTGTGGATATCCCAGTCCCGATGCCCTTCCTGTAGGATTGCTTGTTGTGGAGCATGGCCCATGCAGTGTTCCACATAATGGCAATCCTGTAGCAGGGGTCGGGCTCCAGGATGTAGAGGCAGCTGGTGCGGAATGCCCTCCCGGCAAGGAGCCCGAAGATGGAGTTGACGAAGGCCCCTAAAAGGGCAGACATGGCTTCGTCAAAGGAGTCCCAGGTGAAGCTCAAGGTCTCAACGATTTGCCTGTTGGGGGACACAATCACAATGAGAAAGCTCATTTGGTGGGAGAGCCCCACGATGTATCGCTCCCTGGGAGGAAGCTCCAATCGTGGAAACCCTTCCTCCAAGACAAAGTGTCCCACATGGAGGGCATTGGCAGAGTGCACTTCATGCTGCCAAGTTATCCACCGGTTATTGAGGAGCCTCTCGTCGAGGGTGGCCGTGCGGAGAGGACAATCCAGTCGTAACCACCCCATAATAGTCCTGGTTTGGGACACTGGGCTGTGCAGCCGGTTGTTCTGGCTCTGAGGCTGCAGTGGGCACGATGCCCACTTTACCAGTGGCACCTGTGGTCTGTCTGGCATGACATGAGCCATGTTATGGGCTCGTTGTCGCTGTCACTTGGACACTGCTTCTTTACTTAGCACTTCGGGTGGTTTGGCGGCACCTTGTTGGAGGCCTAGCGCTTTTCTCGGGTCACCTCCATCTCGCATCATGCCCTGCAGGAGATCTGTGATGGCTCTCTGCTTCTGCAGAAAGGCAGCATGATCTGCAGAGGGCTGAGGTGCTGGAGGTCCTTGCATGGCCCTCCCAGGAGGGCGGCCTAGAAGTGGTGGAGGATGAGGGTGGCACGGAGTGGAATGTGATGGGTATTGGGTATATGGTTTTGGGTATAAAAAGGCCGTGTTTTGATGTTTTGAAGAGCATTCTGTAAACAGAGAATCTATGCCCGACTTGGGATAGATATCAATGGAAATAATTGTAAATAAACTGTTATGATGCTTAAAAATTGCCCAGTCTTATTTTTTATATATGCCTCCGCCTTCTGCTGACCGCACCAGCTTTTTAAGAAAACAGTAGGCCATTACAGACCTTCTACAGAATGTGATGTGGGATGGGGAAACCCAACCAGGAAGCACCAAACCTACAGAAGTCCTGAGTAAAGGAGCAGCATCAAACATTTTTCACATTTTCACAATTTTCAATAGATGTTCGTCCCTTGACGAACTTTTAATTCCAATTCTGTTTATGTTTTTCAGCATGAGGGACGCTGACACTTTTGTGCCAGTGCCTTCTCTAAATCTACCTCTGTACAAGGTGCGTGCTCGTCAACCCATGTCCTCCTGCTTGCATAACTTGACCCTTCCACCTTTGGCTGGAGTACATAACTAGAGTACGAGGACGTACTCCAAGCAAAGTTGAGGGTATGTAACACCCAGTAACTCCCGATCCCTCCAAATCCATAGCCTGGGGAGTAAACAACTCCTGCCTGTCCCTCCCTCCTCTTCTAATTAATATTCTAGTGGCGGATTGATACACTTAGGACCATGGTCACTTGGACCTGGTTACACCGCGTAGGTATACACAGGTCCAAGGTATAAAAGAACCATGTTCCTCTTTGTTCATCTTCCTTATTTTGCTCAGTCTTTTGTATTACATAGATTCTTATTCATACCACATCATGGGCACAAGGACGCACCTTTAATCAAACATTCATTCTTGTAATGTAACTGTTTTCTGTACAAGAATGAATAAAAGTGTTACAATGAGAAACTGCATAGTCTTTATGTTTGGAAACTAATACTTCTCTACAGAGGCCGGAGACACCATAAGGCAAGGAGTCATGCGGATCCATCTTCAATTGGCAACAGACAAAGAAAGATGTATATCCGCATCAAATAAGAAAGATGGCCACCATCCTTCTATGAAGATTACACCCCTGCACAGAAGGATGATCGCAATCGATCTTCATTTGACTACTTCTGTAACTCGAATCTTCTTTGTGCGGTCAGGAGAAGAAACGAGCTGCAGAAAACATCATCATCAAGTTGGTAAAATAATAAAGTCGATGTCAAAAGCTCACTATATATATATATGAGCTATTCCTCACTAATTCACCCAAAATTTCAAATTTTGTTGCTTGATCATCACAGATGTTAATGTAAAAAATCATAACACAACTAGAACTTAAAAAAATACTCTAAATTTTTTTGTTTTTAAATCGGGCCATAATTTTTGGAGAATTGGCCCTTCGAAGTTTCACTGTTTTGCTGAAAATAATGCAAATGTAAAAAATGCTAACTCTGAAACTACTAAAGATGATAGCTTGACAGCTCAAAATAAACATCTTAACATTGGGACAAGAAAACTAATTTTGCTAGCTGAAAGTTCATTACATTTCCTATCCAGTGATGTAAAAACCATAGATGACATTTTACAGGTGAAGAAGTGACAATTTTTCAAAGTTTGAAAAATATTTTTAACTTTTAATATACACTGTAAATTGTAACAAAAAATACACATTAAACATATGCAAATTAAAAAACCTGTAGATTACATAGGATATAATGCAATACATCAGTGGTTTTAATGCATAAACTTTCAATTGGTCACTTTTTTTAATAGGTGGAGAGAACCCATTTTTATATAGTAATTCATATACTTGTGAAAATCACTAAAATATATAAGCCATGTGTAATGTTGTGTATACAGCGTATGTATAATACATGTGCATAAACAGTACATGTATGTAGGTATTTTATACGAAAAGTGACCAATTGAAAATTTATACATTAAAACTTGAAATGATTGTGTTTATTGCATTTTATAGCCTATGTAATCTACATGTTTTTGAATTTGCATATGTTTAATGCACTTGTTTTTTGTTACAATTTATATAAAAAGGTAAAAATATTTTTCAAACTTTGAAAAATTGTCTCTTCTTCACCTGTAAAATGTCCGCTATGGTTTTTACATAACTGGAAAGGAAATGTAATGAACTTTGACATAGCATAATTAGTTTTTTTGTGGGTGAACCACCACAAGGCGAAAATTGGGGTCAAAGGTCACCCAAATTGTTTTTTTAGAAGTTTAGGCTAATTTTTTATTATGTTGCAGTCATAGTTCAATCAAAGTAATAGAGGGACACACTAGAGTAGATCCAAGTGCATAACTGCAAAAAATATGAACCCTGACCTTCGACCTCAACAAGGCCTAAAGTGGGTTCAAATTTGACCAAAACGCTAAAAATTGAACCTGTAATTTGATGCCCTACATTTTAAAATAATGAAAAGATGATTCAGTACGCTTTTCTTCCCAATGTCAAGACGTTTATTTTGAGCTATCAATCATTGTTCTATCTTTAGTAGTTTCGGAGTTAGCATTTTTTGAATTTGTATCACTTTCAGCAAAACAGTAAAACTTCAAAGGGCCAATTCTCCAAAAATCATGGCCTGATTTAAAAACAAAAAAGTTAGAGTATTTTGTTATGTTCTAGTTGTGTTGTGATTTTTTAAATTAATATCTGAGATGACTGAGCAACACCTTCGGGGGAATTAGTGTAGAATAGCTCATATTATATATATATAATATCCCAGGTCTGTGTATATATGTGTGTGTGTTTGTGGAGTAACAAAACCATTGAAGCACGTCGGAATTTATATAAATTTGAATAAATGAACCGTTTTTTTTTGTTCTCAAGGTCAACTATATGTTGAACTCTTC
This sequence comes from Brachycybe producta, assembly GCA_036925085.1. Lineage (NCBI taxonomy): Eukaryota > Metazoa > Arthropoda > Diplopoda > Playtdesmida > Andrognathidae > Brachycybe > Brachycybe producta. The sequence continues at coordinate 14,167,854 of JAUPFP010000001.1, read as the reverse complement.
TTTTGGAAAGTGTAGAAGGGGGAGAGAGAGAAAAGTGGCAGGGGGTGAGAAAAAAGGTTGGAAAATGTAGAAGGGGCGAGAGAGAGAGAGAAAAGTGGGAGGGGGTGAGGGGGAAAGATTGAAAAGTGTAGAAAAAGAGAAAGAGAGAAAAGTAAGAGGGGGTGACTGAAATTGAAATGAAAAGAGTAAAAAAAGGAAAAAATGACGCGCTTGTGCACAATTGCCTGTGAATTTTGCTCCCGTCATTTATGACGGGTTACCCCACTAGTATATTTATAAATGAATATGATACATTTTTATATTGTAAATATCAACTTTCTTCAAAGTTCAACTTTGAGAAAAATTATAATAATTTTGTTTGCAAAAAAGTTCACTTGGCTTTCCAGCAGGAGTGTTTAATATTAACAATAATATTATTTCTATTTCAAATTGGTCAACATTTCGATTTCAAAAAAAAAATATGCATTTTAATTAGCCACAAATGAAATTCCTAAGTGTTTTTATTGTAAATTATGTAAATATATTTAAGTTAAAATTATTTGTGGGATTTATAGCAAATTTAAAAAAAATGCAATTTTTTTAAAAAAAAATATGAAAAACAATATTGTGGGGGAAAAGATCAATTTTTTTTAAAAAAAATCACTTTTATTGAACATAAACATTTTGTGAACAATTTAATAAAATAAATTAAAGCAAAATTGAAAACCAACTTAATTTTTCTTAGGAAATAACTGTATAGCACAATTTTAAACGAGTCAAAACCAATAGAATACACAACAAAATGACAGCATTCACAGGTTGTGCCGCCTGGCGAGTACATTGGGCAAATGGTGGCCATTTTACGGGTATCTACGTTTCTAAGCCGACAGGCCTGTTTCTATAGGAGGCTGTATACTAACTGTCTTATTTCGGTCCTGCGTATTTGTCCACTTTCTGTAGCCGCTATTATTTATGATTTTATTCTATTTTCGCTTGTAATGGTTGTTTAGTTGTTGAAGTTTTACTGATTTTTTCGTTTTTTCCCCTTAATTTTTCATCGAAAATGCCGAGTACAGATCTGTTAGTGTCCAATGTGATTGTTCATCCGCTTGTTTTGCTCAGCGTTGTTGAACATCAATCGATATGGCGAAAATTTTGTCGAGTTATGTTCTACAAGATTGTAGGCCATAACCGTGTCACCCAATTTCTTTTTCCAGTCAGCCTGCTGCTGAAGGACATCTAAGTGACGTTTCACCACTTCCATTACTGTATGGTTCGTTCTCTCTGCCAACCCATCAGCTTGAGGATGATAGGCTGTCGTTGCGGCGTGTTGGATCGCATAAGATTTGAAAAACGCTTGAGTTTCGTTACTCAAGAATTGGGGTCCTCGATCAGTGATGATATTCTGAGGAACTCCAAACTCGTTCACAATTTTGTCCTTGACGAAGGCAATTGCTGCCAGAGCGGTTGCTCTTGTCACTGCTTTAGCAATACAATACTTCATTGCATAATCCACTGCAATCAGAATATGTTGGACTCATCCGGTTGATTTTTTAAGAGGACCAACATAATCCATCCTCCAACACTCTGTCGGATTTCCGACAATGATTGGTTGCAACAATCCAGGTACTTATTGGTGCGACAGTTTTGTTCGTTGACAGATGTGACACGACCTGACATAGTCGGTGACATCTACCTTCATTGTCTTCCAGTAGAAACTCTTCTGGATTCTCTTCATCGTTTTTGTAAAACCGAAATGTCCGGCCTCAGGCACATCGTGGAGCATCTCGAGAATTCCAATTCTCAATTGTCGGGGCACAGTACACGTTAGTACTGGCACGGTTTTTTCATACTTAATATGGTACAAAACGCCATCCACTATTGCAAATTTCCTGTGATAGGGATGCAGTCGATCGCTTTGGAGTGATTCTTTGATGAGGAGAAGTTCTTCATCAAGGGATTGCTCCCGTTCCCACTGGAAATCATTGTAGACAGTGAAGATGTGAAGGTCTTCGAGAGCTTCCATCTCTCCATTCTTCTGCTTCCAACTAGCAGGAATGTTGCTCTCGTAACGTGAGACATAATCGGCGTCCATGTGCGGTTTACCCTTTTTGTAAACTACTTCGAAATTGTACGGTTGTAGTTTCATCTGCCATTTACCCAATCGGCCATCAAGATTCCATGTTGTTTTTAAATAGCACAGGGCCTTATGATCGGTGAATACTTTGAATTTTCAGTTAAAGACATGGGTGTGCCTTTTCGATGCCATAAACGATGGCGAGAAACACTTTCTCTGAGGTCCCATAGTTTCTTTCAGCTCCCTGGAATTTTTGGCTGTAGTAACCTAGAACTCCTGGTTTCTTCTCATTTTTCGCATACTGATAGATAACGACACCAATCTGGTAGTCACAAGCATCGGTATGTAAGGCAATTTCTATCTCCGGATCAAACAAAGTTAGAATCAGAGCGGAGCAAAGAGCCTTCTTCAGACTATCAAAAGCTACCTCGCAGTTGTCAGTCCACTTGAAGTCCAGGTCCTTCTTGACAAGGGCTTGCATCGGTCTGGCGATCTTGGATTAATTTTCGATAAAACGATTGTAGTAACCGGTCAACCCAAGGAAGCTTTTGACGTCAGTCACATTTTTCGGTGCAGGAAATCCTTGAATCGTCTGCACTTTCTCTTCATCTGGTTGAATACCAAGGGCACTAATCTTGTGTCCAAGGTAGTTGATCTCATCTTCTCTATAGAAACATTTGCTTGGTTGAAGGCTCAAATTGGCATTTCGGATGAGCACGAAGATATCTCTCAATCTCTTCATGAATTCTTCGAAGTCTTTCGCGAAGATGACAATGTCATCTAAATAGACCAGGCAGGTCTCCCATTAGTGGCCTGCCAGCAATAAATCAAGAGCACACTGCCTTGTGGCAGGCACATTCATCAACACAAACGGCATTCTGTTAAATTCATAGAGGCCATTGGTGCATACGAAAGCCGTCTTTTCTCGATCTTTTTCTTCCACTGGAAATTGCCAATAACCCGATATAAGATCCCAGGTTGCAAAAATCGTGGCTCCAGACAAAATCAAAGGCATCATCAATCCGTGGTAGCGGATATTCATCTGGCTTGGTCTGAGCATTTAGCTTATGATAATCGATGCAAAATCGATGTTGACCATTTTCTTTTTGACAATCACCACCGGACTTGCGTACGGACTTTTGGATATGCTAACAATGCCGTTGTCCAACATATCACATAGTGTCGACTTGATGATCTCTCTCTGAGCAGGTGAAGTATGCCGGAGCAGTTCTCGAACTGGCGGGTTTTCACCCGTGTCAATCACGTGTTTTGCCAAATTCATTTCTTTCAAGTCGGAGGTCTTGAAGGCAAAAATGTCTCTAAATTCTCCGAGAACCTTTCGAATCACCATTTGCTCTTGAACGATTCAGGTTGACATTCAGACTGTCTTGAAACTTGACATAGTCTTTCACTGTAGCTTCATTACTTTGAGCTTCAATTTTGTAAATCGAGGGGCCCACAGGCACTTCGAGACCTGTGGTGATGTCCTCAATCTCTGCGATCGTCTCTCTGGCTCTGAGGTGAATAACCTCTCCAGATGGATTGAAAATTTGAATTTGAAGGATAGACTTTCCTCTCCCTTCAATGATCCCAGGAAAAACTTTGATACCTCTCTGCTGGAGCGTGCTTTCGCATGAGTTGATGAATTGAAGACTACCTTCTTGGAGGTCTTCAGGAGCATTGACCTCGACCCTTGCAACTTTCTTCGGATCCAGCACGAGATTGTGGACCAGACGTAACTTAGCCGGCCCCTTTTCAAGAGTTTCTCTTGTAGATCCTCTTCTTCCTTTGCTTTTTGATTCTTTTGGAGAGTGTCCAGCAACAGTTGCTTTAAAAATAAACCTTTTTGTTCATGTCTAAGCAAAGGTTGAGATTTTTACCAAGGTCATTCCCCAGCAAGGCCTCACGTCGTCCTTTGATGACAATTAAATTTCCTCTGACAAGCTTCTCGGCATCTTGAATTGGCACGATGACTTGTCCCATGATGTTTAATGGATTTCCTCATGTGCCAGTCAAATTTGGTGGGAAAGGTAGCATATCCATTATCAGTTTCATGTCTTTGACTAGTGATTCACTTATTACAGAAGCTTCGGCACCACTGTCGGTAGTCATCACTAACTCACTACCTCAAAAGTTCACACAAATTTTGGGTGCCGTCTGCTCATCTTGTTGTTGGACTTGAAGTTCACGCGGCGTGACTGTCTCAGTCAACTTGGTCCAAACATCTTGTATTGTCTTCAAACAACACGGGTTTTGCAACCGACAGAGAAGACTAGACTCTGCAGTTGAACCCATAACAGGTGTAGCTACTTTTGTTTTTGCCACTCCATGTTCTGCTTTAGTTTCAACAGGAGTAGCTTTTTTCGAGACTACTACCTGTGCTGCTTTGTTTTTAGCAAGAGTAGCTCCTTTCGAGACTACTACTTGCTCTTCTTTAGTCTTAATAGGAGTAGCTTCTTTTGAGACTACTACCTGTTCTGCTCAAGTTTTAACAGGTGTGGGTACTCCCTTTTTCGCCACACTCTGTTCTGCTTTATTTTTAACAAGAGAAGCCTCTTGCAAGACTACTACTTGTTCTGCTTGGTTGAACATCTTGGCGTCGTTCGTCTTTTCAAATGACGTAGAGGCCCCACTTTACAGTGGTTTCCACCGGCTCACATCTGCACCGCAGCACAGCTCTGCTTTGGAGTCGGTGATTCCTCTTCTCTGTTGTCGTTTTGGCACAGGCTACCCAGACTTGGAGGCATCCCAGCATGGTTGACCGCAGCCATCCCAATAGATCCTCTCGTTATCTGGTCCTGTCGGACTGTTATGTCAACCTTTGCAGGTTTCGTTGACTACTCTTCTTTCGGGCTCTCTTTGCCATCTTCTTTTACGGGCGTCACTACTTTGGGTGCGAGTGGCGCCCTTAGTAGTTTAAAGCATTTTGGTGGTTGAAAATAATGCGTTTTGTTATTAATCAACACCGGCACCATATTCATCCCATTCGCAGAAAGTGGATTTTGTTGGCGCAGATGGTTTTCGGCATCGTCGTTTCCGACGGTTCATCAGCTCTATTGACTGGAGTTGGTGGTTTTGCCTTGTTCTCCTCTTTCTTTGGTTTTGGTTCGTTGGTGCACTGGAACGCTTTGTGTCCAGGATCCTGACATTGGTAACAGATGAGTGTTCCAGTAGACTTCCTTCTTGGGGAATCTTGATCCACAATCTTGATTTGTCAATTTTCAGACGTGGCCAGATTCTTTGGAGTCCACGTCTGCTTTTGTTGTTGCTGTTGCTGCTGCTGTCTCTGCTGTGGAGGCTTCTGCTGCTGGGCCGGCTGGTTACCAGTAGACGTCCTGTAGACTAGCATCTTCTCTTCTATTAGTTCTCTTTCTGTTTGGGCTGCAAATTTTACAGTGATAAAGATTATCTTTAGGTGCCCCAAATAGGTACTGTTTGAGAGATGGTAGCAGGCTCTTCCTCAAACTTGAGATCAGCAAAGAGTCGTCATCGTTTGGATGTATCCTTCGATACATCTCTGCATACTCTTCTGTTTAGACTTTGAAAGTTTCGTTGTCTTTCTGAGTCCTTGTGGACAGCTCGTTTTTCATTCGCACTTTCTGGTTTGGCAACAGGAATTCGTTAATTATTCCATTTCTCATCATGATCCAGTTAATCTCGCCATAATCCAAACGGAAACGAGCGAGCCATTTGATTGCTCATTTACGAAGGAGACCAGTTAAGTGGCTGTATCGCTGCAGGGAGTTCCACTGGTGCACAATCGCAATGTCCTCAAACTCTTCAATGTAAAGAAGTATGTTTTCAGAACCAGTATACTTTGGAAACCCTTGTAGCGGATGTAGCGAATTTTTTTCAGAATACGGCATGGGTCCCAGGTTTGGAGTACATTCAGGAGCTTCTGGCTTGAGCTTTCGCCCAGATTCTGTCGGTGATTTACTTCGTTGTCTGAGATTTCTCTCACGTGTGTGTGTTCAAGGCGGTGTGGAGTCGATTCTCCACATAACCGTCTTACCGATTCCTCTTTGCTCTCAGGAGTTGCGTCTTTCATGAGTTCAGCAAACCGATCGACCTTCTTCTGTTCGTTGCTTCGTTGAGAGGCTTTCAGAAGATGCTGCTTCAGTCTTGAGTCGGGCATCGGCTTGGCGTTCTTCATCCTCAGCATGCTTCTCTTTCTCCTGGAGTCGCTTCTCTGCAGCAAGGGCTCTCAGCTTTTCCTCCTTCTCTTGCTTTCGTGTATCTCGGGCAACACGGCGTGCTTCCCGAGCTTTCGCTCATTCTTTTACGATCATCTGTATTGAAGTTGCTGAAAGAACCTTGTGGTTATTCCGTTGGTATTCATCATTATTTATCGTAATTTGTGGCAATAAAAACGTGTTTCGAAAAGTTTTGTTTTGTTTCAAAATTGTTTGCACAATTAATTACGATACGTTTCGTGTTCTTCAACACGTTTCTCAGGGCAAAACGAGGTAGCAAGTTTTATAAACTGCCCAGCTCCTCCACCATATATTGTGACGGACCTTTTTTCACTAGTAGAATCTGCTCTTTTAAGTTAATACGATCGAGTTTACACTCATATTGATAGTGAGTGGCTAAGTCACTAATTCTACAGGCCCAGGCGGACTCGAACAATATAACGTCAAATTTAGCATCCTCACTAGTCTCTGTCTAAAGACTTTCACAGTCTTGAGGATCTTTAGTCTCTGTATCTCTCGGACTTGCATCCATAAATCTGCCCCGAAAATAGTGTTAAAAATACTTACAATATTGTGTTGCAGGTTTGCACCTGATTGGAGTCGTGATGTATCCAAAAAGGTGAAGAGCTGCAATGTAATGATAAAATGCACAACCGTGGAATTTAAGTTTCCAATAATTAAACACCACTGGTTAAGTTTAATTATAAATAGAAGTTTATTTCGTAGATAAATATTGCAAACGAAATGGAAAACTTGATTTGAAAAACACAACACATAAAAGAACCTAGCCAAAATCGGCCATAAGTTCGGTCTGTTAAGAATCGCTCTCGAACATATAAAAATAACCCTTTATATACCCTGAGAATCCAGAAGTCGGATTCTCAGGGCACAAACTTTCTATTGGCTAAATTAAACTTTTGGCCCAAACAGACAAATCACAAGATTGATCTATTTGGCCAAAATCATGATTCATCCCCTGTTATCACACTTAGGTGATAACAGGAGAAAACGAAAACAATCGAATTAAAAATTAATAAAAAATCCACTCATGTGGAAGTAAAAATGAGGGGAAAGAAAAGGTCAAGATCAAATATATGAAATCTGGGTCACTTGGTACCAAAAATACCGAGTGGCCCAGAAGCCAAACAAATACATAGTGACGTTACATAAAGAAAAACCCAAAAACGAAATAGCCAATGAGCCATTCCACACTAATTCAACCAAAATTTCAAATTTCGTTGCTTGATCATCACAGATGTTAATGTAAAAAATCATAACACAGCTAGAATATAAAAAATACTCTAACTTTTTTGTTTTTAAATCGGGCCATCATTTTTGGAGAATTGGCCCTTCAAAGTTTAACTGTTTTGCTGAAAATGATGCAAATTCAAAAAATGCTAACTCCAAAACTACTTAAGATAAAAGAATGGTTAATAGCTCAAAATAAACGTGTTAACAGTGGGAAGAAAAGAGTACTTAATCATCTTTTCATAATTTAAAAATTTAGGGTGTCAAATTACACGGTCAATTTCTTGCATTTTGGTCAAATTTGAACCCGCTTTATGCCGTGTTGGGATCAAAGGTCAAAGTTCATATTTTCTGCAGTTATGCACTTGGGTCTACTCTAGTGTGTGGCTACTTTGAAAAATCCAATTTGGGTGACCTTTGACCCCAATTTTCGCCTTGTGGTGGTCCACCTACAAAAAAACTAATTATGCTATGTGAAAGTTCATTACATTTCCTTTACAGTTATGTAAAAACCATAGATGACATTTTACAGGTGAAGAAGTGACAATTTTTTAAAGTTTGAAAAATATTTTTAACTTTTTATATAAATCGTAACAAAAAAATATGTGTATTAAACATATGCAAATTCAAAAACGTGTAGATTACATAATCTATAATGCAATAAACACTTAATCATTTCAATTTTTAATTTATAAATTTTCAATTGGTCATTTTTCATATAAAATGCGTGCATACATGTACTGTATATGCACTTGTATTATACATACTGTGAGCTTTTGACATCAACCAATATTTATTACCAACCTTTAGATGACATTTTCCACACTTCGTTTCTTCTCTGAACAGTATGGTACCTGCACAGAGAAGATCCGAGCTGTAGAGAGAGCTGGATGGAGTCAGATTGTAGTCACTCTTCTGCATGGGGGTGAAATCGATGCATTAGAGTGGCGGCCATCTCTCTCTCTACCGGTTGATGCTGATATAAATCTTCTCCATCGGTATACCGACAAGAGAAGATGTTGTAGCTGCTGAGAGTCGTATAGCTCCTGCCCTATGGAGCCTCCGGCCTCTGAAGAGAAGTTAGATACATATAGACAGAAGGACAATGCTGTTTCTTGTTACAACACTTTTATTCATCACTTGTAAGAAACACAGAATACAAGGATGAATATTAATAATACTAACGGTACATCCTCAGGCCCATGATTCGGAATAATATCTTGTAATACAGGCAAAGGAAAGGACTGAGGAACAAAGAGGAACACGGTCTTTTTATACCTTGGACCTGTGTACACCTGCGAGGTGTAACCAGGTCCAAGTGACCATGGTCCTTTATGTATCCATCCGCCACTTGGGCATGAGTCAGAAAGGTGATTTAGAGAAGAGGGAGGGACGGTTGAGAGTTGTTTACCCCTGGCTATGGTTTTGGCGGGATCACGATTTACAGGGTGTTACATACCCTCCAACTTTGCTTGGAGTACGTCCTCGTACTCCAGCCAAGGGTGGAAGGTTTTCAAGTTACGCAGCGGGGAGACATGGGTGGCTGAGGACTCACCGTGTACAGAGGTAGTTACGGAAAGGCACTGGCACCGAAGTGTCAGTGCCCTTTAAAAGTGAAAAAGGCTGAAAACATAAAAAGATAATTAATGCTCACTGAGTGGCGAGCGGCTATTGAAATTTTAAAAAAAGAAGAGAACAGTTGTAACGTATTTTATTTTTTATAAATTTTTCGATACTGCCACCCGAATGGGTGGCAACCACAGGAGTACATGTGGTGCGCAGCTATCCCTGCTGCAGAGGGTGGGGAGGATCCTGAGTCCATGAACCGTAGGGGTGGTAATCCTGCCGGAACTGGCCTCATCGGTAGCTGGATGCGGCAGACAGCCATTGACCCTGGAAGATATTAAAAATGTCCCGATCCCCGATGATCTGGCGGGAGGACCACTTGTTGTACAATGTAGCCCAAGCGGCGTTCCACAAGACGGCGATCCGGTAACGGGGATCCGGTTCCGGGATGTAGCGACGACTGGTGCGGAACGTCTGTCCGGCTGGCAATCCAAAGACAGAGTTGACGAAAGCCCCCAGAAGGGCCTCCGTGATATTCCATCGATGACATCTCCGGCAAAACTGATAGTCTCAACAATTCGTCTTCTTGGGAAGACGATGGTGATGACGACACTTGTCAGGCGAGAGAGTCCCACGACGTATCGCTCCCGGAGAGGGAGGTTCAGACGAGGGAACCCTTCCTCCAAAGAAAAGTGGCCTACGTAGACGTTTTGGCAGAGCGCACTTCGCGCTGCCAAGTGACCCACCGATTGTTGAGTAACCTCTCGCCGGAGGTGGCTGCACGGAACGGACGATCCAGCGGTAACCACCCCAGAGTAGCCCCGGCAGGGGGTACAGTGGGCGGTGCGGCTGGTCGGGCTGGTGTTGGAGCCGCAGGTTCCAGAGAAACCGATGCGCCTGCGATAGGCCTGGCGTGGCGCAGGGTGGACCGGGCCATATTGCGGGCCCGCTGACGGAGTTGCTTCGATGCTGACTTTTTACTCAGAGCCTCCAGTGGCTTGGCACTTCCTGGTGGGCGGCCCAGTGCCTCCATCGGGTCACCTCCCTCTTGCATGACGCCCTGCATAAGGTCTGTGATAGCCTTCTGTTTTTTTCAAAAAGGCGGCACGCTCGGCGGAAGGTGGCGGCATCAAAGGCATAGGCGTAGGTTGTACAGGAGGGTGGCCTGGAGGTGGCAGAGGCGGAGAGCGGTGCGGGACCCGATTAGGTGGGCTCCGAGTTTCGTAGCGATGGTCGCGGTCCAGTTTGACACGGGGATCCTGTAGATCTTGCCTGGCACTTGGGTCGAAGTCATCACGCGGTGGAAGGCCGCGTCCAGAGGAACCATGTTGTTCCTGCTGACTTCTTCCGTCAGGTCAGCGTCAGGGCAAAAAACGGGAACCACGAGGCGAAAAGCGACGTGGCTGTGGCCGTTGAAGAGAGTCTCGAGAAGAGTGGTGGCCCCTGTAGGACTGATGTGGTTCCTTGGGGCGAGCCCCAGTGGGAACCTGAACACGAACAGGTCGGGGGACCACCACTATGGAAGGTAACTTTGGAGTCGGAGTTGGTGTGGCGGCCTCGCTGCGTGGAGGCGTGGCATATCGGGAGGTTGGTGGTGATAATAATGGTGTATGAGGAGGAGGTGGCGGAGTGATCGACGGCACCGGTGAATGGTGTTGGAAAGGCTCTGGTGGCATCACAGACGGGGAAGGAGACGTAGAGAGGCTAGTTGTCAGGGTTGCTGGCGAGTTTGTGGGTGGAGGCGATGGCGTAGTTGGTGGTGGAGTCTGTGTTGTCTCTCGGAGTCGGGCCTCGATTTGTAGGAGCTCCTCCTTCGGGAGTTGCGCTGTAAAGGCAGACCCAGCTCGGCGAGGCGGATGCAGACTGCACGGAGGTACGCCAAGTTGTCCTCCCCTTCCTTCTTGTCCTTGGCTGCCTGACGAAGAGCAGCCTCCCTTTGTAGCTCCAAGTGGAGGTTTTCGAGAGGGGAAGGCACAGATCCACCTCCCCCACACTTCCCTCTAGGTGCAGCTCCACCTGGGATGGGTTGGCCAGGCGCGATGCTATCGCGGAATGCCTGGTTAACCCCCCATGCCAATGTATTGATATTGATGCGGTCTTCCCGCTCCTCCCAGTAATGTTTCGATGTCGTGACGTCGAAGGGGACGATGCCGCTTGGAGCAGCAGGCTTCCCTTCGCGTCCGACATTGGCAGGTAGCTTGAAGCTTGCTTTTAGGTGCTTCTCCCCACGCCGGTGAAAATTCTCCGGTTTAGAGGAGGTGCGGCGCCTATCTATTATGTTTGGCAACTTTCTTCTGGTTGTGGGTGCACTGGTGGTGCCCGCCTTTGGTAGTTTTCAGGTAGATTGAGAGAGGGGTCCAGCGGTCCCCGCCATTCCACTCTCCGTCTCATCTTCACTAGAAGAGGCAGACATCATTCTGCCTCCTCTCCATGAGCCTCTACCTGGCATGCTTAAGAGTTTGAAAGTTCTTACTTTTTTCTTTTGGTAAGTCCCGCTTCTGGTGCACTTCCAAATAATAACAGAAATCGGTCCCCGATCACTCTGTTATTATTTCAAGAGGTTCAATAAGGTCTGAAGGTCTGACGCATTGCACTTGAATCCAAAGGCTTGAAGGTGGCACTCAAGCTTTTGATGAAAACGAAAACTGAAGAAGTTCGAAATTAAAATTTGGAACTTGGCACAGAAGTAGATTGAAGATTTGATGATCGAAGAAGATCGAACATAAAGAGATGAACATAAACGAGTGCTTCTTTGAAGAGAGCAAATCGAGTGGTAATTGACCAGGTTTGGTCACTTGTATATATTTCTAAAAAAATTTTTTTTAAAAGTTAGAAGGGCCGGCTCCTTTTGGATTAAGACACCTTACTCTAATTGGTTCCTTCATGACTTTATTTATTGGGGGTGGGGGTTGTCCCACCAATATTAGATGTGAGAGGTGTTGATCTAATTCTTATCAGAGTCGGTCCTGTTTATTATTTTTAGATAAACAAAAGGACTAAGGAATCTCGAGGGAGAAGGGCCGTTATTTTATTTCACACCGAGGTGTGAAGTTGCCCATTAACTTTCTCCTCTTCCTCTCCTTAATGTCTTTTGAGAAGGCAGTGTAGGTGGGTCAGCAAGGTTACAAATGTACCTTGCTGTTTGTTATTGTTTCTTGGGGTGGGAGTTGATGTCCCAGAAATTCGATTTTAATTGAGAGGGTGACAGGTTCTTCAATTTTATTATTTAATTGAAGGTGTCCGCTCTCACAAAATTTTCGAAACTGTTTCTTTTTTTCTTTTATCCATTTATGGCCTGCAGTTTTTCATTGTTTGTTTTTTCTTTGAAGTCTCAGTGTATTGGTCTGGCCCCCAGAGCAATTGTCTCTTTGAAGTTTTTCTGTCTTCCTACTGTCAACAGCATGGTCAATGACGTTCACCAATAAGAAAGGGGAGCACGGTGTTTTCTTTTGCTGACCCTTTTATGGCTTTTGCTTTTCTTATTTTTTTTCTGAACGTCCTTGACTGGCCTTCGGCGTTTATCTCAGGTGTACCACGTGGTTGACAGTTGTTTGTGAAGGCCACGTGGTTCCGGTCAAGTTATTGTAATGTTTGAAATGGTTGCCAATATGTAAATATTGGCGGCCATGTTGAAAATTTTAGAATTGTTTCAAAAATTAAAGTTGTGTGAATTTTGTAGAGTTTTAGGAGTTATTTGAGAGTGTTTAGAGGGGTTGTTGATGCTGTAGGGTTGTTTATTCATTGGGGGTTCCTTTTACCCCCTCCCCCATCTTTTGACAACTGTCCTCAGTTGTCCTCTCAATTCCTCTTTCTCTTCTATTGTTGTTATTTGATGATTTGTAGTGTTCATTTTCATAGTCATGGAATAAACACTAATGAATTATTGTGTTATTTTCGTCGCGTTCAGTTTCCTGACAGCGTGGGTGGCCGTTGCTTTCGTCGTCACTTACGGGGTGGAGTTTCGAGGTTCCCCCAGAGGCACTGGCAGATTTTCCAGGGGCCTCTAAGGAGGTCTCTCCCAGAGCCCATTCGATGTGTGCTTCAATGCATTTTTGTCGGAGTGTGGACTCGAAGAGGTCGTCCTCCACGTATACTTTATTTGTTGTCATGGACACAGCTAAGTGCAGAGCCCGGCCTAGATCTCGGCCTAAGATAGCTTCGTGCCAGCCGGTAATCACTAGTAAGTGCCCTCGCACAGCGTGGGGGCCCAGCTGGACTGTCGCAGCAAGTCGTCCCACCACGGTGATCCGTCGGCCTCCCACACCCTGAATGTTGGGTGGGATTAACACAGGCTTGATTTCGAACTTGTGTTCCTGCGCGAGTTCAGCAGTGATGACACTGCCCATAGCTCCAGTGTACGCGAGCATCCATATAATTTTCCCGTTGATCGTGACGGCGATGCGCGGGTTCTTGTCGCTGGCATCGTAGTCTCCAACTTCTTGAGGTGAACAGCTGTCTACCAGCTGCTCATACACCGTTGTCATTAGTCTTCGGCAGCAGGAGTGGCCCTTCGTCGGTGGTTGGATTCCGGGAGCCATGATGGCTATTGTTTTATTTTCGCGGCACCCAATCTCTTGTGTGGACTGTTTAAGGACGTCGAGCGTGTCCTGCCAAACGATTAGCTCGTCCGGGGTTCATTTATGTGCAGGAGCCCGGTCGAGCACCTTGACTGGTATGTCCTCAGAGTCATCAGAACTGTCATTGTCGGGTTTATCAAGAGGAGGTGCTCCGGCAGCTGAGTCTGCTGCTGGAAGAGGAATCCGGCGGATTTGTCCCACCACTCGTATCAGAGCAAACTCAATGCCGTCTTCAGTGATGATATCCATTTCAGGCACCTCTCCTTTAGTGTCATAGTCAGAAACCGGCTCCCCAAACTGCTTGATTGCAACCTTCTTCTTTGGTTGCCGACACTCACGGACGAAATGCCCCAATTTCCCACAATTATAGCACGTCGACTTACTCTTGTCGAACGTGCGAGTGGTTTCTGGTTGGGGGTCCATTGCAGAGTGTCGGTTTGAATTGGTGGCAGCAGTCTGACTAGGCTTTTTATCGTGCCTAGACTGGTGTGTTTTGTCTTTATGGCTGGTGGCTGCCGCCGGCTCCTGGTCGGTCTTCGATGCTCCTTTACCCGACTGTGAATCAGCTGCGGGTTTCGGTTCCGTCAGCCATTTATTCAAGGACAGCAGGAACATGTCCATATTGAGGACGGCATTTGCGAAGTCATTGAATGACGTCGTAGATGCGTGGTGCGCGGCGTTCTGTATGGTGGGATGTAGAGCGCGGCGCAACTGGCTTATATGCAGCTGATCGTCAAGTTGTGGGTAAACTCGTTCGCCGAGTATCATGAACTCCCAGATAAAAGCTTGTGTACTCGCGCCTTCCTTCTGGAGCATCTCTGTATACTTCTTCTCCAAGATGGCCAGTTCGTTCGGCTTCCCGAACGTATCTATCATGTGTACTCTCAGGGCTGGCTAAGGAATGTCCTGAAGCTCATACCTCAGTTTGCTCAGCCACGTGCGGGCGGCCCCAGTGAAACACCCCGTGATGTTTTCCTCCTTGTGATGGTATTTCCAGCCGTACAGGTGGGCCACTTCCTCGATTTCTTCCAGGAAAGGACGGAAACCTGTCAATCTGTTAAACTTTTGGATTGAGTCGGCAGGGTGGCGACCGCTATATTTCTTATTGAAGTCCTCCATGGAGGGTTCTCTGGGGGCTGGTCGATAGATGCTGTCCTGGACGTTTGAGATTCTAGCGGGCATTAGACCTACCGCTTGTGGTGGGAAATGTGGCGCATAAACTGAAGTGCCTTGTGTCGCTCCTTGGTGCGGCTGTTGTTCCGGGGGTGCCGAGCGGCGACCACTACGTGCAACCCGGACAAGCGAGTGAGGAGAATCAGCACGTGTCATTATCGGTATTTCCGCACGCTCATCTCTGTGATGGGGATTATCTGACTGCTCTTGGTGTAGCCAGTCAGGGTTACGCGGTAGATGACGTGTGTGCGGTGTGCAGTGTCTGTCGTAACGATCGTGACACTCTCTGTAGCCAACATAGGGAGCTGAAGAGGCGTCCGAGTCATCGTCGCGACGTTGTTATGTGCGTGTTGTCTGCCGTGGTATAGTCGGTTGATTCGGTGTGAATCGGTCGTCTATGAACTGGGACACGCGAGTCGATAGTGCAGCCACCTGTTGTGATAGGTGTTCAAACTCGGCCCCAGTCGGTCGCGGCGGTGGTGTCACATCAGTAGTCACGGGTACTTCCAGCAGATCTTCGTGTGAACCCTGGTGATCAGACAGGGACCCCGTATTGTCGTGTGAGGTAGCCATGATTAATGATGTGGCTTGTGTAATGTGGATAGTCAGTGTGTACAGCTCCGAGGGTTCTCGAGTACACTCTGGGCTATACTTTCGGGTTCCAGTATGATGGGACTCGTTCAGTTCGTGAAGTTGTAGGTCGGTGATGTCACTGTGCGTCGGTAATTTAGTGCTTGTCGGCAACCGACACTATCGTACCCTTATACACTGAGTAACGATAGATTACCTATGCTCGTGACGTGTATAACAAAGTGGCTGTTCACTCCGTTAGTGTGGTGATGGTTGTATCGTATCGGCTGTATCTTCAGTTGGGCGTGAGGCGATTTTTGGTTCCCAACTGCTGTAGAATGTCGTGAGTTCTCTATTGAGTGTCAGATTTTGGAAGGATCTTTCTCGACACGTGGTATTTGGCGACCACGTGGAGGTTATAAGAATTCCAAAAATCTCAATAAAGAAACAGCAGATGTACAATGCAATCGCGAGCGTGGTACACCACCCAATCGAAATTGCACTGTGGAAAGTGAATTGGAAATGAAAGTGTATTGCAGTTGCCTGAAGAAAAGGCAAGCAATACGAAGAGTAAAGCTAGAGCGCGGTGCCCGCACTTTTAGTTTTACTTGAAAACAAGAATCAAGAGTGTGTGTGTAGAGAACACACAAAGAAACGAAAGTTCAAGATGGCTGAACTTTCCAAAAGGAACAAATAAAGGAGAAGTTCAAGATGGCTGAACTGTCCAAAGAAGCAAGAAAAGAAAGCTGATTTACTTTAAAAGTATGAAACTTAGGTGCGGCTACCGCACGTCAAAAGTTTTAAATTAAATTTATTAAAATAAAAGTAAATCAGTGTAGAAATGGAAGTGTGTTCAACAAGCTAAGTGCTTGGTGAACCAGAAGAAGTGTTCAGACAGTAGAAATTTTTTATCCTCACTGCTGGATGGCTCTGGATAGAAAAGACAGAGTCAGTGCCCAGTGAGGGAGTATATTGAGTAGAATGAAGAGGTCCGTAGGTGGCACTGTGGTGGCCACTTCCGGTTCAGTTTATTGCAATGTCCAAAAAAAATGATGGCTTGAAGAATTCCTCCAGGGCACGTTTATATGGTGGCCAGGAGAAAGAACACAAAAAAAGAGAAAATTAAAAAAAAAGAGAAGTTTTCTCTAATAAGAGGAACTCCACCAGGGGGCGCGTGAGTGCAACCCTCTGGAAGAGAAGAAAGAAGAAGAGAACACAAAAAGATGAGAGAAGGTACAACAATGAGTCACATGGAGCAAAAAACCGCTCCGTTGGCGCTTTTTGAAGAGTGTCCGGTCGATCCAAGATGGCGGCCGGGCTTCAGTGCTGTCCAATGGAGAAAGTTCATGTGATGATACATTGAAGTGATGATGATGAAGAAATTGAAGTACATGACTTGGGACATACAGGGTCCCAAGGGAAACACAATGAAAAGACAAAGAACAAAGAAAAAGGGGGGACAAGAAAGTCCCATGTGGCTAGATAAAAGTGTGTTTAAGCTCGTAAGCCTCCTAACAATGATACAAAGTTAGGAAGAAAACTTGCTAGAAAATTAAAGATGAAGAGTGAAGATAACAGGACATTTTAAAAGACACACACGTCCTTTAAAAGCCTATTAATAGGTGGACAGATAAGTAGATGAGATTTATTTGCCTAAGCAAACTCCTCTCGGAGAGTAAAAAGAATTTGTTTAAAGTGTTGCCCACACACCAACCAATGATACGGAATAGGGTCGAGTGGGTTTTCACTTTGAAAATTAAAGAAGAATGAAGGTAACAGTGGGTGATGGTAATGGAAACCTAAAACACAAAAACATGGACGGAAACACATGTGTCCAAAGAAACTACTACCAAGGTGTTTCCCATGTGCTTGATGAATGTCGATGCAGCAGTTCTTTTTAACATGTGTCTCTAAGGACGGGACACAGAATCGCGCGGTCGACACGTGGTGTGTGTAGCCACAAGTCTGTTTCGCAATTCCACAAAAACGGAGCCACGCGGTTGGCTTTGACGTGATTGAGGGCCTCCATACGTGATTCCAACACAAAAGACGCCGTGCGGTTGCCTTTGACGTAATCGAGGGCCTCCATACGCGGTTTTACAAAAGGCGCCACGTGGTTGACTTTGACGTGATCGAGAGTCTCCATACGTGGTTCCAACACAAAAGACGCCACGCGGTTGACTTTGACGTGATCGAGGGTCTCCATACGCGGTTTTACAAAAGGCGCCACGCAGTTGACTTTGACGTGATCGAGGGTCTCCATACGTGGTTCCAACATAGAAAGGACGGACGGAGCCTCGTGAGGCACAATCACGAGACTTAGGACAAAGGACGGCTTCTGTTTACATGTCGAAGAAGGCAGATGGAGCTATACCCCGCACCTCCACCAAATGTGAGCTTTTGACATCAACCAATATTTATTACCAACCTTTAGATGACATTTTCCACACTTTGTTTCTTCTCTGAACAGTATTGTACATGCACAGAGAAGATCCGAGCTGTAGAGAGAGCTGGATGGAGACAGATTGTAGTCACTCTTCTGCATGGGGGTGAAATCGATGCAGGAGAGTGGCGGCCATCTCTTTCTCTCTTCCGGTTGATGCTGATATACATCTTCTCCATCGGTATACCGACAAGAGAAGATGTTTTAGCTGCTGAGAATTGTATAGATCCTGCCCTATGGAGCCTCCGGCCTCTGAAGAGAAGTTAGTTACAAATAGACAGAAAGACAACGCTGTTTCTTGTTACAACACTTTTATTCATCACTTGTAAGAAACACAGAATACAAGGATGAATATTAATAATACTACTGTGAGGTGTAACCAGGTCCAAGTGACCATGGTCCTTTATGTATCAATCCGCCGCTTCGGCATGAGTCAGTAAGGTGAGTCAGAGAAGACGGAGGGACGGTTGAGAGTTGTTTACCCCCTGGGCTATGGTTTTGGCGGGATCACGATTTATAGGGTGTTACAATACACTGTATACACAACATTACACATGGCTTATACATTTTAGTGGCTTTCACAAATATATGTCATCATCATCATCATTTCCTGTACCTTATCCCGCAAGCAGCAGGGTCGGCCTTGCTGGTTCTAACTCTCCACTCGTTCCGATTTTGCACCAAGCTCCCAGTGACCCCACATGCCACCATATCCCGTTTTACTACCACATCTCAGGTTTGCTTGGGTCTTCCTCTACCCCGTTTTATTCCCAGGTCTAAGTACATTGCCTGTCTCAGCAGCCCATCTTCTCCACTCCTGAGGACATGCCCAAACCACCGCAGCCTATTTTCTTGCACCTTTTCCACTATATTTGTTACTCCTACACTACCCCTAATAAAATCATTTCTGATCCTATCCCTTCTGGTCACCCCACTCATAAACCTTAGCATTCTCATCTCAGCTACCTGCATTCTATCCTCATGCACCTTCTTGATTGCCCAACATTCTGACCCATACAACATAGCACGTCTGACTACTGTTCTATAAAACTTTCCCTTCAATTTTATAGGTAACTTCCTGTCACATAAAACCCCACTAGCTTGCCTCCACCTATGCCAACCTGCTTTTATCCGGTTTGTGATGTCTAAGTCTAAGCTCCCATCATCTTGCAGCACAGATCCTAAATATTTGAAGTCATGCATCTGCTGCATTAAACTGTCCCCAAGTCTAATCCCCTCATTCAACTGTTCTTTCCCATCCCACTGAAATTTCATGTACTTCGTTTTTGCCCTACTTATTTTCAACCCCTTTGATTCCAAGGCATTCCTAGTCTCCTCTAACCTCCTGCCTCACCCCTGCCAGTAACTCATCCAGGACCTAAATAAATAGATATGGACTAAGTGCTGAGCCCTGGTGCACACCAATCCTAACACGAAAACTGTCAGAGAACCCCCAGGCAGTCTTAACGCTTGTCCGTGCATCCCTATACATGTCCCTCACCATATCTATATAACTCTCACCCAGCCCCTTCTTCTGTAAGACCTCCCACAATAACGTCCGTGGTACTCTGTCATAGGCTTTCTCTAGATCTATAAATACCATGTGTAACTCTTTCTTGACAGCCCGAAACTTCTCAATAACTTGCCTTACGGCAAAAATAGGGTGCATTGTGGATTTTCCTGGCATAAACCCAAACTGACTTCCCCCAATTGCAGTTTTACCCTGTAGTCGAGCTTCAATTACTCTCTCCCAAAGCTTCATCGTATGACTCATCAATTTAATACCTCTATAGTTCCCACATTCCTGAACATCACCCTTCCCTTTCAAAATAGGCACTAACCAGCTGTCCCGCCATGCACCTGGCATTCTATCCCCCATAGCCAATCTATTGAATAACTTTGTGAGCCAGGAAATGGCAACATTCCCCAAGACCTTCCACACCTCTACTGGTATCCCATCTGGCTCTAAAGCCTTCCCTAGCTTCATTTTTCACAATGCCTGAACAATTTCCTCAGCCCTAACCTGCTCCACTTCTTCTCTATCATTATTTCTTCCAGTGAAAGGCTCCTGCTCTACCCTCTCATTCATAAGCTTACTAAAATATTTCCCCCACCTGTTCCGTACTGGCTCCCTACCCCACAATACTTTGCCCCCATTATCCTTAACACTCACCACCTTTTCAATATCTCTGCCTTTATTCTCCCGAGCCCTAGCTATTCTATATACTGCCATTTCTCCTGCTCTGGTACCTAACTTGGCATACATGTCTGCATATTTCTTATGCTTTGCTAAGGCTACCTGCTGTTTGGCCTCTATCTTGGCACGCTTGTATTCTATCTGGGCCTCCCGGCTTCCATCGTGCCACCAAGTCTTGAAAGCATCTTTCTTCTTTTTAACTGCCATCTGTACCTCCTCATCCCACCACCAAGTTTCTCTGTCTAATCGAGACCCCCCTACTCGTACTGTTCCTAGTACCTCGTTTCCACAATCACGGATCTGTTGTGCTACCCTTGTCCACAGCTCTTCTGCAGTGCCATCTAAATCCCATGCTATCTTATCTGCCATTTTCTTAAACTCTTCCGCCTTGTCTGGTAATGCCCACCACCTAATTGCTGTCTCTCCTCTATGTCTGACCACCTGTTTTGCACCCCTAGGTTTTAGGTCTAACACTACTAGCCTATGTTGTCCCGCTGTTTTCACTCGGTATCACTTTATAATCCTTGCACTCATTTCTATCCTCACTTCGAATCATGAAGAGATCAATCTGGGATTCTCCTGCCCTGCTCTTAAAAGTAATCAAATGTTCCTCTCGCTTCTGGAGTAGTGTGTTTGCTAAAATTAACTTATGTGCCACTGCTGCCTCCAGGATACTCTCCCCTGCTTTATTTCGCTCTCCATAGCCCCACCCACCATGTACCTCTTCATACCCTTCCCTACCTCTACCTACATGTCCGTTAAAGTCCCCACCAATTATGACCCGTTCCTTCCTACTCAGGCCCAACATCAGGTCATTAAACTGTTCCCAGAATGCTAGCTTCCTGGCTGTATCTAATCCAACCTGGGGCCATATGCACTAACTAGATTTATAACAATGCCACCCCAAACTACCTTTACTACTAACAGCCTACTATTTATCCGCCTAACCTCAACCACACTATGTCTGAGTTCCTGATCTAGGACAATTCCCACTCCATTTCTACCCTCCTCACTACTTGCATAAATTAATTTATACCCATCCCCAATGTCCCTAGATTTATCTCCTTTCCATCTTGTTTCCTGCAGACATGCAACATTTACCCTCCTAGCCTTTAGAACACTAAATAACTCCCTAGTCTTCCCTGTCAAACTCCCTATATTCCAGGTGCCAAACCTAAGTTTAGTACCTCCACTTCTACCACTACTTCCAAGACCTCCTTGTTGTTGATGCTGGACTCACTTCTTTAGCCCCACCCATCCACTGTGGGGTAGCCCTTGCCAATTTGTCACAGCCACCGGGCGTTGCAGCTGCGCGTCGCTTATGACGGGGGACGCCCTAGCCATATTCTAAATACTATTTCGAACCAAAATCATATGTGTTGGCAAATCTTTACAACCGGCTGCCAACCTGACGTCGACCCTCCACTTTTGCACCCGGGCTGCCGGCAATGGCAATGGCTGCCGGCTGACCGGCAATGGCGTGGTTTGGTTTTGGTCTGCCCTGAGTATTTTATGCCCTCAGTACCCTCCATATCTGGCGGGCATTCCCCTATCTGCCACCTGGGGAGGCACCCGATAGGGGACCAACTACCCCCACAAGTTTCACAAGTATATGTGTTACTATATAAAAACATGAGTTTTCTCCACCTATACCTTTTTAAAAAAGTGACCAATTGAAAGTTTATACATTAAAAACATTGATGTATTGTATATATATCCTATGTATTCCACAGGTTTTTTAATTTGCATATATTTAATGCACATGTTTTTTGTTACAATGTATATTAAAAGTTAAAAATATTTTTCAAACTTTAAAAAATCGTCACTTCTTCACCTGTAAAATGTCATCTATGGTTTTTACATCACGCGAAAGGAAATGTAATGAAATTTCACATAGCATAATTAGTTTATTTGTAGGTGGACCACCATAGGGCGAAAATCGGGGTCAAAGGTCACCCAAATTGGTTTTTTCGAAGTTTTGGTTAATTTCTTTATTATGTTGCAGTCATAGTTCAATCAAAGTAATAGTGCCACACACTAGAGTAGACCCAAGTGCATAACTGCAAAAAATATGAACTTTGACCTTTAACCCAACACGGCCTAAAACGGGTTCAAATTTGACCAAAATGCAAGAAATTGAACATGTAATTTGATACCCTAAATTTTAAAATTATAAAAAGATGATTAAGTACTCTTTTCTTCCCACTGTTAACACGTTTATTTTGAGCTATTAACCATTCTTTTATCTTAAGTAGTTTTGGAGTTAGCATTTTTTGAATTTGCATCACTTTCAGTAAAACAGTGAAACTTCAAAAGGCCAATTCTCCAAAAATTATGACCAGATTGAAAAACAAAAAAGTATTTTTTTATGTTCTTCTTGTGTTGTGATTTTTTAAATTAATATCTGAGATGACTGAGCAACACCTTTGGTTGAATTAGTGTGGAATAGCTCATATATTGTAACGAACCACCTTGTGGTAGATAAAATATACCAAAAAGCGGTTGGCTAAGCCGCTTATTTTATCCTGGTTCGGGAGGAAGGGAACAAATTAATCCCTTTTCCTATTCCTCACAAGTTCTTCCTTGTTGAACTTTTACAGTAAAGTGGATCTTTTAGCTGTCTGCTACCCTCAGGCTTTCGCCCGTTAAAAGCTAGTTGATCGTGCGGTCCATTGAAGTTGCATCTAGAAGTGTTGATCCGGGTTTTCACCCGGATTGGTAATTCGAGATGAAGATGATTTTAGAACTTTTGTTTTCTCCAATAAGTATAAAAAATAAAACTTGGCAATTTTAAAGTATAATAACCGTTTATTTACAATCTTTTCCATTGAGGTCTATCCCAAATTGGGCATAGATTCTCTGTTTACATAATCTCTGATTTACACAAAAATACACGGCCTTTTATACCCAAAAAGAGGATACTGAGAACCATTTCTCAGTATTCTCTGATTGGGTAAAATCAAAATAAAAAACCAAACTGGCCAATCAATTTGATTGACCAGTGGTCAAGAAAATATAGAAAGATGATTCATTCTATTAAAAGGACAATTTTCCAAGAAAAATACAACCCCATTGACTTAATGTTACTGCTTATAGCATGATCTTTTTGTATTAAGGGGTGGGACTGGGAGAGAAAGAAACCCAAGACCCAAAAGGTGACCCAAGGCAGAATATTGGCGTTGTCAGCTGAGAGAACTAGGTCAATCCTCTGTACATCAGTACAGAGGGTTGACAAAGTTCCAGGCCAATCTAAAAACAAAAACAAACGATCCACAAAAAACTAAGTGAGCCAGGAGCGCTCCTGGACTGATCGTTTCACCCCCCAACTAAGCCTGAAGTTCGTCCCTGAACTTCACACTTCACATTAAGTCAAAATTACAAAACCCTTTTTGAAAAATTTTCACTTTGCATAACAAAAATAAAAATATACAATTTGTACCGATAAAAACAATAATACTATCACAGGTTTCAATTTGATTCATCACAGTTGATTTTTAACCCTGAAATCCCCAAAATCAATTTTGCCCCCATCAAATTCGTAATTTAGTTCGACTAGAACATACCCAATAAGAATTAAAAATAACCGATATCTTTTTCAATGATAAATATTTTAAAATTACAATTAAATTTCCCCCAAAAAACCCTGACTAACAAAAACATAAAGTTTAAAGAAAACCCCCTTTTCTTCAACTCAACTAAAACTAACCTAAACCTAAATTAAATTTCTAATAACCCAAAATAATACAAATTTTAATACCCTTAAAGAAACGAACGATTAAAATTGTAATTTTTACCCCAAAAAGAAATCCCTTATTTTTCTTTTAACCCCCAAAATTAAAAAAAAAACAATTTTGAAAATTACGCCCCCTTCGCTGCCTTGTTCCTCCGGTTTCTTGGCGTGGATTGGAACTGGCCCGCACCGGTCTTTTTTTGTTCCTGGTCCTCCTGCTTAGTGGTCTGGCTCCAAGTGGCCTCCCTGGTCTCTGGGTCCAGGCTCCGCTCCGTAGACAAGATGGTCAAATCTTCCAACATCCGAAGTGGTATGACTTGCAACCTTGGGATTGCTCCCAGTACGCTCGACTCCATCAAGTCCAGCTGCTGGACGGCCAGGTGTGCATTTCCATCCTGTTCCTTCAAGCGATGATGAACGATGTTCCGGTGGCCCCTGCCGCTAGGGATCAGTGTTGCCATCATCGATGAGATGAGCGCCTCGAAGATCTGGCTGTGGGATTGCTCTCAAGGCTGTGGATAAACGAGATTAAGGGTGCTGGGTTCGGCGTTGTTATGGAGGACAACGATGGGGCAGTGGTCCAAAACTTGTACAACGACCGTGATCCAGGGCCTGTCTTGCCTCAGACGGAGTCGATCCTCCCTGATTCCTTCATCGCTGTTGAGGAAACCTAAATACCGAAAAACATTTTTCCCCCAGCGACGCCCAAAAGAAACTAACCCATTTCGCAGCAGCCGAAATTGCTGTCGGTTGGACAGTTTTTCGTCCGACATATCCAGTCGGTCCTTAGGCCTATTGTTGAGGAGGTGGAGGTGGAGAGATCTTCGGGATCACTCCCGTGGCTGGTCCAGGCGTTGGTTGGCTTGGATGGCCACGTTCCCCTGGGAAGATCTGGTCCCTACGCTGTTTCCTTCCCTCTGTAGCACCTTATTCCTTCCTGGCCTGTCCAGGTGTGTGGGGATGGCGAAACGGCTAGATTCTGGCCGTTTCGGATTTCTTTGGTGGGTCCCTTGACTCTTCCCTCGGTCTGGTCCTACGCTCCTCTTGAGGCTGACTCCTTGTGACGTCTCCTTGGCGTCTCGGGTACCTGGGCCTCTTCACAATGAATTTTTCCCTGTTGAGCCGAGCGGGATGGCTCACCGCTGGTGGATGAGCTTCTCTCCTTGGATCTACAATCTTCGAAGCGATGGAGACCCTCTCCATCGCTTCTGGCAAAGTAAGTGGACGATTAGGGTTATTAACATACCCTCTCACGATCGGCTGGTCCACCGTGACCCAGCTGTTGGATGGTGAAACGTCTTTGGGGACTTGCTTCTTTGGGAGCGCTGTCCCAACTGCAGGCACCTTTATTGGGGATCGTTCCCTAGCCATCAGTTTCTTGTTTTGGCCATCTATCCAATCCTGCATCGCTTTTTTATCGGCGTTTCTTTCGCCTTTCGTCCGACCTCGACGATTGGAGCCACCAAGCTCCGCTGGAAGACACCCATCCAGTAAACTCCCAGGTGGAGTATCCATTTCCTCCGGAGGCCTCGGAAATTGCAGTGTTGGGTCCCTGGCGGGCCCTTCATAAATGATCTCCCCGGCTCTGGGTTGCCGCTTCTACGTTGTTCGGGAGGCAAGTGCATTAACGGAACAAAATTAGTGGTCTCACCCTCCGGCATCTTCCTTTTCTTCGTTTTCAAAGATCCTGCAGCCTTATCTTTTTTAAGTGACGATGGCACGGCATTGCTGCCGGAAAGAATCCCTGCAGCGATGGTGTTTTTGTCGTCTTCTTCCCCAAAAAAGCATCCTTAGCCAGTCCGGCATCATCTCGCCGGTGTCCATTAATATCTCCAATTCGGAGGCTCCTTCACTTCCAGGTTTTTCTTGATCCATTGATTCAGCCATTTTCTTTCCAAGTATTTCCTTTTTAGATGCTGACAATTTCTCTTTTTTGAAAAATTGCAAAGCGCGACTATTCGTTGCAGAATCACAATTCGAAGTGGCGTCCGAATTGGCGGTTGGCTTCTCACGTGATCCTGTGAGAATTGCAAATTCAATTTCCGCCGGAAGTGGGAGGAGCTTCTATCCAAAAAGTCTTTTTCTCCTTTTTCTCCCACCAGGCGGCGCTCCGTATAGCGGCAATTTTGAATTTTAGCCTCTCCTGTACACAATTCGGACGTTATTTCATCGTTTGATAGAAATTTAACACCAAATTGTTCCTTTTTAGGAGTTGATTGAGTTTTAAATTTCTCAATCGTTATTCCTACCCGTGTTTGCACACGGGAGGCTGTAGATGTCTCTCCCATAGAGATATTTTTGGCCTGCCCGCGTGTCTTTTCCCAAAATTCCTTTTTGGACACCCTGTCCTTATTTCCTTTTGGTTTTTGATGACCACCCTGATCATCTTTAGTGCCACCCTGACACTTCCATTTTCGCATCTTCCCTATAAAGACGCTCCTTTTTAGTCCCTCCCTGGAACTTTTCGTTTCGAGGTGTCTCTTCCCTATGAAGATGTTCCTCTCCTTTTTCAGGAGCAGCTACTCCTAGCTTCACTGCGATCTGTTTCCCATCGGACTGCACCATGACATCCACCTTAGATGTCTCGATGAGCCCACTTTGCAGTGGCACTGTTGGTTGGCATCCCCCATAGACGCTACAACTTCTGAGGCCAGTTGCAAAGTTCCCTTTTTGTTCCTCTACAGGAGCAGTTACTTCCTTTTTCTTGCATATTTTTCAGCATAGACCCTGAAAGTTTCGTGGTCTTGCTGACACCTCTCAATCAACTCTCGATTCATACGAACTTTTTGGTCCGGTAGAAGAAATTCGGCGATGATTCCCTCCTTCATAATCGACAAGGTGATTTCTTGTCCCTCATAAGCAGAGCGGAAGTGTGCAAGCCATTTTATTGCACGCTTCCGTAAGAGACCTGTGAAGTGTCTGCATTGCTGCAGAGAAGTCCAGTCATGTGCGGTAGCGATGTCTTCGAATTCCTCCACGTAGAGAAGGATGTTCTCGTCGCCTTCGTATTTCGGGAATCCCTGTAGAGGATGTAGAGAATTCTTTTCAGAGTATGGCGTAGGTCCCAGGTCCGGTGTCCATTTGGTAGTTTCATCCGGACCGGGCTTTCGCCCGGGTTCAATCGATTCCGATTCAGTGTTGATCGAGCCCGCTCTTTTTTCGCTTCGTTCGTCGCCCAGAATTTGACGAACCAATTCATCTTGTTTTTCCTTTGACAGTTTACCAATGATGTCGGCAATGGCGGCGTGTTCTGGCATCTTGCTCCCATCATTGGACTGCACCTCAGGCTTGACAGCAACAGGAGTTGGTGGAAGTACTTCGGTTTCCTCCTTGGCCTCCTCCAGTTGAGTACGTTGCCTCTTTACGATCCTCTTCAACGCAGCAGTTTTCTTTTTTCGACGTCGTTCCTCCCTCAGTCTCTCGAGGTCCCTCAGATCTTTAAGTAACTTCTGAAGACTAGTCATTTCTGACATCGATGATTCTCTTCTGCGTGTTTTTCAACACGATTTTTGTAGCTTAAGGAGTAACAAATTGTTCAACTACCCCGCACCTCCACCAAATTTGTAACGAACCACCTTGTGGTGAATAAAATATACCAAAAAGCGGTTAGCTAAGCCGCTTATTTTATCCTGGTTCGGGAGGAAGGGAACAAATTAATCCCTTTTCCTATTCCTCACAAGTTCTTCCTTGTTGAAATTTTACAGTAAAATGGATCTTTTAGCTGTCTGCTACTTCTCGGGCTTTTGCCCGTTAAAAGCTAGTTGATCGTGCTGTCCCTTGAAGTTGCATCTAGAAGTGTTGATCCGGGTTTTCACCCGGATTGGTAATTCGAGATGAAGATGATTTTAGAACTTTCGTTCTCTCCAATAAGTATAAAAAAAATAAGACTTGGCAATTTTAAAGTATAATAACCATTTATTTACAATCCTTTCCATTGAGGTCTATCCCAAATTGGGCATAGATTCTCTGTTTACATAATCTCTGATTTACACAAAACTACACGGCCTTTTATACCCAAAAAGAGGATACTGAGAACCATTTCTCAGTATTTTCTGATTGGGTAAAATCAAAATAAAAAACCAAACTGGCCAATCAATTTGATTGACCAGTGGTCAATAAAATATAGAAAGATGATTCATTCTATTAAAAGAACAATTTTCCAAGAAAAATACAACCCCATTGATTTAATGTTACTGCTTATCAGCATGATCTTTTTGTATTAAGGGGTGGGACTGGGAGAGAAAGAGACCCAAAACCCAAAAGGTGACCCAATGCAGGATATTGGCGTTGTCAGCTGAGAGAACTAGGTCAATCCTCTGTACATTAGTACAGACGGTTGACAAAGTTCCAGGCCAATCTAAAAACAAAAACAAACGATCCACAAAAAACTAAGTGAGCCAGGAGCGCTCCTGGACTGATCGGTTCAATATAATATTGAGACGTTTTGGGGCCCGCCGCTATTTTATTAATTTAGCGCCGTTTTTGTTTTAGGTTTCTTTAATTTTGTAGGCACTGTGTATTTTGTAGCTTCTGGGCCACTCGGTACTAATAGGTACCGATTGACCCAGATTCTATTTTTAGCTTGACCTTATTGTTCTCCCCTCTTTACCAGTGTATTATCCTTCCACATGAGTGGATTCTTATCATTTTAATTTGAAGTTGTTTACAGTTTTCTTTCCCCCTTTTTAATTAAAAGGGTGACGTGTCTAATATTTTGGTGACCACTGGTCAATCACTTTTGATTGGCCAGTTTGGTTTTTACTTTTGTTTTTGCCCAATCAGGGGCTACTGAGAAAGGGTTTTCAGTATCCTCTTTTTGGGTATAAAAGGCCGTGTTTTTGTATGTAAGTTAGTTAGTTCTTAAATAACGAACCTATGCCCAATTCTGGCTAGGTTTTTAGATATTATTTTGAATGTTATTATTTCTATGTGTTGTGTGCTTAAACCAGTTCGATTCGTTTAATGTTTTATCTACGAAATAAACAACGATTTTATATTTAACTTAAACAGTGGTGTTTAATTGTTTTTGACTAAAATTCCGCTGTTGTGCATTTCATCATTGCAGCTCTTCACCTTTTTGGATACTTCGATGACCCAACAGGTGCAAACCTGCAACGCAAGAGAGTGAGTATATTTTGCACGATTCTTAGGGCAGATTTACGGACGAAAGTCCGAGAGATACAGAGATTAAAGATCCTCAAGACTGTGAAGTCTTTTGCCAGAGACTAGTGAGGACACAAAATAGACGTTATATTGGTCTAGTCCTCCCGGGCCAGTAGAATTAGTGACCTAGCCAATCACTATCAATTCGAGTGCAAACTCGCTCGTATTAACCAAAAAGAGCAGATTCTACTAGTGGAAAAAGGTCCGTCACAATATATGGAGGAGGCGCCGGGTAGTTTATAAAACTTGCTACCTCGTTTTGCCCTAAGAAACGTGTTGAAAAACACGAAAAATTATCATAATTCAATTGTGTAAACAATTTTGAAACAAAACAAAATTTTTCGAAACATATTTACGATTTTATTGACACAAATTACGATAAATAATGATGAATACCAACAGAATAACCGCAAGGTTCTCCCAGCAACTCCGATACAGACGCCAACGTGAACAGCTTGTAAGAGAACGAGCGAAAGCTCGGGAAACACGCCGTGTTGCCCAAGAAACACGAAAGCAAGAGAAGGAGGACAAGCTGAGGACCCTTGCTGAAGAGAAGCGAATCCAGGAGGAAGAGAAATGCGCCGAAGAAGAAGAACGCCAAGCCGACGCCCGACTAAAGATTGAAGCAGCATCTTCTGAAGCCTCTCAACGAAGCAACGAGCTGAAGATGGTCGATCGGTTTGCTGAACTCATGAAAGACGCCACTCCTGAGAGCCGAGAAGAATTGGTAAGACGGTTATGTGGAGAATCGACTCCACACCGCCTTGAACACACACATGAGAGAAATCTCAGACAACGAAGTAAATCACCGACAGAATCCGGGCGTAAGCTCAGGGCCGAAGCTCCTGAATGGACTCCGAACCTGGAACCGACGCCATATTCTGAAAAGAATTCACTTCATCCACTTCAGGGTTTTCCAAAGTATGATGGATCTGAGAACATACTTCTTAATGTTGAAGAGTTCGAAGATATTGCGATTGCGCACCAATGGAACTCCCTGCAGCGATGCAGTCACTTTACTGGTCTCCTTCGTAAACGAGCAATCAAATGGCTTGCTCGTTTTCGATTGGAATATGGCGAAATAAATTGGCCTATGATGCGTAACGGAATTATAAATGAATTTCTGTTACCTGACCAGAAAGTGAGGATGAAAAATGAGCTGTCTGCAAGGACCCAAAAAAATAATGAAACTTTTAAGGTCTACGCGGAGGAGTATGCAGAGATGTAGCGAAGGATACATCCCAATGATGACGACTCTTTGCTGATTTCGAGCCTGAGGAAAAGTCGTTTACCATCTTTGAAGCTGCATCTGTTTGGAGCACCGAAGGACAATCTTTACGACTTCGTCAAGTTTGCCGCCCAGACTGAGGGAGAGCTGATAGAAGAGAATATGTTGACATACAAGACGACTACTGGTAACCAGCCGGCCCAGCAGCAGAAGCCTCAACAACCGAAACAGCAGCAGCAGAAGAAACAACAGACGTGGACGAACAGGAACACGGCCACGTCTGAAAAGACGCAGGACACAAAGACGAACCAAGATGGTGGACAGAAATTCCAGCAGAGAAAACGATCTACTGGACCACTCATCTGCTATCAGTGTCAGGAGCCTGGACACAGAGCGTTCCAGTGCACCAACGAACCGAAACCGAAGAAGGAAAATGATCCGTCGGAAAATGAACCGTCGGAAACGACGGCGCCGAAAATCTTCTGCGCTGACGAAATCCACCTTCTACCGAATGGGATGAAAATGGTACCAGTATTAATTAATAATCAAACGCACTATTTTCATTTCGAAAACCACCAGAAGGCTTTAAACTACTAGGGGCGCCACTCGCACCCAAAGTAGTGACGCCCGGAAAAGAAGATGTTGAAGAGAGACCACAAGAAGAGGAGTTGCCGAAACCTGAAGAAGTGGACGTCAAGGTTCGACGGGACCAGATAACGAGAGAATCTATTGGAATGGCTGCGGTCAACCATGCGGGGATGTCTCCAGGTCTGGGTAGCCCGTGCCAAGATGCCGACAAAGAAGAGGAATCGACAACACCTGAGCAGAGCTGTGCTGCGGTACAGCTAAAGGACTCTCTGATGCATAAAGCAGACTTTGGAGATGGGATCCAAATCCGTACTATCTACGAAGATGGGAGCCGGCGGAAACCACTGCAAAGTGGGGCCTCTACGTCGTTTGCAAAAACGAACGATGCCAAGATGTCCAACAAAGCAGAACAGTGTGTGGCGAAAAAGGGAGTAACCACACCTGTTAAAACTCAAGCAGAGCAAGTAGTAGTCTCGAGAGAGGCTACTCTTGTTAAAAATAAAGCAGAACAGTGTGTGGCGAAAAAGGGAGTAACCACACCTGTTAAGACTAAAGAAGAACAAAGTAGTGAAAACGAAAGTAGCTACTCCTGTTATTAAGCAGGGGCAGACTGTGAAGTACCCACACCTGCTCAAAAATCTAAAGCAGAACATGGAGTAGTGAAAGAGGGAGTAGCTACACCTGTTAAGGGTTCAACTGAAGAGTAGTCTTCTCTATCGGTTGCAAAACCCGTGTTGTACACAAACAATTCGAGATGTTTGGACCAAGTTGACTGAGACAGTCACGCCTCGTGAACTTCAAGTCCAAAATCAAGACGAGCAGACGGCACCTAAAGTTTGTGTGAACTTTGGAGGTCGTGAGTTAGAAATGACTGCCGACAGTGGCGCCGAAACATCTGTCATCAGCGAGTCATTAGTGAAAGACATGAAGCTCATTGTGGATCCACTTCCATTCCCGCCGAATCTGACTGGCGCCGGAGGTAGCCCACTGAACATCATGGGACAAGTCATCGTGCTGATTCAAGTCGCCGAGTAGCTTGTCAAAGGAAAAGTGATTGTCATCAAAGGACGACGTGAGGCCTTGCTGGGGAACGACCTCGGAAAAGATCTTAACCTTTGCTTGGACATGAACAACAAGAAAGTCTACTTCGGAGAGGAACTGTTGCCGGACACTCTCCAAAAGCAGCAACAAGCGGAAGATTTCATTCGAAATCTTAGAAATCAAGAGGAAGAAGATCTACAAGAGAAACTCCTGAATAAGGGGCCAGCTAAGCTACGTCTGGTTCAGAATCTCGTGCTGGATCCGAAAAAAGCTGCAATCGTCGAGGTCAATGCTCCTGATGATCTACAAGAAGGTAGTCTCCAGTTCATCGACTCGTGCGAAAGCACGCTCCAGCAGAGAGGAATCAAAGTTTCTCCTGGGATCATTGAAGGAAGAGGAAAGTCTATCCTTCAAATCCAAATCTTCAATCCATCTGGAGAGGTTATTCATCTCGGAGCCAGAGAAACGATCGCAGAAATCGAGGACGTCGTCACAGCTCTTGATGTGCCTGTGGGCCCCTCGATTTACAAAATTGAAACTCAAAGTGACCAAGTAAGAGTCAAAGAATATGTCGAATTTCAAGACAGTCTTAATGTCAATTCGAATCGTCCAAGAGAAGAAAAAATTCCGATTCGGAAGCTTCTCGGAGAATTCAGAGATATTTTTGCCTTCAAGACCTCCGACTTGAAAGAGACAAACTTAACAAAACACGTGATTGACACGGGTGCAAACCCGCCGGTTCGAGAACCACTCCGGCGTACTTCACTTGCTCAGAGAGAGATCATCAAGTCGACACTACGTGATATGTTGGACGCCGGCATTGTAAGCCCATCCAAGAGTCCGTACGCAAGTCCGGTGGTGATTATCAAGAAGAAGAATGGTCAGCATCGATTTTGCGTCGATTATTGCAAACTCAATGCTCAAACCAAATCTGACCAATATCCACTACCACGGATAGATGACGCTTTCGATTCTCTTTCTGGAGCCACGATTTTTGCAACCTTGGATTTAATATCAGGTTATTGGCAATTTCCAGTGGAAAAAAGAGATCGAGAAAAAACGGCTTTCGTATGCACCAATGGCCTCTACGAATTTAATAGAATGCCGTTTGGTTTGATGAATGCACCTGCAACGATGCAACGTGCTTTGGATTTGTTACTGGCAGGCCACAAATGGGAGACCTGCCTGGTCTATTTAGATGACATTGTCATCTTCGCGAAGGACTTCGAAGAATTCATGAAGAGATTGAAAGATATCTTGGTGCTCATCAGGAACGCCAATTTAAG
Source organism: Brachycybe producta (assembly GCA_036925085.1). Classification (NCBI taxonomy): domain Eukaryota; kingdom Metazoa; phylum Arthropoda; class Diplopoda; order Playtdesmida; family Andrognathidae; genus Brachycybe; species Brachycybe producta. Next base: position 14,134,795 of record JAUPFP010000001.1, on the reverse strand, counting down.
TCTTCAACCCAGCAAATGTTTCTTCGGAGAAGACGAGATCAACTACCTTGGACACAAGATTAGTGCCCTTGGTATTCGACCTGATGAAGAGAAAGTGCAGACGATTCAAGGATTTCCTGCACCGAAAAACGTGACTGACGTCAGAAGCTTCCTTGGAATGACCGGCTACTACAACCGTTTCATCGAGAACTACTCCAAGATTGCCAAACCAATGCAAGCCCTAGTCAAGAAGGACCTGGACTTCAAATGGGATGATGACTGCGAGGTCGCTTTTGATAGTCTGAAGAAGGCTCGTTGCTCCGCTCCGATTCTAACTTTGTATGATCCGGAGGCAGAAATTGCCTTGCACACTGATGCTTGTGATTACCAGATTGGTGTCATAATTTATCAGTATGCGAAAAACGAAAGGAAACCTGGAGTTCTAGGTTACTATAGCCGAAAACTCCAAGGAGCTGAACGAAACTACGAAACGACTGAAAAAGAGTGTCTTGCAATCGTTTATGGCATAGAAAAGCCAGACCGTACGTTTTCAACCGAAAGTTCAAGATATTTACCGATCATAAGGCCCTGTGTTATTTAAAAACAGCACAGAATCTAGATGGCCGATTGGGTAAATGGCAAATGAAACTACAGCCATATGATTATAAAGTAGTTTACAAAAAAGGTAAAACGCACGTGGACGCCGATTGTGTCTCACGTTACGAAAGCAACGTTCCTGCTAATTGGAAGCAGAAGAATGGAGAGATGGAAGCTCTCGAAGATCTTCACATCTTTACTGTCTACAACGATTTCCAGTGGGAACGGGAGCAATCCCTTGATGAAGAACTTCTCCTCATCAAAGAATTACTCCAGAAAGATCGACTGCATCTCTATCACAAGAAATTTGCGATAGTGGATGGTGTTTTGTACCACCTTAAGTACGAAGACACCGTGCCAGTACTAACGTGTACTGTGCCCCGACAATTGAGGAATGGTATTCTCGAGATGCTCCATGATGTGCCTGAGGCCGGACATTTCGGATTCACCAAAACAATGAAGAGAATCCAGAAGCGATTCTACTGGAAAACAATGAAAGCAGACGTCGCCGACTATGTCAGGTCGTGCCACATCTGTCAGAGAACCAAACTGTCGCACCAAAAAGTACCTGGATTACTTCAGCCAATCATTGTGGGAAAACCGACAGTGTTGGGGGATGGATTATGTTGGTCCTCTTCCGAAGTCAATCGGAGGAGTTCAACATATTTTAATTGCAGTAGATTACGCGACGAAGTATTGCATCGCCAAAGCAGTGGCAAGAGCACCCGCTCAGGCAGCCATTGCCTTCGTCAAGGATAAAATTGTAAACGAGTTTGGAGTTCCTCAGAAGATCATCACTGATCGAGGACCCCAATTTTTGAGTAATGAAACTCAAGCGTTTTTCAAGACCTACGCAATCCAGCATGCAGCCACTACAGCCTATCATCCACAAGCTGATGGGTTGGCAGAAAGAACAAACCATACGGTAATGGAAGTGGTAAAACGTCACTTGGATGTCCTTCAGCAGCAGGCTGATTGGAAAAAGAAGTTGGGTGACGCAGTTATGGCCTACAATCTGGTAGAACATAACTCAGCGAAATTTTCGCCATATCGATTAATGTTCGGGTGCGAGCCCATGACCACGTTGGATAACATGATGCCACGCGCTCCTATCATGCCACCGCCCGTAACAGACGAAGCAGAGCAGTCCGATCCAGCCTTGGATGCTGCTAAAAAGAATATCGAAGGTGCCCAGGAGGTGCAGAAGAGAAAGTACGACGAAAAGCATCGTACGATTCCGGACTACAAGCCGGGACAGAAAGTATTGATAAGAGATCGTGTACCAAAGCCAGGAATGGCTCAGAAACTCATCTGGCCATACAAGGAACCCTGCCTTGTCACCAAACAGATAACCGATTTAGTCTACGAGATCGAGTACGTTACTCGATCCGGTCTGACTATAAGAGACACCGTCAATGTTCAGCAGATGAGACCCTACTACGAGGCCAATGACCTGAGGGCTCCTCAAATGAACTTACCTGACGACATCGAAGAAGTTGCCAGCGCCAAGGAAGAGTCCGACGCTGATGAGGAAATTATCAACGAAGCAGACGACAACTTACCTGTTGAGAGTACTCCAGAAGTTTGTCGTAAAGAAGAAGAAGTTATCCCCGATGCCAGCCAAGAAACTCATCTGGAAACTTCTGAAAGAGAAGAAGAGGAAATTCCAGAGATGCCACTGGAACCACCTAAAAGAAAACGCGGGAGACCAAAGAAAACTGCTCCAAAAGAACCAGTCCAATTGGATTCCCGTGTGCAAACACGTGGTGGAGAGAAGAAAGATTATGCAAAAGCTAATTTACCACCTAGATGGGCGAAATGTGGCATTAAAACGGCCAAAGTAGACCCAGAGAGTCAAAAAGAAGCATCGTATGATGCTGAAATTCAAATTTGCCGCCTTGCGCAGCGCCGCCTGGTGGGAGAAATTTCGAGAAGAGGAAAAGAAAAGAAACCGGATGTTGTCATTAGCTCCACCTCTTTGCCGGAACTAAGACTTGGCAACCCCTTAGAACCACATGGGGAAGCATCCGCCATCTTTGATGCCACTTTCAAATCTGTTTTGACACGTGAAAGTCGTCAAAAGTTTTCCAAAAGAATTGTACGAATTTCTAAACTGTCAAGTGATCAAAAGTTTATTTCTACCAAGGAAATGCAACGATCATCTGAAGAAGAATCGAACAGCAGCGAGGCTATGGACCTTTCAGTCTTCTGTAATGAAGGCCCCATAATCTTCGGAGATGAAGAGAAAGAAGAAACAAAGACTGGAGACACCGCCATTGCAGAGAAGCCTTCTGGCAGCAATGCCCGGTCGACCCAGAAAAATGAACCGGATTCAGGCAACTCTTTCAAGAAACGTAAGAGCCCCGAATCAGGAGGGGAAGATGCCAAAGAAGACGATGCCAAGAACAAGGAAAATCTTCCCGGCAGCAATGCCGCATCGTCAGCATCTCAACAGAAAGAAGACTCCAGTGAAAGAAAGATCCTGGACGTAGAAAACGAGTTCTACGATATCCTCTCACAAATGAACGCATCGACATCGAGACCTAGTAATTCCGAGATGGAAGACCGGATCGCAATATGGCAAAGCCAGGAGGCTTGGAGGGAAGCATCGCCCGAGGGTCCTGTAATTATGATCCCGACCACCTTCACCGAGGAAGACATCCGCCGGGATCAAGAGACTTCGCCGCCTCGACCAGTCATGGATGAAGTCAAGGAGAAGAAGACGACGTCACCGACCCAGCACCAACCGAGCCCGGAATGAGTCCCGAGTCGCCAGGTGTTGGCAACCCGTAAGTCCTGAGACGTCCGAGGGAACAGAATCATCGCCGGACTAGTAGCGCGATTTATTTCATAAATTTCTAATTGTATAAAGTAATTTGTTCTTTTTCGTTTTTTAGAAATTTTGTATTTTCCAAAATCTGTATAAGTCGATTTTGTTTTATTTGATATTTTCGTATACCTGTGATACCCCTGGGTCTCCGTGTTTAGATCCAGTCGGGGGGAGGGGGATTTTTAAGAAAATTCTTGAGAAGTAGGGTACTTCCCGCTTAGTCGGGGGGAGTGAGACGTTTTGGGGCCCGCCGCTATTTTATTAATTTAGCGCTGTTTTTGTTTTAGGTTTCTTTAATTTTGTAGGCACTGTGTATTTTGTAGCTTCTGGGCCACTCGGTACTAATAGGTACCGATTGACCCAGATTCTATTTTTAGCTTGACCTTATCGTTCTCCCCTCTTTACCATTGTATTATCCTTAGACATGAGTGGATTCTTATCATTTTAATTTGAAGTTGTTTACAGTTTTCTTTCCCTCTTTTTAATTAAAAGGGTGACGTGTCTAATATTTTGGTGACCACTGGTCAATCACTTTTGATTGGCCAGTTTGGTTTTTACTTTTGTTTTTGCCCAATCAGGGGCTACTGAGAAAGGGTTCTCAGTATCCTCTTTTTGGGTATAAAAGGCCGTGTTTTTGTATGTAAGTTAGTTAGTTCTTAAATAACGAACCTATGCCCAATTCTGGCTAGGTTTTTAGATATTATTTTGAATGTTATTATTTCTATGTGTTGTGTGCTTAAACCAGTTCGATTCGTTTAATGTTTTATCTACGAAATCATCATCATCATCATTTCCTGTACCTTATCCCGCAAGCAGCAGGGTCGGCCTTGCTGGTTCTAACTCTCCACTCGTTCCGATTTTGCACCAAGCCCCCAGTGACCCCACATGCCACCATATCCCGTTTTACTACCACATCCCAGGTTTGCTTGGGTCTTCCTCTACCCCGTTTTATTCCCAGGTCTAAGTTCATTGCCTGTCTCAGCAGCCCATCTTCTCCACTCCTGAGGACATGCCCAAACCACTGCAGCCTATTTTCCTGCATCTTTTCTACTATATTTGTTACCCCTACACTACCCCTAATAAAATCATTTCTGATCCTATCCCTTCTGGTCACCCCACTCATAAACCTTAGCATTCTCATCTCAGCTACCTGCATTCTATCCTCATGCACCTTCTTGATTGCCCAACATTCTGACCCATACAACATAGCTGGTCTGACTACTGTTCTATAAAACTTTCCCTTCAATTTTATAGGTAACTTCCTGTCACATAAAACCCCACTAGCCTGCCTCCACCTATGCCAACCTGCTTTTATCCGGTTTGTGATGTCTAAGTCTAAGCTCCCATCATCTTGCAGCACAGATCCTAAATATTTGAAGTCATGCACCTGCTGCATTAAACTGTCCCCAAGTCTAATCCCCTCATTCAACTGTTCTTTCCCATCCCACTGGAATTTCATGTACTCCGTTTTTGCCCTACTTATTTTCAACCCCTTTGATTCCAAGGCATTCCTAGTCTCCTATAACCTTATCTCGAGTTCTAATTTGGATTCCCCAACTAAGACTATGTCATCTGCAAACAGCATACACCAGGGGACCTCCTGCCTCACCCCTGCCAGTAACTCATCCAGGACCAAAATAAATAGATATGGACTAAGTGCTGAGCCCTGGTGCACACCCATCCTAACACGAAAACTGTCAGAGAACCTCCAGGCAGTCTTAACGCTTGTCCGTGCATCCCTATACATGTCCCTCACCATATCTATATAACTCTCACCCACCCCCTTCTTCTGTAAGACCTCCCACAATAACGTCCGTGGTACTCTGTCATAGGCTTTCTCTAGATCTATAAATACCATGTGTAACTCTTTCTTGGCAGCCCGAAACTTCTCAATAACTTGCCTTATGGCAAAAATAGGGTGCATTGTGGATTTTCCTGGCATAAACCCAAACTGACTTCCCCCAATTGCAGTTTTACCCCGTAGTCGAGCTTCAATTACTCTCTCCCAAAGCTTCATCGTATGACTCATCAATTTAATACCTCTATAGTTCCCACATTCCTGAACGTCACCCTTCCCTTTGAAAATAGGCACTAACCAGCTGTCCCGCCATGCACCTGGCATTCTATCCCCCATAGCCAATCTATTGAATAACTTTGTGAGCCAGGAAATGGCAACATTACCCAAGACCTTCCACACCTCTACTGGTATCCCATCTGGCCCTAAAGCCTTCCCTAGCTTCATTTTTCGCAATGCCTGAACAATTTCCTCAGCCCTAACCTGCTCCACTTCTTCTCTATCATTATTTCTTCCAGTGGAAGGCTCCTGCTCTACCCCCTCATTCATAAGCTTACTAAAATATTCCCCCCACCTGTTCCGTACTGGCTCCCTACCCCACAATACTTTGCCCCCATTATCCTTAACACTCACCACCTTTTCAATATCTCTGCCTTTATTCTCCCGAGCCCTAGCTATTCTATATACTGCCATTTCTCCTGCTCTGGTACCTAACTTGGCATACATGTCCGCATATTTCTTATGCTTTGCTAAGGCTACCTGCTGTTTGGCCTCTATCTTGGCACGCTTGTATTCTATCTGGGCCTCCCTGCTTCCATCGTGCCACCAAGTCTTGAAAGCATCTTTCTTCTTTTTAACTGCCATCTGTACCTCCTCATCCCACCACCAAGTTTCTCTGTCTAATCGAGACCCCCCTACTCGTACTGTCCCTAGTACCTCGTTTCCACAATCACGGATCTGTTGTGCTACCCTTGTCCACAGCTCTCCTGCAGTGCCATCTAAATCCCATGCTATCTTACCTGCCATTTTCTTAAACTCTTCCACCTTGTCTGGTAATGCCCACCACCTAATTGCTGTCTGTCCTCTATGTCTGACCACCTGTTTTGCACCCCTAGGTTTTAGGTCTAACACTACTAGCCTATGTTGTCCCGCTAAGTTTTCACTCGGTATCACTTTACAATCCTTGCACTCGTTTCTATCCTCACTCCGAATCATGAAGAGATCAATCTGGGATTCTCCTGCCCTGCTCTTAAAAGTAATCAAATGTTCCTCTCGCTTCTGGAATAGTGTGTTTGCTAAAATTAACTTATGTGCCACTGCTGCCTCCAGGATACTCTCCCCTTCTTTATTTCGCTCTCCATAGCCCCACCCACCATGTACCTCTTCATACCCTTCCCTATTTCTACCTACATGTCCATTAAAGTCCCCACCAATTATGACCCGTTCCTTCCTACTCATGCCCAACATTAGGTCATCAAACTGTTCCCACAATGCTAGCTTCCGGGCTGTATCTAATCCAACCTGGGGGCCATATGCACTAACTACATTTATAACAATGCCACCCCAAACTACCTTTACTACTAACAGCCTACTATTTATCCGCCTAACCTCAACCACACTATGTCTGAGTTCCTGATCTAGGACAATTCCCACTCCATTTCTACCCTCCTCACTACTTGCATAAATTAATTTATACCCATCCCCAATGTCCCTGGATTTATCCCCTTTCCATCTTGTCTCCTGCAGACATGCAACATTTACCCTCCTAGCCTTTAGCACACTAGATAACTCCCTAGTCTTCCCTGTCAAACTCCCTATATTCCAGGTGCCAAACCTAAGTTTAGTACCTCCACTTCTACCACTACTTCCAAGCCCTCCTTGTTGTTGGTGCTGGACTCGCTTCTTTAGCCCCACCCGTCCACTGTGGGGTAGCCCTTGCCAATTTGTCACAGCCACCGGGCGTTGCAGCTGCGCGTCGCTTATGGCGGGGGACGCCCTAGCCATATTCGGAATACTATTTCGAACCAACATCATATGTTTTGGCAAATCTTTACAACCGGCTGCCAACCTGACGTCGACCCTCCACTTTTGCACCCGGGCTGGGGGACCGGCAATGGCGTGGTTTGGTTTTGGTCTGCCCTGAGTATTTTATGCCCTCAGTACCCTCCATATCTGGCAGGCATTCCCCTATCCGCCACCTGGGGAGGCACCCGATAGGGGACCAACTACCCCCACGGGGTTTTATCTACGAAATAAACAACGATTTTATATTTAACTTAAACAGTGGTGTTTAATTGTTTTTGACTAAAATTACGCTGTTGTGCATTTCATCATTGCAGCTCTTCACCTTTTTGGATACTTCGATGACTGTGAAGTCTTTTGCCAGAGACTAGTGAGGACACAAAATAGACGTTATATTGGTCTAGTCCTCCCGGGCCAGTAGAATTAGTGACCTAGCCAATCACTATCAATACGAGTGCAAACTCGCTCGTATTAACCAAAAAGAGCAGATTCTACTAGTGGAAAAAGGTCCGTCACAATATACATTATTTGTATTATATATTGTTCAATTGATTTTAAATAATTTTTAAATGTTTGTACATTAATTACATTTCCGAGTTCATTTGTGTATTGACTTCAATTGAATTTTTGTAAATAAATTTTACTGCATTGTATTTTTTTAATTATAAAAAAACAACACTAAATTTTAAATAATTAATTTTATTAGTTTTATTTTTATTATTTCACAATTTATTGTGTATATTAAATAATTGTTTGACTTTACAGAATTACAAACAATTGGAAAAAAATTCTATTTACTATCTACTATCAGAAATAAATAAAAGTATTGGACTGCTTATGGCTCCATCTTCAGTGAGTGAAATGCAAATCGGCCATCTTTTTTCTCTCCACTTTCTCAATGGTAAATTCCTTGAATGTGTCGGCCTTATCTATATAAGGAGGCTATGATAAAACACTGAAAACATTGGTACCGGAAAACAGGAAATTATAAATCAGGACATCAGTCTGTTCAGTTTCCATTCCGTTCTTTAGTGAATCTAGTACATGATTTTCATGTATGTCGTCCCTCTTGGTGGGTAGTCGTTTATTTCGCCGTGACTTTTTGTAGGCGGTGAGCGGAAGTCAATACGCAGCTGACTATGAGTAAGATGAACTTGTTTTTCTTACCTGTTTGTTTGTGACAGGCAGTTGTGCCCAGCATTAACTTTTCCTTTGCTCCGCCCTTTCATAAGCTACATCAATTTATGATTGGTTAGTTCCTTGGTCCGACATTACATTTCCCGCATTTATCAATTTCTAATTGGTTGATATTTGGTCTGACGCTTATAAAAGGACAAAGCAAACGAAAAGTTAGTGCTGGGCACAACTGCCCGTGTTTTTTGTGCTATTTTTAGTTCAAAAGTGACCAGTGGACTAAATTGGAATAAGGTGAGACGTGTTTTATACACAGATACAGACCTAAAATAAGAGAATTTATAGCGAGGATAAGTATATATATAAGAAAGGTAAAGGATGGCTGCTGCTACTTTGTCAGCCGTTGTAGCTGACGTCTCGTCAGTCTCTCTCTCAGCCACACCGTGCATCACCAAAGGAGAGGACTTTTTATGTTTCACTGTAAAGGACCATTCACTAAAGGTCCTTCAGAATCTAAGGACCCTACAACAAAATTCTCGTTTTTGTGATGTCACCATAAAAGTGGACCTTCAACGATTTCCAGTAAGAGACACATTTAATGAGGCCAGCCTCACAGGAATGAAAGGTGACATTCATTTAATTATTTTTATTGATTTCTTATAGGCACACAGGGCACTGCTGTCCGCCACCAGCCCCTATTTCCAGGCAATGTTTGCCGGTGGTTTGTTAGAAGGGAGCGAGGAGAACATCGAACTTCACTCCATCAGTTCGGAAACATTCGAATCTCTCCTAGATTTTATATACACGGGTACTCTTATTACGATACTTAGGATGTCTACGTTCAAACTGATTATCTTGTGTTATAACCATTTATTTTCAAGGTAAAATCCAAGTGAACCGTGACAACGTGCAAGATGTCTTGACGGCAGCCGACATGCTACAACTGACGGACGTGGTTACTGCTTGCACGGCCTTCTTCAAACAGGAATTTCAACCGGATAACTGCATTGGTATCTTGGAATCTTGTCATTTGCTAATATATTTAATATATTCTTTCTGATTACAAGTGCTTTTCACTCGGCATGTTTGCTTTAGTTGAATAATTAGTAGTGCACTCACTGCCCTGTTATAGTGGAAACTTTAACACCTGGAGCCCGTTTCACAAAACTACAAGGCTTGTTACTAACAAGTAAATTTGTACAAGTTTGTAAAGTTTCCACTAATTAGCGTTTCACAAAAGTGCAAGTGTACACTTGTAATTACAAGTGAATTTTTACAATTTTACAAGTGAATTTACTTGTAAACCACAAAAGATCACTTGTAGCTAACAAGTGTAGTGGACACACTTTTTACTGACACTTGTTACCAACCAAAGATTTTCTACCTACCTACCAGTGTTTTGAACTTAAACAGAATGTTCTTACTATTTCGTATTTCTTTTAATATATAGCTTATTTAAAAACGCAACAATATTAGACGTTTTTGGCACTATGGAATTAAACATAAAGGAGAAAAAAATGTATTTAATGAATACTGACACACTACACTTGTTATAAACAAGTCAAATTTCAAAAGTTGTAGTTTTGTGTACAAATATTTGTGAAACACCTGTAACCAACAAGTTGTGATTACAAGGACTTGTAACCTACAATTGTTATGGGCAAGACTTGTAGTTTTGTGCACTTTTTTGGAAGTGTATGCAACTGTTGTGAAAACCTTATTAAGTTTTTTAATTTTTGCGTTGTTAAAATGTGCATATTGTATGTAATCTTAATTAAACTTGCATCTAACCTTGTATTAGGTATCTACCGCCTTGCTGAGGCACACCTTTGTCAGGATCTCGTCGATGCGGCTCTCAACTACATCCATATCAACTTTGTGGAGGTTAGCCAAACGGACGAATTCTACGAACTTCCACTCGAACTTCTCAAATCGTTGTTGAGCAGTGAGAACCTTAGAGTGGACAGTGAATTCCAAGTGTTCGAGGCGGGAGCACGTTGGATTCTTCATGACCTTTCTAGAAGACGGCAGAACGTCTATGAACTTCTCGACTGCATCCGCATGTTGCTCATCTCTCACAGGGAATTGGACGCATACGTTTCTTCTGTGAAAGATGTCGGGCTGAAGGTGGCGCTTGCAAAGCTTCTCCGAGATCTCAGAATGGAAACGAGACTGGTGGCCCTGGAGACAGCGGCTGCTGCCAACAAGGCTCTTCCTAGGAAGTGGGCCCAGAAGAGTCTTTACGTGGTGGGAGGCTTTAAGAGGGACTATGGCCAACGGTGGAGTGATGGCCGTACGCTTGCCGTCGTCAACCGGTACAATACATACGAGCAGACGTGGCACAGGGTCACAACATTAAAGGAACCACTCAGTGGACATGGTGTCGTCATCTCGGGAGAACTCATTTTTGTTATGGGAGGAGAGAATCAGGGTCTTCTTTTTGACCATGTCGAGGTTTACAGTATTATCGCCGACTGTTGGATGTCTCTGCCTTCACTCCTCATGCCAAGGTGCCAGATGGGTTCATGCACTCTAGACGGCTATGTGTTCGTTCTCGGTGGTTGTGTTGCCTCTGCCGTTACGGACACAGTTGAGCGATATGACCCCATCACTCGTAACTGGACGCAGATGGACCGGATGACGAGAGGACGTTATGCAATGGGGGTTGTGGCCCATGATGGTAACGTTGACAAATTGAATGCGCTATGTATTATTGGTAGAAATAAGACGATTTCTATGAGTGATTTTTTTATTTAAATGAGATTTTTAGATTAGAATTTAATTCATTATAATCTCGATTATCCCAATCTTGTTGATCCGTGCTAGAGTCCTGCTTTGTAATTTTTTGTGGTCGGCCTAGTAGAATATTGATATACTGTGAGGTCAACCAAAAATCGGCTCTGTCGAATGAAACGGCCCTGTCGAATGAAACGGCCCGGTCGAATGAAACGGATAGGTCAAATAAAACAGCCAGGTTGAATAAAGTGGCGCGGTTTCTAATAAAGCAAGTAAATTTACAGAACAAATCAATTATCGAAATAAAATGATTACAGTATTTAAAGACAATGACATAAACCATAAAACCTATAAAAACTAGTGGGGTAACCCGTCATAAATGACGTGAGCAAAATTCACAGGCAATTGTGTGCATGCGCGTCGTTTGTTCCTTTTTTACTCCTTTCATTTCAATTTCAGTCACCCCTTTCCACTTTTTCCCCCTCCACGTTTCTCTCTCTTTATCTCTCTCCCTCTCTCTCTCTCCCCCTCTACACTTTCCAACCTTTTCCCCACTCCAATTTAATATCATGGGGTTCTTGGATAGGGAGTGTGCAACATATAGTTGACCTTGAGAACAAAAAAAAGCTGTTCATTTCTTCATTTATTTAAATTTATATAAATTCTGACGTGCTTCAAGGTTTTTGTACAATGTTACTCCACACACACACAGACCTGGGATATTATATATATAATTGTGTTTCTCACCAAATTCATGTACCGATTATATTCGAATTTTTCAGCGTAGATTAGATGCAATATAAAACAAAAACTATTGGGGAAACCATTGAGTTTGTAACAATTACTATTGTTGTTAAATATTGCCGCACAGTCAAAAAGATAACAATATGACCAATCTGAAAAAAATTACCTAAGCGACCAATGCGACGAAAGTGATCCATTCGACGAGGTTGGTTAGGTTGAATTGGGTTGACTGGACTGGCGCGAATTGGCGAGCCAATTGGTTTCTGTTGGCATCTTGTCAAAGCATCTGTGAGTCGGATGTGACCCGCAGTTTGGGGACGCCTGGTATATATAGGACAATGGATACTTTCCAGATACTTATTTTTTTAAAAAAATATTTTAATTTAAACGTGCTTGATGCTCTAAACAAATATTTTCATGCCTTTTCTGTTGCAGGCCTTATTTATGTGGTTGGTGGCAAATGCTACCTAAGTGGAGATTTAGATGTTGTGGAAAGCTTTAATCCGGTCAATGGACGGTGGACTGCCCTGGCGAGTCTAAACACTCGCCGCTCGTATGTCGGTGTTACAATTCATGACGGTTATCTATATGCTGTCGGGGGTTCTTGCGACTCGAAAGAACTTCCTTCAGTGGAGAGATACAGTTTCGAAAAGGTTCGTGTTTTTTCTTTAAATTTTATTATTTTTACAAATTTGGCTACTGACTTGTGAATTGTTGGTATAACTAGTTGATTAGGCCTACTTAACATCAGAGGGGTTTAACATATGACACATCCGTGGTTACAGCGCAGTTGAATGTCAGCCAGTAGTTTCATTACTTGAAAAAAATGGTGTGTGAATTTCAAATATAGAGAACATGCACTGCATTCAAAAATTGTCTTCGAAAACCTTTTGGAATTCTTTCAAGACTATGTTAAAATGAAATACGTTTTGAAATTACTTTTTAACACGAAATTTGGTTAATGCGAAAAAATATTTTGGCTTCTTCAATTTCGTGTTAAGCGGTTTTCAGGGCCAGATCAGCCTACATGTGGGCCCGGTTAGGCGATAATGTGCTCTTTTGATCATTTGCAAAAAATGGCGATTTACAGTAATTACGGTTGTTAAAAAAATATTCACCACAATTTTTGGGGCCCCCTCAAAATTCGGTGGCCCTGGGCTGCAGCCCTTTAAGCCCATGGTGAATCCGGCCCTGGTGGTTTTCACTGTATTATTAAAATATTTTTGTAGGGCTTGTATTTTATCGCAGTTAGGCAATTACAAAATTAATATTTATATTTGAATAGTGTTGCTGCAAATAAGGCATTGACAAGTCTTTGTAGTAATATGAATTAATTATTATCCGAATATAAATATGGTATGCGTATTAATCGTAGTAGCAGGTTTGCAGCTGGTTTTTAAGCCTCCAACTGAAAAAACAATTGTTATTTTTGCAGTAGACTTACTGATAATTTCAGTGTAATTTTTCTCTATTCCAGAACTACTGGGAAACGGTGGCCCCACTGTTAGTTGGTAGAGCTGGATCATGTGTTGCTAGCATTGGCGGCAAACTCTATGTTGTTGGTGGTCATACTTCTGCAGAATTATCTCCGTCGGTGACTCTTAAGTCCATGGAATGCTACGACTCTGAAAGTAATACTTGGAAGAACGGTGTAGATATGCCCGTCGGTTGTAGTGAGGCCGGTGTTGTCGTCTTTTGAAAATGTTACATTTTTAGTAATTTAAAGTAATTTTAATTTTTATACATTTAATGTACATACTTTTTTTTTATAAATGGTTCCTCAAATGCTTGTACATATGTTCATGTGTAAGTGAACAATTATTTTTTTATTATATACACCTACATTATATGCGAGTTTTGAATAATGCTATGCTCAAATGTAATACACTTCTAAGTGATATTTTTTGTAAAGTTTGCATATGGAATAAAGTGCAATAATTACACAGTGAAAGATACAAACTATGAAGCTAGGTTTTTACATTTATAATCAACTAGCAGAGATGCCCGGCATTGCACGGGGCAAAATATGAAGGTACCCAGGCCACCCCGTTCATCGTGTTTGAATATGTGTATTGCATATATCTTATTTTTATGTACACATAGATACATAACTATATATATGTTACATCCGTTTGGTGTAATTAATTATCCGCTAAATCAAAAAAACTTTTTTGGGAAAATGAGTTTCAACTTAAGAGGAGGTGGTTTACTTTGTTGAGCTTCTAAAGTGCAAAAACCGTTTTGACTATTCACAATATTTGTTTATTTGGCTACTACGGAGCCCTGTTGAGGACATTGAAATAAATAAATTTGACTCGGACTCTTTCAAAATCTCGACTTACTATCTCGCGATCTCGACTTGCTATCTCGCGATCTCGACTTGCTATCTCGCGATCTCGACTTGCTATCTCGAGATCTCGACTTGCTATCTCAATATGATGCCAGGCATATGTCGCCGGTACACTAGTGTATTATAATGGCTGAAGAACGAAACGAGCTAATAAGGCTTTACTTTTATCTTGGTCTCAGTCAAAAGGAGATTTTAGGCATTTTGGTATTTAGGCATAACTTCATAATTAGCGAGAGACACTTACGCAGACTACTACAGGAAAATCATTTATCAAGAAGGAGAAACTATACAGATATTTTGGTTGTGACAGATTTTATTCAAGAACAGCTTCGAGGTTCTGGAGCACTTCATGGTTATCGATGGATGCATATGAAATGCATACAAGAAGGATTCGTTGTTCGTAAAGAAGATGTTAGAATCATACTTGGCCTACTCGATCCGGCTGGTGTATCTTTACGCAGGAGGCTGCAACTACGACGCCGTTCATATTATGCCAAAGGTCCAAACTTTATTTGGCACATGGATGCATATGACAAATTGAAACCATATGGCATTTGCATCAGTGGAGCAATAGATGGTTTCTCCAAAAAACTTGTTTGGTTGAACAGCTATAAAACTAGTAATGATCCAAAGATTATAGCTGGCTATTTCTTGGAGTCCGTATCAGAACACGGTGGATGTCCTCAAATAGTTAGAGCAGATGCGGGAACAGAGAATGCATATGTTTGTGACATGCAGATCTTCTTGAGACAAAATCACACAGATGACTTTAGGGAACGATGTTTCATGTATGGCAGAAGCACTGCCAATCAAAGGATAGAGGCTTGGTGGGGTATATTACGACGTCAATGAGCTCAGCATTGGATGGACATAATGGAGGAATTGAAGGATAGAGGATCTTTTACTGGCAACGATTTAGACAAGAGTTTAATCCAATTTTAGTTCATAACATCATGAAAAGTGAACTGGATAATGTGGTACGTGTTTGGAACTCTCATCTAATTAGA
Source organism: Brachycybe producta (assembly GCA_036925085.1). Classification (NCBI taxonomy): domain Eukaryota; kingdom Metazoa; phylum Arthropoda; class Diplopoda; order Playtdesmida; family Andrognathidae; genus Brachycybe; species Brachycybe producta. Next base: position 14,119,601 of record JAUPFP010000001.1, on the reverse strand, counting down.
CCAAGCCATACTGCGAGAATACCACACAGTAGACCAATCACGCTGTATTCATTTCCTGAATTATACGGCACTACTGACTGTGTTCTGTTTAGCCTGTGGATTTGCAAGTTTGTTTTGACGAATGCACAACCAGAAGTCATAACCCTTGTATCATAGAGGAAGTATATGACCTATGCAATGTTTACATGGAAGAAAATGGCTGGAATCCTCCAGATAATGGTCAACAAGCAAGTATTCTATATGAAAATCTCAGGAATGTATTACTGTTTGAACTGTAATCTTTGCTATGCAATCTATCTTGTGCCTTTATAAGAGATGACATTTAAAATAAAAAAATAAAATGTTTTAAATATGTATTAACCATTCTTTAAATGAAAACATTTATTTTTCAAAATGAAACCTTGAAAAAAGGTTATGAAAAGCAAAACCAACACATGAATGTATAGAAAATGTATCTTAAATGTTAGTAGACACTGATAATTGAATACATAACAATATATTTATGTGAAACATTAATTATTGCTCAACAAAACATAAAATATTTATGTGAAAAGCTAAACAAGCAACAAGGTCATTTTTATGATTTAAACAAATTTTGATAAATAATTACAGAAAAAAATACAATTAAAATATTTGGTTTTAGAAGTATCCAACATATGCATATATAACCGTTCAAAATCAACACTATTAGGCCCACAAATATTAAGAATATTTTAAAAATAATATGCATTGAAAGAAAACAAGCTGCTAAAAGCACCATGAAAAAATACAAATAGTACCAATAGCAAAAACAGTACTAAAACTAGTAAAAAGTGCTAAAAACTAAAACTATTAACTTTAAACAACTGAGCTTTGAACTAAAGGTTACCTAAATGCAACCAAACTCCTTGGTGTTAAATATTGCATAGATAAAACGTTCTTTAAAGGAGTCATATTCTTTATGTGCAACTGGCAATTGCAACACACAGGCACACGTATTTCCTTGCGGGAACTGCAATGGGTTTCCTTTGTTATCCACACAATCATGAAGGAAGGAAATAGATGGAGTTTGTTCAAAACCGTCTGCAGGTATATTGTCACACCCTGTACAGAATTGTAGAAGCATTTCATAAGTCAGTGTGTGACCAATGTCCATACCTGTATCATCTTCAACTTTCAAGACTGCATCTCCGACATAAATATCACAAAGCAGTTCCCTTAAGAATGTATTGACTTCCTCTTCAATAGGAGCCCGATTTGAACCTTTTGGACTTCTGGTAATTGTGAAAATGGATTCAAACCCTCTTGCTGTCATCTTACTGCACTCTGAAAAAGTAAAGACACTAGAAAACAACTTGTACTTCTGAACTGCTTCAAGAACGTTTAATGTTTGCAGTCCACTCTTCAGCTGCTCTAAAGATGATCTCGTTCTGTGAATTATGTACCAGGAAGCTACCCATTTGATTAGAATGTGGCAGTCATCATCACTCCGCAAAAGTGGGGCAATGCCTGCGATTTCACATATACCCAGCAATGGCTCCTTATTGCGTATTTTATGCTTTTCACTTGAGGGGTTATCTTTAAGTGTTTCGAGTGATGTACGCAGATCACCGTTTGGCAAATCGTCAATATCCACATGCACTTCATTTGGATTATAAGCTATTAAATGTACAAGACAAGGGGCCATAAAGGAAGGTGGTGGGCATCCATGAACCTATGACAATGCCATCACCACTCCAGCATAGAAATAATCATTGGTTTCCAAGAGAAAGGCTATGCAAGAGAGTATTTTTCCTTTTGGGGTATTTTCAAAGAGGTTGGAAGATTCAATATGCCTGCCGAGTAAGGTGAGCAGTTCCCTCTTAGGTCCACCCAAATCAACAGCTCCTTCACAACTTTCTTCATCTCCGAATACCACATCAAATTTTCCCTCCGGCTTAAATCTTGCTTTCTTCATTGCCCTTTTTGCACTTTCCCACACGTTAGATCGGTTAGCATTCACATACGATACGAATTTGTCATTCAGAGTCTTCCTCAGCTTGTTGAGAATGTCCTTGATGGTTGTCGGCTCTTGTTTTTGAATGTCTTTTCCAGAATCAACTGTGTCCTCAATCGGTTTATTTTCTGAAGTAATTTGTGATTCATTCACTTCTAGCGGCAAGTTATCGGATTGTATTGCTGACTCCTCTGTAAGAGTTGGTTGATGTTCTGTTTCAAGCAATAGTACACCCGAGTTAGAATCAAATATTTCTATTACATCCCACGCTATGTCTGGTAAGTCTGAATTGTCTACAGGAACAATTGTTATGCAGTCACTCTCTTCGATAGGTTCTGTCCAACATGCGTGGGGTCCTTCAACTTGATCTGAAGGAAATACTTCAACACCAGGCAGACATGTGTCATTGGCTTCATATCGAGCAGGATTCTGCATGGTTGGAGATTCTAAATGACAAAACAAATACTAAATATGAACATTTGTCTTTTTTAATTTCTTTGAAACAAAAGATTTTTTGCAAGTTGTCTGTACGGGCATCTGCCGGTCGTATACGTTGTTCAATGAATGTTGTTTCATTATAACACTTTTTAATTACGCCATTTTTTGTTATACACTTGAAAAATTCGATCTTATGCTAAAGCGTTAAACTCCCTGTACTGTAAATGTGAGGACAATTTGTTGTGACTGACGACAATAGCAGTGATTAAGTCCTATAATAGTTTATATCTCCTAGTAAGTGCAGTACATACAAAATATTTCATTTGTGTTCAATATGTTTGATAATACTATACAGTATACATACTACCTTTTTTTGGAACGAATTAATTAGATTTCTATTCATTATCGGTTTTAGCGCTCAGTTTTCAGGAACGAATTAACAGCACTAAGTGGGGGATGTCTGTACTTTGTTTCATCACAGGGTAAAATATGACAAAACATTGGTAATTTATGTCATTATTGAACATTATACTTATGCATGAATAGTGCAAAATAGTGTTTTTAGAATTTACCAGCATTTAAAAAAAATTCAAGAACCAGGAAACCATGCTTGTTGGTTGGTTTTTGCAAGGAAAAAACAGGGAGTAAAATAAGCATGCTCATTTTTTACTATTAGTTGGTACTGAGTTTACATGCAACTTCCATGTGAAAATTAAAATAAATCAGTAATTCATACCTTGAGACATGTTGCTCTGGGCGTTTTGTGTGTCGCCAGTACTGTCCTCAACCTCATTTCGCTTTTGACCCTTCAAGTATAGTCTGACATTGTGAATTTCTGTCATAGCCAGAATATCTTCCATGGTGTGTTGGGGGCTCATGGGTACTTGCTGAAAGTCGCAGAGGTCAAATTCGTAATCTTCAATGTTCCCTAGCAATACAGATGTTCCATTTCGAAAAAAAGAGATTTGATGCAACTTGTAACAGTTCCGTTTTTGTTGCCTTTTTTGATACTGTTGCTGACAAAGATCCTCCTGCATGGTTCTTTCGAATCTGCGCAAACCTGTTTTTCTTGGAATCAAATAAGGGTAGCACAAACTCAATTTTTCTGGTGTCTTTCGTGGCATTTTCTAACACTTTCTTTTTGATGGATTGCTTTGGATTCTCATCCTCTGAAGTCTTGCGTTTCATTTTGCTGGCAATTTTCTCTTTCAGATGTTGTAAGAGTGAACTTTTCCGGTTTCCATTTTCCATTGTTTCATGGGGCTCTTTACAATAAGTGATATTTTTCCTGCAGAAGTCTAGCAATGTAACCCGATCACCAACTAGTGTTATGTAGTCACTCAGTTGTTGATCTGTCATACACGTGATCACATGCGCATCAACCTGAAAGCACATAACACAGTATAAAGCCTAATACCCTATAGCCTGTATTATTATAATTATGCCTATCTTTTGTGCCTTCATTCTTTCAATGTCTTCTGGATACTCTGGATGCCCTCTGGAAACCAGGAAGTCATACAACTTTTCATCCATTTTTCATGCAACAACACTACTCTACTTAACTTCTGCAGATGTATACAGTGATTTGAAGCGTAAGTCTAGAATATAAGTCGAGATCTTGCGACAGTAAGTCGAGATCTCGAGATAGTAAGTCGAGATCTCGAGATAGCAAGTCGATTGAGATAAAAAAAAATGCAACTTTAAACTGAATTTTGTGAGGACCCTGTCCTCATGATTTAACAACACTGCCGTGACGTCATACTGTTGACGTCATTGCACCTGTTCTCTCCCTTCTCTTTCGCCTCCCCTTTTTAGAAACAAGAGAGGAATGTTTTGTTCATGCCGTTGCTAGGCAACGAAGCAAGACGACTGCATGTGTGGTCAGAGGAGTCTGGGAAATGCAACCAGCCTCAATAATTCTGTCATCATTCTGTCTTCTTTCTATTTTCTTTTTAATAAATATTCCAAAGATGTATTGCACTTTTGACAGCAAAAGTCCAATTTTATTCACACTTTTCGATACTTTTAATATTCTTTTAATGGTTATTGCATAGCTCAACATTGGCACATTAATCCTGTGAAATGGCCCAATGTTGAGCATAGCAATAAAATGATTTTGACATGTTTCCCAGGGTGCCCATAGACTTACATGGTGACCCGGGAGGTTATGTTCATTTACATATTGTCAAATGATTGGTCAACAAATATCACATGATCAGGATTGCATGTGTATATAAGTTGAGCATTCATGAAGTTCTGGGTGTGCTGTTCTGTTTAAATTATGTGTGGCTGGTGGCTATGCCCAACCACCTGCTGGATGTCATAGTGTTGATTGTGGAAATAGAGGCTGATTCTAGTACAAGGCTATGACCAGGACCTGTTGAGTCAAGTGTCTGCTGCCTCTACAAAAGACACTAGCTGAACGGAACCGACCCCGTGACGATGGGCAAAGGAACTGGGAAAAGTACAGCAAAGTAATATCGAGTCGAACGAGCAAAATAGAACTCAGATCGATCACGGAAATGTATCTAAACTGTATCGTGGAAAACCTCCCGAACTATTAATACATGGTAACAAACATCTGTGGATTCATTTTCTACACGCTTTTGTATCAAATTAATGCTAGTAACAAAACGAGAAGGGTAATTTGCAGCGGCTGTGCTGAAAGAAGAGTCAACAGCCGGTTCTCCGTCCCCTAAAAATGCTAGAGGACTACCCCCTAGTGTAGGGGTAGTCTTGGTAAGGGGCCTGCCTGGGATAAGAGTTAAAGAAATTGTCTGCAACATCGTCTGCTCTCCTCTAGCAGACGACAATTGGGACAATGTTACAGGAAATCCCGAGGTGGAATCTTACAATTTTCCCAAGGAAGTTTGTTTTTGATTTGTGCCACTCTTCTAGCTGAGGTGCGATATGTGCAATTTGCATATGAAAAGAGAGAACTAAAAAGTGGTTTTAGGGCAAATAGTTTAAGGCAAACATCCTTTTAGGGCAAATTGTTTTAGAGGAAGTAGATTTAGAACAAATCTTCCTTTAGGGTAAATGGTTTTAGAGCAAATGGCTCTAGGGCAAGTGTCTGTAAGGCAAATGTCTTTAGGCTAAGGGGTGAAACTGGGAGGAAAGGCCCCGGGCCCCACCGGGGTTGACATAGTTCCACGCCACTCCACAAAAAACGAGCAACGATCACTCCTGGACTGATCGTTTCAATATATATATTTTTTGTTTCATTTAATGTAAAGAAACTTTTCTTTCTAATAAAGCAATAAAGAAAATAACATCCTAGTTCTATCATAAAACTTAATATGTAAACTTCCTTCATCTTCATGGTCTTTGCAATATGGCCGATAAGCCACACCCCTGCATTTCCACCCCCCCCCCCCTAAAAAAACTTGGCTTCACTCAAGAACGTGACTCGTGGCCCCATGGGAGTCCCTTATTCTAACATCCTTGGTATAATTACTGTATTCATTTGTGTGCTATGTACTATTTGCATTTGAGAAAAAGGGTGAAATAAACATGTTGCTGTTAGAATTGGTGTCTTCTCGTTATTCTCGCATGGTGGCGTTGGCACCCCCCTCCTCGTGTCTTAGATTGAGGTGGGAGCCGACGAAAAAATTAAATCGGCGGCGGCGACTGCGTGTGCTGTTATAAAAAATGGCATTTGCATTAAAAAGTCTTGGCATGGGCAAGGATATGGGTTGTCCTGGCGTGATTACTGAACTGCATTGGTTGACAAAGCCTGTAAATTGACATTGGTGACAGTTGATTGAATTTGTATTGGTGACTTGTTTGTCCCTCAATGACCCCAGCGCCCCATTTTTGAACAAAACCTTAAGGGGACGTATAATGAGTGGGGGGGGGGATATATAATGCAACTCGTAACACCTTACGATGATACGATCATGCAACTAACGCACCACATAAAGCATTACAGGAGAATGACGTCACAGCCTGCACCCCTTACCAATATACTCTGATGCAGTGTGGACATCATGGTGGTGACGTCATTTTGCAGCAATTGCTGAATCGCTGCATGAACGTAACGAGAGCACAGAACAGGGAGAACAAATATAACTATCTCTATTGTCACTATTGTGTAACGGGAGCATATTAAAACAACTACCAAAGTAGGTGAAAGTAATGGCGGCGTACGGCGGAGGCACCCACATCTATAATGTGAGGGCGGTACTTGGGGTTGTTGGCAGCGCCGTAGTGGCGTAGTTATGCAACGGCAAAAGTGAACTAATTTCAACGTTCTAGGGGGAACGCTGCCAAATGGACGGGCGTTGGCTTTTGTTTTTGAGTTCCTCAACTTCCTTGCAATAAAATATTAAAGAAGACGAGCGTCCATTTGTAATTGGTTGTTCTTTTTCCCTGCTCCTGTTTTCGTTGAAAAAAAGGATGGAGATTCCGTGGTAGAAATGTGCAGAATAATGACTAAACGGTAGGAAAATACTTGAGTATTCTAATGGTTGGCTTTTTTGTTTGTTTTTTTGGTAGTTTTTTTATGTTTTGTGGCATTTGTTCTGTACGGTTGTAGGTGTGGAGTGTATTCGAGATGACGCCACCATTTTTCCGTCGTGTTTTGCCTGCAACCGTATTGAACTTTTTAACGATGACGCCATTTTAAAATTTTACACGTAGTCAGAATCTTTGTGGCAGTGTAAACAGGTTTTTTTTTGTAATTGTTTTTATCGTTTTTTTGTGTGAAATACGATGAAAACTGTCTAACATGAAAAAAATTGGGTACCTTAGTAACACAAAATATGCTTTCTGACCGTTTCCCGCAGTATTGTTTATTTTCGTGTATTTCAATTTACAATGAAACTTTTAACTTGAAATACACGAAACATTTTGTGTGCTCTCTTCTTCAATTTTTTGTGAAATGGTTTGCACTGTAATTTAATCATGAAACCAAAATGAGGCTATCCGTTTTTCGATGTTGGGGTCATTCCATGTCAAGTCAACACACTTTTGGGTCATTTTCAAACTTTACATTTCGGATTTTTATAAAACTTTGCACACTTCCATATACATATGAATAAAAAATTCTTGCAAATTTAGAGCTCCCAGCGCCAACCAGTTAAAGAGTTAGAGGTAATCAAAGATCGCCAAAATATGTATCTTTTACTAATTTGCATAATCTTTGATTTGCAATAACTTCTTAACCGATTAACCGAGGAAAATGACCCAGAGCTCATTCTAATCATTTTTATCTCCTTCAGTACGATATACAAAACAATTGAGGAAAAATTAAATAAAGGTCACTAAATCTAAACTTTGACCTTTAATGTCTCAAAAAGTGTATTTTTAAAATTCTGATTTTTAGCATGTTATTTGTTAACTATTTATGAATGTATCTGCCAAATATCACGTTGGGATACCATGGAGTTTAAAATTTATAGCAAGACAAATATGGGAAAGCAGGCATTTAATGGTATGAAATTTAAAATGGAAAAAAAAAATCAGAATTTTTTTCTTAGGGAATTTAAAGTTAAAAAAATGTTTGTTACCTAACTACTAGTTTTGTGGATGTTCATTTTTTCACTTGCATTATCAGTCTTTCTGAGTCAAAATGTAAGTGCAACCTGTGACAGTGACTGGGTCAACTTTCGTTAGAATCTTTGATTTTGGTACGATGAGTACGTCTGATCGTTGAGGAAATGTGTAAGATGGTGATGGTCCACTTGGGTGACGGAAGCATGCCAACCACCACTTTCCATCATACACACATGTGGCAAATCCAGTAATGTTTTGCAACTCCATCTCCTCAGTTAAGTGTAATGTGCTCTTCAGTACACTGCTGAATTTTTGAATACCTTTGAACTTTTAATTTGGTATGTGAAAGTTGTACAAAACAGTGCAGTTTCTGGGTTCCGGGGATAGTACGGGTCTTCAAGAAACGAGTGTGTAACATACGGCACTTCTTGGTATTCTTCGGTAGTAACATAAGTAAAACTTATTCTATATATGTTGGCAGTTGCCCAATCGTACAGCTGGTGAGGGGTTATAATTTGATCAGAGTAGGCACGCTGCAAACTTGCTCAAGTTGCCAGACGCTTGACCGTACCTCCTATCACATCACAAGCACCTTTTCCATGGCTTGTTGCAAAAAATGCCATTCTGCACTTACACCAAAGTCACTTATGAAGGCACAGGTTGATGAATTTTTTCTTGTTTTTATATTGAGGGGGTGTCCCATCAGAAAAGTAAATAATCCTCTCAGGTTTACAAGAAAGTTTGTCCACAATAAATGTAATCGTGTCACTGATAGAGATGGACGGCTACAGTTTCATGTGTTAGGCAATCAGATATCACAACAAAACTAAAATACTCAACATTGGCACTTTTCTTTTTTGTAATATATTACAAAGGGATATAGTGTTTCCTGTGAATTATTCGAATGGAATCACTGAGCTGCATCTTGTAGAACAAAGGAATAATTTTCTGCAAAATCACACAGGACTACATAGTGATTATCCTCTATGCTGCATTTTTAATGTCAGTTGGAAAATTTGCTTGTTGCCTTGCAATAAAAGAATGTATTTTGAGAACAGCAACTTTATTATTCTCTTGCCATCTTTCTTCACTGAGATAAAATCTTTTCCCTTCATCATTATAAAATGCTGTGACATGATCTGCTGTTGCCTGATCTAATGTTTTACCAGGTATTGGATTTGGTGATGATAAAATACCCCGTTCCTTCACGAGATTCTTTGCCTTTCTCACCATGAAGTTTGAAGCTCCAAATTTCCTTTCTGTTCTCCGAATACTCTAGCTTTTTTAGGCAGAACTGTGAGAATCTGTATTTTAAGGCTTCTTGAATTTGCAGCTTTGAATGTTTCTTTCAATTGAACATGCATCTCATTATGATGCATCTCAAAAGGCGATGGACAATCTGAATCGGAAGAATCATCATGTACAAACATGACTCCGTTTAATGAGTCACTTTTTTCATTTTGTCTTTTGAATACTTAACTCCAAGTCTGTGCTTCTTTATAGGTGTTTCTCCAAGCATTTGTAGACTGGTATTTATTGTGCTAATTGCTAAATCGCTTACCAACATTTATTTCATCATCACTAGTTCTCATCGAGCATTCTCAGTGGTGGCACTTTCTGTTGAATCCTTTTCTGGATCAAACAAAGTAAGTTTCTGTCTGCAGTTGTCACATATCACACCATTCACAGATATAGATGGCATTTTCTTAAGAAAGTGGAAATGGATTGCATCACAATTCTGTTCAATTTTGATGTGTGGATGTCATTTCAAAATAAGATAGCAACTACATTAGTGATTTTCAAACTTAAAACTGAACACAATGCATCTTATTCTTATCTTTTTTCCTCCACAAAATAGTAACATGATAGTTTTTGAAAAGTAAAAAAAAAAAAAAAAATTAACAGGATAATGTAAAGACACTTTGTTATAATATACTAAAAGGGGTCACTGATCCATAGAATACATTTGATTAGTAATAATAGAAAAAAATAAATGTTTCCTCTGAAAGAGCAACTGAAGCCTCTATGAATATAAGTACATTTTTAGTTTGCATTTTCTTTAAATGGCTGTAACTTTTAAACCCCAAAGTATCCCTACATTATATTTGGCAAATATATTCATATAGTTAACTATACTATATTTAAAAATTAAATTTTTAAAAAGTGCACTTTTTGAGATATTAAAGGTCAAAGTTTAAATTTAGTCACCTTTGACCTTTATTTAATTTTTCCCAATTCTTTTGTATATTGTATTGAAGGCATTTTAGGTATTTTCCTAGGTTAATTGGTTAAGAAGTTATTGCAAATCAAAGAATATGCAAATGAGGACAGAATGCAAATTTTGGTGATCTTTGATGGACTTATAACTGACCGTTTGACAATGGGAGCTCTATATTTGCAAGAATTTTTTTCTTATGGGTCTAAGTGTAAAGTTTCATTAAAATAAAAATGATAGATTTGAGAGCTGTGTTGATTTGACATGGAATGACCTGTTGGGTGGAACAGGGTTTTGGTCGTGGGGTTCTTTATGGCATAAATGACTCCGCTTATAAGATACCAAATAAGATTTAATTATCTTTGGTGCAACCTTATAAATGAACTGAATTGGGGTCAGACTAAAACACAAAAATGCGCGGAAAAATAAGTATTGTAACAACCCGACTTGGTTGCTACAATGACCTACGGTAAATTTCGCTTACTTACCGCAGGATGACTGTCCTTGGGACGGGTCGAAGCGCAGGCCAGCCCTCTTGCACCCATCCATGCCACGGGTAATGCCGATCGAAGGATCCTCCCCACCGCAAGTCGACGGATGAATGACTGCCGAACAAGACGAGGAATCCACGGTAAATCCCCCGATGGATCTTACCGTGGACAAACCGCGCGCGAAGCACTGGCCGACATGCCGGAAAACATGATGGAACAGGACGGTGATGGTGACGGCGTTTCCCCACACGGAACCCCCACCCTCCCCGCGGTAACTTCCCCAGTTATTCAATAGAATAAAAGACACGGACACCAGTGGTTGAGTGAAAATAATAAATGTAATTTATTCTACAAGAATAAATGATAAAACACTCACTTATTAAAGAGATGCAATAGAAGAAGATTCTCCTGGCTAATTAAGCCAGGACGAAGAGAGGTCATTCACCTCCTCACACAATGCAAAACAATAGATGAATGGTGGCCATCTTGGCCACCTGCTGATTGATGAGAGCACTCCATAATACATGCATCTGCATGAAAGGGTTTCACTCCACTGTCCAGATACAATGGCCACCGCCATATATATCACCCCCAGGCTGCTCCACCTGGGGGAGGACAGGGACCCTTGCTGGCCATTTTGTCGTCTGCCTGGCAACCAATTTACAAGTGCCTAGCAGACGACATAGGAATTTAGTTCTGCTCCAAAAGGAGCAGAACTGGGTCGTCACAATCCTCTCAACTTCCCTGATCCACCCCGGGATCAGGTCAGCCGAGCTAGCAAGGATTGCGCCCATGACCCCACTCAGTTTCAGACTGATTTCTTCGGTGGTGGATTCATCGGAGCCACCATCCACTCCGACATCCACCGACGTATCCACCACAAACACATCCGGGTGTTTCTCCACCCGAGACCGAGATCAAAATCAGTCCCCCTGAGTCTTAACGCCGCTTGCTGTCGAAATGCTTCAACGGCAAGAGTGTCAAGCTGCGGACTCTGACGAAGAGTCCGACTCGTCAGAAGGTCTACGAGGGCGGCCGCGGGATCGGACACGCTACCTCGTAGAGGGTGGGTGACAAATTCCCCCACCATTCCTTCCAAGTCGCAGCCAAGGAGACGCTGGACGTATGGGGCCGCGAGCTGGGCTATACGTACTAGTCCAGCTCCTGTCCCCACCACGTCTAGAACAGCAAAGCACCTCCTTACCGGGTTGACGACCAGCAACACCGAATAGTCCGTACTGCCAAATGCCAGCACATATCGCATGGCAAATGACGGCAACGACGGCGTACACGGAACTGGGAGTGGCACCCCCAGACGATAGTATCCGTGGTATTGGTACCCCTCCATTCCCGGCTGGTCCTGCCACAGACCAAGCCGGTTATTCAGAAAGACCTGTCCTTCTGAATACGGAGGCTCCGCACCAAAGCGTCGACCCTTGCCCTCGGGCTCAGGAGACTTGGCTCTTTCTTCCGGTCCTAGGGCCGCAAAGACCCCGTCATCGGGACTCGGAGAGAAGGGTGTCCTTCCTACGGAAGGCACGGGACCACGTTTGGCGGGAACGTCATTTTTTCCCGCCGGGCTGCCCCCACCGCTAGGTAACGGTGAGCTGACCCGGTGGAGAGTTTCCACCAACCGGACTGATAAGTTCGGTACCGCCACCACCTTCGGGGAGGATGAAGGTATACCGAGAACGTCTCGCATTGACCTATCATCCATCCGCGCCGTCTTACTCTGACGGGTATGGTGCGGTTGGCTCCCGGCCGACACGGTTGCACCGTGTCGGGACTCCTCCTCCGTCCCGATACTTCCACCACCACCAGTCCCTTGCCCTTTCTTGACCGGTGGGCCGGTCAGTCTTAGGAGGGTGGTTAGCCCCCTTCGATTGGCCGTACTTACTAGTCGCATACGTTCTAGCCGAAGCTGTACTAGTCTTTGAACTAGCTCCCGTAGCCGAACCGACGGTCGAGGATGCTCGTGTCGCCACGAAGCGTCCCTTTCCATCCCGGGGAAGATTTCTCTTCTCCAGGGCAAGGGTCGGCTGACCCTTGCCACCAACAGGTTTAACTGCCGCACCCTGGTGAGGTGCCTTGGCAGCTTGTACCGCCCCCTTTGGGCGATACGCTGTTGGCCAGCAGCCGTGGTGGCACTCGCAATAGGAGTGGCACCAACTCCGACGGGAGGTTCCCCTGTACTGAGTGGATTCCTGGCATCAGCTTCCCGCAGGGGCGGAAACTGAGAGGCCTGGAGCTCAAACTCTCGTCGGCGTGCAGCCTTCTTGTCCCGCAGGACAAGGGCAGCACATCTGGCCGCTTGTGCCTGGTGGTACCGCAAGCGGTCCTCCTGGCTCCACTTTCTTTTGGGAAAGCCGGCCGGACCTCCACGAGAGGTCTTAGCCTTCTTTCCCACCGGATTACTGGCCAAAGGTGGGGTGAAGGGGTGGGGACTTTCCTTGGAGGGGGAGGAGAAAGCTGATTGGCCTTCTTTTCCGCTCTTCGGTCCCTCTTGGGAGTTGCAGACTGCCAGCTTGAACACCCAGCCTCCGCTTCGGTTGGTCCCAAAACCGGAGGCTGACCAACAGGCCAGGCAGCACCAGCAGCTCCCTCAGGATGAGCTGGCGACCCAGGGAGAAGACCCACCGCCGGCGTAAACTTCGCCAAGGCAGCCTTCGTCCTCTCCAACTGTGCCTCCCTCTCTGCCAGGGCTTTCATCCTGGCAGTGTACCTAGCAGCTCCGGACTTTTTCTTGGTTTTCGAACCGTCCTTACGGAACTGCTGGGTAGGGTACTCCCCAACGAAGTAGCGTTTCCCGTCCGACGCTAGGAAACCACCTGACGCCGTCTGGTACTTTGCGGCTTCGTCCTGCCTTTCCAGGCAGACCGCTTCCGTCTCCCCAACAGGGTCGACCGGAATTGGACTGCCCTTCCGGGCTGGAGTACCCTCCTGGGATCCGGTCACAGACCGTTTACCCAGGGAGCCTGATCCTCTTCCTTCAGACTCCGAAGAGTCCTCTGAAGAGAGGATCCATTGGCCTCTCCACCGCCTGGAGGAGGGCACCACATCATCTTCCATGGTGTCCATCTCCACCTCCGTGTCAATGACCAGGGTTCCTCCCAAGGAGGCATCCCTGCTTCCCTTAGCCAGGCTAGCCAATTCTGGCCGGCTTTGGTCCGCCGGAGATCACACTTCGCCAAGGAAGTAGCCGCCAAACCGGTGGCCACCTCTTCGACGGGCGTGCTGGCCCTCACCGGCTCACCAACCGCCGGGATCTGCATGGCTCCCAACTTAATGGTCGCCCTCGGAGAACCCACGGTGGGAGGCGGTGTCAACCATCCCCAAACAGACCCATAATATAGAGGGTCCGAGGGGACGGCTGGGTCACCACAGCGTCCTCAACCAATAGCAGACCCAAAGGTCCGCCGTCGGCCAAGTCGGCTATGGCCCGACCCAAAGAATCCGGGGAGCAAGCGGCATCCGACTCCAACAGCTCTGCATCACCCGGATGCAAAGAGCTGAGGAAGGAGGAACCGCTGCCACCCCCGCCAATTTCTTCCTTCTCCGCCGTGGCTACCTGAAAAAGATCAAAAAATACGGTAAGAATTTGACCTATTACGGTAGGAAACATTTTCCACGGTGCAAAACCGCGAAAAAATGTTTTCCGGCCGGGCAGGCACCGTGGTCTACGGCCAAAGCCATCCCCCACGGTAATCGCACGGTCGGAACCGGCCAAAAACATTTTTGGTCGGACCAAAACCCGTAATTCCATGTTCGGTATCTTATGCGGTGATTCCCACTTTAAAAACCGTGCTTCACGGGATTCGCACGGTCGGAATCGGCCAAACAGTTGCTTGGACCGTCCAAACCTGGCACCGACAATTCAGGTTGCTTGGGGAGTGGTTTACACGGACCACTACCGTGAAAAACCACTTTCCGTCCGTTAGAACACCGTGGTTTACGGTCGAAACCGTTCTCCACGGTGCTTTCCCGGACAGAACCGTGCAAAAACACCTTTTCACCGTCCAAACTTCGTAGAACTTGGTCTCCACCAAGTCCCACGGCGTTCGGGCGGCAAAACACCGTGTTCTTCACGGCCCCATCGGCGGTAGTATCACCGTCAAAATTGTTACGGTGATGCCTCCACCAAAACCACGTGTTAAAGCGGTCAATGACCGCTTGACACACCCAAAAGCAATAAAACAATACTGCCATCGGGTAGGAGAAGGAAATTCCCCTTTGGGGACTTACTTTATGCTTTTTAGCATCCAATCGTCCTGAATCTTTGCTTTTCCGACGGTGAAATTTGTTTTTTCTTTGTAAAATAGCGGCAAACGTCCGTCTTCGTTTCAATTTCAAAACAAGATGGCGTTTAGCCGCTAATTTCTCCAACGGAATGGCTAACAGCGGCTGCTTGGTGGCTAAAACATTACTAGTCGCCTCCATTGCTGTTACCATAGAGATTCTACCGTCGTCTGCCTTTTTAGGGGCAGATACACGGCATGAATCTCTATGGAAAGACTCAGGAGAGAGATCTTTAGGGGGAATCACTTCTGCAGACTCCTCTTTGAGTTTGCAGTTGGGAATTGTGGATTTCTCCACCCAGCTCCCCCTGGACAACCGCCATCTGTCCGTGACAGACAGGCAGAGCCCAGTCCAGGGGTCACTGCGCTCCCAATCCTTATTTCCCCAATTCAGGTCATCATCCCAAAGCAGGGAATGACCTGCTCTCTCCCACCAGGACAGGGACTTCCACAGTCTCTGCACCACCCTGGTGCCTATTGGAGCTTCAGAGGAAGCTTGCAGAACCTCAAAAGCCCTTGGTTTCCTCGGACGGAGGTAATACCGGGGCCGAGGTGCTTCCTCTGCCTCAGAGTCAGTTGACTCCACCACCAAGCTAGGCTGGCCAGAAGGTCCTGGAGGGACATCATCTCTCCTCTCACTTCCAGCTGACCCAGACTCAGCATCACTGGACCCTTCAGAGTTCGATGAGGTTTCAGAGCCACCTAGGCCATCTTCCTCACGAACCCCACATGTGGGAGCGTACGGCTTCAAGTTATCCACATGAAACCGGTCCCGCACCTTCCGACCATACACATCTACGAATTCTATCTCGTAGACCAGGTCGGAAACCTGCCGGACCACCGTACCCAGTTCAGCCTTGTAAGCGAAATTCCACTTCTTGGCTTGACCGAGCTTCCCAGCCATATCCCTTATCCAGACCTTATTACCTGGCTGGTACCGGGGTGGCTCCACCTGGCCGGCGTCATACCGGCTCTTTTGTCTGGCTTGAGCTGCCGCCAAATTTTGACGAGCACGCTCCTCCACGGCTTGCTGGTCGGGCAAGTCGCGGACGAGACCGTTAGGAAGGAAATTGTCAATCCCCAACCTAGGCTCACGACCAAACAACAATTGGTACGGAGACACTTCCGTGCTCTCCTGCACCGCAGTGTAGTAGGCCCACACGGCGGGCCGCAATTTCTCCCACCGATCACGTTGGTCCTTGAGGGGATCAAGGTAACGTTTGATGGTTTCCATCACGGTTTTGTTCGTACGCTCCGTAAGCCCATTAGCTTGCGGATGGTACGCCGTCGTGAAGTGCTGCGCTATATTATAGCGCTCCCGGAACTTTCGCAAAATCTTGCTACAGAACTGGGATCCACGATCCGAGATGAGAGTAGTCAGAGTGCCATACACCGACAAGATCTCATCTTTCAGAAACTTGACAACACAAGCGGCCGTAGCCCTTCGTACTGCCTTTGCCACGCCGTACCGGGTGAAGTAATCCATCATGATCAATACATAGGTGACTCCACCCACGGACACGGTAAAAGGCCCAACGAAGTCCATTCTCCAGGCATGAACCGGGTACTCAGGAACTATGGGTTGCAAGAATCCTTGAGCTCTTGCGAACTGTCGTACTCTCTGACACACTAAGCATGACTTAACATACTCCACCGTGTCACGTTTCATACCTAACCAGTAGAAACGAGTACGCAACCGTTGGTAGGTCTTGTACACTCCGAAGTGACCAGCTTCAGAGCTATCGTGCAACTTCCGCAAGCAGAAGGCTTGACACGACCTCGGCACAACCAACACAGTTCTCGTAGGATCTTGAATGGATTTGATGGCATACAACAATTTGTCTGCCACCACTAACTTGAACCTTAAGTTCGAGTCGGGGTCGGTGGAGAGCTGACGCTTCACCTTGGAGCACCAACTGTCGTTGGCCTGCTCCATTACCCAATCCACCTCAGACAGGATCCGGTAAATGACCTCACCCACGTCGGCCTTGACGTGTTCAGGCAAAGAAGGATCAACAACTTCATTCACCGGATACCGACTCAGTCAGCATCCTCGTGAAGTTTCCCCTTCTTGAACTGAATCTTATACCGGTACTCCTGCAACTGCATTTGCCAACGCCCCAACCTGCCTTGCAGGTTTTTGGCAGTCTGCAAATGACAGAGCGCATGGTGATCTGTTACGATCACAAAGTCCCGGTTAAAGATGTAAGGTGGGAATTTACCCACGGCAAACATGATCGCCAAGCATTCCTGCTCGGTGACACTATACTGTGTTTCCGGTCCCTTCATGAGACGGCTAGCGTAGGCCAGAACCCGAGGAGCCTTGTCCTCGGGTAACTTCTGGTATACTACGACACCTAGAATGTACCCACTAGCATCGGTGTGAATTAACACCTCACCACGTGGATCATACATGGTGAGCACCGGTGCTTCGGTTAAAACTGCCTTTAACCGTTCGAACGCTAGACCACACTGCTCCGACCAGTCAAAGGACGCATCCTTCCTGGTCAGATCATGCAGTGGTCTTGCGATCTTGGCGAAGTTCTTGATGAACCTACGGTAGTAGCCGGCGAGTCCAAGAAAACTTCGGGCGGCGGTCACCGTTGTAGGGACATCGAACTCTTCGACTGCTCTTACGAGTCCCGGGTCCGGAGCAACTCCCCCGGCACTGACAATGTGACCGAGATACTTGACTTTGTCAAAACCGAAGAAACATTTCTTCGGCTGGAGTTTCAGCTCCGCCCTTCGTAACAGTCTCAGGACAGTACTCAAGCGTTCGAGAAACTGCTCAAAGGTGCTCCCAAAGACGATAATATCGTCTAGGTACACCAAGCAGCTCTCCCACTTGTGTCCCGCCAACAAGAGGTCTAACGCTCTTTGCATAGTGGCAGGAGCATTGCAGAGTCCGAAAGCCATTTTTCGAAACTCAAATAGACCTTGAGAGCAAATGAATGCTGTCTTCTCAATGTCTTGCTCTGCCATCCTGACCTGCCAGTAACCACTAGCAAGGTCTAAGGTTGCGAAATACTTCGCTCCAGCAAGTGATTCGAGGGCATCAGCGATGCGAGGTAACGGGTACTGATCCGCCTTAGTTTGGGCATTCAGTCGCCGATAGTCCACACAAAAACGAAAGCCACCATCCTTCTTGCGAACAAGCAAGATAGGGCTCGTGTAAGGACTATGCGAAGGTTGGATTACCCCTGCATCCAACATCTTCGCTACCTTTTCTCTCTCGATTGCACGAGCCGCCGGAGCGGTTCTTCGCAATCCTTCACGCACCGGAGGTAACCCACCAGTATCAATAGTGTGTTCGACGAGCGGGGTTTCCCCCAGCTCTGTATAATCGAACGCAAAATGATCACGGCGTTCCAGCAAGAACTCCTGAAGCTGTGCCGCCTCCTCAGGCTTCTAGGTCCGATTTTAAGGCACTTTTTGAGAGTGGGTCTAACTTTCGCATTGAGGACCCGGCGACCTTTCTTGGTTGCCCCTCTCAACTTAGGCGGAAGCCCCCCTGGTCAACCATCTCCATGAGTGGGGTCTCCCCCTCTCAACTTAAATGGATCGTCCAGTCCCACCACTAGGGCTGCCTCCACAGCTTGAGCTGTCGCCACACCCTTCCCTGTCTCCAGGGCAATGGGTACGTCGGCGACGTTCTCAAGCCAAATGTCGTAAGAGCCTTCCTCTGTGGCTTTGGCAATTCCTGCCACTGCCAACAGACCACGACCACCTAAGGCTTTACGATGGGGCTCAACGAGAAGCAGCTGTCCAGGGCCAGCATGCTCTATCAAGCTCACGGAAACTACCTTCCGCTCATGAGCTGATAGCCATACGTTCTCCAACAGTCGCAGGGAACAAACTTCCCCGCTCCTAATTGGAGAACTGGTCTCGGTGAGCATGGGTGACAATGTCAACCCACCCATCCGCCTTTTCAGGCTCCGCAGGCATACCTTCCGGGAACCCGAAAGGAGGGAGTAGCAGAGGCTCCACAGAGTCGTGAAGCCTCGCCAACGCCTCCACCACCGAGTTCGGAAGTTGTACCGAAGTACCCTGCAAAGCCTGAACGGCCAGTGCGGCATGAAGAGCATCTGGATGTGCATTCCAGATGTCTTCCCGGAAATACACTTTCCGGCTCACGACGTCCAACATTAACCCAAACCGGGAAGCCAGGTCAACTCCTATTACGGCTTCCCCTTCACCCTCAATGAGGAGAAGATGGGTATGGAAGGACTGTCCGTGGATTGACATGTCCATGTACATGACTCCTTCTATCTTGATGGAGTACCCGCTCATGCCCGTCAGGAATGAGGGGAGGCTAACCTCCTGCACCGGTAACTCTATTTCCCGGGCCACCGACATGCTCATGACCGATACTTCGACCCCGGTGTCGACGATCGACTCAACCAGCCGACCATCCATCGACACCAGAACACGCGGTGCCCTACGCAAGTATGCACGGCTCTATAATTCTGGAATGGGCAACCGTCGTTGCCCGACATTACTTCTGAGCCTCATCCGTCCTCCCGTCCACAGGGGACGGTCGTACCGGATGCTCAGTGGTTTGGCTTCCAGTCTGCACTCCAGGAGACTCACCAGGCCTGGGCAACAGCATGGGCGCACCAACGTTCGAAGCCCTCGTAATGCCCGTACCGTTCGGACCTTCCTCCCCCTCATCAGGGAAGAAAGGTGCCACCCAGCTTTCCAGCCAGGCAAGCGCAGCTTCCAGTGTGAGGCTTGGCTCCTGAAATACCCACTGGGTAATTTCTGGGTCCGCAGACCTAGCCAGAGGCACCCCTGCTTCATGTAGGATACCCACATATCTGGAGACTGCCCGAAGGTACGCTTCTTCTTTACTCCGCCGGCTTTGCCGGGCACCTGAGTTTTCAAGCATTACCGGTCGACTGCATCTCAGTTCTGCAGGGAGTGGCGCCGGTTTAACGAGGGCGGGCCCTCGTTTCTGGCGACAGGCAGATAGAACATCTGTCCATCAATTACGGTGGACAGATACTCTCGGCCCTGCAGTACCACGGGTGCTAAACCCGGCAGGTACTGCACCACTGGGCTTTCGCCCGGTTGTACTCGAGCAACCTGTCCTTGGGCAACAGCCTTCGGACAGTCCTTCCTAAGGTGACCCATCTGATTACACCGAAAGCATGGACCTGGTTGCCTACGAGTAGGATCTCCACCTCCAGCCGTTTGGCTGGACCCTGACGGGGCTGCTGTGGACTTATTTCCACCCTGGCTCTGCCGCTTCGTCTTTCTTCCCTTCTGCCCTCCGGTCTTGGCAGTAGCTCCGTCCGATTTGGACGGTGCCGCTGCCTTCGCACCCGAAGAGGTAGAAGTAGATGTAGCAGAGCTCTTGGGCTTTGCCACAGCACCAGAGACCTTGGCCACAGCTTGGGTCCCTGGTACTGTCAAGGTACGGGCAGGTAACGCTCCCGCCTTAAGCATGTCGGCCTCGACCAACATTGCCTCGGTGGTAAAGTCCCTGACCGTCTCAGCTTTTGATCCCCAGAGAGGTCTGAGAATCTCCGGCTGCAGTTTCTTCTTTTATCGGAGGAGTTGACAAGACTCCTCACCAGGAGAAACTCGTTTTGCCAGCTCAATAAAGCGCCAGTAGAACGCCTGGAGTGATTCCGCAGGCCCTTGCTTCATGGCCTCGAAACGGTCAAAACAGGCCTGAGCCTGATTCTTGGTTCCAAAGCGGTGAAGCATAGCCTGCCTCAACTCCGGCCAGGTTAGGTTCGGCTTGAACTCCACCAAACAGGCGTAATGTTCCTCAGCCGGACCATCGAGCAGGTACGTAAAGAAACTGCACCTGGCCTCATCCGTCCAGCGCTGAGCCCTAGCTTTGGCTTCGAACTGCCAGAGAAACGGCGTAATGTCCTCTCATCCATCATAACGGATGAACGAGTGAACCGGTTTAAAAAACCCGAACGCCTGGATCTCCGACGGGACAGCCGGTGCAGGCGTCCACGGCGCGGTACTTACCCGCCGTGGTGCCCTGCTCCGGTTCCCCGAAGTCTCAGCATCAGGTTCAGCATCCACGGGATCCACCAAGTGGACCCGCGGTCGCTGAACGGGTGGAGGGACTCCTTGACCGCCTCCCGCAGACGCGGTCCGAGTTCCCCCTCCCGGAGGCATCCGCCTGGCCGGAGCCGGCGGCGCCTTTCTCCATGCATCTCCCCGGTGCACGGGCGACGGTGTGAAGCGAGGAAGCTCCCCATGGAGCCTCCGGCCCTCTTGGGAAAGATGACCCTGCCAGCGCAGTTCATCAATCCCCCTGGCAATCTCACGGAGCTGCTCCTCAGTCATCGACGCCAACCATGACGTCGTGTTCACCGAGGATGACTCCGGGGTCCCTACCACCTCTCCCAGTAAGGGATTACCTCCACGTCGAACCGGACGGGAGGCGGTGGAGGTTAACAGGCCGGCCATAGGCCGTCCGCGTGTCCCAGTCGGGGTCGGTAACCCTCCATCACCACCGTCTGCCGGCGCTCCACTGGAGACAGTGTCAGCATCACAAAGTCTCCAGCCGGAGGTTGGTCCGTAGGGTCAATTTCTACGACACCTTCCTCCGTGGAGTCACCGGGTACAATCCCGCCAACAGCACCCCCAACAGGGTGCTGCCCCTCCGGCCGCTTACCACGGCCGAAGATGCGGGAACGCAACTCCAACTCTTCCAACAAACTGCTTCCCCGACCAGACATCAGGAAAACAGGGTCTTGGCCGATTTCGTCCGTGCGAACACGGGCAAAACTGGCCACCACTTGTCGGAAGAAACTACCGTAAAATACGGTGAATTTACGGACCAAAGTTGCAAAATACCGGCAATTAACGGTAGAACCGTAAACTACCGCAGTTTCACGGACAAAAGTCCGTGTCCCACGGTCAGATTTACGGTGGAGCTCCTTCTTACGGTTTTCGACCGGTGATATACGGACAACCGTCCGTTATTCACCGTCTATTCGCGGTAAAAAGCTCTTTCACCGTCCTAGAATGAAGATACACGGACAACGGTCCGTAATCTACCGTCCACCAACGGGGAACTTGTCTTCTTATTGTGTTCGAACGGTGATTCCCGGACAAAAGTCTGTAATCCACCGTCTACTTACGGTAAAACTTGACCGTAGCCCGGTTTTACCACGGTATCACAGACAAACGTCCGTGTCCCACGGTATATCACCGGTAAACCTGTCCGTAGACGGGTTTCCGCCGTAGTTCCACGGACAAACATCCGCGCCCTACGGTGTACTACCTGTCTACCGGACAAGCTATGGTAAAATTACCTTTTTACCGAGTTCTACCGGTCCTGCACGGTAAATCACCGTGCTACCGGTATACTAACGGTAAAAATAACCATTATCCCGCGTTCGGACGGTCCTGCACGGTCAACCACCGTGCCCACCGTCCTACTTATGGATAACCTAGGGCTTTTCCCGGTGACCACCACGGTATCACAGACAACCGTCTGTGTCCCACGGTCCTTCAACGCCCTAAGCCGCGATCGGACGTAGTTCTGTGGACAAATGTCCACGCCCTACTGGCCACCACACGACTCCGGTCTTACCGACCGCACAAGAGAGGCTGGTGGTAGTGCTACCCGGCGCCTGCACCAATTGTAACAACCCGACTTGGTTGCTACAATGACCTACGGTAAATTTTGCTTACTTACCGCTGGATGACCCTCCTTGGGACGGGTCGAAGCGCAGGCCAGCCCTCCTCTTGCACCCGTCCGTGCCACGGGTAACGCCGATCGGAGGATCCTCCCCACCGCAAGTCGACGGACGAATGACCGCCGAACAAGACGAGGAATCCACGGTAAATCCCCGATGGATCTTACCGTGGACAAACCGCGCGCGAAGCACCGGCCGACATGCTGGAAAACATGACGGAACAGGACGGTGATGGTGACGGCGTTTCCCCACACCGGAACCCCCACCCTCCCCGCGGTAACTTCTCCAGTTATTCAATAGAATAAAAGACACGGACACCAGTGGTTGAGTGAAAATAATAAATGTAATTTATTCTACAAGAATAAATGATAAAACACTCACTTATTAAAGAGATGCAATAGAAGAAGATTCTCCTGGCTAATTCAGCCAGGAGGAAGAGAGGTCATTCACCTCCTCACACAATGCAAGACAATAGATGAATGGTGGCCATCTTGGCCACCTGCTGATTGATGAGAGCACTCCATAAAACATGCATCTGCATGAAAGGGTTTCACTCCACTGTCCAGATACAATGGCCGCCGCCATATATATCACCCCCAGGCTGCTCCACCTGGGGGAGGACAGGGACCCTTGCTGGCCATTTTGTCGTCTGCCTGGCAACCAATTTACAAGTGCCTAGCAGACGACATGGGAATTTAGTTCTGCTCCAAAAGGAGCAGAACTGGATCGTCACAATATCAGGCTATTATAAGCGTTACTAGGCACTGAAAACACGTATGAACACATGAAAAAGTGCGGAAATCACTTACAAACACGGGAAGGTGCGTAATGACTTACAGACATGGGAAAGTGCAGAATAACTTACAAACACACGGAAAACACTTATAAACACATGGGAAAATGTTTGTGTTTTCTGTGCATTTCTGTGTTTGTAAGTGTTTTCTGCGCATTTCTGTGTTTTGTGTTTTCTGCACGTTTTCTGCGCATTTCTGTTTGTTTTCTGCACGTTTTCTGTTTGTAAGTTTTCCGTGCGTTTGTACGTGTTTTCTGTGTTTTCCCATGCATCTGCATGTATTTTCCGTGTCGTGTAACGCTTATAGTAGCCTAATATTGATTTTTCTGCATATTTGATAACTTTCATGTAACCCCCTGACATAATGGTTTTCTTATTAATGGTTTTCTAACCTGATCCTCATACCTGCTCCAATATGATGATACATCTTGTTGCCTTCAATTGACTTAGAGACCAAGGAAAGTTTCTGTAATCTTTTCTCAGTTGGTGGGGGTTAACATAAGGAGCAGGTGCCATGCACTTCAGGTGATGACAGCTTCTACTGTGTAGAACTGTGTGAACTCCCAAATTTTGATTGTCTTGTTGGATGTAGTGCACTACCCTGCTGGACCATTGGTAGTGGCAATTAGTGGCCTGCTGGCATATGTCACCTTCATCTGCCCATGGCTATTGTAATACCCAGTATATCGTGATCTCTCTATGCTATCCTGGGGGTGTCTGACCCCTCACTGTTTCTCCCTCCTCATGCATACAAATCTATTTAGGGCAGAGGATACCTTGGTGCATAGTCACTTAGGCCTGCTAGCACCTCATAGGTGTACACATCCCCAAGCCTATAAAAGCATCACATTTTCTTTTAAGTTTCCATTCTGTTTCTTAAATTTGTTTGGGCATTTTCATGTCAATTCTATGGACCTGTGGACACTTTAAAACAATCATTTATCTTTGGGAGACTTCAATGTTCCTTCTGTGCCCCAGGTACCAAAGTACCTTCCACTGAATGCTGGCCTGTTCTCAACCATGTGATTGTGGAATGTCCCGTGTCACTGGAGGAACTCGATGGACTAGTGAGTAGCAAATAGTGTGATATTTTAGGAAGGGGGTGAAACAACAAGTTTCTTGTAGCTTCAGCTGGTCCTTGTGGCTCCTATTTTGACTTGCTGCAGCCACTGGTCTGCTAATGTGCAGACTGGCTAGTCACTTATTATTTCCTCTGGGATGCTGATGCCTAGTTCTCACAACCTTCTTGTAGCTCGGGCTAAAATAGCCTTGGCTAAACGACTGTGTTCACATGTGAGCAGCTACATATGGGCTTCGTGACCTGCCTAAAGGTGGCGCTCACTACAGCATATTTATTTAATTTTTACAAATTTGGCACTGGCCATTATGTGTGGACATTGTGCTGTGTATAGCCTGCATAATGTATACATAATTGGAGGGAAAATGGCTGATATTGTCCATACTAACAAAACTGAATTGCATGAGTCTTCATTGAACACACACAATGCAACATAGTTTAATTGTAGGTAGGTTGGTTGATGATTTAGAGTTTATGGAAATAATCATTAAATAAAGATCAATTGATAATTTGAAATTATTTTAATAAATTAACAAATAGAACGAAACATCTAACAATGGAAATAGAAAATGAATGACGCCATTTTCTATTCAGATTTATGACCACCAGGTGGCGTACAATCAAGTTAACTTTGTTTTGCATTCACACTAAATAATGTGTAATCTACATATGGGTAACCGAGGCTACCTAACCAAAGCTAACATTTGACATTGACCACCATCTAGTGTGTGTTCTCACAACCCTTATACATAGGCTAAGTCCTTAGCCTGAGCTACATGAAGGTTGTGAGAACTAGGCATGAGATGCTTTTTTTGGAGCCTGAAGAGATGGGTTATTCCTCACTCTCCTGATGGCTGTAAGATGGTCTGGATGTGCCACTTGATGATGGCAATGCATTCCTATTCTTATTTTAGGTGTAACTATTTGAGTTTCTGATCATAGTTTAAGGGGGAACTTTCTTCTCATCCTTCATGCGTCGTGTGGGTTTTGACGACATTTTATTAACACTGATATTCTGATCAACCACAATTTCCATTTTTTTCTAGGCTGCTATTTTTAGTGACTAGATGAGGTCTCCGGGTTCTTGAATTGGATTAGCACAATCCGGCCCCCTGCAGCTATGTGGTTTCATGCCTCAAAAATACACTGAACGACCATGGGAGACAATTCAGTTTCTTTCCTATACTACAGAATTCCAGAGTGTTGCACATGGCTCAACAAACATTTGCAGGTTTTTCATTGTGGGCATGTGGTGGACTGTCAAATAGTGGTATGAAGGAGATGGTGGCCGTATTGCATGCTGCATCACTTCTTCAGCAAGAAAAACTTGAGGACTTAATTTTGTGTAAAGTTCTTAGAGGTTGAGCACAATGGCACTGATGGCTGCAATGGCACCCACACTGATGGAGCCATCTGCTGGCATGTCCTGCAACTGCAGGTCTGGATTTTCTAATGGATTTTCCAGAGGGGCAAGAGCTTCGGCAATTCCTCATCTGATAGCAGGTTTTCAAATGAACGCGGGTCAGGAGCAATTTCTTTATCCAAGTGAAGGGAAAGTGGATAGAAATGGACAAAAATAAAACTGGCCAACACCTAAAAGTCCGGAGTAGCTAATTAAAGATTTTCCTCTTATGTTTCATTCAGTATATCCTTGTGATTTTGGTACATCCTCTACATCTGAGTGGTTCAAGTGTTTCATTTGACTTTTGTGCATACTGTTCTCCACATATTTTTTTCCTTGAGATATTGTAAGGGTTTGACAAGGTGAATGTCCTAGGTGTTTGCAGGTCCTAAAAACCAGCTCTTCTGATGATTTTTTTGCTAATAGTGTGGATAGTATTGGGTTCCCGTCAACTATTGCAAATTTCTTAGGGTTTGTCAGAGTTTCAAAGAATTTCACATCATCGTCAAACATTTGCTCGGGCTTCCAGTTGTACAAAAGCTGGATGGTGTCAATCTAATGCACCACTATTTTGGCACCTTTTCACTTTTCCAAGAAATACAATATGCATTTGCTTCACTTTGCTTGTTTTGTAGTTGATTGCATATTTCTCCAGCTCTGCCATCATGTCATTGGTTCACTGGTGTAGTGTAGGGTTCAGTGTGTAGCAGTACTTGATAATCCTAGATGGTTCTACTTCTGTAAGCAGTAGGCAGTTGACACAGTGATCAATACTGATCATGATGTCTAGCTTGGTGGTTTCCTGTATTGTCCATGGAATGTTTTGACTATTTTCAGTGGGTTAACGATTGGTTTGAGCAAGTTCATGGAAACTCATCACCTGTTCTATTTTGCGGTTTCCTGAAGTAAAATGAGTAAAGTTAAGAGATCATGGCTTACTTTGCTGAGCTTTTCAAGTGCAAAAACCATTTTAACTATTCACAATATCTTTAATTTGGCTTCCCTACATTAGATTGAGATAAAAATGCAACTTTACTAATTTTTTCAAGTGTTTTTTGAGTAGTGCCACTCTTCCAGCCGAGGTGTGGTATGTCCTGCTTGGTAGCACTTAAAACAAGTAATGGTTGTGGGATCTTTTCTCAGGAAATTCTATTTTTTGCCATTTTCATTGTTGAAGCTGTCAATAGCTTTTAGTGGGCTTTGGTGAGAATTGTTGACTTTTAAGCACCATGACTTTAATAGTCTTCAGAAATCCATTCCTCACAAGCTTGCCCTCTGTGGGCATCAAACTGAGGTTCTCTTTTCATGTTTTTCTTTGTGCCCTACAGGTGTTTTTGCTGATCTGGTCTGGTAATAAGCTATTTTTCATTGTAGCAACTAGCAGATCATCTGTATCAAAAGGCTGGACTTGTTGGTTGATAACAACCCATGACTAAGCTTCTGAACATGAATGCTTCACCTTTTTTTGCTTTGTTGTCCTGTTTTTACTCGTCATTACCCTCTTGTCTGATAGGAGGAACTGTTGTATGATGGCCTATTTAAACTGTCCACATAATACATTCTTGTACAGAGCCAGCCGGCATACCTCATGCTTACTGAGCAGCGATGCAAAGTAACAGCAGTACTGTTCGCTAGTTCAATTGTGGTCTATAGACAATGTTGCCCTTCAGTGAACTTAATCCAAACAGCAGATGAGCAACGTTACCCTTGTCAGTAATACCTGTCTTGTGCCTGCATAGCGGGAAGGTATTCATTATGTGAAACAAACATCTGGTTGAACATAAAAGGACCATTTGTGGTGACAGTATTTTTGGGGTATGTTACCTGTGCTCCATATCCTGTGGTCTATCTTAGGGTCCTCAACGAGCATTTGCCATTTTCTGGCAGTTGTCCTGGTGTGAGTTCAGTGTCTTCTTCAAACCAGTGTCTTCCTTATTGGGAGAATTCTTATCCTTGCAATGACTCAAGGCAGTAGATCTGTTACGAGTCTGGGATTGTTCCATCTTGGAGTAGCTAACAGTTTAGCTACCCCATGTCTAGACCAAATCTGTGGCATGCTTAGTAGCCTCAACAGACTGATGTGGAAGGGCGTGCATTTAGCGTGCCTCAGCAATCTGGACCTGCTAGTAACCACTAGCCAGGTCCAAGGTTGCAACGAACTTCGCACCGACCAACGAATTGAGCGCATCATTGATGCTTGGCAACTGATACTGATCCAGCTTAGTCTGGGAGTTCAGTTTCCAGTAGTCCACACAAAAACAAAAGCCACCATCCTTCTTGCGGACAAGCAAGATAGGGCTCGCGTATGGACTACATGAATGTCGGTTAACCCCTGCATCCCTGCATTGTATCTAAAACATACAGCAAAAATACACCATTTTAAAATAAAGTTCTCAAAAAAAGTAATTAAACTTCAAAATGTGTATGATTTAGGCTAATTATGTATCTCATCAAATATGTACATTATCGTGTCATACATATTTTAAGACAATGCACATTAATTGGAGTTTTACTTCCCAATATATTGAAAAAAGTGAGCGATTTTAGCAATGTGGCTGAAAAAATGGCAGATAGCCTATATACCCAGATTAAGTAAAGTTGAAATCATAACCAATCAACCTGCAGATAAAGGGACTTCCATGAAATAATTTTTGTGCATGTCAAATGCTAGCTAAACTAGCATACGAAAGGTTACACCCATTCATTCAAATGTTACTTTCTCTTGATACAGCATTACTAAATTTACTGTAACTCACTAAATAATTGGCCAATCTTAATGTTTAAATAAGAAAAATGTTCACAATCAATGTGACTTGAAGTTTCAAGTTTCAAATCACGCATCTGTACTGCTTAAGATAATATAAAGCATAATACACAATTTGTAATGCAATTCTTCAAAAAACTCATCTAAAAATGTGAATGTTCTATGTTAATTATGTATGACATCAAATATGTGCAGTGTACTGTCATACATATTTAGAAACAATCAGCACATCAATTGGGCTTGTGGTTCTCAAGATAATAAGAGAAAATGAAAGTCAGCCATTTTCCAAGATGGCCGCCAAAATGGCGTCATGCCGAAGTGCCTCCATATCTGAAATCAAGTCTTTTACATAGTTCTTCATATCTGCCAAGTTTGGTGATTTTATCACAAAGTGCACAATCAACTCACCAAGCTACTGGACTACCTTTGATAAATAGACCTGAAGGTTCAAACTGTTTAACCAATCAATTGTTAAAGTATAATTGGTACTTGTTTGGCGAGGAATTGATATTGCCATGCGAATAACATCATTACTGCTGGCACCCAAGTCAGGTTCTTCTAAAATACGGTTGTCACTGGCACCTGTGAAAACTTCAAAATCGTAGCTGAACCCCCGATACTCCACTAAGCACGAACACTTTATAACCCCATTTGTGGTTTTTTTCGGGTTGTATTGTTTTATTGAAATACGGCCTTTGAAATCACAATTTGCTCATCGATACAAAGCTTTTCATTTGGTACAAGTAGCAATTTTTCTTTCAGCGTTTCAATAATTGGACGTATTTTGTGCATTTTCTACTAGCATATCATTGTCGTTGAAGTGCAGAAATCTTTTTATTTCCTCAAACCGATTTACACTCATAACATTAGAAACAAAAGGGTGTTCTAATGTTGAGTTCCAATAGTCTCTAGTACCAGGCAATTGGACGATTGACATAAAATAGTGATTCCTAGAAACTGTTCCATATCATCAAAATTCAATTGAATAAGCTTTTCTGGTCGACGTTGTGCAGAATACAGAACTGACTGATCAACAATGTGCTTCGTGACATTTTTTGAAAACAAAAATTGTAAGTATTGTAATGGAGAATTCAATGATGTTATGCTTTCAGGTAAACTAGAATCTCCACTAAATGCAATGTCATCATCATTTTGCATTAGGCTATTTTCTCTCCATTTAGACAGTTTTCCTTTTTTGATGATTGAGGCCTTTCTTTTGATTTAGCTTTTTGAGAACGTGTTCTAGGTTTTGGATCATTATAGTCAGGAGAAGAATCATGATCATCATCCGACTCACTTGAGTAAACATCTTCTAGAGTTCTCTTCTCTGGAACGTAATCTGCATCATTTTCATCAGAAAAGATTCTCATCTTCTCTTTCATTGTTGATGGGGATAGTGGCCACAACCTTATGTGACAATCCATAAAACATTAATTTTTCCATCGTATAAATGAAAAGCCTTAATTGACTCAACATCTAAACAGTAATACAACTAGTTTTTAGTTATTCTAATAAGTTATAATTACAAAGAAGTTAATTTTGAAACACTTCAAAGCAACAAGAAAAAGTTACCAAACACTGAAATGCTACCTTCAATGCATGAGGTATCATTTGTGATACACTAATTAAAATGACTATGTACTAAGAAGTATAATGAATTAAAAAAATTATATACATACATGTGTGCTAAAAAAATCTTAGAAATATTAAAAAAAATTATATTTTTGAATATTTCGACTGATGTAACAGGATTAAGCTGATAAAACTTTCCGAATTTAAGAAAAAGAAGCCACTGTGCATGAATCATTTGGTTTGAATAAAGTTACCAATATTAACACATAGGTGTCACCACCTACTTGAGAAGCATTATTACATTGTATCTTCAGTGAAACAGTATGCAGTTTGCCCAAGTTAGCAAAAACATAAGTTTTCTATGGCAAAAAACATTGTGTATCATTTATGATACACTATGCAGTAAGGGGTTAAAATTACAAAAAAAAGTTAATCCAGCTGCATTGACTCATAATATTTAACCCATCATTGAATAGGGTAAAAGTCACTCCAGTTTTGAACCCATATGGCATACAAAAAACAAGACAGCTAATAACACACCGGTGGTGTTTGATTTAGTTTTTTTATAAACAAATTTTGGAAATTCGAGAAAATCGTTTTGGTTCTATATATTCTTCTGAAGAAGAGGATATTCTGCAATGAATTTTTTGTCGTTTTCTCTTTCCTTGACTGCAATCAGTTTCACTATCAATGTTTCTGTGAATTCTGATTCTTTCAGATAGTTTGCTGCCTTTTCATAACTGTCTAAAATATACAGTCCAACATTGAATCATCTCAATCATACAATTCAAGTAGTAAAATGGATATTAAAATTCGTCATTTTCAGTATTTGAATGGAATTGTATGTCTTCCAATGAATTTCTAGTTCTTTCATTTTACATACAGCCATAGTTAGCTTTTCCCAATACAGGAGGGGCTATTAACATGACTTATTTTCAAAACCCCTGAAGTAACAAAAGAAAAAAGTTCTACTTAAAACATTCTGTATAAGGCTGAGGGAATTTTCTTGAATAAAGGCTGTAAAACCTGTATTATTTGTTTTCTCTTGGTTTTATTTGATTTTTAGTTCTTATATGTATAATGAAAATGAATTTACTCACTCAGAAAGCTAATGAACTGCAATGTTTAATACAACTGTTGTGTATTTTTTTTATCTTAGTGTTCTTTTTCTTCTTCTCTTGTTTCCAAATTGGAAAATAAATTATTGGAGTGCCCTGAGCTCACTGTTATCAATACTTTGAGTAGCTCCAAAAATCTGTACTAAAGGGATAGCTCTGAGAAATCTGTACAAAAGTGCTAATCTAAGAAACACATTAATACCTATCTTTCTGTTTCTAGACATTACTTTATAAGTAGTACTACATAATTTGTGCAGAAAGTGCAAAATCTATTAACTCCAGTATTTTTTTTTTATCTTTAGATATAGCCATACCATCATTGTACAGTAGACTACATACACAACAAAATGTATGATTTTAGTGCAACAATTGGTTCAATTATAAGGTGTACATCAATATAATATATGCATGCTTATATGTTGATGAGTAAGTCTAAAAATACACCATATCAGGTACATTGTAATCCCTAAATGACATTTCAGTCAATGCCATTCAAGGTATGTAAGTATATTCTGAATTTTTTTGATTTAAAAAGTCAATAAATTGTAAATCAATTAAAAAAGTTACTCACTTTGAAAATAATTCAGTCGGATTTGTTAGATAAAAATGTTTTATGACTTCATTTACTATAATTATACCAGTGAGATGGTTGGCTCGGTGGTGGGTTTAGTTTGTTGGTCCAATGTTATTATAAACAAGGTTGGTCCAAAATTGGAAATATGATGGTTGGCCCCAACTATTTATGGCCCAACAGGGTACATGGCAACTCCTGACCAAGTCTTGATATGTGGGCATGTTTGTAGGTTGGATTCCTCTCACAGGTTTGGTGGCTTTTAATGGAACCAAGCCACAGTGTTGCCTGTGATGGCCCACAGGTCTTAGGCAGTGTAGCCCTTTTTGTTTTTGATTCTCTCTTAATGTGCCCTCCACTGGTAATTCTACTGACTTTATTACTGTCAAGAATAATACATTAAAATATTCTATAGACTTGTTAAATGAATGAATTGTAATTTGTTACTCTAGTGATTTGCATTCATACACAATAACAGGGATCTGATGGCCTCTGAAATAAGTTAACCTCTTTTACTCATCATAGTTCCTGATTGTGTTCCTCACTGGGGATACTGGTGAATCCAGCCATTCTCACAGGGAAGAGGAAACAAGGGAACAAACACCACTTTTAAGCACAATATGAATTTAACTGTCCTGGTGCTTTGTCCTTGGTCCTGCTCTATCTTTTGTTGCCTATGAGAATCGAACTGCCGATAAAGTTAAATTTCATTTTGTCATCTGTTTATCTTTTGCCATTCTTTTCAGTTTATCATGTGAGGAGAGCATAGTGATATTTTTCTTAATTGGCCGATTGTTCTGCATAGCCATTAGGGTGGTCCAAAAATAAGGATGAACTTGTTAAATACATAAAATAGATCATCCATGCCAAATTTTAGATCATTCAGACTTTACATTTCACAACAAAGTGCAACTTTATGATTTTGAAACAAAAAATGGGGTAATTTTGTG
The DNA here is from genome assembly GCA_036925085.1 of Brachycybe producta. Lineage (NCBI taxonomy): Eukaryota > Metazoa > Arthropoda > Diplopoda > Playtdesmida > Andrognathidae > Brachycybe > Brachycybe producta. The sequence goes on along the minus strand of JAUPFP010000001.1, from coordinate 14,086,770 downwards.
ATAACATTGTGAAACATCAATTTTTATTGTTAATGTGATATTTATCTCAACCACACAGTAAACAGACAATTTTTTTTATTTTTGCACAAATGTCCTTGGAAGGTATAGGATGCACTTTTCAAAGGTACCGTTTCGGTGTCATCTTTTGTCAGTTTGATTATATTCCTGGATCAGGGCAACTCCTTTTTCAGCACAGTCATTCACAACTTTAATTTTTGCAGCTTTCTTTTGAAACAGCTTTTAGGTTGGGTCCTCTGGCCACTGATTAGGTTAATTTTGCAAGAAGCTGCACCCGTCTTCTTGACATCGACTATGAGTATTTCAAAGATGTTAGCCGTCTTCTTTTTGACATATGTATCAAGAGTTTTGATGGTGTAAAATAACTTCCCATCAAATCGTTTCAGTTTCTCGGATTTGGCTGGCCTGAGCAAGTTTTCTTTCCTCTTTATTTGTGTTTCTGTGGACATCGTTATGTTATTAGGAATTTTTGCAGTTACGGTAGTCCAAAGATTTAAATAATTCAAATTATCTATAGCATTTGTGGCCTGAAATAATTTACAATACTTTGCCACTCATAATAAGGCACCTTTGTTTGGAAAAGAAAAACCACTGGCCTTACATACAGTATATTCCAGGCACATACTGTATCTGACAGTGCTGGCATTTGCTTGACATGGAAAAAGAAGATTTATTTTTGATGTAAATTAAACTAGGAAGCTCTTTTCAAGAAAGTTGTAGGCCTACTCTGGAAAACATTCAACAATCACATGCTGCATTTTTACATGTGAAAAAAGCAATTTTCCAAGTAGGATTTGTCTGGGCTTATGCAATGCATCCAGAACCTACAATACAATTTCTTCTTCAGTGCAGATAAAATCTAAAACAGACTATGAGCCAAACTGGACCACTTTTCCAGAAGTGAGCAAACATGTTTGTGAGCCAAATTTCACTGCAGTATGTCATTGTGGTTGCCTGTGCACTGACATAATGTACTTGCCTAACTGTGTGACAAAAAAAATTCTCAAGTACCATTTGTGTTGATTTCTTTTTTCTCTGGACCACATCCTGTACCATGCAGGGGTTTGTCAAATGATAATGGTGATTAATAATGAAAGATGAGGCATAAGTCAGATTTGGCAAAATGTGATTATGAAAGAAACAACCAATACCTAGACTGAGATTTGAAAATAGGACTCCCAGCACCACAAGCAGAGGCTATCTTCATTCAGCCACTGGGGCTAGAATAGATATAACTAGTGGGATAACCCGTCATTAATGACAGGAGCAAAATTCACAGGCAATTGTGTGCATGTGCATCATTTGTTCCTTTTTTACTCTTTTCATTTCAATTCCAGTCACCCCTGCCCACTTTTTCCCCTCCACGTTTTTCTTTTTCCACCCTCTACACTTTCCAACCTTTTCCCCTTTCATGTTTCTCTCCCCCTCTACACTTTCCAACATTTCCTCCTCTCCAATTTAATATCATGGGGTTCTTGGATGGGGAGTGTGCAACATATAGTTGACCTTGAGAAAAAAGCCGTTCATTTATTCAAAACAGCTAGTGCTTCTCGTTCTGTTTGGCTGTACTGTCGTTGAACTGCTGTGAGAAGATGGCTGGCATATTCTTTCTGGTCTGCTTGTTCTTGTATAATGGCTCGAAGACCGACAGGGCTGACATCGACAATAACTTGTTTTTGCATCTTGGTTCTAAAAAGCAAGCAATGTCTTTGTGAGATTGCTAGTTTGTCATTGAAGTCAGTTTCTTCATGTTGACCCCATGTCCATGTGGTAGTATTTCTTGTGTTGCAAATTGTGGAATGTATCGAGAGCAGAATCCCATTAATCCCAAAATTGAATGTACCTCAGTCGGTGATTCAGGTGTTCGTAATTCTGTAATTGAACGAACTTTATCATCAGTTGGAGGAATTCCACTTGATGTCAGTGTATGTCCCATAAACTCTAGTGATGGGCATTGAAATTGGCATTTTTGTAAGTTTAGAGTCGGTCCTTTTTCTGAAAGTTGTTGTAGAACTTTCCAGAGGTTAATGTCCCTGGTGGGTTTTCCCATACGTTCCGAACACCAGGGAGTCCAGTTAATGTTGTTTGCATTGAGATATTGGAGGATTTCAGGTGCTGAAGAGATTAACTTAAAATATTCTAAGTCCTAAAGTTGCAAGATAAAAAGACACTTTGTTTTGCATAGTAGTTAGAATGTTTATTTTCAGTTGGTAAGAGATTACATAAGATGTACATTGATAAAACATAATAGTATGTATGGCCTTGAAGAGATGCCAAGGACATGTGTAAATACATTGGCCAAGACAATTTCATACAAATGATGGTGACAAGCAACCCACAGCAGGAGACGGTCAAGCACCTTCTCGATCAGAGTGCTTGCCTCAGAAACCAGTCCAGTGTTTGCTGCTGTGTTGTCGAACACTATCCCACCAAGCTGCAACTGCAGGTCCCATTTGTTGAGTGTCTTGAGCTACTTAATTGTTACCGATTTTTGGGGCCTTATACACTAGTAGATATTCTTTCTCTTTGATGGCCTTTTTTATTTTCTAATTAATATAAGGTCGTTTGCTTTCCATTCTATCTGTTAACATTATTCATTTGGGCGTTCAGCAGCAGGGTGGCAGTGATCAGTGAATCAAATTGATTTAAATCATTATATATATTTAAGCCAGGTCTGTGTATGTGTGTGGCTGTGTGTCACAAAAAACCTTGAAGCATGTCAGAATTTATATAAATTTAATGATATTAAATAGGAGAGAGGGGAAAGGTTGGAAAGTGTGGAGTAGGGAGAGAGGTGTGGAGGGGAAAAAAAAGAATAACAAGAAAACAGTTCCCAGATTTTTTTTCTATGATTATAAAATAGTCTGGTGGTAGTTCTTTCATTAATGCATTATTTTTTTGGAAGATATGCTTGAGGAAGTATCCCCCAATTGACGAGTAGAATTTGGGGAAAATTACTGTAGATATGAATAGTAGTAATAATCTATTTAAGAACCTCAAAGGTAGACCGTTTCAAGTCACCAAACCTAAATTTTGACACAGTGGCATAGCTATTCTTGGTTGCACCCCCTTGCTGCCACATAAAACTTTGCCCCCCCCCCCCCCGGGCTGCTTAATACTTTGCACCCCCTTTACCTCCCTCTCTACTTAGCCCTCATACGGGGGGGGGTGCTATTTTGATGAAGGGCAGAACAGTAGTTCTGAGCAGTTGAAAAGTTAGGTTTAGTAAAAGGAACCTTGTTGCAGGGTGTTTGGGGGTGCTGCCCCCCATTTTTTAGTTAATCAAATTTGTTCATTTTTCCGACAAATTAGGGAACAGTTGGAACAATGGACTAATGTAACAACCCGACTTGGGCTTGTTACAATGACCCAGTAAAACTACTCTTGTCTTACCAGATCCCAGACTCCCTTTGGGGCCAAGATCGTAGCACGGCCTAACCACTTGAATGACTTGTCTGGTTGGCGCCGGCCAACTGGAGTACACCTCGCCGAATGTTGCCGGACAAAAAGCCGACGAAGCATGACAAGAACCCATGGTGACCGCCCAACGGGTCCACTGTGAAACCAGCACGTGAAGTACCGGCCGCAAGCTGAAACAAGATGAATGAAGGACAGCGAAGACACGGCATTTTCCCACACCAGAGCTCCACCCTCCCCATGGTAACTTCCCCAAATAAAGGACATGTGACACCAATGTAAGAAAATAAATAAAACAGATAATTTATTCAGTGAAAGCCTTACTCAAGTAAACCAATCACTGCTGGATAATCCAACAAGCAGAGAACACAATACAGCACCAAAACAAAACAAAGGAAAGATGCACAAAGCAATGATAAATTGGAGGCCATCTTGGCCATATGCTGAAAAAGCACAACACCTGAGGCATCCTCCTCATTTTCAGGGTCTCACTGCACTGCCCTCCTCAATGGCTGCCTCGACATTAAGCACCCCCCGGCTGTTCCACCTGGGGGTTGACAGTGACCCTACCTGGAGTTCATGTCATCTGCTGGGCTGCCTACTGCAGCAACCTAGCAGACGACATCAGGATTCAGTCTTGCTCCTAATTAAACGAGCAAAACTGGGTCGTCACACTAATTTGATTTATTAATTCTTAAAAAAAAGTCAAGGTCTGCACGTGCGGTCTTAAGTGCTTGAAACTTATTTTCAAATTTGAATGTTTCTTAACATGTTTTGCAAATATCGTTAAAAAATTTTCAAAAAATTCCCATTCTCATTTACGCAAAAAGACCTGATTGAAATAAAAAAATCATTTTGTTTTATTTTTTAAAAAAAATTAAAAAATCAGCCACCCTGTTAAAAAATTAAAATCAGCCACCCTTTTCAGCAGTCAATGCGGAATGTACCGAATGCTTCTAATACAGTCTGTTGCTTTTGTTGTTTCAGTTCACACTAGAATACCGGATAAAACGAAGTGTTTTAAAAGATGAGGAAACAAAAACAGTCAAGGGCGGCGGCCGATAATTTTTCTGCTGATGGAGATAACGATGTCGAGAATTTCGGTAAATCAAACGGTCGTGGCAACGTGCATAGCAAAAGTGGCAAAATTGATGAAAAAAAGGACTTACCTGACGTGCCCTGTGTCTCTGAAAAGAAAATCACTGGTCGCAGAAATTATAATTGTCCGTTGTGTCATATACCTACACTTGGCCGTCTTATAAGGCACTTAGAGAAGTGTCACAAGGACAAGACAAGAATAGAGCGTGAAAAAATTAATGAAGAAACGAAAAAAAAATTACGCATTGGTCCAGCACCGCTTGATTGGAAGCTTGTTAAACAGTGGTTTGGTCCTCTGATAAATAACACTATTGTGCGTCAAGGACTTATGAAAGCGATCTATCACGTTGGTTCGAGATTCGAAAACCTTCCTTCTGTGTGGGAGCAGAGCACGTTGGGTAACGATGCAGACATTATTGACATTAAAAATGAAGAGGCTGTAGATGAAGGTGAATTTGGTAATGAAGACGACGATGGTGCTTCGCCAGTAGTGTTTCCTCGAAGAAACTACCGTACGGGATCCGTGCTTGCAAAGATGCAGTCAGAAAATCTGACTATGCGATACAATGTATCATTTTTCACAGAGTTTATCGATTACATGGAAACTGAAAAAATTTATGGAGCCCGTGCGCATCGACTTACATATGCGAGACTTATTGCAAGGGTGTTGTATCATGTTAACATCTCTACAGGCAACAAGCACGATAAACCGGTGCCAAGCCTTTTGATTCACACGAAACACATTCAAAATTATGTTTTACGACTGACACGTGTTGGCACAAAAGCAAGCACCATCGTTAGTCTTTACCGGAACTTACTGATATATCTTGCATACCTGATGACTGCAACTGATTTGAGGGTTGACAATCGCCTCTTGTATGATGATTTGGGACATGTTGTTGAAGTGGTGAAGCGATTTATGACTCTAGCCAAAAAAGAACAGAATGCCGAAAGTCGAGCAAAGAAGAGCGAGAATGCAATAAAAGATGCATTCACAGAAGAAACTGTGGCCATGTCCATTTCGTTAGTAAGCAACCCCACACTCTTGGAGGATGTTAATGACTCACTTACATGCCTTCTTGATAATGGGTTTAATGCTAATGATTATTGCGTGGTCACTCGTTATTTAATGCTCGTAATTGCTTCTTATGGAATTCGGCAATCGGCTGTAATTAACCTTCGAAAAATTGAGTTCGAAAATCGCAAGCAAGCAGCATCAGGAGACTATGTGTTCTTTGTTCGCGACCACAAGACGTCTGCAACGGGTCCACAGGCAATCTCCCTGACATCAGATCAGATATCAATGTTTGAGGTTTACTACCATCTCCTCAGACCGATGGTTGATGATATGAAGACCCAAAATTTTTTCATCAATTCTGTGGGAAAAGCATGGAACAGTCCATCTCGAGAGTTTTCGCGAATGTCAGCAAAGTACGGTGTGCCATTCACTGTCACTCATATGCGTCGTTCTCTTCAGACTTCAATTGCCGGGAAGTCGAAACACGAAAGAGAGAAAATCTGCAGAGCTCTGAAACATCGAGAGATGACTGCAGAACGTTCGTATCGCCAACCGAACGTTGAACAGTCCGCACAAGACTCTGCTCTCATACGCGAACTCATCTCGACATCTCGTAAAAAGCAAGATCAATTAAGGGACAGAGAATCGATCACTCTCTGCAAGCAAAACCCACATGGTGACGATCAACCATGCACATCATCAGGCATAACACACCCAAGTGGTGAAGGATCGTTTAGGCCTTGTACCGTTTATCCTGACAGCAATGATGACGATGACAGTAGCAGTCCATCTACCCATGATGTGAGGAAATCTCGGAAACGAACTTTTGCCGATCGTCATAGTCAATTTCGGGGGATTCCGTTCAGATATCCTGATTCATACTCGTCATAAGTGGGCAATTACCTGCATGTGCATCAGTGATCGTGTGTTTGCATGCATGTGCTGTGCTTCTTTCCTTGCATCTGATCTACCTATAAAACAAAGGGAACTTGAAAGAGAACTTTTGATGATAGTCATAGTCACTTTCGTGGTATTCTGTACAAACGTTACGATACAGCTCTTCGTGAGTGCTTGTGTTTGTGCATCAGTGTCTTGGGACACGTCACTGGGAGATACCGGTGTGTGTTTGCATATGTGCCTGCATGCATGTTCTTTACTATCCATTTTTCATCAAACAACATTTTCCTCTTCAATGTATCTCCACCTTGTCGTGGTGAAGAGGCTCGAGCCTGTTTCATATAAAGGCCGCCAAGAGAGATACAGAGCAGATGAAGCTATTATGCCGAAAAAATGTTGCAAAGCTACTGCTTTAATTGTGCCAGTGCACGAGTGTAGAGTAGCAGGACAAAAAAAGTCCAAGAAACCATAGGTATTCGACCACATACAGCATAATGTGGGTGTTGGAATGATAACAACCCGCTTACCTAATGCTTGAAAAGTGCAATATCAAGACTGCAAGAAATAGGAATAAAAATGTTTCAAAGTCAAATAAGCCTAATATCAAGAGAACAATTGTTGTTCCAGTGATCAATTCACTTAACGTGGTGGAGTATAAACCCTTGGCATACCTATGATTTTAGTTTTACCCATAGGCCCATGGACCACCCTAATAGACATGGTAACAATTATCAGATGCAGTTGTCATTTACTTAAACATACATGCCCTCTTTTAGCTAATAATAGACATGGTAACAATTATCAGATGCAGTTGTCATTTACTTAAACATGCCCTCTTTTAACTAATAAATTAGTCAGTGAGTTACAACATTTTAGATTGTTATAATTTTACACTCAACAATTCCTTCCCTAGTGAGTTTTTTCAAAGTCCCCACTAATTAAATTTGAGGTAGGGAAAATGTTAGTAACTGGGCTTACAGCATTTCTTATGTCAACAATTCTAGTTAGTAATCTAATAGTACTGAAGACTGCTTCTAGTCCTCAATATCAATCGCAATTACCATTCACAGTAGTGCGTTTTGGTGTCTTGTTTGTAAGGATGCCTGCCATACACAGCAGTTGTCAGATTAAAGATGAGGTTGTCGTCTTGACCTATAAGCATTGTTCTCGTGCAAAACTCATCTTGCTCATAGCATACTCAGCATACACGAAAATGTGAAGCATGTGAAGAAAATGTCAGTGATGAGAATGATCAGTTACCAATGAACGGATAGCGCGGACGAAGTGCACCTGAAAGTGAACGAATAGCACGGACGAAGCGCACCTGAAAGTGAATGGATAGCACGGACGAAGCACACCTGAAAGTTAACGGATAGCGCGGATGAAGCGCACCTGAAAGTGAACAGATCGCGAGGACGAAGCACACCTGAAAGTTAACGGATAGCGCGGACGAAGCGCACCTGAAAGTGAACGGATAGCGCGGACGAAGCGCACCTGAAAGTGAACGTATAGTGCACCTGAAAGTGAACGGATAGCACGCACGAAGTGCACCTGAAAGTGAATGGATAGCACGGACGAAGCACACCTGAAAGGCGGACTGGGGTTTGTCTTCGTTGTAACCTCCTTGCATTTGCCCTCATATTCAAAGACTGCTGCTGCTGCAAACCGGCAGAGCTTGGTCTGCAGCCTCCCATCCTCCAGCATTCTGTCAGTCTCTAGAGGTCGCTGGTGTCCACTTGTGTGCCAGCCATCTCCTGGCCTGCACCCTTCCTAGAAGTGTACAATCATACAAGATGTGCTGCAGCTTGTCAGGGCCACCAGCACACCGGCAGTTCTGGTGGTTCCACAGCTTGAATTGGAAAAGATACCATTGAAATGGGCCATGGCCTGTCAGCAGCTGTAGCAGCTTCACGGTTACGAGCCCTGCCCCGTGGATAACCTCTGTGTACCAAAGCAGGTGCCACTGGAGTTCAGTAGGTCTTTTGGGCCTGCCGCAGCCCTGCCAGTGGGAGCCGATGTTGGATGATGTCTTTCCTGGTCCCTCGCTTGGCCGCTCCATCTGCCAGCTCGTTGAATTTATGTCCCACGCGGGCTATAATCCATGTGAGGTGAATTTCCCAGCCTTCTTTATGCTACCCACTTAGCTTTTCGTTCACATGGTATGCTCCCACATGGCCATGGTTTCCTTCTGCAATCACCTGGAGAGCCGACATGGAGTTGGAGCAGATCGCCAAGTAATTCCATGATGACTGACCATGTTCCACATACCCAACTGCCTCCCTGATGGCCATGAGCTCCGCTTGGAATACCAAGCAATCATCTGGCATATGGGTCTTCCATGTGTCACATGCCTCCTCTCACTGGCACAAAGAATGCCCCTACCCTTCTATCTTTGAACCATTTGTGTACATTTGTCTCGCAACACAAGTGGAGAATCCAATCTTTCTGAGAGCAACTTCTGTTTCACCCATAGACTATCGCTTTTGGCAGCGCAGATAGTGGAGGGCAGCTCGATGCTGGCTCGCTGTAGTTCGGTAAGCCCTGCAAATGGCTAGCAGGAATGGCCTCTGTGCTGCATCAAGGTGTCTGCTGATCCGGCTATCCAATCCTCTTTCTCTCCATACCTCTGTTCCATACATGACTAGGGGAGCCACGGCCCACTCATAGATTTCCTTCAGGGTTTTAGGTGCCACACCCCACTCCTGTCCAGCAATCACAAACGGGTGAGCTTTGATTGCTCCTGCTTTGCTCCGAATGTACTTGGCGTGCTCAATCCATGTGAGCTTTGCATCCACCATCACTCAGGTACCGCAGAACACCATGAGTGCAGATCCTAGCACCATCTGCCCTGATCAATAGCATCTACATTACCATTGCAGCTGGGTGGAAGATTGCAGCTGTTTTTGGGCCGCAAATGCCAGGTTTTTTCCCGAGGCCCATGCTGTGCACGTCACCGAGAACCGACTACTTTTCCTCTAGAACTTTCACCGATGGTCAGCAGATAATTACCAATGCATTGTCGGCAAATGCCTAGACCCTGTTCTCTGCCGATGACCAGCTTGCCATGGCCACGAAGAAAGTCCTCCATCAAAACCAGTCACAACACCGGCTCCACGCAGGAACCCTGTTCACAGCCATTGTTTATTTCTCGATGAGGTCCCACTGGCCACTTGGCATCTCTTTAAAAAGACCCCAACCAGTTGCCAAAGGTTCTCGGGCACTTTATTTTCCACAGTTCCAGGATTGCGGGGCGGAATGCATTATTGAATGCATTGGTTATGTCAAGTCACCGCCAGGCTGTTACCACTGCAGCTTTGCCCTCCGTACTCACTCCACGTAGTCTGTGACTGCCTGCACTGCTTGTCTGCCTGTGCGGAATCCATATTGGTGCTCGGAGAGGTGCCCTTTATTTTCCAGAAACCACCAGACCCTGCCGGTGCACATCTTGTTGAGCACCTTCCCCATTGTTGGGAGCAGACAGATTGGTCTGAAGTTCCCATCACCAGGTTTTGGAATCCACATGTGATGACCCTCTTCCAGGTCCTTGGGAACACCCTCTGCATGAGGCTTGCATTAAGGATCTGGAGCCAGTTGTGACCTTCGTCCTCGAATAGGTGAAGGCCTAACATGGGGAAGCCATCTTCACCGTGGGCTTTGGTGATTCCAAAACCCATAACAGCCCCGTCAATTCTCTCAGAGTCAATTTCAATTAAATACACCTGCAATCAGCTCGAAAGCTATGTTGCAGGGAGAGATTGCTCTCAATCATGACTGATTGTCATTATTTAAAAATAAGACATCATCATGAAATTCAAATCGTCCTAACAAAGAACTAGTCACAGGAAGAGAATTCCATAGTCTAATAACCTTAGGAAGAAAAGACCAAAAATATGCATCAGTCCTAGCCATTAATTCTTTGAAAGTTTTTGAATGCCCAAATCTACCTTTACAAGGATTTCTAGTTAGTAAACCATTAAACAGGGTAATGTTATCACAAGACTGCAAACGTCCCAGAAGAGTGAGGCTTTGCTCATTTCTTCGGCCTGCTAATGATTCCTATTCTAGCTCTTGGAGCATAGATGGTACACTGTCAGTATATGCATACCGTCCCTTTCCAAATCTTGCAGCTATGGGCTCCAAATTGGGGAACAATATTCTAAGATAGGTCTAACTAGGGTAAAATAACATACCTTTACATTTTCTTTACAATGTTTAAGGGTGCATTGGACAAACTGCAGCCTTTGATTAGCTTTGTAACTGCTTTGGTTTTATGATCTTTCCAAAGCATGTCCTTGGACAAGGTTAAGCCAAGATATTTGATGGTATCAACATGGGTTAGCTGAACATCTCCCATTGTGTAATCTGTCATGCACGATTCTCGCTTTCGGGAAACTCGCATAACATTGCATTTACTTCTATTCAGTTGTAAATGCCATTCAGAGCACCACTCTTCATCACTGTCTAGATCTTTTTGGAGGACTTCACTATTCTCATTATCCCTAATCCTCCTGCAAACAAACGCATCGTACTGTTGCATCTGTCTGCCAGATCGTTTATGAACAGAAGGAAAAGCAAAGGTCCAAGAATGCTACCCTGAGGTATACCAGATATTACTTTAGCCCAGTCTGACACAGCACCATCAATTTGGACTCGCTGTTGTCTATTTGATATGATGATGTCCACGAAATTACTTGTTTATTTAAGTTAAGTCGTCATTCTTTTAATTAGTAGTGAATGCTTCACTGTATCAAATGCTTTTGCAAAATCTAAAAATACCAAGTCAAATTCGCCCTTACTATCCAAGCCAGATTGCATGTCTTGGATGAATAGTGCTAGCTGGGTATCACATGATCTTTCTTTTTGAAAACCATGCTGGTTTTATGAATTAATTTATGGTTTTTTAAATGCTTGATTGTATTAGAATAAATTATATGCTCGAGAGTTTTACAAACAGTGGAGGTCAGTGAAATGGGTCTATAGCTTTTTGGACAATTTTTATCTCCTATTTTAAGAATTGGGCTGATATTTGCTTGCCTCCATGCCATAGGCAGTATACCACTATCAAGGGAATCTTGGAAAAGTTTACTTAAAAAACTAACTTCTATGGCCAGCTTCTTTAGCAATCTTGGCGAGATTTCATCTGGACCAGCGGATTTATTAACATCTAGATTACAAAACAAATTTTGTAATCGAGTGGAGATGATTATATCAGGCATGACTTGAGATAAGGTGCCAAGTTGTGTGGTTCTTCATTGCCATCATTAGCATGAAAGACACTTTGGAAATAATCGTTTAGTGTGCTTGCAATAACCTGTTTGTCAGTACAGACATCACCAAGTGGTGTTATAATTGAAGTTATATTTTGAATTTTGTTGAGATTTTTTACGTATTTCCAGAACAACTTTGCCCCTAAGACATTATTAGTAAATTTTAAGTGTTTTTTTAAGCAAGCTTTTCACAAGACATCGCTGGGAATTAAACTGCAATTTAATCGTATCATTCATTTTAATCTTCATTTTACATCTAAATTTGCGTTGTTTACGAAGAGCGTGGCATATCTCATTGAATGGGATGAATTTATTTATGCCATTAGAAATGACACTGACAATGACATCTTTTGATAGTCCACTTTTATTTGTATTTTTCAGTTCATTTGTTACAAAGAGCTTAAAATTAGCCCAATCAGCTTTATTGTACTGTAGGACTTTTCGGGGAGCTGATTGGAGTTTTTCGAATTGGGTGGCAAATTCTAAGTAAATCATTTTGTCATTGCTTATGCCATCAGCAATTTCAATTGATTTGGCATTTTCTGGGGTGTTCGTAAAAACTAAATCTAGAATATTAGCTGTTGTATTGGTGCAGTGTTTAGGGGTTTGCACTAGTTGATGCAGGGAATATGTGCATACACTATCAAGCAGTATATCTATTAATTTATTACTAGAGCACTGGGAGTCAACAGTATAATTTTTCCAATTTATTTCAGGAAGGTTAAAATCCCCACCAATGAGAACTGATGCATGTTTGTGGGTAGAAAATAAGGAATCTAAACATTTTCTAAATTGGAGTAATTCCTCCTCGTCACTGGAAGGTGGGCAATAGAATGAAAATAAGAAAATTTTTCTTCCATTAAGAAGTGAAATGCTACAACAAACTGACTCACAATCACCTTCATAAGTGGGTTCTCTTTTTGATATAAGGTTTTTATTGATAGCAAGAAATACACCTCCACCTTTGATTAAGTTCCGATGTTTTCGGAATATGTTAAATTGTTGGGGGAAAACCTCCGCGGATGAAATATCTTCAGTTAGCCATGATTCACTACCAAAGATAATGTCGGTATTATAGCTTTGTATAGCTTATCTAAACTGAATTACTTTATTTTTTTATACTTCTGCAATTGATTATTAACATTCTTAAAGATTTATTTATAAGCTTGTTTTCTTTTTTGGTCAGAGGAACTGTCTTAGAAGAAATTTTTTTGTTAGAAAGTTTTTTTTTTTTAATAACTATTTTAGGTACAGTAACTAGATTTGATTTCTTCCTAGAATCCGGGCATTTAGAGATTAGAAGTTTCCCTGGACTTGACTACAAACAGATGTCCAGAGAACAGAGCTGAATACATCCTTACCGGCTGCAGTCAAGTGAAGGTCATCACGCAGATAATACTTATCAGGTGCTTTAAGAAACTCCCAAGAAGCATCCGCAAATGAATAACCAGCACTACGACAGAGAAGAGATAACTTGTGAAATCTGCTGAACGGCAGGGTTTGGATAAAAAGAACCGCTAGCATCACGCTCAAACCGTGGCAGGACAGTAGAAATCACAATCCTTGCACGAGGTCTGGTGCATTTTACCTCTAGAAAAGTGTTTAAGTCTCTCTGCTATCCCCTTTGGCACGTCCATCTTGAGATTATTAGTGCCAGCATGCACAACTACAACAGGGTTAAGGCTAGCTTTGTTCACCCTCCGATGACAAGTCTAAATTAGTAAAATAGCCAAAAAAATCGGGAGACAAGAAAAAAACATGCTTCTTATGATGCTTAGTGGGCAGGTGGATCATCCAGTTGTCCCCAGGAAGGGCTGCCCTGGCACGTAGCATTCTTTTGTGCTCTGTCAGTGTTTGGGTCATGAAATGGGAAATACCTGTCGAGAAGAACTTCTGTTGTCTTCAAGGCATCTTCTGTTCAGGTTCCAATCTAGTCTTTTCAAGGCCCTCTTCACCCCCTCCCACTGCCGTCTGCTTGCTAGGATCTTGTATGGGATGCGAAATGAGTCCACCTGGGAGCTTTGCTTGCAGAAGTTGCACCACAAATTGTTTCTTCTCTAGGTCCATCCGTTTGAAGTCGTGTTTTAGACTTCGGTACGTGGCCCTGAGTGCCTCCCTGTCTCTGGAGTTGCTCCCATTGGAAGACCTTTCTTGCCTGCCGTAGGTTTGCCCTAGTCCATTGGCGGTCTGCATCCCATCAGTAGCACCTTTCCGTAGTCTGAGCTCTCATGTGTGGTATCGATCTCTCACAGGCCAACACGCAGAGCTCCTGCAGATGGGATGCAGCCTCAGCATCTGAAAGGCAGTTGAGCACACTTGGCATCCCATCCGCTACTGTTTTTTTGAACTGTCCAGTCCGCCTTCCTCCAGTTAAAGCTTGGTCTCCACAGCTCCCTCCCTGCTGAGAACGGTATCTCGTAGTGGATAGGCCTGTGGTTGCTGAGGCTGTCCTCTTCGGAGATGGTCCATGTCCAGTCGGTGACCCCTTTCGGCAGGGTCAGGTTGATAAAGTTGGTGCCATTGGTCGAGGAGAATGTAGGACCACATGCTGCCTCATTGGCCACCTTGCACCCGTTGCGAACAATGAAGTCAATGCAGGTTCTGCCCCATCGATCTGAGATGGGAGATCCCCACAGTGGGTCTTTTGCATTGAAATCACCCATCACAACTTTGGGGCCCCAGTACTTGTGGTCTAGGGCTTCCAGAGAGGCTAGGGTTTTGACCCCCCAGTGTCAACTGCAATGCACTCAGGGTGTCAGTGCAGTCCTCTGTTGCCAGCACCCTCGGACTGAAGCCCGACCTGAATGCAGTCAGTACCTTCCTTGCTTGGGTGCCAGCAACTACTGTCCAGTTGTGGAGCATCCCTGCCAGGTTCTGCCCCGGCTTCTGCAGACAAAGGAGGTCGAATGCTTCCTGCTGTGCTGCAACACTCACCATTGCCCCTGCTGCAGTACCGCCTCCCACGTTGAGTTGCAGTATTTGCAGGTTCCTCAGTGCTATGGCATCTCTCGTGGTGGTTCTCTTGAGCGCTGAAGGTCTGTTGGCTCTACTGGCCTCCATAGTTGGTTCGGGATTTCATTTTCTCCACCTCTGCCAGAGAGACTGGGCACTTTGGGTCTGTCACTGCATGTCCTCGAAGTGGAAGGTTCTCCTGTCGGCAGTTGATGCAGTCCGGGTAGGGTTTCTTGCAATCCTTTGCCATGTGGTTACCCCCACACCGAAAACAGACTTTAGTGTCCTCCTTCTTAGTGCCCTTCTTGCCCATGTTCTCATATCCACTGCACCTGAAACACCACAGGATATCAGCATATTCCTTCACCTTAAGCCTACTCCATCAAATGTTGATCCATTCAGCAGTCTTGCATGCTTGGTACACTTCTGGGCTCATGGCCAGGACAATGTTTGACTTCCTGTTGTCTTTCCATGGCCTCCTCATAATAACCCGTACTGCTGCCTCCAATCTTTTGTCCCCTACGGCCACGGCAGCCAGGCCCTCATTGCTTTCAGCAAGCAGCTTCAAAAATTCTTCATTTTTTTAGTTTTGCATCAGCTCCAATGACCATGTCCTTCGGGTTCTTCTTTACAATGGGTCTTACTGTGAAGTCACCATCATCCTCCAGTTTGGCCAGTAGCTTCTCCTTTTGTGTTTCGTAATACTCAGTTATTAGGCTGCCATCCCTGCTGCTCCTGACTGATTTGAAGGTACCCCCACATCTTTAAGAGCCACTTTCTTTCTTAGGGAAGCCTCCACTGCCTGGGGCTTGTTCCCGATAGCTGAGGCCCTTACCTCAACTGCATAGGAGGCACTCTTGGGTGGGCATACCTTGCTGACCTCAGTATACACCTTCCCGGTCGTCTGCTGTCCTCTAGGCGGTCTGCCAACCAGTGTTCATGTTTTCTCCTGAGTTCCTCCGAGTTGCCCCATGGCCACCTGCTGTGCCAATTTCCGGTTCTGGTTATTAAGTACCACACATGCCTTCAGGACCGCATCCACTGCCATAAAAAGAAAATCAACAATAACACATACAACGCATCTATTCCTCATGTACAGGACCATGTGGCGGCCACACTCTGAACTGCCACACCTTGAACTACCAACTTTCCCCCATCACCAACGTTCTTGTCTTCTTTTCACCCCTTCTCCTGGCTACATATATCACTTAAAAATCACTTAAAATTTCTTTTGGGAATTTTAGCCACAGTTACACACACTTTAGGTGCATTTACATGCAATTTTAGGATTTACACACACTTTAGGTGCACATACACGCACTTTTAAGAGCATTGACGCACACTTTTCGGAGCATTGACACGCACATTTACGTGCATTTCTATGCACTTTTAGGTGCACTTCTGTGCACTTTTGGTGCATTTCCCTTAGGTGTGTTCTTTCCCCCTGACCTACTATGGAGTTCCCACCCATGCCTATTAGACATGACGGAACAGCTAGTTCTTGTATGCATAACCCCCGATCACCCATAGACACAAACACCTCGGTGGTCTCCAGGCATATGCCCAGCGGCGTCAGGCTTCCATCATTGAACTTATGCATCCTGTCCACCTTACCATTCACACCGGACTGTAATACCTGATGTGCAGAAGTCTGGGATCTAGTCTCTAACCAGAGACTTCCAAGCCCTGGCTCCTGCCTGCTCGATGATTGCACGATCCAGCACCTCACCACTAGGCATGTAGGGTGAGAAGGCAAACCACGGCTTCCAATGTAGAGCATGGCTTTGGAAATGCCCAACTGGTAATTTCCAGGTCCACAGACCTCGTCAGAGTCACCCCTGCTCCCAGCAGGGACATTCACATACTTGGAGACCACCCGGAGGTATGTCCCTTTATCAGAGCGCCGATGATGTCAGACACCTGAGCTTTCAAGCATTACCGGTCACTCACCACTCAGTTCGGGGGGACTGGTTGCAGTTTAACGAAAGCTTCTTTTCGTCATCCTCCATGAGTCGGTAGTAGAACTGGCCATCCACAATAATGGCCAGTAACATGCGACCCGTCAGCCATACCGGCACTAAGCGTGGTAGTGGCTGCAGATTCTGGCTTGCACCAGGCATCACTCGGGCAACTTGTCCTTGTGCCGCAGCATTGGGACAGTCCCGTTTTAGTTGTCCTATTTTGTTGCACCCAAAACACAGGCCTAGTTGCCTGAGTGATCCTCCTGACCTATGGTCAGTACTACGAGGCGTTGCCACCGGCTGTCCTTCACCGGAACTCGCCTGCTTCCTTTCCATATTACCCTCGGTCTTGGCCACTGCTTTGTCCAACTTGGACGGTGCAGAGGCGTTCACACCCTGCAGGTTTGAAGTAGAAGCCTTAGTAGAGCTCCTGGAGCTAGCTGTGGAACCTGGGGTCTGGGTGCTAGGCCAGTTTTCGGGAACCACTGTCATCAGCATATCAGCTTTGACGAGCCGTGCCTGTCGGGCAAATGCTTCTACCGTCTCGGCCTGACAACCGAACATTTGGTCGGTGATGGCCGTCAGGAGTTTTCGTTTGAAGCGAATGAGCCGCCAGTTCTCGTTTTATCCTGGAGACGATGTTCTGATGAATCAACGAAGCACCAATGGAATGCCTGCACAGACTCGGTCACCCTCTGCTTTATTGTCTCAAATTCCAAGAGGCAGACATGAGCCTGGTGCCCAAACTGAATCGGCTATGCATAGCCTCCTTCAGTTCTGTCCAGGTGAGGTCTGGAAGAGTCGCCACTAAGTGAGCATAATACTCTCATGCGGGACGATCAAGCAGGTACATAAAGTAGCTGCACCTAGCCTCATCCATCCAGCACTGAGCCCAAGTCTTCGCTTTGAACATGCAAAGAACAGGCGCGAAATCCTCTCGTTCAGTGTAACAGACAAATGAGTGGACTGGGTTGAAAAACCCTAATGCCTGCATCTCCACATGAACCGCTAGAGTGGGCATCCAAGCTGTGGCACTAACCCTGCACGTTTGCATGCTCCAGTTTCCCGAAGTATCAGACACGGATTCAGCTTCCAAGGGTGACACAATGCAAACCCTCGGTTGCTGTCCGGATCCAGGAGGAAACCCCTGGCCAAATTTGCTAGGAAATGGCCTGGTTTCTTCCCTAGGAGGTGCCTGCCTGGTTTGCACCGGCAGCACCTCCCTCCATGTGCCCTCAAACATGGGCAATGGTGAAAACCGTGGTTCAATCACCGACTGGTAAAAATGCCCCTCCAACCGAAGGACATCTATTCCATAGGCAATCTCTACGAGTTGCTGCTCGGAGAGCATGGCCAAATAGGCCCGTGCTTCCCGAGCAGTACCATCTGGGACTTCCACTATCTCCCCAAGGAGATGCCCACTACGTCCAACCAGACGGGTGGTGGTAGAAATATTTACACCCAGCTGTAACCGAGCTCCATACCCAACAAGATTGCCAACAGTTTCACCACTGTCTACCGACTTTGATCTTCGGATCTCCGCATTGACAAAATTCATCTCCAAAGGTTGGCCCCGTGGAACGTCGTCCACAAAACTTCCATTCGTTTAAGATCTACCGTCCACGCTCTCGCTAAGTACCGCCACTTCCAGCAGTGCCCCACCTTCCGCTCGCACCGGGCAGTCAACGACACGGAAGTGCAACCCCAGTCCCGCTTCCTCCCGGTTCCTCGACTCGCCATCAGTACAACCAACGTTTAAGCCAAATTCTACCATGCCATCACGGTCAAATATGGCTAAAACCACAAGGAAACAGAATTCCGTCCGTAAAACACTGTACTGAACAGAAGGAACCGTGAAATACCGCGGTATCATGGACCAAAGTCTGTGTTCCACGGTAATTAACGGTCAGTTACTTTCTACCGGTTTCTACCGCAGTCCCATGGACAAACGTCCATGCCGCACACGGTGTACTTTACGGTGCAATGTCTGCCGGTTTCTACCGCAGTCCAACGGACAAACGTCCATGCCGCACATGGTGTACTTCATGGTAAAATGTCTGCCACTTTCTACCGTGGTACCATGGACCGAAGTCTGCACCCTATGGTGTACTAACGGTAAAAAACCCTTTTAACACTTTCTACCTTGATATAACAGACCAAAGTCCACACCCCACGGTGTAATTGTGGTAAAATGAGGTTAACAACCTGTTTTTGCTGCTGTTCCATGGGCCGAAGTCTGCACCCAGCAGCATTCTACCATTGTGCCAAATTGACCGAACGCATGGTCAATTTACGGTCTTTAACCGGGCTGGTTACGAGTACCCACCGACTGGTGTGTTATCAATACCCCCGGATAATTTGACCAAACTTACCATTCTCCTTACGGGGACGGGATCGCACCTGTAGTGGCCTCATGGCTAAACCAGGGTGTTGTCAACTCCACGGGGCCTCCTCCCGACGGACATGACGGTAGAATGCTGATGCAAGTACCGGCCGCAAAATGACAAACAGGAAAGGGAATTCCCCACTGGAAATCTCCCTCCCACCGGTAACTCTCTGCAGACCAACACCACACAGTGATTAATAAGATATTTAATGCAACTTATTTACGCATTTTGGCTGGTCCACTTGACCAGCCACAACAAAACAAAAGGCCAACAGGCCAAAAGGCAGCATTGAAGATGCCTGAAGCAGTTTACCAGTCACTTCACTCCAACACACTGCCCAGATTAAATGGCTGACCAGACCATTTAATACCTCCAGGCAGTTCCACCTGGAGAGGACAGTGGTCACTTCGGACCTCTCAACCATTGACTCCAATGGTGAGGTCTGCTGGCTTTAATATGGCATCCATCCAAGCAGCGTACTGTATGCTGCCAGGCAGATCACCATAGAGAGTACGTCTGCTCAATGAAAAATTTGATTGAGCAGACCAGGTTGCCACAATAGACTTCTTCCTCGGAAACTTTGCAGGCTTGCTCATCTTCTGGTAGGTTCTCTGCCTCGTCCAGAAGTTTGAAGTGGCCAACGTTCTCGCGATCTCCAATCCCCACAGACTTCAGTGTGGTATTGAGAAGCTGGACGTCAAGAAGTGATGTTCCATCCTCTTGTAGCACACTGCTGGCCACTATATGACACCTTTCTTTTAAAGAGACGGTTGTTTATTTCATTTGTCAGGACTTCATTTTTCATGATGATTCACCATGCAGACACCTTGAGGCCGATTGCTTGGCCAGGATTTAACGTGATCCTGCCTTGAGCTCTGGCCACAGGTCTCTTGATGGCTCTAATGACTAAGGAGATATTCAGATGGCTGTTACGAGCACATCGTTCCACCTGTAAATCAGAAGAAGTTCCAGGAAAGGCTGTTACGAGCACATCTCGTACAGAACATCTCGTCGGCAAAGTAAATCTTGGATGTCTTCATGGAAACGATCAAATCAAAAGCAGCTCCCAGGTCTCGCCCGAGCAGAACTCTTTGTTTTCCTGCTATGATGGGCATCCTTGACATTGCTCTCTTTTCTTTCAAAACAAACATCCACATTTGGCCGAGTACTTTGATTGGTACCCCTAACTGCTCCAAGTGCAGGAGGCGACAAGATGGACTCATAACGGAATCCGTACTCTAGCCATTGTTGTTGACATGATAGTGTATCCATTGCCACTATCTGCCAAAAATCTAACTGGTGTGCCGTCAACCCCAATGGTTATCTTGGCCACACTTATCAGGTCTGGTATCACCAAGCACGATGAGTTCACATAAGGTGAGGAAGTTTTCCAAGGTGATTTCGCCACTTGCGGCAACATGCTCTGTTCCTCAACAAATCCCTTACTCTTGCTGTTCGCAGGAATCCTGCTGGTATAATCTCTTTGCACTCCTTGCGGCTGGTAGGGAAGTTTCTTCAGACTGAAATGCATTAAACTTAGCCCTAGATTTGGAATCGACTCATAATGCATTAACATTGGCAGCTTCATCTTGAGTGGACTCAGGGATCACATTATCCATGGTAGAGACAGCAGAATTCTTTTGGACCGTATCTTCAGAAATCTTGATGAACTCGGGCATTACTATTCTTCCTAGCTATTCCAGATCCTTCATGTAAACCACGGTATCCTTTTGAGTGGACCAGATGATAGTTTGGAAACCGTTCCTCTATGGTTTCGCTTTTTTACCAGTATTCTTTTTCAGCTTCTTCACAGATTTTCTTGAATTCTTTTGTTTTTTCTGTCGTAATGGCAACTATCGACTTTTCTGGCAGCTGCTCAACGAGTCCTCGAGTGTCTCTGGTGCTCCTGCAGTTGGCCTGAGTATAGCGTCATTGGTCTCTTCGTTCACGGTCCTATCCCCCTCGAACAAAGACTGGTTCATGAGGTTCTGAGATGGTCCGATCACTGTTCCTTTAAAAATTTGTCATTTTCCATAAGTGAGTCTTAGTATAATTTAAGGTAATATTGTGTTATTTTAATTCAGCTTCTCTTTTAAATGCAGTAAACCATGTAGTATTATTGTTCCTGAAAAACAAAGATGTGTATTGGCTGCTTTTATGAACCTATTATTGTAGGTGTGCACCCAATGCAATGCATTTGTATAATCCCCAACATATATTTGCAAACAACGCACTTTAAATCTACTTAAACTAACTTAAACGGCCAATACCCAACTTTGTATTATTACTGAATTGGACAATCAAATAGAAGATTAAAAAACTCTTGAAACTCTTGTAATTGTTAAAGGAATGAACTCTCAGGAATAAATCCTGTTCACAATGCGTGAACAGGTGTGTTCAAGTCATCAGCATCGTGGCTTCAAGATAATGGATCATGGGATGCCATGTACGATGTCTGCACATCTCCTCAGGCCCCTGCGAGTCATTTTGTTCATGTGGTTCTGCAATTAAAATGATTAGCACCTTGTTTTATTTATTATTACGGATGCAATAAAATGGGGTACGAGCATTCCTCAGTCAAATTTCTTGATTCCTAAACATAGTCATCTTTTAAAAATTATAATCTTGTCAAGTTATGAGAATACCATTAAGGACAAACCTATTCTCTTACTAACTTCCGGTTTAAGAAAGGCGAGTTTTTGAGTAAACATGACTCATCATGTTTGTTCACGAGAGTCCATGATATATAGATACACCCCTTTGGAAATGATTCATCGAGACAGGTTTGAACAAGTCTAAACGTGTCTAGTCTTGTTTTGACAAGTTCGTGATTTATCGACACCCCTCAGAAACAGGAATGGAATAATCCACGGGTATAAATTCTTCGTGAAAGGGTTGGGATGATGCAAGATCTACTCATTCATGGAATCTTCAGATTCTCTAACCTTAAGTATATTTATTGTTCTTAACGTGATTCTGTTTTATGAATGAAAATTGCAGTATGACCACTTTCGACAACATAGTCACTATTATTGATTGCGATGGATTTCAAATTGGAAATGATTTTTTCGTTAAAGAATTAGGATACTATTCTATCGGTGATCCGTACCCATGTAATATATTCGTGCGGGTACCTCAAAATAGATGGCTGACTGAGAAGGATGTCAGAACCGTACGGTTTGTGACAGATCATATTAACGGGCTTCACTATAAAAATGATGCCAACAATGTTACATTTTCGGCATTATGTGAGACTACGTAACTTACATACGCGTGCCTCTAAGAAAAATCCAAATGAAGGCATTTGGATTTGCTTATAAGGGTGGCATCACGGAAAAAAAATTATTATTGAAATTTAATATTCCCTTCGTAAATCTCGAAGAACTAGGTTTTTGTATGAAATACGAGAATTTATTGCCAATTTTTTTGTCTACAAGCAGCTGACTTTACGTGTGATCGTCACGAAATGTAGTAATACATTGTGCCAAAAATGAAGCTTATATTTTTGGATTATGGGTACAAAAACAAAAATAAGCTAATATATCCAATTTATTTCCCTCAGAATTTCAGAGACAATGGATTTTCCAGATATTCGAGAGCATGTCCGCCAGATAATGAAATTAGTGATGTCAGAAACAAGAGTGGAATACTTCGTGTCCTGACTAATCTTCAAAACGAACTCTTGAAAACAGGCGATGGAGGTCAAGCTCTGACTCATTTTTGTGTGATGTTTCCCGAGGAATATGAAAGAATAAAAATGAGCAATTTATTCGGTCGTATGAACTCTCTGTGTTGAAACATTGGATCGAAGCTAGCAAGCCGAATAAAAATATTATTTTTCAAGGAATTTGGTATCTGATTGCTCATTGATCTGAAATTTGGAAAACTTGTACTAATAATAAATATCATGTTATGCACTCCATCTCGTTACATTCTTGAAGCTAAAATGGTGGAGCAAGATGAAATATCGCATTTAACGATAGAGGAAAATGGAGCCCAAAAAAGGAAGCCTAGTATGAAGTACATTGTTATGAGTTTTGTTGCCACTCTTATGCTTATCCTCAAAACAACGAATATCGCTATTTCCAATAAAACAGAACTACCTGGCGATATACTACTACTGAGAGATTCCGTAACAATCATGGAAAAAGAGGGTTCCTTCATTCCGTTGAAGGCCCCATTTAGGATGAATATTGCTGGTCCCAGCAGTTGCGGGAAAACCTTTGTTAAGAAAATGTTGGATCATGCCATGGGAATGATTAAGCCCCCACCGGAGAGAGTAACGTGGCACTATTCTCAATATCAAAACTGGTATTCACTTTATGTGACTCGAGCAGTGTTTCTAAAAGGGATCCCCGACATGAAGACACTTAGATGCAATAGAAATCAGCTTATTGTTCTCGACAATCTCTTTGAAGATGTGGATAGAGGTGTTTCTTAGCTCTTTACATGCGATTCGCATCATTGAAATATTAGTGTTATATTTATTACACAAAATATTTTTGATAAGAACCCATATCAGCGCACTATTTCTCTGAATGCTTTGTATTTGGTTCTTTTTAAAGAACCTTTTGTCACATCAGATGTATCCTGGTAACAACAAGTTCATGATCGATGCCTTTAACCAGAGTACTCGTGATCCGTACAGTTACTTGATGATTGATCTCACCCAGAATGCAGATGATAACTCACCTCAGAACGAATATATTTCCAGGAGAGTATGCCACTGTATTTTTACCTAAACAACAATGAAGGTAAGTCAAAAGATTCCTTCACGACTCGATCGTAACATTCACAGATTACACGTGTAGCCGTGGAAAGTAATCCCACGACTTCAAAAAGAACTTCTAAAGAAATCCAACTTGGATTTTATTCAGTGTTTGTGTGATTGTGTGCATAATATTGGGAACTCTAACATTGTACTGAGTGAACATGAAAAAAGATAGCTATGGCCCTATAGGCATGTACTGAATAAATTAGTGAATACGAAAACATCTACAATGACGAAGAAAAACTTTCTCGTCAAACAAAAAGGAGGTTAGCTTCCCCTGTTAATTTCTTCCATACTGTCGATGTTAACCGTTTGATGTACTTTAAGAGACATTGAAAAAGCCATTCAACGTATTTTGGAAGAAGAAAACTTGGATGACTACCTGGTTAAATATCGCTGATGAAAAGGAAGGTGAAATTATTATCAGAGATCTGGGGAGGAGTCTAAGCATCAACATTAGCATTCCTAGTGGGGTGTATCATTCTCCCGAATTTCTCGTGAATGCTATCAACTCTCATATCGATGAATATTTCAGGCCCCTTCATTTGAGGCATCCTTCGATTCAGTCGAACAAAAATGAGCTGGTTAAAAAAATAGACAAATCTACAGCTAATATAGACAAAGAGGAAGAAAATCTGGTAACAGAAGAAGCCAGAGTGCAAGCAGCCGCAGACAATGTGAATGCCCTGTTCAAAACGTGCGAAGAATCACGCACCAACTATCAGAATCTCGTTAATGATAAAAATACCAGTCAAACGGGATATCAAAACCAAATAAATGATCTTGAAAAGGAATTTCAGCATCAAAAAAGTCTCATACTTGGACCCGATGGAAAACGGGATGAAACAATTCAGCATATCGTTAATGTCTAACAACAAAAACTACAGGATGAGCAAAAAAAGAAGAGCGATGATAAAGATTCCAAAGATAAACTTATCAATACGGTTCTATTACAAAAAGAAGCGAATGAATCTAATTACAATATTTTAAAAGAAAAAAAAAGACGAAAAAAAGAATTTAGCCAAGTCAAAACAAGATCTACAAATTATGAAAGATTATCATCAGCAGTTGTTAGAAAGCAAAACACTAATAGAGAATATCGCGAATCCGAGATTAAATAGTGAAAAGAATTCTTGGTTCAAATATCGGAATACAACGTCACGTGTAGAAGTTACCGTTCTGCCCAATTCAAGCATTCAATTCTCCGAAAGAATACAAAGAAAGCTTGGGTTTCAAGAGGACTATCTTAGCAATACGTCGGAACTTCCTATTATTAGGGTGGCCGACTATCTTTCGGATATTCAGCGTGATATTCATTCCTTATTCGTGTATATCGACTGCATCGAGTACCAGCCTGTGGGGGATATACTTTCACCTTTATTGAGGCCCATTCATCTTCAAGATTCTGATGGAATGAGTTACCAAAATCTACAATCAACTACAGTACAAAAGAGTATAACGTGATGGTATACATAGTATCGAAGTGCATATAAGCGATGTCTTTGGACGTAAAATTTTATTTACCAGTGGAGACGTAGTGATAGCCAAAGTTCATTTTCATCCGTGTTCCATTTTTCACAAATGAGGGTGCCTTACTATTGTGGATCAGCAACTGATCCGTGTTATAATTATCATAAACAAATTGGATCCACTTTGCCCGTCTTCGTAGGATCTCAATATCAGCGGGGACACGGGTTTTTTTCTTCCTTATATTGTTTCGTGATCCCTTTTTCTAAAAAAGGAGTTCTCCCAGCAAGTAAGCAATTGTTAAAGTCTGGAACTAGCATCGTATCTGATATCGAAGCGGGGGGGAATCTTTCAAAAGTGCCTTAAAAAGGCGTGGAATGGAAGTTGGGCATGAGTTTTTGAAGACTATGACAGGCAGAGCTAAAAACCGGAAAACCACTAAAACATCTGGAAATAGAAGAGCTGTGGCCAGTATGAAGCATACAGTGAAAAGGAAAGCACCGAAAAAGAAAGTCGCTAAGAAAAGGAAAACTGTAGCAAAGAAAGCTTCGGGACAAAAGAAAAGAAAAACTAGCAATTTCGTGAATCTATAAACATATGAGCGGCTTTCTCGTACATTATGACTCGGGGCCCGGGATGAGTTGTGAGTTGAATATTTTTATCGTGCCCGCGACACAAACGACTACTCGGGATGACTTCATTAAGGAATACCATCCCGTGAACAGTATCGAAGACCAACTTGTAGATGACATTTTCTGTACCTCTTCTCTGAATCGCGCAGTGCCCGCGCAGAGAAGATTCGAGCTGTAGAGAGAGTTGGATGGAGACGGATTGTGGTCACCCTCCTGCATGGGGGTGAAATCTATGCAGCAGAGTGGCGGCCATCCCTCTCTTCCGGTCGATGCTGATATACATCTTCCCCTTTCGGTATACCGACAGGAGAAGATGTTGTAGCTGCTTAGGAATTGTATACCTCCTGCCTTATGTAGTCTCCGGCCTCTGAAGAGAAGTTGTTTAATTAAACATAAAGACCACGCTGTTTCTTGTTATAACACTTTTATTCATCTCTTGTATAGAAACACAGAATACAGACATGAAGTACAGATACTAACGGTGTGTGTTCATGCCCATATTGTGGTACGGATAAGATCAACGTAATACAAAGGCAAGGACAAGAACGAACTACAAAGAGGAACATGGCCCTTTTATACCTTGGACCTGTGTACACCTGTGAGTTGTAACCAGGTCCAAGTGACCATGGTCCTATGTGTATCAATCCGCCACTTGAGTATGAGTCAGAAAGGTGAGTCAGAGGAGAGGGAGGGACAGTTGAGAGTTGTTTACCCCCCTGGCTATGGTTTTGGCGGGATCACTAGTTACAGGGTGTTACAATACATAGATCCAACTGATATCTACCTGAATGTGAAAGCAAGAATCTTAAAAGCAGACGGAAAACCATTGGACACTACTTGCGAAGTCACGCCTATAAATGTTTTTTTCACTTTAGTGAAATTACTGTTACTCTTGGACATACGATTATTAGTTCCACCGATCACGATTATGGATATAAAGCTTATTTAATGGCCCTTCAATGCAGCGAAAACCGGGAATAAACCTTATTTGTCTCTCGAGAGGTTCTACAAAAACAACATCACTGCCTTTAAAGATTGTAAACCATCCACTGCCGATCCAGGAGATGGATTAGCGCAATGCTTTGAAAGATCAAAAGCGAGTGCTATTATGGATATGTACAGACGTCTTCACGGAGATATTTTTCATCAGGGGCGCCTCTTACCTAATATGCTCGATCTCTCTGTCAAAAAGATGCCTTTTGTTTACTGAAACCAGATAGTGACAAAAATGATTACAAAGTGGATATTAGATCTGCGACCCTCTATGTACGAAAAGTGGTGCCTAATCCATCTATCGTTAAAACATATTTAGCAGTCGTTAAAGTCTAATTTTATTTATCCCATCAATCGAATGAAATGCACTTCTTTCAGCGAACCGAGTGGAGGCAACGATAGTAACATCACATTTGTGATGGCATATTACCGAGTTTCGTTATGATTGGACTCGTTGATAGTGATGCACGAGCTGGAAATTTAAAAAAAGAATCCTTATCATTTTCATTACAAGAACCTCAGTTTTCTCGATCTACAAGTGGATGGTACCCAATTTCCAGGGATACAGTTCAGTCCAAATTTCAGTACGAAAGAATACGTTCATCTTTATCAGCAGCTATTTTCTTCTGCATGTCGCAAGTATTATGGCACAGACGGTGTAGATGTAACATTCGAGGAATTTAAAAATGGCTATTCTCTTTATGCCTTCGATCTCACCAATGACCAAAGTGCTCTATCAGGATCTCATTTCAACTTGAGT
This sequence comes from Brachycybe producta, assembly GCA_036925085.1. Taxonomy (NCBI): domain Eukaryota; kingdom Metazoa; phylum Arthropoda; class Diplopoda; order Playtdesmida; family Andrognathidae; genus Brachycybe; species Brachycybe producta. The sequence goes on along the minus strand of JAUPFP010000001.1, from coordinate 14,059,132 downwards.
AAAAATGGATCTTTACGTCTCAATATGAAATTTAAAAATCCGCTGAACACAACGGTGAATGTCATCGTTTATTGCATCTACCAGTCCATCATCATCAAAGTGGATCATCATCGCAATGTTATCATAGATTATTAAAATGGATTCTAGTCAACTGGAATATTTATTATTTCATCATCCCGCCACACGTTTCGTGTTTGCCGGTGTATTTGCACAAGACCAACTTCCTTTTAGAGTGAATCGTAAACTTTATATATCGTTAATCTGGATGCACGGTCAAAGCCTGTATCTCTGGATTGGACTGGATTGCTATTTATTTCAATAATGGAATGGCTGAATATTTCGACAGTTACGGATTGAAGCCAATGACGGACGAGATAAATCAGTTCATCATGAGAAACAGTTTCTCCTGGACTTACAATGCGCGTAAACTCCAACATTCGAGAACGGAAGTATGTGGCCAATATAGCCTAAAAAACATTTACCACTGTATGCTTTTTAATCACAATTTCAATATGTGTATTATACTATTTAATATAAAGTTAATATATTAAAACGGGTATATGTAACATTATGGGATGGATACATTTATGAATAAACATTTATAAGACTACGTTGACGAGTGAATATTTATTTTCCCATAGAACCAAAACCAAGTTCACCATGAGTGCTTGGGGGAAGTTCTTTCTCAACAAATTCTACATCGGGATATATTTTCTCAAAAATGATTTGCACAATTCTATACCCCGTTTTAATGGCAATATCATGATTTCCAAAGTTTATTAACATACCTTTAATAGGCTCCCTGTAGCCAGAATCAACGACTCCGGCCAAAACATAGTCCAAAATGAAGCACGGGACCTGATCTCGGTGCAATTCTTCCATAGCAATCGTACTGCAAAGCGAGGGTTGTCTGTTGAACAGAGTGCTATAGCTCCAGGTAAACAAAGACCGTAGAAAACAAATCGTACCCGGCATCACCCTTGTTCATTTTCTTGGGGATAACACTCGTATTGCTTAATCTCTTAATCATTACGGTAGTTTTTATAAGGAACAACAAATGATTTCATCTAAATTTTGTTTAAATTGAAAAATAGCTGTAACGTCCCGACTGGACCGTCACAATAACCACCAGGTAAAAACGCAAAACTTACCAAGCACCAAGCTAAGACGCGGGAACGGGACCGCACCCGTAACCGTCTCCGCACGGTGAACCTTTTGGGTGCTGTCGATGCGGAGCTTCCTCGACGGACACGGACGAAAGACCACGCCGCCACGCCAAGAATATCACTGGTTCTACCGCGAGCCGACACGATTTACCGGCCGATAAATGGTGATGGATGGTGACGGTTTCTCACAACCGGAAACCCACCCTCCCGCGGTAAAACCCCAAATAAAATAGACACGACACAAAGTAAGATGAATAAAGTGTGTTTAATTACACTTACGATGTCAAAACGATGGCAATGCTTATTTACACAACTTGGCTGGATAATTCATACAGCCAAGCCCCCATAAATACAACACAAAGGCCTAATGACCAAAGGCAAACAGGGTGCAACCAAGAAGTCACAGGAGACCGGCCTGGTCTCCCCATTCAAGTTGTCCGGTCACTTGTCCAAACACACTGCCCAGATCCTATAGCTGACCAAGCCACAGGAAACCTCCAGGTAACTCCACCTAGAGGGGACAGAGGTCACTTCTGACCTCTCACCCATTGACTTAATGGTGAGAGGTCTGCTGGCACCAAAATGGCGTCCGTCTCAACAGCCTACAGTAGCTGTCAGGCAGACCACCATAGGGAATTTGTCTGCTCAATCAAAAATCTGAAATTGAGCCGACCAGGTTGCCACATAGCCATAAGCAAGAGTAATAATTATGTCATTCTCAATATAACGTTTATCATCGAATGCTGTAAGACTGATTTTGTTCACTTCTAGAGTGTAAATGTGGTGCATTTTATGCATGATTTGTCTTTGAATGACCCTATTCAGAATAGACTGATGCTAAGATTCAATATATATATCATGATTAAAGTGAGATTTAACGATCTGTTTCTTAATACTTTTCGCTTTACATTTATGCTTACGGCCATTTAACAGTATGGAATACATTTTAGATTTTCAGGCCACAAATTCCGAAATAGGTTCACCATTCATTTCATCTTTAACTTTTTTTTAAGAGAATGCAGAAAGTGACTTTTTGGATAGTCACTCATATCCAAACAATACTGGTAACGCTGCATGTCCCGGTACAGATCTTTAGTTTGAATGTGCATGATGAAACTATCCGAATCAGTATACAATAATTTCAATCTATTTCCGGGATAATTTGATTTTAGAACATAATAAAATTCATACATGAACAACTTCGATATTTCTAGTACCATAAAACCCGTATACAATGGTTTGTTAAAATAAATGGACCATTTTTTTATTTTAAAAACTCTGAGGTTCTTGTCGATAATGTGAAATGAATCTAAATTTACGTTGCTGAATAATTTTAGACACCGCTCTTTTTCTTTAATGAGTTTGGCATTAATTTTTTTTCTTTGATCTTCCATCGTTTACCCGAAAACTGCATTGTTCATTAATTTGAAAAAGTCTTTTTCGAAATCATCTTTTGCCAACTTACGCATGGCGATGTTAAATTATATATAGGGCTTTAACCACTTGCCTTGGGTAAAAGAAAGAACACGATGAATTTTTTTAATTTTCTAGCGTGAATAACGTAATTTTGTTTATGTTAAAGATTAAGGGCGAGTTTCTTTGCTTTGTAATTTTTTGGTTCTTTTCCTTTTACTTTTTAGAAGGTCTTAACCATAAGTGGATAGCATATCGAGATGAATATCTAGTTTTTCTGGACAAAGAGGGTAGTCCCTATGATCAAAATGTAACTCCGCTGGATAATCTAGATCCACTTCTAATATGTATCCCTCTTTGCCATCCGAGTTAATGGAATGAACGTCGAAAGTTTCAATCTCATTCTCATCTAGCCAATGAAAATCTTTTATGGGCATGGGTTTGCACATTACCGTGGCATACAAGGAATTGTAATCCCAATAGGCTATAATAAGATTTAGGTTTAGATGGATCGTAATCATTTAGATATGTATTGTTTGCTTTTGTTTATCTGTGACTGGCGACAGAAACACCTCCGCGAATACCTTTTTCGATAAATAAGTGCATATCATAATCCGTAAATAGCTTCAACTCAACTCTAGTGTATTTCAAAATGGCGGACCAAGTGTACATGGGCAAAGTGAAATAATGTGTGGGATCTAGGCCAAAACTTTTAAAAGAAATAGTTCGAAATTTTCGAAAACATCCGCCAAAATGAGACAATCGCTTCTTAAGTAAATATCATGATAATCACCTAAAGTTTGGCATCCGGAGAACTCCTATACCTTTCTTACGTGCTCGCAATCTTTGTCAGAGATCCCTTCTTCATTCAGTGTATTGTTGAAACAGACTTTATCCGGTATACCTACTGCATCAAATTTTGAATGACTGTCCAAATGTTCGTAAGGAAAATATCCTTTTTGTGTCATGAGGTCGATTTTTGCAGGGTCTTTGAAAAACCACGAAACACAATTAAATTTTTCCTTAGGAAGATTTTGGGCGAGGGTTGCGAGTGGAGCGGATAAGAATTTAAAACTATTGAAGCTCGTATAACGTTCAATATTCAAAGGAATAATGCTAATGGGCTTTTTCGTTTTTATCCTACCTGGGCTTTAACGATAAAATGCTCATCGTATGAACGTAAACAATGAGCAAAACACGGCAAGTAAGAACGATCACGTAAAGCGGCATTGCAACTGAAGCATGCTGCACCCCTGTAATTGTTTCCTGGAAGATGGTGATCGTGATCTCTTACTTTTTCCGTAATAAACTCATTGAACTCCGTCTGACAAGCTTAGCAATTGGTGGCTTTCTTAAAGTTTTCCTCGTCTTCGTTTGTCATGATCATAGGCTCTATTGCGGCTGATTTCAACAATTCACTGGCTTTGTCTTTTAAGGCATTGACGAGTTCATAAGCAGGATCTTGGCACCTTTTACGTTCGTGAGCTACAACCTTACCGTGATAATCAACGATAGCGTAAGAATACGAGCAAGCTTCGTGTTTTTGGATAGTTTTGGTATAGGAGGTACTCGGATTTTGAGTCGGGCCACTCACTTTTTGGATGAGGCTTTCAAAATCAAAATAAACTACGTAAGGGCAGCGCAAAGCCTTATGAAAATCGTTAAACTTTAAAATGCAATCCTTTTTGCTCGGTAAAAGAATGTTCGCCGATTTATGCTCTTCGTACATGGGGCGATGCCTTTCTAAAGCGCTTTCAACAGTAAACCCTTGACAACATCGGTAACAAAAAAATTTCCTTTTAAATCCATCATGGCCCATTAATCGAGCGATATTTTGAAACGGGAAGTTTCCCCGAATATCCCCCTTTATACGGTCTGTATTTGCCAATTTTGATTTCTACATCTTCGATGGAATCGATCACCCAACCCGAACCTTTATTAATGAAAGCTTCTATCGGACTTAAAATCTGCATTTCACATTCTCGCAAGTACTGTTTTATTTCAGAGCAATGCATAATAAGCTTCATATTACTACAAAAATAAGAATCATTGGTTTCGTAGGTCATTATCGCTTCATTGTTTTCAAATTTTAAAACAATCCTCTTTGCTCGGTAAAAGGATTTTTGCCGTTTTATGCTCTTCACACTTGGGACGATGCTTTTCTAAGGCGCTTTCAACGGTAAACCCTTGACAGCATTCATAACAAAAAAATTTCCTTTTAAATCCATCATGACCCGTTAATCGCACAATATTTCGAATAAGAAAGTAATGTCTGTCATGAAGAAGAAGATTTATTTCTCCATTTGAGTTATAACTACTTAACTGATGGGGAACAATGTACTTATCGTAACCGAAAACGTTAATTTTGAGATTATTCGCAATTTCAAACTTTGAAATTTGGTTTAAGGCAACTGGTTTGTCAAGCATGGAAGTATCAAGTGAGCCCTCTAATTTCTTATAGGGACTTAATCTATTTGGATGGTTACCCCACGTGACAGGATTCAAATGAGCTAGTACACACCATAAAAAAACATTTGGTGTCTTTCAATGTGATATTTAAAATAGATGTCTTAATGTCTTATTTTTTAATGAAACGGGAAGTTTCCCCGAACATCTGCCTTTATATGGTCTGTAGTTACCAATTTTGATTTCTACATCTTCGATGGAATCGATCACCCAACCCGAATCTCTATTAATGAAAGGTTCTATTGCACCTAATATTTGAATTTCTCATTCTTGTTTTATTTCTGAGTGATGCATAATAAGCTTCATATTACTACAAAAATAAGAATCATTGGTTTCATAAGTCATTATTGCTTCATTGTTTTCGTAAATGATTTTTGGCTTGATAAAATGAATGTGCAAACATAATTGAAATTTAAATCTCATTTTATTTGACCATCTCTCCAACAAATATGCTCTAGGATCCTGAATATTAGCCCCGTTCATATGTTTTAAGGTAGCTAATAATATCTGATAAATGGGTTAACCATTCTGTTTTAGTATTAAATTGTGAATAACAAAGATTACATTTTTTTTTTGGTAGAACCGATAACATGCACATTGAGAAAATGTTCCCTTGAGTTATCCGACTGTCCACATATGAAACAATTCATTTTTGAATATCAAATCCCAATTTACCCAAAACAGTACGAACTTGATTAAGTTTTGTGATTAATTGGGGGTATTTACCCCAATTAATCACAATACAAGCCCCTTTCGTAAATTTATTTTCTATACTATATTTGCGAATATCGATAAACCAACTCTCATTACTTTCGAGAATGCGTATCTTCCAATTGTCCTCGATGGGTGTGGTTTCGTGAACTTTAAAGTCTGGCAACATATTCTTTGCCTCCGATTTACTGAGCTGACGATCAAACCAATATTTAATCACGTCCTCCTTTACAGTGGTAGAGGGCCCTGCATCACTGGCCGTAGAGGGTCCTGCATCACTGGCTGCATTCGCTTTGTTTTGCAGCTTGAGATCTCGGTGCTGCTTTCCTTTTTGTTTTTGGGCCAGTTACTCCGGTTTCTACCGACAAGTCTATCAATATGTTTCAGAATTTTTCTAAAAAAGGATATTGGCTACTTTGTGAAATTTGAAAATGTGTATAGGCTCACAAATAACACTAATGAAAATTCTTCAACAAATAAAATGGAGATGCTTGTTTCTAAAGTTCTTTTGGAGTATAAAAAAATACTCACCAGTGATGTCCTTATTGTCCTGCATTATGTTGATTGCTGTTGATGTTTAGCTTTTCAAGAACAAAGTGTTTTACAAAGTGACTCACAATTGACAAAAATAATAGAGGCCACAGTATTTTCAAAGTGTTGATTCTCGTTGAAAGTAGGATGATTCATTGCCGATAGTCTTCGCTGAGGAAATTCAAAATTAATGTTGATGTGTGATTTTTAGGATGAAAAGTTACCCTTTTTATACTCAAAATTGCCCCCCTTGTTGAATAGCATACAATGAAGACTCGTTAAAACAAAGCAGCAATAGTAAGTAGGCCAAGGTTAGGAATGACGTCAATGCAGTAGGCCAAAATAGTAACCAATGAAAACTCAGATAATAAAACGAAATACCAATATATCGAAGTAGATCGAGGTCACGAAAGACGACAATGCAGTAGGCTAAAATAGTAACCAATGAAGTCTCGGATAATAAAACGAAATACCAATAGTATCCAAGTAGGTCACGGCCACGAAAGACGTCATTGTAGTAAATAAAAAAGTAATGAGGTTGTGAAAAATAACCATGGAAAAATACTATAAGGCTATGAAAGACAATAAAAAATGTTAAATTTTGTGACTGCAATTAAAATATACTATGTTTTGAAATAAAATGTTTGATTTAAAAAAATAAAAAACTGAACAATAAAAAATAAAATTGAATTCTCTTTATTAATAGCTTATAAAAACAAGTATAAATTTTCAAACAATAAAATATAAAAGACCCAAAAAATAAGAACAATAATAAGCAAAATTGAATACACTTTATTAATACTATATAATAATCGATATATATATATATATACAATAGATTAATACAATAAAAAAATAAAATATAAATAATAGATTAATACAACAAAAAAATAAAATATAAAAAATTAGCAAAAATCAATAAAAAATACTTGTACAAGGTTTAAATTGCCTTTACCTCCAGTTGAATCCAGCGCACATACGCTGGAATTATAATTGGATTTTTAAATCCATTGATGACAGTCACTGTCAGAGGTCCAGTAGTATTCGGGAAGTAAGGTTGAACTATTGACAATGACTGGAATGTTTTGTGATGTTTTTTGAGTAAGCTCAAACTCCGCTGTGCATGATTCACCAATTAGGCTTTCCTCCTCAGTTAGCATAATGTCCAATGGTATATTGTTGATACCTTTAGCCAAGTAAACTGGCTTGGTACACCTTATTGCATAAATGTTTGATGTACCCAGGCGGATGAATGGTTCATCTGGGAAATTCACATCCTTTTCACAATGGTAAGTATAAGCACGTTCATGGATTAAGTTGAAGTATGTAGATTTTAACACTTCATGATTTATCAAATCATACTTGTATATTTTTCCTGGTTTGGCACACCACAAATCAAACATAAATTTTGAGTCTGAGCGCGTCCATGGCTTATTGCATGGCCAAGATGGTCGTAAATAATCTGTATTTCTCGTCGAACTTTGTAAAAACATTTTGACTTCATGCAACGTCTCCTCACTGTATTACATAGGAAATTATATTAAATTAAATTAAATGATTTTTTAAATAAAACATGATTTTTTTAAAAAAAATATTCATATTTATTTAAACATTTAAATTATACAATAAAAAGAAAACAGTTCCCAGCATTTTTCTTTGTTTATAAAAATAAAGTCTGGTGGTAGACCTTTTGTTAATGCATTATTTTTGGGAAGATATGCTTGAGGAAGTATCCCCAAATCACTGGTGAAAATCATTATAGGGACACATTGATATAAATAGCAATATTAATTTATTTAAGAGCCTCAGAGGTAAACTGTTAAGTCACCAAATCTATATTTTACATAAAGAGTCATTTGAAAGTTTTCCTTTTCATTGAAGGAATAGGACTTATGGTATAAAACCATCTAGCAGCTGATGTGTAAAACTGTGGACTTAACACTGTTCACCACTGATAAAACTTGACAATCTGTTTAAAAACACTATCATATGAATAAGTAAAAAATCGCGTTTTGTTTCAAAAAAGTGACTTAACACAGTTTACCTCTGAGACACTGATTTGCTCTGGGAACTGAAAAGGCTGCAACGCTCGTGTTTATGTTCAGAATGTGAAATTAAAAGTGCTTGAAACTTATTATTTTCAAATTTGAATGTTTCTTAATTTGAATGTTTCTTAACATTTTTTTCTTATTTTGTAATTATTTTACTAACAACTTAACAATTAACAATGTTGTTATTTACTCATTTGGCAAACATCATCATATAAAAAATTTATAATAATTTATAATAAATAAAAAAAAATTAATTTATTTGATTTAAAAAAAAAAGATAAAAACAAATCAGCCACTTATCTCTTTTGTTTGAAGTCCCTCCAAGTTTCTCCCTTCGATGTAGGCTTGTAACACTCACATATTCACAAATTATAGTCACACAGGTCAACAAACATGAACTGACTTGTAGATGAGTTGTAGTTGAAATGAGATGTTACTTTTAAAATGAATTATTATTGTATTGCTTATATACTTATATTTTTATGAGGAAAAGGAAACTAAACTAAACGGAAACTAAACTACATTGTTTGTATGTCTATGTGTATTTCAATAAATAAAATAAAAAATGAGGAAGAAGTGGTGTAAACAAAATCACAATAGTATATAATTCAGCTAGTTTTTTTATTTTGTTCACATTATAAAACTAGATACAATGAGAATTAAAAAAATAGGCTAGAACAATTTAAAAATGAGGAAGTGGTGTAAACAAAATAACAATAGTATTCTAATTCAACTAATTTTTTATTTCACATAAAACTATAAATAATGTGGATTAAAAAAACAACAATAATTTTTTTAGCAATTTAACACTGTGCAATGAATTGGCTGCTACGCTTGAAGTAATTCTATGAGGTATGAAAAAATGAGGAAGTGGTGTAAACAATATAACAATAGCTGCTACGCTTGAGAGACCACATTGGAAAAAAGACATTGGAATGTGGTGTTGAAATTGAGCCTCCAATATTAGTCTATGAGAAAAAGTGATGTAGAAATGTATTTTCCTATACTACTGTAACGAATTTGATAAAACGAAATACCCAATAGTATCAAAGTAGGTCAAGGCCAAGAAAGACGTCATTGTAGTAAATAAAAAAAAATGAGGTTGTGAAAAATAATCATGGAAAAATACTATAAGGCTATGAAAGATAATAAATATGTTAAATTTTGTGGCTGCAATTAAAATATACTAATGTTTTGAAATAAAATGTTTGATTTAAAAAAAACTGAACAAACTATTAATAGCTTATAAAAACAAGTATACATTTTCAATCAATAAAATATAAAATACCCAAAAAATAAGAACAATAATAAGCAAAATTGAATACACTTTATTAATAAGTACTATATAATAAATATAATAGATTAATACAACAAAAAAAAATAAAATGTAAAAAATTAGCAAAAACCAATAAAAAATACTATATAAAATAATAAAAATTTATAAAAAATAAAATGTAAAAAAAGCGGAAAATACAATATCTTACACATGTTTTGTACAAGATTTAAATTGCCTTTGTAACGACCCGACTGGGCGCTACAATAACCCACGGTAAATTTCTCTTAACTTACCATCGCTTGACCTTTTTGAGACAGGTCGAAACGCTGACCAGCCCTCCTCTTGCACTCGTCCGTGCCCACGGGTAGTGCCGGTTGGAGGTCAACTCCCACGCTGAAAGGCCGCCGAACAAGACGGAGAATCCACGGTAGATGCCAACTGCAAAACTGGGTTGTCACAATCCTCTCAACTTCCCTGATCCGCCCCGGGATCAGGTCAGTCGAGCCAGCAAGGATTGCGCCTGCGACCCCCACTCAGTTTTATACTGATTTCCTCGGTGGTGGATCCATCGGAGCTACCATCCACTCCGACATCCACCGACATACCCACCACGATCCACTCCGACAGCCACCGACATACCCACCACGAGCACATCCGGGTGTTTCGCCACCCGATTCTGAGATCGAAATCCGTCCCCTGAGTCTTGACACCTCTTGCTGCTGAAACTCTTCGATGGCAAGTGTGTCAAGTTGCGGACTCTGATGTAGAGTCCGACTTGTCAGAAGGTCTACGAGGGCGGCTGCGGGGTCGGACACGCTCTCTCGTAGTGGGTGGGGAGATGCTGGACGTAGGGGGCTGCGAGGTGGGCTATACGAACTAGTCCAGCTCCTGTCCCCACAACATCTAGAACAGCGTAGCATCCCCTTACCGGGTTGACGACCAGCAACACCGGATAGTCTATTGCCAAATGCGAGCACATTGCATGGCAAATGATGGCAACGACGGTGTCCACGGACTTTCCAGCCGAAGCTGTACTAGTCTTTGACAGCACATCTTGCCGCCTGTGCCTGGTGGTACCACAAGCGGTCCTCCTGGCTCCAATTTTTTTTTTCGGAAGCCGGCCGGACCTCCACGAGAAGTCTTGGCCTTCTTCCCCACCAGATTACTTGCCACTGGTGGGGTGAAAGGGCGGGGACGTTTCTGTCCCTGACCACCACCACCACTAGCGGGAGTGCTCTTCCTCAGAGCGGGAGGAGAAGGCTGATTGGCCTTCTTTTCCGCTCGTCGGTCTCTCTTGGGAGTCGCAGACTGCCAACCCGAAGGACCAGCCACTGTCGCAGGCGGACCCGTGACAAGTGGTTGGCCGACGGGCCAGGCAGCCCCTGCGGCTCTCTCAGGATGAGCTTGAGACTCAGGGAGAAGACCCACAGCCGGTGTAAACTTCGCCATCACAGCCTTCATCCTCTCCAACTGATCCTCCCTCTCCGCCAGAGCTTTCATCCTGGCGGTGTACCTAGCAGCTCCGAACTTTTTGGTTTTTGAACCCTTCTTCTTGAACTGCTGGGTAGAGTACTCCCCAACGAAGTAGCATTTCCCATCCGGCATCTGGAAACCACCTGATGCCGTTTGATACTGCCCGGATTTGTCCTGCCTTTCCAGACAGGCCGCTTCTGTCTCCCCAACAGGGTCGACCGGAATTGGAATGCCCTACCAAGCCGCCCTGATTCCAAGTGCCACCAGTGGCACTTTTCAGGTCAACGGCTGGATGGAATTTTGGTCATCGGTGCCACCTGTGGCACTATGGGTGAAAATCGGTGCCACCAGTGGCACTTCAATGTACTATTCCATGAAATAGGTGCCACTGGTGGCACAAGAAAAATGCCACTAGTGGCACATTGTATTATAATGTGGCACATGTTCCAATAATGTTTAAACATTACTTTGATGTTATTTTTGATTATTTTCAATAATAATAAACAGTTTTTAATAGTAAAAATTAGTTATTTTCAAAAAAATGAAAGTGATGGAAAATCTGATATTTTGACGGCCATAGGTGACGCAAAACATCGGCTGTTGGACTTTGAAAATATTTTCAAAAATTATAATGAAATTTTTCTAAGTTCTACTGACCGCAAATCTGGAGTTTGGCGGGCATAAGGGATGCAAGGTGTTGGTTGTTGATTTAATAATAAAAAACACAAAAAAAGGCCTATTTTGTTTTTTGACAATAACTCAAAAACTAATTATCCAAATTAGAAACTGAAAACACCAGTGTGTTCAGCATACAAAATCTATCAGATTTATTAGGGTGAAGACAATTAACTTAAAAAAGCTAACTCAAATTAACAAAAAACGGCACATTGCGTCAATAATGAAACAACAAATATAAAAAACGCCGTTTTTGCAAAAAATTCAATAACTCAAAAACTACTGATTGGATTTTCAATCTGAAAACACCAGTGTGTTCAGCATACAAAAATCTATTTGATTCAAAGAGCCAAAAAACAAACGAAACACTAACAAAAAGTAACAAAAAACGACACATTTTGATGAAATGATGGAAAATTCATTTTATTAAAAAATTCAATTGCAACCCAGCTAGAAATGTCCTACGGTTTTTCTGCAGGAATTAAACGCAGTTTTTCTACAGAAAAACTGCAAATTAAAACTGAAGTTGCCTGTAGTTTTTCTCTAGTTTTTTGTCACCTCTGTTCTACAGAAAAACTGCAAATATATTGCAGTTCAGACTGTTCAGTCAGCTGCAAAGATTCTATAGAATATCTGTGAAAATAATTTTGCAGTTTTTTGTAAAAAAATACTGTTATGGGTGCAGCTTTTCTACTGAATATGATCACCAGCTGGGTGATCACAAGCTGATCACAAGCTGCAATGGTCATTTTGTAAATATTCCGAAAAACAAACTCAAATATCACATTTCAGATGGTAAATTTTGAATTTATAATTTATTTTATTAACAGATTATAAGAGGGAATTCGCATATTGAATTCTGTGAAGAAAATCATAACAGAAAACAGATGGGCACATTTATCCTTTTTCCCCTAAAATGAATGGATCGATGTTGTATTAAAAATACAATTTTGTTTACCTTTTGGCACAAATGCATTTTCTGCTTTGATTTTCAGCCTAAGATTTCACAAGTTAGTTCCCCCTTAATTTGTATAAAAAATGAAACATTTTCATGAAACTGATAGTTTATTTTCTATTTAATACAAACAAGTTACATAGCATAGATACAAGCTTATAACAAAAGTATGAAAACAAAAAAAAATTATTTTTGAGTGCATAAGAATTTAAGCGCTTTTATTATATAAATTCAAAATGTTTATATACTGATCGGCAAAACATTTAATGTTACAATTGAGATTTTAATATATGAATGCAATTATACAATTTTATTTGTATTCACTTATCAGTCAACACTTTGTTCTGATTCATTAATTTGTGCACGTGCCAATAATTTGCTTTCACTGTTCAGTTTATTTCTGATCGAAGATCTGACCAGTTGTCGTGGTACATTAAATTTTAAGACAACATGGGATTCAATATCCTCAATTATGTTACGATCCAAAATTTCTTTATTTCTTGAAGACTTGATCCCTTTAAGCACACTTTTTGCTAATTTTTCTCTTCCAAAAACAACAACTAACATGTCATTCACATATTTGCTGTAGTCAGTTATATGGCACAGTGTAAGTTTTCTTTGTGGCATTTTAAGATTTCTGCCAATAGTTACTTGTTGCTCTGCCTCATTAACTTGGCTGTTATTATTACTCGATTTCATCATTCCATCCTTGTATGTATTAAGTTTTTTTTTGAGAGCTTCTTTTTTGGCTTTTTGTTTTTCCACCTTATTTCTTAGGTCTTCTGTCTCATTTTCAAAAAATTTAATTTTTTCATGCATTTCGTTAATTTCAACCTTTTGACGTTTTATGGTACATTGAAAATCAAAACAACTCATGCAGTTCTTATTTGTGCTTGACCCTGTGATATTTGCAAGTAGAGCAGTCATATCTTGATTTTGGGTTCGTTTTTGGGCAGCTTTTTTTTTCATGTGACAGCCTTGTAGAACTTTCACTTTTGTGTTGCATGTTTTCCCTATAATAACACATAGGCAGTTTTAAGTAATAAAAATTTATTAATGGTAATTATTTTATTTTATTTCTGTTGTAATTTACTTACTTGTTTTGATTGTTTTTTTGATTTTTGGTTTTTTGCAGCACAATTGGCAAATCTTCTTGCAAAACTTTTCCTTTAGTCAAGCTCTCAATAATTTTTTCCATTTTTTTCTGGTTTTCTATAATTTTAATTAGATTAACAATTAATGTATTGTTATTCTCCATCTGAATTATGATGTGATTTCAAAATAAAAAAATGAATATAAAATATACTATACAATTAACTCATGAACAAATTAGTTGAAGTTACCAAATATAATATAAAAAACATTAATTGAATTGAGTATATTTTTTTTAAATATTAACTAGAAATTTATTAATTTATAGAATAGATAATAATGCTATAATTAATAAACATGATTAGAAAATTACCTCCGAAATGGATTATTATTGCAGGATAAAACTCTGCATCCCATTTGACTGCAACAACATCAGTTTTTTTCCATTCACGAAGACAGTCACAAATTTCATTGATTTTTAAAATTGACTCATCATCAAGATCTTTCAAACCAACTACACTGTACTTATTTTCTTCATTTAAAATAAACGATTGCAAAATATGTTTTTAAACTTTCCGTTACCAAAGACATTTTTAAGCATTCAATAAACCCTACTAGAATTTGTATTTATAACTTTTCAACTCAAAATGTACAGTTACAGTAAAACTATTCCAAAAGAAACACAACAGTTATAGATCTCTTAGTTGAGTTTGGTTACTTCTTCTAGTGTTTTCTATTGGATGTGCAGCCATCACAACTGACTGACATGATCAAGCAATATTCACAATAATAAAGCAAAATAATGTAACTTTCTCACGGTCTTAAGCTTTTCTTCACCCCCACCCACTTCCTTTCAAAATGTGAGAAAGTCACTGGCTGTGTAGAAGCTATAATATTTAGCCACATGACTATTTGAATTAATTTACAATTTAATTAAACTGAAATGAGATCAAATATATAATAAACTGCATAGAGACTTGTAAGTACTTACACATGTAATATGAAAATATTGTAAAATATTTAGAAGTTTTTATGTTTACTTTTGTTGATTGTTTTTATAAATTATAAAAGTTTAATGCTAAAAATCTTGGCAATTTTTACAATTAAATTCAATAGAAGTGATTTTTCACCTCTTCATGAATTTAAATTTTTATGCTTTATTAAATCATATAATTTAAATTATAATTTTAAAATAAATTATGTAACTTAAACTTTTATGCTAATATAATATGAAAATATTGTAAAATATTTATAAGTTTTTATGCTTACTTTTGTTGATTGTTTTTATAAATAATAAATTATAAAAGTTTAATGCCAAAAATCTTGAAATTTTTTACAATTAAATTCAATAGAAGTCATTTTTCACCTCGTCGTGAATTTAATTTTTTATGCTTTATTAAATCATATAATTTAAATTATAATTCTAAAATAAATCATGTAACTTAGATTTTTATAACCATATATTTATTATCAGAGTTATTGGTTTATTTAGCAAATTAAATTAAATGTTTTAACATGTAATTAAATTACACATTTTAACATGTAATTTAATTTGCAAAATAAACCAAATAACTCTGGTATTTACAATTTAAATTAGGTATGGTATTTGTAACAAATTTGGGATTAAAAATATAATTATGGATAACAAAGTTTCACTTCGGAATCAACGTGGTCCATATAAAAAGTATCTTGTTGCACCAGATTCACAACCTGTACCTAAAAGAAGTAAAATACGACATTGATTTGATCAGGAAACACAAATTGGTATATATT
Source organism: Brachycybe producta (assembly GCA_036925085.1). Lineage (NCBI taxonomy): Eukaryota > Metazoa > Arthropoda > Diplopoda > Playtdesmida > Andrognathidae > Brachycybe > Brachycybe producta. Next base: position 14,043,550 of record JAUPFP010000001.1, on the reverse strand, counting down.
ACTGTACTTGTATATACTTATGTACTTGTACTATACACAACTGCATGAGCCGTGCATATTAGTTGAACAATTTTAACAATTATTTTTTTACTGTAATTATATTTTAATACATTCCATAGCTTATGATCAGCCATCAAATCCAATCCTTCTCCATGAACATTTCGATAATGAAGAATTAGGATCATCACCTAAAAATGAAGTTTATTTTGATATAACTGAGTTGTATCAAGAAAAAGAGGGAGAATTTAGAGATACTTTAACTAGTACTGTTGAGGAGTCAATGGCAATGCAGGATTTTGAATGTTATCACGAAGATCAATTGCCTCCTCAGGAGTTTGTATTTGGCTTATTATCAGACACACCGGCTGACACTGAGGTTCATAATCAGTATGACCTAGACACCTCGGATTTTGATGTAAATATGCATTATTGCATATGTAAATTGACATATTTCTAACATTGTTTACATTGAAATAATTTAGACATCCAGCGAACATGTTCATGATGATGATGCTAGTGATGGAACTGGTGCATTTGAACCTCCTGATCGCCCGATTTATGAAAATTCAAGCATTTCAAAAAGCATTGCTCTGTATTGCATTCTTTCTTTTTTTCTGAAATTCAATTTATCAAAACAGTGCAAAGAAGCATTTTTACAGTTGCTGCATTTGTTATTGCCCTCACCATGTGATTTGCCAAAAACATATTACTTCTTCAGTAAATTTGATTAAGTCAATGAAAAAGAATATTATTTCTCAGCAACATTACTACTGTGTTTTATGCAAAAAGTATATCGGAATAACACAAATAGAGCAATGTGTTTCATGTAAAAAAGTTTTTGCCAAAAACGAATTAATGAACAAAGGTTCATTTTTTATGTATATGCCACTTAAGCAACAACTTCTGCAAAAACTGGAAAGTGGAGATCTGTTAGAACAACTGCAACAGTACAGTCATAATAAAGGTCACACAAGTGGGTATAAAGATATTATTGATGGAGACAACTACAGAGATTTAAAAAAAATGATAATTCTTTAACTGTTCGTATTTCTTTATTGTGGAATTCCGATGGACTCCCCATGTACAAAAGTTCTGGTTACAAAATCTGGCCAATACAATGTGGAATTGTTGAACTTCCACTTTATGAAAGGTCTCATAATATTATGGTAACAGGCTTGTGGTTTGGTCCTGAAAATCCTGTAATGAATGAATGTTTTCTGGTACCTTTTGTTGACGAATGCAAAAAATTGGAGCATGAAGGCTTTTTCATTAATATGTCAGGGATCAAAGTGTTCTTAAAAGTGATAAATTTAATTTTTACTGCAGATGCTCCTGCCCGTGCCATAATTCAAAATTTTACTCAATTCAATGGTGAATTTGGGTGTTCTATGTGCCTGCATAAAGGTGAAAGAATACCATGTGGGAAAGGTTTTTCAAGAGTCTATCCTACCACTTTACCTTTACCTCCTCAAAGAGATTCTCAAACAACATTAGAAAATGCAATTGATGCCATTCAGTTACAAAAACCAGTGCAAGGTGTTAAAGGCCCATCCACATTAATGAAGTTGCCATCCTTTAACATTGTCAACAGTTTTATTCCTGATTACATGCACTGTGCTTTATTGGGTGTTTGTAGGCGTTTGACTAATCTTTGGTTTGATAAACCTAAAATGGGTTATTATCTTGGTCTTAAAAAAAATGAGATTAATCAAAGGCTGAAAGCTGTAAGAGTAACCAATGAAGTAGTTAGAACCCCAAGGTGTATTGATGAAAGAGCCTACTGGAAGGCAACTGAATGGCATACATTTTTGCTTATTTCTCCTCTAATACTTATGAATTTATTGCCAGTTCCTTATTATCAACACTGGCTTTTGTTTGTACATGGCATAACTATTTTGTTACAAAATGTGGTTACTCAAAAAAACATAGATGTAGCAAAAAAGTGTTTTGGAAAATTTGTTTATATGATAAAAATTAATTATGGAATAGAAGAACAGACATACAATTGCCATTTACTATTGCACCTTCCTCTCAGTTTCTAATTGGGGACCTTTGTGGGCACATTCATGCTTTATGTTTGAAGGAAGTCTTGGAAGATTGAAACAACTGCACCATGGAACTAAAGGTGTTCATGAGCAAATTGTTACAGCATACATGAGCTTTGCATTACAAAAAACCTTCAATGTCAAATCCATCATTGAAAATGAGTCTGTTGATTGTTTTCTTCAAAAGTTGTGTTGTAGTTTCACACCTACGAAACACATAATCACTTTACCAAATGGAGCTGCAGTATTTGCAGTTGGAAAATCAAAATCTTTGACAAATTTAAAAAAAAGTGCTATCTCTAAATTATGCCCAGATCTTGTAATACCTGCACAGGCTACATTTTTCAGTCGCATGGTCTATAATCATACCCTTGTGACATGCATTGACTACTGTGTTTCATTTAAAAAACACGACTGTTATGTTTGCATTTCCAAGAAATGTTATGAAGTAAGCAAAATAGTGATTATTAATGAGGATGTTATTATTCTTGGTCATCAATTCAAAACAAAAAAAATTAAAAATCAAGATGATGAAATATTATTATAGCATTTTTTCCATGTAGCATTGAAAAAAAGTACATCAAAATTGCTGTCAATGATCAAGTTTATTTTTGTCCTCTTTCCAATACATATGAGCGTGATTAATTTAGATATCGATAAACTAATGGTTAATTAATTAAATTGTATGTTAAATAACTGTAGTAAATCTGAGGATTTTATGCAATTCCATAACTGCAGTTTTTAACTTTTAAAATTCTGCAGTTTTTCTAATGTGAAATAACTTTGATACAAAAAAATGTTTGTAAAAATTAAGCAATGTTTTGTAGTTTTTTTGCAGTTATTAAAAACTTCAGTTTTTATCTATGAATTTCCTACAGAAAATTTACAGATTTCTGAATAAGCTGTAGAATTTTTGCAGAATCCTGTTAAAATACTGCAGAAAATTTCTAGCTAGGAAGAAGTAATAATGTGGGTGACCGGCCTGGACCACCCCAGCACTATCCATTAAGAGGATAGTCCCCAGAAGACCTTTAAAACAAGGCCTTCTCCCCCACCGGTCAGCCTGGCTTGAGTAGTAATTGAAATTACTATATAGACTACTATATGTATAAAATATAATCTGTAAAAAAAAACTAATTAAATAATAAATAAATAATAAATATTAACAAAATACCTATAAATAAATAATAAATATTAACAAAATACTTATAAATAAATTTAAATCATTAGATGATACCTGAAAATAATTATTAAATAAACAGTATCTAAAAAGAAATACATAAAAATCATGAATTAAGCCAGGGAAAGTCGATTAACTCTTGATCAGTTGGTTTGGAACCGGACAAGTAATCATAAGTGAGTTCGGTTCCAGGTTGTATATCTTTGTAAGCAAAAAACACAATTTTTGGCCTACCACCAAACGTCATTACCTTTCCAATTAAATTGAAGTTCCACTTGGAGTGGTTGATGACTCTTCCAAATGAGCCGTCATCAATGGTGGCGTCTATGGCTAAATGCTTTTCTCCATGTCTGAAAAAGTGGACGTAGCACATCTCATTTCCTTTGTTGAGTTGACGCTCTCTCCATCATTTCTTTCTTTTATTTCACCATTATATGTTGTGACTATGTCTCCTAAGCAAAAACAAATAAAAATGAACAAATATTATTATTATATTATGAACAGAGTGTACCTTTTTTGAACAACTATGTAGAAAAAACTCCACGGCCATGTGAATTTCCAATGACTAAACCAGGCCATGTGTTTCTTTGTACCTTTGCTTCAACATCATCACTGGATCTTTCGTCATCTGAAGGGGCCCACAAGCATAAGCAACGCTTGACAATGTTGTCACCACTCGGCCATGCTCTCTTCGAAATTTCTTTTTTTATTTCTTCCATGGTTGGATTAATAGTACGTCTTCGAAAACTGAGAATCAAATATAGTTAGAAACGCTATTTCAAAAAAAGTACAAAAAATACTATTAAATTACATGGTAGAGTTCAGCAGCATGGCCCGTTGAATATCCTGCTGGTAATACCACTTATTTCGAACACACCGAATAAGTGCAGTGTCCATTTGATGGCCAAACTTCACTTCCATTAATTGGGCTGCATCATATGGAAATGAGCCATCAGGCTCACAAGGTAAGACCTGTAAAATAAATCTTTATGAAGCAATTATTACTTGCACAATTTATTGTGAAGTTACCTCTAAAAACCGGTGAGGTTTTAAAACCTCCTCCAGAGGTAACAACTCCACTGGTTTCGTCGGTTCTGCAAATGAAATTTTTTTATTACTACCTACACATTTTCTTTTTTTTGGGTCAGGCTCGAAGTCGGTATCGTCATCATCATCCTGTTTTTCACTGCATGCAGGTGGGTTTTTTCATCTACTCCTGTTATGATATAAAATTACAAATTAAACTACGATTCAATTTTTTTATAATTTTAAGACTTACCCATTAAAGAAGATATCAATTTCCCACGCCTGCATACAGTGCTCGTTGTTAATGTGCGGTACCTTCTGACCGCCATGGACTCTTGGTGAGATATGCCCTTACTGACTTCTTCCCGCAAAGTCAGGGGCAAGTCCTGAGCCTTTGTTTGTAGAGCATGGCGGGCTAGGGTTGCATTTGCAGGGCATTTGAATTGTGAAGTGATCCTACAAAAGCACAGAAACATTCCATATATGTTGATAAAAATGTATAAGTTGTAAAACTTACCGATGAACTTGTTGGGATCCAGGAGACTTATTCCCTCTCGTATTGATAAAAAAATACTCATTTTTTCCATCTAGATCTACCTTTGACCTAACATAAGAAAGGTAATCTTGCATGTCTTTAAATTCTTCATCATTTAAGGAAAATCCTGCAGAGCATGTCCCCGACGTCTTATGCTCCTCCACTTGAACACCCCACGTCTGAGTTGTGTTGTCTCGTTTGCTGCACGCAAACTCGACAACCTTCAAATTGTCTGTTACACCTGGCCTTTGTGCCATCAAACAAATCCTTGCAATGAGCATCCTAGAAAGTAACCATTATTAATACAATTAATCATTTTAAAGTAAGTTTTATTAATTTAAATTCATCAAACCTGGTGATTAGCATGTATTTATTTACATGCATTTTTTGTCCCGCCTTAAAGTATTCCATAGCCTCCCTAAACTCCTGTTGTCTCTTTTCGTCTGTCAGTAGTTTTGTGGCAGTCACTGGGTTTGGGACATTCTCCTCCAAAACAGCAACCTGGAACTTTCTTTTCCTGCACTGTTTGTTCCCATCTTTTTGGGCCCGTTTCCTCATTGTTTTGATGGCCGTCTTGACGTGTTGAATGTCGTCAAACAGTTGACGATCTAAATAAAAACATTTAAATGAATTATAAATTATAAAATGAATATTTTCACTGTGTTACCTTCAGTCCTCAAGTTGGTTCCCACAGAAAGGAAGTCACAGTACGTAATGATGGAAGTAAAAAAGGTCTGCATTGCATCTGGTGTAACAAATTCTCCCATGGCCTTCGCATAGGAACGAATTCTCTCGATGTCTGTGAGGAGGCTTGTTGAAGGTGTCTTTAGTGGAATATCTTTCTGGTTGTTTATATATTTCAATAATCGGGATACATGATGGACCTTGGTTGTCTGGTGTCCTATCAAAAAATAACAAGAATAAATGGTTAATGTCAATGTACTACATACTTAAGTTTTGAAGATTAGAAACTTACGGTGGTCCTGGATGCCTTTGTCAGATCTCAAATACTCATCAAACTGTACAAAAAAGTCGTCATCGAACTTGACGTAAAGCCCCTGTTGTTGCAGTCTCCCTTTAGCTGAGTCTTTATTGTAGATTCGGTCATTTTCGCTGTCGCTGTCTACAGGAACATCCTCGTTTCTTTCAACTTGTTGTTTTTGTCCAATGATCTAGAATCCTAGATGGTCCAGTAGGTTTTCAACTTAAGGGAATAGATGAAAAAGTTTAGTGATGACTAAATACATGTCAAAGGTAAAAAAATAAGTACCTCTTCTTCTGTATGTTTCTTTGACGTAGAGGTCACCGAGGAATTTCTTTATTGTAGTGGTTTCTAGAATCTTTTTAGATGTGCTAGGGTTCGAGGTACTAGTAGTAGTAGTATTAGTAGCTTTCAAACTTTCTAAAAAGGCGTCCCTGATTGCGTTGTTTTTTTGCATACGTTCCTTTTTGTCTGTCAGTTTGTGTAGGTGTTGAGAAAGTCATCCATGTGTTGCTTTTGGGGGTATGCAAATGTTACAGAAAATGTTTAAGCGTTTTTTTTTTTTTTGGTATGTCTGGTTGGTTTTTTTCAGTGGTTTTCGGTGGGTCATGGTTAATGTCTAGTTCAGCTGGTATGTTGTTCGTGTCAAATTCGTCGTCATTGTCATCATCATCGTTGTCATTGTCAAGTTTATTGTCAAATTCATTGTGAAGTCCATTGTCATTGTCAAGTTCTTCGTCATTGTCATCATCATCATTGTTGTTGTTGTCTTGTTCATTTTCTGGTAAGTAGTCCTTGTCAATGAAGTCATCGTCATAATCATCAACATCATCCTCATCAGTTTCGTTGTCAGTGTTAGTGTTGTAGTTGGTGTTGGCGTTGTATGTCTCAGTGTCATTTGGGTGTTGATAATCAGTGTCATGTGGTAAGTTGTCATTGTGAGTGTCTGTTTTTGGTTTGTCATTGGTTGGTTCTTTGTTGTGAAATAGATAAACTCAAAGATTTTTCCATAAATACACGCTTAACCTTTGGTGAGTTTTTCTTTTTTCAGCTGATCGTCTCTTTTCTGATCTTTTCCTGCGTCTGGCTGATCTAGTCAGTTCAGCCTCTTTGCAGAAAAAGTCCGTCACTTTTCGTTCCTTGTGCTTCTTGTTCTTCTGAACAATAAACCAAGAAAAGATAAGATATAATATATATATGTAGAACAAAATGAATAAGTTAAAAAAGGAAAAGTAATTCTTACCACACGTTTCGAAGAAACTTCAAAAGTAGATGCCGAAGAACTGGCAGAAGCCCGCACAATCATCGGATCCTTGAGCAGATCCATCGCAGCAGTTAATTTTTAAATCATTTAAAATTTAAACTTGAATTACATAACACAACAAAATAAGAATTATCACTATGATGTAGACTTCAAGAGTATCATCAGAAATGAGTGACCAAGAAGAAACTAAAAACAATGTTTATCCAAGAGTGTTGATAAAGTAACCAAGTGACCAGGGAAATATGTTTGTTTTATGGAAGCTCCAAGAGTATCATAAGAAATGAGTGACCAGGAAGGACATACAGATGGCAGAGAAAATAATGTTATCATAAATATGATTTTGACATTTACCTTCTTTAGGTGCCATTGAGAAAATATTCTTAACAGAAAATTTGCAAATATAAAAATTTGAAAAATTCAATAGAACGTATGGTAAAAAATGTTGACAAAATAGTTGGACGTTAACCAAATTACGTTAACGATACGTAACCGGTGAACAAGAAAACAAAAAACATGATATTTAATGTGCCATTAAAGGGGTAGCACTTCTGATTGTTGTGCATACTGACAGGCCACAAATTACAAATTGATATAGAAAGATCTTTAGTTAAGAATATAAGGATATTTTTGTTTATTTAGAAAAATAGTCAAAAATTGCCACGTTTGGCAATTTTTGTTGACGCGATTTTAATAAAATGGCGCATTGCTTAGCATTTGGCTGAAAAAAATGCCACATGTGGCATTTTATCAACCAAATGCTAGCATTTGGCTAGAAATGGGGCCACATGTGGCACTCAATAAGAAAAATTCTAGCATTTGGCTGAAAAAGTGCCACATGTGGCACTCAATAAGCCAAATTCCAGCATTTGGCTGGAATTTATGCCACCAGTGGCACTGAAAAAGCCAAATGTCGGCCAAATGGCGTGGAAAAGGCGCCACATGTGGCACTCAATAAGCCAAATTCCAGCATTTGGCTGAAAAAGTGCCACATGTGGCACTCAATATGCCAAATTCCAGCATTTGGCTGGAAAGTTTGCCACCAGTGGCACTGAAAAAGCCAAATGTCGGCCAAATGGCGTGGAAAAGGCGCCACATGTGGCACTTAATCAACCAAACTCCAGCATTTGGCTGGTAAATGTTTTATAGGCAGTCAATAGGCCAAATTCCAGCATTTGGCTGAAAAAGTGCCACATGTGGCACTCAATAGGCCAAATTCCAGCATTTGGCTGAAAAAGTGCCACATGTGGCACTCAATAAGCCAAAATTCCAGCATTTGGCTGGAAAGTTTGCCACCAGTGGCACTGAAAAAGCCAAATGTCGGCCAAATGGCATGGAAAAGGCACCACATGTGGCACTTAATCAACCAAACTCCAGAATTTGGCTGGTAAATATTCTATAGGCAGTCAATGTGCCAAATTCCAGCATTTGGCTGAAAAAGTGCCACATGTGGCACTCAATAAGCCAAATTCCATCATTTGGCTGGAAAAGTTGCCACCAGTGGCACTGAAAAAGCCAAATGGCAGCCAAATGGCGGCCAAATTGTTTGTAGCTCAAAAACTAATTAGGCATTCAAAAAACTAAAATAAGGTTATTTTATATCTTTTCATTTATCCAAGCTCTATGTAGTTAACTTTTAAATAAATTGAGTTTTAATTTTCATTTCATTGGAAAGAGTGCCACATGTGGCACTTGCCCAGCCAAATGGCGGCCAAATGCTTTATAGGTCAAGAACTAATTATATATTCAAAAAACTGAAACATGATTTTTTTGTAACTTTTTATTCATCCAATATCTATATAGATAAACATAACAAAAAGTAAGTTTTTTATTTAATTTGGCCTTAATTGGCTGGCCAAATCTAGCCAAATATTTAATATCTCAAAAAGTAATTGAGATAATGACACAATTGTTTCAAATAATTAACAAACAAACAAAAACCAATATTTGTATGCAATGTAACCTTTTTAAAACAATTTTTTTTTTAGCCAAATGAGCCAAACACAGCCAAATGGAATGACCACAGCCAAATATGCGGTACACACAAATATCATTAGCCAAATGGAAATATGATATGAAATTCATAATCAGGAAGATAATTGTCCATTGTTTACGCTTATAGTATGTTTATTAGACCAATATTTCGATTTGGAATGATGCCACTAGTGGCACCCATTTGGAATTTTTGTAAAAAACGTTAAAACAATAGAAACAATTAGCTATGAAGTTCATAATCAATGTAATTTAACATATTTTACTGATTTATGGCATTTAAAACAATTTTTTTATGTAACCTTGGAGGTAATAGCTGGAGTACCTTCCTGGGGTATGGTCAACGACCGTTTACCCAGGGAGCCTGATCCTCTCCCTTCAGACTCCGAAGAGTCCTCTGAAGAGAGGATACGTTGGCCTCGCCACCGCCTGGAGAAGGGCACCAAATTATCTTCGGTGGTGTCCATCTCCGCCTCCGTGTCTATGACCGGGGGTTCCTACCAGGGAGGCATCCCTGCTTCCCTCAGCCAGGCTAGCCAATTCTAGCTGGCTTTGGTCGCCGGAGTCTCACACTTCGTCAGGGAGGTAGCCGCCAAATTGGTGGCCACCTCTCCGACGGGCATGCTAGCCGGCACTGGCTCACCAAACACCGGAATCTCCCTGGCTCCCAACTTAATGGTCGCCCTAGGAGACTCCACGGTGGGAGGCGGTGTCAACTGTCCCAACTCAGACCCATAATATAGAGGGGTCCGAGGGGATGGCCTTGCCAACACAGCGTCCTCGACCAATAGCAGACCCAAAGGTCCGCTGTCGGTCAAGTCCGCAATGGCCCGACTCAACGAGTCTGGGGAGCAAGCGGCATCTGACTCCAACAGCTCCGCATCACCTGGATGCAAAGAGCTAAGGGAGGAGGAACCGCCGCCCCCACCAGTATCTTCCTTCTCCGCCGTGGCTACCTGAAAAAGATCAAAAGGTCAATGGCCGCTTGACACACCCAAAAGCAATAAAACAATACTGCCAAAGGGCAGGAAAAGGAAATTCCCTTTTGGGGACTTACTTTTTTCTTTGTAGCATCCGGAAATCCTGATTCTTCATTAGAAATTTCTTCTGCAGACGTTAATTTAAGACTGCACCTGGGATTTGTGGATTTCTCCACCCAGTTCACCCTGGACAACCGCCATCTGTCCGTGACAGGCAGGCGGTGACCCGTCCAGGGGTCTCTGGGTTCCCAGATTTTATTTCTACGGATCTGGCCATCATCCCACTCCAGGGATCGGCCTGATCTCTCCCACCAGGGCAAGGGCTCATAGTCCTTGACGAATCCTGGTGTTTACTGGTGCAACAGAGGAAGGTTGAACCACCTCGAAAGCCTTCGGTTTCCTCGGACGGAGGTTATACCTAGGCTGAGGTGCTTCCTCTGCCTCAGAGTCGGTAGACTCTACTGCCAAGCCAGGCTGACCGGAGGGTCCTGGAGTGACATCGTCCCTCCTGGCACCTCCATCAGCCTCGGACTCGGCTTCGCCTGGTTCCTTCGGAGTTCGATGAGGTTTCAGAGCCACCCAGGCCACCTTCCTCACGAACTCCACATGTGGAAACGTACGACTTCAAGTTATCAACGTGAAACCGGTCCCGCACCTTCCGACCAAACCCATCTACGAAATCAACCTCGTAGACCAGGTCGGAAACTTGCCGGACCACCGTACCCAGTTCAGCCTTATAAGCGAAATTCCACTTCTTGGCTTGACCGAGCTTCCCAGCCATATTCCTCATCCAGACCTTATTACCAGGCTGGTATAGGGGTGGCTCCACCCGGCCGGCGTCATACCGGCTTTTCTGTTTTGCCTGAGTGGCCGCCAAATTTTGGCGAGCACGCTCCTCCACGGCTTGCTGGTCGGGCAAGTCGTGGACCGGACCGTTAGGAAGGAGATTGTCAATCCCCAACCTAGGCTCACGCCCAAACAGCAATTGGTACGGAGACACTTCCGTGCTCTCCTGCACCGCAGTGTTGTAGGCCCACACGGCGGGCCGCAATTTCTCCCACCAAGTAAATTAGCTTGTTACACCTTATTGCATAAATCATCTGGGAATTTCACATCCTTTTCACCATGGTAAGTATAATCACGTTCATGAATTAAGTTGAAGTATGTAGATTTTAAAACTTCATGATTTAACAAATCATACTTATATATTTTTCCTTGTTTGGCACACCACAAATCCAACATTTTTTTAGTCTAAGCACGTCCATGGCTCATTGCATGGCCAAGATGGCCGTAAATAATCTGTATTTTTCGTCAAACTTTGTAAAAACATTTTGACTTCATGTAATGTCTCATCACTGAATTACATATGAAATTACATATTAAAATGATTAAAACAAAGCCATTAGCAACATTGCAGCCAGTTTTGAAGAAAAACAGAAAACAGGTAGCAATAAAAAATCGAATTAAAATTCAGCACACAAAATAGGGCAAGTGTGAAACAAGTGTTTTCAACCAGTTAATTTAAAATGGCAAAACTCAATTTCTAATTATTTTACCAATTTCGTATTGAACAATGCTGGGAAATAAGAGCTAATAAAATAATAAAAAGTTAAAAAGTAACTTTTTTAAGCTTTTAATTTTTAACTCTAATTAACTAATTTAACTAATTTTCACTCTGTCAGTGTCAAAATTCAACTTTTGATAGGATAACATAGAATAGTTATTGGCTATAAAATTATAAGTGTAGTAGTGAAATGAATTTGAATTAGTATTATTGAGAGTACCAAAATCACATATATAGTGCTACTCAATAGTGTTACGAGGGCAGATTGACAAAAAAAAAGTTCTTGATGAAATTCCTGTTGTTCAAACTTTTTTAAAAATGTATATCAACTAAGCATCCATTTTTATCGTTATCCCCACCGATGCCACCAATTTGTCACCTCCCTGTGTCTCCCATTATGGGTTGACAACTATACCCTCTATGTTGGTATAGGGATTCAGGGTTTCATATAAAAACATGTAGTAAGAACAGACATTCTAATTTATGCTCCTATGATAATAGTACTATTTATTGAACGTTGTGATTAATAAACTCTGATTTGGTACATGAAAGAAATGACCATATGACCGAAACCACTAAATAATAGTATGCAAAACCAGGTTACTCATCTCTTTTGTTTAATGAAGTCCCACCAAGTGAAAGTTCAGAAGAGCCGGCTTCGACGTAGGCTTGTAGCACACAGATTCACAAATTATAGGAACACGGTGAATCGTCAATGATGAACTGAGTTGTAGATGAGATGTAGTTGAAATGAGATGTTAATTTTAAAATGAATTATTATTGTATTGCTTATATACTTATATTTTATGGATAATTAATTCTAAAAGGAAACTAAACTACATTGTTTGTATGCCTACGTGTATTATAACTATCATAAGCAGGTAATTCTATGATAATCATTTCAAGTTTTATTACAATAAATAAAATAAAAAATGAAGAAGTGGCGTAAACAATATAACAATAGTATAATTCAGCTAATTTTTATTTCTTTCACATTATAAAACTAGAAACAATGAGAATTAAAAAAGTAGGTCAAAACAATATTTTATTCTCTCCAGCAATTTAACACTGCTACTATACAATGAATTGGCCTTGGCTGCTATGCTTGAAGTAATTCTATGAGGTACTGAAAAAAATGAGGAAGAAGTGTTGTAAACAATATAACAATAGCTGGCTACGCTTGAGAGGCGACATTGGAAAAAAACAGACATTGGAATGTGGTACTGAAAATGTGCCTCCAATAGTAGTCTATGGGAAAAAATGGCCCAGAAATGTATTTTCCTATACTACTGTAATTACTTTTGGCTCCAGCAACCAAGCTTATTGGGTGGGTTCTTTGTAAGCTATTATTTTCTTTGATTTTCAAAGAAGAGCTTTGAAATAACTACCCTAGTTCCTTTTAGCCAATGAAGACTATATGCTAATTTAAAGCGGAAGGGAAAAGTTCAAATTAATTGGTTTAATTTTCAATAATTCAATTAGATACATTTTTTGATCATTTTAACCATTACCAAATACTTAAACATATTCACTTACAAAAACAGCAACATGGTGAATACTCTGGTTGAGGTTCCCAAACAACTCTTTTGATACAGCTACAAAAAAGCCAGCAGCAACTTCCTGTGGTGAACCCAAGCAGGGAACCACTGGAAGCAGGCAGCAAATAGTGTAGTGACCGGCAGAATTTTGGAATACACCTTTTCCAAGAGAGATGGCTTTGCAAGGTGGATATCCAAGAGATGGCTCGATGTTCACTGCAATTTTAGCTCGAAATTGAGCTCTTTTTATTTAATTTTCGAGGGGCCGGATTTCAATGTGGCACAGCCATGATTGGTTAGTTTTCTAATAATATTAATTATATAAAGTACAATAAATACAAAATTTTATCCCCAAACTATAAAGTATGAATGGATATATATGAAAAATACAAAATTTATCCCCCAAACTGTGTTTTTTAAAATATAAGGCGCTTAGGCCTATAAGCCTTATAATATATTAGCCATGAGGTTAGAAGCAATAAAATTAACTGTCTGGGTTGATAAAGACTATAAAGGTATGAAAAAATAACAAAAAAATTGGGACAAAAACTTATATGAAAAAGTTAGAAATGAGAAAAAAATATATAATGTAAAAAATGGTTTAGTGATTTTGTATTTCTAATCCTAAGTGAGGAGACAGGTCCTACAAAAAGTTGTATCCCCTCAGGAGAACAGAAGAAAAAACCATCACCATTATAATTCTTATACTTACAAATACAAAGAATTTTATTTTTTGTTAGTTGATACTTGAACATTTTATAGGTCATTAGAAACGGAGGGGAAAAGTAAAAAAAAAACAATACAAAACAAAAAAATGTTTAGGTGGCTTATATGCACCCATAACATCTTTGTCAATTCTCCCGAGGACATTTTCCCCAACCTTATTTTTAAAATCCAGTCCCACTCTGAACACTTCACTTCTTTTATTGGTTCAGTGGCCTGGGATGCTCCCGGTTGTGGTTGATTATATTATATCCCCTTCGGATCTGCCACTTCCTCGTAAGGGTGATTCTCGTTGTGCGATTTAGCCACCTATTCATCAGTGTGTTTTCCCATATGGAGTCATCTTTTGACGTTTATTTCCGCATCCCAATCTACTTCCATGCAGTTAACGTATTCTCCAGTCATATTCCTAAGTCGTTCGAATTGAATTCATCGTTTATAGATTACCGCCCTTAGGTGAAATGCACGTCAAACTTTTTTATTTATGGTGGTGTTGGGCTGTTTGGCATACGTCGTTCTGGTGAAATACCACTTGTGCACATTTGAAACTTTGTATAGCTTGCATGCATTGGGTTGATACGGCATTGTTGCTTTTTGTTTCCATTATTGCAAAAAGAGAAAATCAGTGTTAACACAATTCATTTGTCTTTCTTTTTTTTACCAATTATGTTATTATTCCACTGATTGTTTAGATTCCTTAACATTAAAACAAGCAATTTGTCAAAAAGCATATGCACTGTACTTTGTGACAGTTTATTACCAATTGTTTATCAATTGTTAGTCTCTTTTCAGTCTCTTCTCACATTAACACTTTCCCAACCCAAAACAACAATAAAATTATAAAACTTAATTTCTCATGCACTTATTCTATCATGCAACTTAATTGGCCTTCTTGACATAATCTCCCAGGGAATTTCTCAGGGTATTTTTAGTCAACCGGCATACAAAAAATATAGATTTACTACTTTGACTCATCTAATTTTTCTACCTGGAAACACGATCTCTTCTGTTAAAAAGGGCTTCAAACTCGTTTTTTTCTGACTGGATGCTTCTGGGATGTTAAATATTCATGTAATTCAACTAAATCTTCAACCATTTCTTTATCTGTAGTCCCGATAATTCTCATGTACACCCCAGGAAAATTTTATATATTAAACTGAAATGAATGTGTAAGACACTGCCATTAATTTCTACAAATACAAATTTGAAAACAATATCTAAGAAAAGGACATTGAGCATTTATTTCTTCTGTTCTTCGCCTAGGTAGTTCCATCCAGAAATAAAATGCCAAATTCATTTATCCAGTAAGCTGCGCCACTTTGTTCTATCTCACATCGTTGCGTGGTTATGTTTTGTTTTCAGAAGGGTTAACATCCACCCAAGATACAAAAGGTTTTTTAGATTTTTTTCAGGTTCGAAAGCCAATGAAGGCTTTTGCAGGTCGTAGCAAGGCAGATTTGATATGGTAACCTCAGAATAAACACCCGATTCACCTCTTCATAGGGATCAAATACAATTTTTTGTCAAACTCTTGTACGTAGTTATAACCGAAAAATTCATTATACAATACATTAACATTCATTAAATGTTACATGGCTGTTTAGGAATATACCTTGGCTTTGTTAGATACATCGAATACTTTTGGAATGGGGGTGATAAGCAATATACTCAATACATACATATCAATGCAATTTTGTATACCCATATTGTTAACAACTCAGTCCCCTTTTTATCACCCTAAAATGATCTTGGCCAATTATAATATGGAACGTTTTTCTTACTTTATTACTTGGTGCTTTTGGTTTCAAATTTTCTTGCTTCCTTTAATCCTTTTAAAGTTTCGGCAATCTTCCAGTAATCTTTTTCTCAACTGAGCCAAATTTTGATCCGTTTCATTCTCTGTCTCTCCTGGCTCTTCACATGGTGGGTTTGGTAAGTTTAGCACTGTTTCCAACCTTTTTACAACTCTTTTGGTACGTTCTGGTAACTGTGTGCGATTCTGAACTGGGCCACGACTTCTTAATAAATATTGGCTTGTACTGGGTACGGACTCTTGGTTCCGAATGCTTCCCTTTTGACTTTGCGTCAATACCAATGGAATATCTTGAATAAGGCCATTGTCTTCATTACCATCCTCATCGTCGTTATCCGTACTCGAGTTCTCATTACTACTTGAACTATATTTCCTCTTTGCTTGCTCTCTATTCTTGCTTTTCTCCTTAGTTTTTTTAACATCTCCCTTATTCCAAGGATCTTTCCTCATGAACTATTTGTATATCCTTGATTTTATACATATGTTTGATTTCAAAATTGTAACGACCCGACTTGGTCGCTACAATGACCTACGGCAAATTTCCCTAACTTACTGCCGTTGACCCTCCTTGGGACAGGTCGAAGCGCTGGCCAGCCCTCCTCTTGCACCCGTCCGTGCCACGGGTAGCGCCGATCGGAGGATCCTTCACGCCGCAAGTCGACGGACGAAGACCACCGAACAAGACGAGGAATCCACGGTAGATTCCCGATGAATCCTACTGTGGATAAACCGCGCGCAAAGCACCGGCCGACACGATGATGCACATGCCGAAAACAGGACGGTGGTGGGCGGCAACCCCAGACGGCAACCCCCACCCTCCCCGCGGTAACTTCCCCAGTATATTATTAGAGACACGGACACAGTGGTAGGAGTGAAAATAATAAATATATAATTTATTCACAACAGAATAAATGAATAAAAACACTCACTAGAAGTGAAGACAATTGACGCAATTAGTTGATGAATCTCCTGGCTAATTCAGCCAGGAGAAAGAGAGGTCATTAACCTCTAGCTCACAAAGGAAAAGATGAGTGGTGGCCATCTTGGCCACCTGCTGATTTGAAGAGAGCAGCACACACAACAAAGACCGTGCACTCAGCATAAGGGTTTCACTTCCACTGTCCAGTATACAATGGCCGCCGCCATTATATACACCCCCAGGCTGCTCCACCTGGGGGAGGACAGGGACCCTTGCTGGCCATTTTGTCGTCTGCCTGGCACTTAATTTACAAGTGCCTAGCAGACGACATGGGATTTTAGTTCTACTCCAAAAGGAGCAGAACTGGGTCGTCACAAAATTAACTGGGGATGTTTGCCTTGTTACTCTGTATGGGCCTTTGTTCAATTTGGCAAGTTTCCTGGTTTTTCCCTGGGCTACTTGTGGTACATACAAATAAACTTTATCTCCTACTTCAATACCTTTATTTTTTCTCTTTGAACTCTGATACTTAATCTGTTTATCAGCAGACTCCTCTAGACTATGTTTTGCTATCTCGTGAACCGTTTGCATTTTGTTCGTCAACACCTTTGCATAGTCATCAGTATTTTATACCGGTTTTGGACTTTCACTTAACAATTCAAATGGCAAACTCATATCCTGACCAAATAACAGGTAATATGGTGTTTCTTTTGTACTGGAATGTACCGTACTTCTATATGCCATCAAAACTAAAGGTAATTCTTCATCTCAATTTCTCTGAGAATTATCTACATCATGTGACAGCATTGTGGTCAATGTTGTTAAATCTCTCCACTAACCCATCTGTTTGCGGATGATATGCTGACGTGAAGATTTTCTTTATCTTAAATGTTTTGCATAAATTCCTCATTAAATCACTGGTGAAGTTTGCACCTCGATCCGTGATCAATTCCTTTGGACTTCCATATCTTGAAAATATTTCTTTTGTCAATAGACTAGCTATCGTTTCTGCTTTCTGGTCTGGTACGGCAAATGCTTCTGGGTACCTGGTCAGATAATCACATATCACTACAATGTATTTATTCCTGTTTGCTGTGGTTGGTAATGGTCCTAATACATCCATGCCAATTCTCTCGAATGGCTTTGATGGTGGCAGAAATTGGTTCAATGGACTCTTCCCTTGTGGTGTTTTTTTTTGATTGCAGGAGATGCATGCTTCACAATACATTTTCACATCTTTATGCAATGTCTCCCAATAAAATCTACTTTCCACTTTACTACTATCCACCTTACTAGTTGTTTTCTCAACTCCTAAATGTTGTCATGACACATTTTCATTACGTATGGCCTTTATGGTTTAGTTCTGAATTCTTAACTAACCACCCTTTTCCATTCAACTGTAACTGTAACCTCTCAACCTTTTTTATCTTTCGATTAACTGGACAACCATGTAAATATTCAATGTAAAGTTTCAACTCTGGACACTGTTCCTGTTCTTTTGGCACTTCACTGTCTTCTAAGACATTAACTTCTAAACTTTCTGTTGGATTTTACTTAATGCGTCTGCGTTTGTGTTTTCCTTTCCTGCTCGATAACGAACTGTAAAGTCGTATTGTTGCAATTGTAAAGCCCATCTTGTCAACATCACTATCTTTCTTCATTGTCATTAGATAAGTTAATGGCTGATGATCTGTTATTAATGTGAATTTCCTGCCCATTAGATAGTATCTAAAATAGTTAACTCCATATACACATGCTAAAGCTCCTTTCCATGTTGTTGAATAATTCTTCTCAGACTTATTTAATTTTCTACTTGCATACGAAATTGGATGTAACTGTCCATCCGCCTTTTGTTCTAAGATTGCACCTATTGCCTTATTACTTGCATCTGTTGTCAAATAGAATTCCTTTTCAAAATCAGGCATAATCAAGACTGGTTGAGTCGTTAACTTGTTTTTAATTGCTCAAAAGTTTCTTCACATTCTTTTGTCCATTTAAACTGTACATCTTTTACTAACAGTTAAATAAAAGGTATTGCAATCTCTGCACAATTTGGAATAAATTTTCTATAAAAATTGACCAATCTAATGAAACTTTGAATTTCCTCTGTCTGAAGAAATATACACTTTGTAGGTTTTGCCATAAGTCTAGCCTCTCTTAACCTATTGAAAACTTGTTGTATCCTGTTATAGTGGTCTTCTATTGTTTCACTATCCATTATCCATTCACTTCTGATATACGCTAGCTGATGTTTTTACTCCCAGTGGACACCTACTGAACTCGTAATGTCCAAATGGAGTACTAAAAGCAGTTTTAGCTTTGTCTTGTTCTTTCACTGGAATCTGATGAAATCCACTAGCTAAATCTAATGTGGAAAAATACTTTGCCTTCCCTAACTGGTTGCTGACACTCAATAGCTCTGGCAAAGTTTTTTTATCACTTATAAGTAGTTATAACCTTTTGGTTTAATGTTCTGTAATCAATTACTAACCTTTGACTGCCATCGTGTTTTTCTACTAGCATACATGGTGCTGATTATGGGCTCATTGATTGTCTAATTACGTTTGCGTCTAACAACTCATCTATTTTTCCTGCCTTTCTGGTAGCTTGTATGGCCTTACGAATACTGGAACTTTGTCTATCATTGGAATATCTTGCTCCACCACTGGAGTTGCTTTTAATTCTCTTGAAGACTTAGCAACAATATCAGCATTTTTTCTCAACAGTTCTGATATTTTTACCTGATGTACCTTATCTACTTGAACCTTATCTATTAACCACCCTTCATCATTGTCTGCTCTTAACATATTTATTAACTCAATTTGTAACGAACCACGTTCAGGGGGTGAATAGAATTCTCTCAATGCTTTGTTTTCGCTCTTTCGAGCGGTCAGAAAGTGGTTGGCTAGGCCACTAATTCTATTCTGGTTCGGGAGGAAGGGAACAAATTAGTCCCTTTCGTTTCTTCACAAGTTCCTCTCTTTAAGAACCTTTACAATAAAAGGATCTTTTAGCTGTCTGCTACTCTTCGGGCTTTCGCCCGACTAAAAGCTGGTTGATCATGTTGTCTTCTTCAGTCTCAGCTAGGATTGGAGATCCAGGCTTGCACCTGGGTTGTCAGTTCTAGATGATAAGATGTTAGAACTTTCATTCTATTTTGTAGATATAAAAATAAGACTTTAGCAATTTTTAAGCATAATAACAGTTTATTTCCATAGAAATCTATCCCAAGTCGGGCATAGAATCTCTGTTTCAAGAATGCTTGATTTACATCAAAATACATGGCCTTTTATACCCAAAAAGAGGATACTGAGAACATTTTCTCATGTAACGTCCCGCCGGACCGTTACAATAACTCGATAAATTTGAACGCCCACGAAACACCCAGACGTAAAACTTACCGCTTACCGGCTCCTCACGGGGACGGGACTGTACCCGTAGCCGTCTCTCACACGGTGTTCCTCTTGGGATGTGTCGGCTCCAGGAGCCACCCACGGTGGACACGACGAAAGACCACGCCGCCACGCCGAGAATATCGCGGTAGAACAATGCTTCTACCGCGAGCCGACACGAGTACCGGCCGAAACAGGTCGGTAAAAGACGGCGGAGTTTCCCCAGACCAGAAAAACCCACCCCCTCGCGGTAACTCCCCAAGAAAAAGACACGGACACAGCAAGTGATGATTAAAAGTGTTTAATGTACACTTACGGCGAAAAATAAAGATGATGAAGGCAGTGATATTTACACAACTTGGCTGGATACCTTATCCAGCCAAGCCCCCATAAATATATACAAATAAAGGCCACAAGCCAAAGGCAAAACAAAGATGAAAAGATGCACTGGCCAGTGGAGGTCTCCTTGACCTCCACCCACATGTCTAGTCTCTCATGAAGCCTACAACCCACTGCCCAGATCCTGTGGTTGACTAGGCCACAGGAAACCTCCAGGCAACTCCACCTGGAGGGGACAGAGGTCACATCTGACCTCTCACCCAGAGACTTCATGGTGAGAGGTCTGCTGGCACCAAAATGGCGTCCGTCTCAACAGCCTACTGTAGCTGTCAGGCAGACCACCATAGGGAAATTAGTCTGCTCAATCAAAATTTAAAAATTGAGCAGACCAGGTTGCCACACTCAGTATTCTCTGATTGGGTAAAATCGAAATCAAAAACCAAACAGGCCAATCAAATAGATTGACCATTGGTCAACAAAATATAGAAAGATGATTCATCCTATTAAAAAGACAATTTTCCAAGAAAAGTACAACCCCATTGACTTAATGCTGAGGCTTATCAAGTCGATCTCTTTGTATTAAGGGGTGGGACTGGGAGGAAAAGGGGCCAAACAGGATATTGGTGTCGTCAGCCATATGGAACTGGGTCAACCCTCTGTACGACGGTACAGAGGGATGACAAAGTTCCATGCCATTCCAAAAAAATCAAACGAGTGTAACGTCCCGCCGGACCGTCACAATACCCCAGTAAGCAAAACCCCAAAAACGGCGTTAAACTTACCGCACAACCGGCTCCTTACGGGGACGGGACCGTACCCGTAGCCGTCTCCCACACGGTGCTCCTGGGTTGTGCCGGCTCCACGGAGCCACTCCCGACGGACACGACGAAAGACCACGCCGCCACGCCGAGAATATCGCGGTAGAACACCGGTTCTACCGCGAGCCGACACGAGTTCCGGCCGAAAGAGGACGGAAAAAGACGGTGGAGTTTCCCCAATACCAGAAACCCACCCCCCTCGCGGTACTCCCCAAGAAATGACACGACACATGCAAGTGATGATTAAATAAGTGTTTAATGACACTTACGACGATTCATGAAAAAGATTGCAGTGATAATATTCACACAACTTGGCTGGTAAACTTCTACCAGCCAAGCCCCCATAAATATATACAACAAAAGGCCCACAGGCCAAAGGCACAAAAGAAGAAGGTCCAGATGCTGGACAGTGGAGGTCTCCCTGACCTCCACCCACAGGTCTAGTCCTTAGCTCAGCCTACAACCAACTGCCCAGATCCTGTGGCTGACTAGGCCACAGGAAACCTCCAGGCAACTCCACCTGGAGGGGACAGAGGTCACTTCTGACCTCTCACCCATAGACTTCATGGTGAGAGGTCTGCTGGCACCAAAATGGCGTCCGTCCCAACAGCCTACTGTAGCTGTCAGGCAGACCACCATAGGGAAATTCGTCTGCTCCATCAAAATTAAAATTGGAGCAGACCAGGTTGCCACAATCCTCTCAACTTCCCTGTTCCGTCTCGGGAACAGGTCAGTCAAGCCAGCCAGGCTTGCTCCCCGAACCTGACCTTCTTAGGTGCCGGACGGCTTCTCTGGCGGTGTCGCAAAAGTGGTGGAGCCCATCCACTCCGCAGCCCACCGACGTGCCCACCATAAGCACATCTGGGTGTTACGCCACCCAAAACCAGTATCGAAGACCGTCCCCCTAAGACGGCTTTCCTCCAGGGCTCGGAATTCCTCAAAAGGAATATCCTGGAGTTGCGGACGCGTGCGAAGCGTCCGAATTGTTAGGAGGTCTACCAGGGCAACTGCGGGCTCGGTCTCGCACCCTGGTAGAGGCTCAGTAATAAACTGACCAGCCATACCTCCTAAGTCGCATCCCAGCAAACGTTGGATGAATGGGGCTGCACGCCGGGCTAGACGAACTATCCCGGCATCTAGCCCCACCACATCCAAAATAGCAAACGTTTGCTGGACCGGGTTCACGACCATGATCACCGGAAAACCTCCACAACCAAACGCCACCACATGGCGCATGTTGTACGGCGGTAGCCTTGCTACCCACGGCTCTGGAAGTGGCTCATCCAGACGGTAGTAGCCGTGGTATTGGCAACCCTCCATTCCCGGTTGGTCCTGCCAGAGACCAAGCTGGTTATTCAGATACACCTCTGCATCTGAATACGGGGGCAATGCGCCAATACGTCGTCCCTCAGCCTCAGGCCTAGGGGAGGTTGACGTTTCAGGTCCTAGGGTATCGAATACCCCGCTGCCATGGACCGGAGAGAAGGATGTACCCCCACTGGGGGTCACGGGGCTACGTTTAGTGGGAACACTAACTCCTGCAACCGAGGTTCCTTCGCCCTTAGGTGAGGGCAAAGTCACACGGTGCAGGGTTCCCACTGCTCGAACCCGCAGTCTCGAGACCGCATCCACCTTCGGGGAGGATGGAGGCGTGCCGACCAAAACGTCACGCATCGACCTACCATCCATCCGCGCCGCCTCAACGGGACGGATATGGACCAGTTGACTCCCGGCCGGCGTGCTTGCCTGAGCACGCCGGGACTCCTCCTTTTCCGCCACGACGCCTCTAGTTTCGGCTCCCTGGCGCCTACTACTGGAGGGTGTCGGACTCCCCTTCCTCTCACGCTTGGACTTTTTACGGTCCTTTTTCTTTTTCTTCCCGTGAGAGGAAGGTTGACCATGCGTCGGGTCGGACTTAACTGACCCCGACGACTTACTGGGCCGATCAGGCTTAGGCGGGTGGTTAGCCCCCTTCGCCTTCACGGACTCCTTCTTCGCAGGTTTTCCGGCCGGAGCCGTACTCTTCTTCCGTACACTTCTCTTTCGTGCCCTTAGCCGAAGTGACAGCCGAGGATGACTGTCCGGAGACAAATCTTCCTCGACCATCCCGAAGGAGAGACTTCTCCTTCGGTGCAAGAGTCAGCTGACTCTTGCTACCAGTCTCTTTGGCTTCCGCACCATGGGCTGGTGCACTGGAAGCCTGCATCGCCTCCCTCTCGGCGATTCGCTTCTGGCCAGCGATGGTCGTGGCACTCGCAATCGGCGGGACACCACGACCGACAGGAGGTTCCCCTGTTTTGAGCGGACTCCGGGCGGGCATTCCCTGCAGGGGAGGGAACTCCGCCGCCCGGCGCTCAAACTCCTGCCGCTCTCCTGCACCGACCGCACGAGCGATCTGTCGGTGCAGGCTCGCTGCTTGAGCTTGAAGCCGTCTGAGCTTATCCTCTAAGCTCTCGGGCTTCCGAGGTTCGGAGGCCTTTCCTCGACCTGAGGACCTGGCCTTCTTACCTCTCGAGCTTTCAGCCACTGGTGGGGTGTGAGGGCGGGACCTTTTTTGTCCCTTACCACCACCACCACTCACAGATTTCCCCGTTTTACCGGGAGCGGGTACTGGAGGCTGGGTAGCCTTCTTCTCCGCTCGCCGGTCCCTTTTCGGGTTGTCCGACCGCCAGCCGGAGTGGCCAGCCACTGCCTCGGGCGGACCCGATCCAGCAGCCGGCTTCTCTGGCCAAGCAGCCCCTGAACAACCTTCAGGGTGGGCGAGAGTTTCCGCTCGAAGCCCCACAGCAGGCGTGAACTTCTTCAACGCCTCCTCCTTAGCTTTGAGCAGAGCCTCTCTCTCTCTGCGAGAGCCTTGGCTCTGGCAGTGATCCGTGCGGCTCCAGACTTTTTCTTGCGCTTTCTTGCGCCGTCCTTCCTCACCTGCACGGTAGGAAACTCCCCGACGAAGCATCGACGGTCCCCGACCAGGAAGCCACATTCCTGGACCATGTCCCGTCTAGCTTCGTCCAACCGATCCAAGCGGTCTTCTTCTTCGGCCAAGGACACAGTCACGGCCTCCAAAGACATTGGATCGGCGGGAAGAACTCCGGGGGATCCCGTCCCAGACGGTTTACCCTCAGAGGCCGAACTACTCCCGTCAGACTCCGAAGAGCCCTCTGAAGAGGCGTTGCGGCTCCGCCACTGCCTTGAGGCGTCAACCACCGAATCAACGGTGGTTTCGACCTCCATCTCCGTGTCAATGACTAAGGACGCCCCCAAGGAGACGTCCTCACTGTCCTCGACCACCCTAGACCAATCTAGGAGGTCTCGAACAGACGGAGACCCGGGTTCCGGGGTACTAGCGGTTACCACACCGGTAGCCGCTTTCCCACCATCAACACCCGCTTCTGCAGCCTCTCCAACCGGAGAAACTACCGCCGCCACCGACTGAACGGTGGTAGCAGCCGTATCTCTGGTAGGAGACTGCAGGTATCTGCCCCAGAAGGCTCCGACACCGGTCGGAGTCGACTGGGCAGACTTCGGATCTTCCACAGCCTCTGCCGCCGGGGAATCAACAGATTCCACGGTGGCGTCAGCCGTTTCCGGTCCGCCAGATGATGGGGAGCCCTCCGATCCCGACTCCAACAGCCTTGCATCCCCAGGATGCAGCGGACTGAGGGAGGGGGACCGTTCGCCACTCCCGTCGCCTTCCTCCTTCTCCTTCTCCGTGATGGGCCTAGTAAACAGGGAGAGAACCATTAAAAACCAGGTTTTACCATGGAAAAGTGAATTCCACGGACTTTTACCGTGAGAATTCTCGATTTCACCGTCCAAAGTCGGTAATTCACGGTCAAAACCGTGTCTTACCGCCTTCGTACGGTGAAAACATCTTTTCCCCCTTTCGGAACCGGTAGAAAGAGTATTCCACGGGTTTTCACCGTGCGAATCGCGGTTTCCACTGTCCAAAGTCGGTAAACCACGGCAAAAACTATGGCTAACCACCTTCGGACGGTGAAAACACCCTTTCACCGAGTTCCGACGGTTGGAAAGGGCATTGCACGGACTTCTACCGTGCAAAATGCCGTTTTCACCGTCCAAAGTCGGCAATTCACGGTCAAAACCGTGTTTCACCGCCTTCGATCGGTGAAAACACTCCCTGGCGGGCTACGACCGTCCAGACACCGTTGAACTTGGGCCTCCCCAAGCGAAACGGCGCTCGGACGGGCTGAACCCGCCGGAAAAGTGCTTTCCACAGTGGCGGCGAAACCACTCCCACCACGTGTGTATACGGTCATTGACCGTAAAACACACCGTTAACAAGTAAAAGAGAACTGCCAACAGGCAGGAGAAGGAAATTCCCTTAGAGGGACTTACTTTTTCTATGTTGCCCTCTTTTTCCAGTCTTGGCACGCTTTTTAGACGGTGAATACGTGGTTTTTTCGGTCCACGTGGTGCCGGCATCCTTTGTTTGAGAGAATTACAAACAAGATGGCGCCTAGCAACCAAATTCACCGTCTTAGCGGCTAATGGCCGTGCAGCAGCGGCTAATACATCATCAGCCGCCTCATGCATGGTCACCATGGAGATTTCACCGTCGTCTGCCTTTTTAGGGGCAGACATACGGCGAATTCTCCTACACCAAGACTGGATCTGAGGAGTAGAGACATTTACCGTCAATTCTCTTATATTGACGGTATTGACGGATTTCGCCGTCCACGGACCGATTTGGTCGGACCTTGGACCAGACACCTCGGGATGGGCCGCCCTGGGTTTCTACCGAAACCGTAGCTGGCCCCAAACACCGCAATGTCCGGCCGCCTCCTCTCCCAGCCGTCCGCCCACAGTAGCGGATCGTGCAAAGGCCTTGCCACCTTGGCGAAGTCCTTGATGAACCTTCGATAGTAACCGGCCAGTCCGAGAAAACTGCGGACGCCTGTCACCGTCGTCGGGACATCAAACTCCTGGACTGCCCGCACGAGATCCGGGTCCGGAGCAACTCCCTCGGCACTTACTACGTGACCGAGATAACGTACTTTGTTAAAGCCAAAGAAACATTTCTTCGGCTGGAGTTTCAGCTCCGCCCCTCGTAACAGTCCAAGGACAGTGGAGAGTCTCTCGAGAAACTGCTCGAAAGTGTTCCCAAAGACGATAATATCGTCCAGGTACACCAGACAAGTCTCCCACTTATGTCCTGCCAATAAGAGGTCTAGCGCCCTTTGCATGGTGGCTGGAGCATTACAGAGTCCGAAAGGCATTTTCCGGAACTCAAAGAGACATTGAGAGCAAATAAATGCCGTTTTCTCAACGTCTGGCTCAGCCATCCGAACCTGCCAGTAACCACTAGCCAGGTCCAAGGTAGCGAAGAACTTCGCACCGGCCAATGAGTCGAGCGCATCATCGATGCGAGGCAACGGATACTGATCCAGCTTTGTCTGGGCATTCAGTTTCCGGTAGTCCACGCAAAAACGAAAGCCACCATCCTTCTTGCGGACAAGCAAGATAGGGCTCGTGTAGGGACTATGCGAAGGTTGGATAACCCCTACATCCAACATCTTCGCCACCTCTTCTTTCTCGACTGCTCTGGCCGCTGGAGCGGTTCGACGCAATCCTTCACGCACCGGAGGTTGCCCACCGGTGTCAATCGTATGTTCGACCAGAGAGGTTTCACCCAACTCTGTGAAGTCGAACGCGAAATGATCCCGGCGTGCCAGCAGGAACTCTCGAAGCCGTCTCGCCTCTTCAGGCTTCAGATTGGGACCAATCTTAAGACACTCTTCGAGAGTGGGAGCCGTCGCCACGTTGAGCCCTTGGCGTCCGTTTCCGGACGCCCCTCTCAACTTAGACGAGGACTTCCCTGGTCGAACTGTCTTCTGAGTGGGGCCTCCCCCTCAACTTAGACGGCTCTTCCAGCCCTACCACATTGGCAGCCTCCACTGCTTGAGCCGTGGCTACACCCTCTCCTGTTTCCAGGGCAATAGGTGCCTCTCCCACGTTCTCAAGCCAGATATTGTACGTGCCAAGCCGGTTAGCTGCGGCGATACCTGCCACGGCTAACACACCACGTCCACCTAAGGCTTTCCGGTGCGGCTCCACGAGAAGCAGCTGGCCAGGGCCGACATGCTCTACCAACGTCACGGATACGACACGTCGTACGTGGGCTGGTAGCCAGACATTTTCCCTCAGTTGCAGAGAACAAACTTCTCCGCGCCCAATAGAGGTTCTGGTGTCGGGCAGCTCTGGTGAAACAATGTTCACCCACCCGTCAACCTGCTCGAGTGCAGGCGGATCCACTGGGAGCTGCCGTCCCTGAGGCAAAGCCCCTGGTATCGGCGATGGAATTGCTTCCACCTCCATAGGTTCTGCAAGCGCTCGATCGGTGAATGCAGCTTGGAGGGCGTCTGGATGTGCAGTCCGGACATCCTCCCGGAAGTAAACCTTCCGGTGCACGATATCAACCATCAAGCCGAAACGTGAGGCGTGATCAACGCCCAACAACGCTTCGCCCTCTCCTTTCACCAAAAGGAGAGGCACCTTGATGGTTTTCTTGTGGATGGTCAATTCCACATTTGTGACCCCTACTACCTCGATGGAGTGCCCACCCATTCCAAGAAGGAATGAAGGAACCGCCAGTTCCTCTATAGGCAACTCCATCACTCGTGCCGCCGTAATGCTTAGGACCGACACGTCGGCCCCGGTGTCCACGATCATCTCCAGCAGACGATCGCCTATCGACACCCACACCCTCGGTGAACCTACGTCGTAGGCCCGGCTCTGAAGTTCAGGGATGGGAACCCGCGGGCTCCCACCATCGATCTTCTGCCTCCCGTCCACCTTACCGTCCACACCGGACGGTAATCCCAGACGTGCAGAAGACTGGGGCACAGTCTCACAAACCAGAGACTCCCCAGGCACCACGGGAGGTATGGGCACACCAACTCCTCCCGCCTGCTCGATGATCGCACGATCCAGCACCTCACCACTAGGTATGTAGGGTGAGGGGGCAAACCAGCGATCCAGCTGGCTGCACACGGCCTCCAATGTGGAGCATGGCGATGGAAATACCCACTGGGTAATTTCCGGGTCCGCAGACCTCGCCAGAGGCACCCCTGCTTTCCGCAGGACATCCACATATTTGGAGACCGCCCGGAGGTACGTCCCTCGTTCAGAGCTCAGGCCCTGACAGGCACCTGAGCTTTGAAGCTTTACCGGTCGCACACCACTCAGTTCGGTGGCGACCGGCGGCGGTTTAACGAGGATTTCTCCTTGTCCTCCACGAGTCGATAGTAGAACTGGCCATCGTGAACGGTGGCCAGGTACTTCCGACCCTCCAGCCAAACTGGCGCAACGCCAGCGGTTGGCTGGAGGCTCTGACTTTCGTCAGGCACCACTCTGGCAACTTGCCCTTTGGCCGCAGCCTTCGGACAATCCTTCCTCAGGTGACCCATCTGGTTACACCCGAAACAAGGACCTAGTCGCCGGAGTGAATCTCCTGTACGGTCTGCACTTCGAGGCGTTGCCGCCGGCTGATCTCCGCCAGAGCCTGCCTGCTTCTTCTTCTTGCCTCCGGTCTTGGCTCCTGCTTTGTCCGACTTGGACGGTGCAGCAGCCTTCGCACCCGTTTGGCTCGAAGATGAAGCCTTGGCAGAGCTCCCAGAGCTAGCCGTGGTTCCGGAGGACGGAGCGTTAGCCCTGTCCTGAGGAACCCCTCTTGTACGGGTAGGTAATTTACCTACTAGAAGCAAATCGGCTTCGACCAGCCGTGCCTTTCGGGCATATGCCTCCACCGTACCGGCCTTGCAACCGATCAACTGATCGGTGATGGCCGTCTGGAGTTTCCGTTTGAAGCGAATGAGCCGACAGCTCTCGTCTTCGCCCGGAGACACTCGGTCGGACAGTTCCAAGAACCGCCAGTAGAATGCCTGTACAGACTCGGTAGCCCCGTTTCATTGACTCGAATTCGCCGAAACAGAGGCGAGTCTGATTGCTGGTGCTGAAGCGGCTACGCATAGCATCCTTCAGCTCCGTCCAGGTCAGGTCCGGAAGAGTTTCCACCAACGTGGCGTAATACTCTTCCGCCGGACCGTCCAGCAGAAACGTAAAGAAACTGCATCGGGACTCGTCCGTCCAGCGCTGAGCTCGGGCTTTCGCTTCGAACTTGCGGAGAAAAGGCGTCAAGTCCTCTCTGCCGTCGTAACGAGCAAAAGAGTGGACCGGGTTAAAGAACCCGAACGCCTGAACCTCCGCTGGAACCGCTGGAGCGGGCGTCCAAACAGCGGCGCTAACCCTGCGAGGCGGCCTGCTCCGGTTCCCCGAAACGTCAGACACGGACTCAGCTTCCGAGGGAATCATCATCTGAACCCTCGGCTGCTGTCCGGGTACAGCAGGAGCTCCCCAGCCAAGTCCCCGAGGAGACGGCCTGGGTGCTACCCGCGGAGGTACCAACCGGGGAAGTACCGGTGGTTTCTCTCCCCGTGCGCCTTCACACACGGGCGACAGTGAGAACCGAGGTGCCACCCTCGGTTCAACCGATGACTGGGACAGTCGTCCTTCCAACCGAAGGACATCTATCCCGTACGCAATCTCAACGAGTTGCTGCTCGGATAGCCCGGCCAAAAAGGCCCGGCCCTCACGTGCAGTCTCCTCCGGGATTTCCACCATATCCCTACGGGGAAGATCGCCACGTCCAACCGGACGGGCGACGGTGGAAACTTGGACAACCGGCCGTGGCCGATCGTCCTCCCCGGTGAGATCACCTTCGGACTCACTGTCTTCTACCAGGTATTCTCCCGGACGGACGTCACGGCGGCGTTTCCGCACCGTGACCCAGTCCTCCGGGAAATCCCTGTCCACGCTTCCGCTATGCTCCTCTGTCTCCAGAGGCACACCGCCTTCCGCCCCCCCAAGGGGACGGTCGACTACGCGGCCGCGTAACTCTAAACCCGCATCTACTCCAAGTTCCCGACCTCCCGACGGTATTTTTGGGGCTGGCTCCATTTTTCACCGTAAATGAACGGTAAAATCTGGACAAAGCCACCAGATCTCGGGTTTCCACCGTCGAAAACGGTAAACTCACGGACAGAAGTTCGTAAAATACCGTTACGAACGGATGGGACCGTGCAAAACCGCGGTATCACGGACAAAAGTCCGTGTCCCACGGTGAAGAACGGTCAGAGTTTGACTCCACCGGTTTCGACCGCGGTATAACGGACAAAAGTCCGTCTCTCACGGTGTACTTCACGGTAAAAGACCTTTTACCACTTTCTACCGTGGACCAACGGACAACAGTCCGTACACCACGGTGTACTTGCGGTAAAATACCGTAAACCACCGAAAACCACGGTACCACGGACCGTAGTCCGTGCCCCACGGTAATTCGACGGTACCAATACGGTAACCGACGGTAAATTTACCGTTAACCACGGTACAACGGACCAGAGTCCGCTCCCCACGGTAAACAACGGTAAATTAACGGTGAAACGGTGGTTTCCGCCGCTGTCCCACGGACCAAAGTCCGCGCCCAGTGGCGTACT
The DNA here is from genome assembly GCA_036925085.1 of Brachycybe producta. Lineage (NCBI taxonomy): Eukaryota > Metazoa > Arthropoda > Diplopoda > Playtdesmida > Andrognathidae > Brachycybe > Brachycybe producta. The sequence goes on along the minus strand of JAUPFP010000001.1, from coordinate 14,012,931 downwards.
CGCACCGCACGGTGATTCGACCGACTTAACGGTCGAATTCACGGTAAATCACCGTGCGAGAGGCGGGGTACAGGTACCTGGCGCCTCCACCAATTGTAACGTCCCGCCGGACCGTCACAATACCCCAGTAAGCAAAACCCCAAAAACGGCGTTAAACTTACCGCACAACCGGCTCCTTACGGGGACGGGACCGTACCCGTAGCCGTCTCCCACACGGTGCTCCTGTGTTGTGCCGGCTCCACGGAGCCACTCCCGACGGACACGACGAAAGACCACGCCGCCACGCCGAGAATATCGCGGTAGAACACCGGTTCTACCGCGAGCCGACACGAGTTCCGGCCGAAAGAGGACGGAAAAAGACGGTGGAGTTTCCCCAATACCAGAAACCCACCCCCCTCGCGGTACTCCCCAAGAAATGACACGACACACGCTAGTGATGATTAAATAAAAGTGTTTAATGACACTTACGACGATTCATGAAAAAGATTTCAGTGATAATATTCACACAACTTGGCTGGTAAACTTCTACCAGCCAAGCCCCCATAAATATATACAACAAAAGGCCCACAGGCCAAAGGCACAAAAGAAGAAGGTCCAGATGCTGGACAGTGGAGGTCTCCCTGACCTCCACCCACAGGTCTAGTCCTTAGCTCAGCCTACAACCAACTGCCCAGATCCTGTGGCTGACTAGGCCACAGGAAACCTCCAGGCAACTCCACCTGGAGGGGACAGAGGTCACTTCTGACCTCTCACCCATAGACTTCATGGTGAGAGGTCTGCTGGCACCAAAATGGCGTCCGTCCCAACAGCCTACTGTAGCTGTCAGGCAGATTACCATAGGGAAATTCGTCTGCTCCATCAAAATTAAAATTGGAGCAGACCAGGTTGCCACACGAGCCAGAATTGCTCTTAATGGGATCGTTTCAATTTCTCTCTCCTCTAATTGTCTTAATCTTTTTATTTCCATACACTATCACATCTTTGCTGGGATCGTATTCGAGTTCTAACCCTTTTATTAAGTTATCCCGCATTTGATTTGATACTTTTCAGGTAGGTTTTTTTGGCTTACATGTACCTGTATTTTTTAGCTTTATTGGCAGTTATCCTGATAGGTGTTTCGTATAATCCTATTGTTGGAAATGGTTGACCATTAGCTGCGGTAATTTCGACCTGTCTACCTGTTTGTACATACTTTACACATCTGGGATTCTGTTCTTTTATTTTCTCAAAAGTATTTCTGCAAATCACAGATGTACCAGCTCCTGTGTCGTATAACATTTTCAGAAAGTTATTTCCCGACTGTGCTAAGAAGACGATGACGAGTATAATTCTTCGAAATTCTTTTTCCTGAACCTGTCTCCTAACCCCTATTTTCTGGTTTGGTTGTACATATTCCTGTTTACACTCTTGCATAATGTTGTGTTCTGTTACATCTATAACATGTGATATAAGAGATATTTCTATTTGCACGTGTATCTATTATCTCCTGACATCCTCTTGCGAAATGGCCTGGCTTACCACATCTATAACATTTATTCATATTATAATTAGCTCCTGTCACATTATTTCTTTGACCCATCTCTACCCTAGGTGTTTGTAATTCTTGTGTAGATATGTGTCCTGGATTTCTCATCCAGCTATTTCTTTGCATTATTTTACCATTTTGTTGTTGTGGAAGGTTTCTACTCTGACTCCAACAGTTTTTTTGCAAAGTGTCCTCCCTTATGACATATAAAACATACACCTTCTCTATCTTCCTTTTGTAAACCTCTTTCTCTTATCCTCTGATAATTTCTTCATCTCTTGTTTATACTTGTTTTCTAAGGCTGCTATTTCTCTTGTATTCTCTGATTCAACCTTAGCTATTCTTTCCTCCATTTTCTTTATCACTGTTACTTCTTCTTCCTGTTTTGCATTTAATCCATACTTAGCATTTACTAACTTCTCTTTTTCTCCTTCGGCTAATATTATCTTAATTGTTTCTTCTAAATCAAATGGATTTCTTGATAAAACAAATCACTTGATTTTAGGATGCGCAACCCTTTGATAATCTGATTCTGTATGATCTCGTCCCTCATTGTTACTTCATCTTCTGTGGGATTTTCTCCTGTAAATGCTATACCTGTAGTCTTTACTCGTGAAATGTACTCAATTGCTGTCTCTGAAGTACTTTGTTTCTCTTCCAAGAACTTTTGCATGGATACCAGCTTTGGTTCTATGGGTTCAAACCTTTGAATTATTAACTCTTTCAACTCTTTAATATCTGTTATCTGCCTTACTGCAGGATGATCTCGGAAGAATTCTGCTGCCGGACCTCTACATTTAGACTTAAATAATACTATCTGAAACTCCTTTCACCAATTGTCTAGCCTTCCTACTATTTCCAATTGTCTAGCCTCCTACTATTGCCAATTGTCTAGCCTTCCTACTATTTCCAATTGTCTAGCCTTCCTACTATTTCCAATTGTCTAGCCTTCCTACTATTTCCAATTGTCTAGCCTTCCTACTATGTCCAATTGTCTAGCCTTCCTACTATGTCCAATTGTCTAGCCTTTCTACTATTTCCAATTGTCTAGCCTTCCTACTATTTCCAATTGTCTAGCCTTCCTACTATTTCCAATTGTCTAGCCTTTCTACTATTTCCTGTGTGACGACCCATTTCTGCTCATTTTTGGTGCAGAACTAAATCCCATGTCGTCTGCTAGGCACTTGCTAAATTCATTGCCAGGCAGACGACAGAATGGCCAGCAAGGGTCCCTGTCCTCCCCCAGGTGGAGCAGCCTGGGGGTGTATATAATGGCGGTGGCCATTGTATACTGGACAGTGGAAAGTGAACCCTTGTTGGTGGATGTGTGTATGCTCATCATTCAACAGGTGGCCAAGATGGCCACCATTCATCTCTTTGTTTGCTGCTTGTAAGGAGGGCAACAACCTCTCCTCCTGGCTGGGATTAGCCAGGAGTTTCACCTTTTATTCATCAATTGCATCAGTTGTTTTGGCTCTCTGCTGGTAGAATTTACCAGCAGATATTGCCTGATTACAGTGAGTGTTTTTATATATTCCTTGTGAATAAATTATATCTTGTTATTTTCACTCTCTCCAACCACTGTGTCCGTGTCCATTATTATTATATTCTTTAATAATACATTGTGGGGAAGTTACCGCGAGGAGGGTGGGGGGTTTCGGTGGGGAAACGCCGTCATCATCACCGTCCTATTCCGTCATGTGTTTCGGCATGTCGGCCGGTGCTTCGCGCGCGGTTCCACGGTAAGATCCATCGGGGATTTACTGTGGATTCCTCGTCTTGTTCGGCGGTCAATCGTCCGTCGACTTGTGGCGGGGAGGATCCTCCGATCGGCGCTACCCGTGGCACGGACGGGTGCAAGAGGAGGGCTGGCCAGCGCTTCGACCCGTCCCAAGGAGGGTCAACGGCGGTAAGTTAAAGAAATTTGCCGTAGGTCATTGTAGCAACCAAGTCGGGTCGTTACAATTGGTGGAGGCGCCGGGTAGCGCTACCACCAGCCTCTCTTGTGCGGTCGGTAAGACCGGAGTCGTGAGGTGCCGGTAGAGCGTGGACATTTGTCCACGGAACTACGGCCGATCGCGGCTTAGGGCGTAGTAGTCCGGTGAAGGACCGTGGGACACGGACGGTCGTCCGTGATACCGCGGTGGTCACCGGGGAAAGCCCTAGGTTATCCGTAAGTAGGACGGTGGGCACGGTGGTTGACCGTGCAGGACCGTCCGAACGCGGGATAACGGTCATTTTCACCGTCAGTATACCGGTAGCACGGTGATTTACCGTGCAGGACCGGTAGAACCCGGTGAAAAGGTAACTTTACCGTAGCTTGTCCGGTAGACAGGTAGTACACCGTAGGGCACGGACTTTTGTCCGTGGAACTGCGGCGGAAACCCGTCTACGACCAGGTTTACCGGTGATACCGTGGGACACGGACATTTGTCCGTGATACCGTGGTAAAACCGGGTTACGGTCAAGGTTTACCGTAAGTAGACGGTGGATTGCGGACTTTTGTCCGTGAATCACCGTTCGAACACGGTAAGAAGTCAGTTTCACCGTTGGTGGACGGGAGATTACGGACCGTTGTCCGTGTATCTCCGTTCTAGGACGGTGAAAGAGCTTTTTACCGCGACTAGACGGTGAATAACGGACGGTTGTCCGTATATCACCGGTCGAAAACGGTAATAAGGAGCTCCACCGTAAATCCCACCGTGGGACACAGACTTTTGTCCGTGACACTACGGTAGGTTACGGTTCTCCCGTTAATTGTCGGTGTTTGGCGGACTTTTGTCCGTAAATTCACCGTATTTTACGGTAGAGTTCCTTTCAACAAGTGGTGGCCAGTTTTGCCCGTGTTCGCACGGACGAAATCGGCCAAGACCCTGTTTTCCGGATGTCTGGTCGGGGAAGCAGTTTGTTGGAAGGATTGGAGTTGCGTTCCCGCACCGTCGGCCGTGGAAGGCGGCCGGAGGGGCAGCACCCTGTTGGTGGTGCTGTTGGCGGGAACGTACCCGGTGACTCCACGGAGGAAGGTGTCGTAGAGGTTGAACCTACGGACCAGCCTCCGGCTGGAGGCTTTGTGACGGTGCGGACGCACCGTCGTGACACTGCCTCCGGTGGAGCACCGGGAGACGGTGGTGATGGAGGGTTACCCACCCCAACTGGGACAGGCGTACGGCCTATGGCCGGCCTGTTAACCTCCACCGCCTCCCGTCCGGTTGGACGGGGAGGTAGTCCCTTATCGGGCGAGGTGGGAGGGACCCCGGAGCCATCCTCGGTGGATACGGCGTCATGGTTGGCGTCGATGACCGAGGAGCAGCTCCGGTCGGTTGCCAGGGGGATTGATGCACTGCGACTGCAGGGTCATCTTTCCCCAGAGGGACGGAGGCTCCCTAGGGAGCAACCCCATTTCACACCGTCGCCCGTGCACCGGGAAGGTGCAGGTAGGGAGGTGCCGCTGGCTCCGGCCAGGCGGGTGCCTCCAGGTGGAGGAACTCGGACCGCTCCTATGGGAGGCGGTCGGGGAGTTCCTCCGTCCGTTCAGCGACCACGGGTCCACTTGGTGGAACCCGAGGATGCTGAACCCGATGCTGAGACTTCGGGGAACCGGAGCAGGGCACCACGGCGGGTAAGTACCGCGCCGTGGACGCCTGCACCGGCTGTCCCGTCGGAGATTCAGGCGTTTGGGTTTTTTAACCCGGTTCACTCATTCATCCGGTATGATGGACGAGAGGACATTACGCCTTTCCTCCGGCAGTTCGAAGCCAAAGCTCGGGCTCAGCGCTGGACGGATGAGGCCAGGTGCAGTTTCTTTACGTACCTGCTCGATGGTCCGGCTGAGGAACATTACGCCTGTTTGGTGGAGTTCAAGCCGAACCTGACCTGGCCGGAGTTGAGGCAGGCTATGCTTCACCGCTTTGGGACGAAGAATCAGGCTCAGGCCTGTTTCGACCGTTTCGAGGCCATGAAGCAAGGGCCTGCGGAATCACTCCAGGCGTTCTACTGGCGCTTTGTTGAGCTAGCAGAACGAGTTTCTCCTGGTGAGGACGAGTCTTGTCGACTCCTCCGGTATAAGAAGAAACTGCAGCCGGAGATTCTGAGACCTCTCTGGGGATCGAAAGCTGAGACGGTCAGGGACTTTACCACCGAGGCAATGTTGGTCGAGGCCGACATGCTTACGGCGGGAGCGTTACCTGCCCGTACCTTGACGGTACCAGGGACCCAGGCTGCGGCCAAGGTCTCTGGTGCTGTGGCAAAGCCCAAGAGCTCTGCTACGTCTACTTCTACCTCTTCGGGTGTGAAGGCAGCGGCACCGTCCAAATCGGACGGAGCTACTGCCAAGACCGGCGGGCAGAAGGGAAGAAAGACGAAGCGGCAGAGCCAGGGTGGAAATAAGTCCACAGCAGCCCCGTCAAGTTCCAGCCAAACGGCTGGAGGTGGAGGTCCTACTCGTAGGCAACCAGGTCCATGCTTTCGGTGTAACCAAATGGGTCACCTTAGGAAGGACTGTCCGAGGGCTGTTGCCCACGGACAGGTTGCTCGAGTACCACCGGGCGAAAGCCCAGTGGTGCAGTACCTGCCGGGTCTAGCACCCGTGGTACTGCAGGGCCGGGAGTATCTGTCCACCGTCATTGATGGACAGATGTTCTATCTACCTGTTGCCAGAAACGAGGGCCCGCCCTCGTTAAACCGGCGCCGGTCCCTGCAGAACTGAGCCGCAGTCGACCGGTAATGCTACAAAACTCAGGTGCCCGGCAAAGCCGGCGAAGTAAAGAAGGAGCGTACCTTCGGGCAGTCTCCAGATATGTGGGTATCCTGCATGACGCAGGGGTGCCTCTGGCTAGGTCTGCGGACCCAGAAATTACCCAGTGGGTATTTCAGGAGCCAAGCCCCACACTGGAAGCTGCGCTTGCCCGGCTGGAGAGCTGGGTGGCACCTTTCTTCCCTGATGAGGGGGAGGAAGGTCCGAACGGTACGGGCATTACGAGGGCTTCGAGCGTTGGTGCGCCCATGCTGTCGCCCAGGCCTGGTGGGTCTCCTGGTGTGGAGACTGGAAGCCAGGCCCCTGAGCATCCGGTACGACTGTCCCCTGGGGACGGAAGGACGGATGAGGCTCAGAGAAGTAATGTCGGGCAACGACGGTTGCCCATTCCTGAGTTACAGAGCCGTGCTTACTTGCATGTGGCACCGCGTGTTCTGGTGTCGATGGATGGTCGGCTGGTTGAGTCGATCGTCGACACCGGTGCCGAAGTATCGGTAATGAGCATGTCGGTGGCACGGGAGATGGAGTTACCGGTGCAGGAGGTTAGCCTCCCCTCATTCCTGACGGGCATGAGCGGGTACTCCATCCAGATAGAAGGAGTCATGTACGTGGACATGTCAATCCACGGGCGTTCCATACATACCCATCTTCTCCTCATTGAGGGTGAAGGGGAAGCCGTGATAGGTGTTGACCTGGCTTCCCGGTTTGGGTTAATGTTGAACGTCGTGAGCCGGAAAGTATATTTCCGGGAAGACATCTGGAATGCACATCCAGATGCTCTTCATGCCGCACTGGCCGTCCAGGCTGCGCAGGGTACTTCGGTACAACTTCCGAGCTCCGTATTGGAGGCGTTGGCGAGGCTTCACGATTCTGTGGAGCCGGTGCTACTTCCTCCTTTCGGGTTCCCGGAAGGTATGCCTGCAGAGCCTGAAAAGGTGGATGGGTGGGTTGACATTGTGTCACCTACGCTTGCCGAGACCAGTTCTCCAATTAGGAGCGGGGAAGTTTGTTCCCTGCGACTGTTGCAGAACGTATGGTTATCAGCTCATGAGCGGAAGGTAGTTTCCGTGAGCTTGATAGAGCATGCTGGCCCTGGACAGCTGCTTCTCGTTGAGCCCCATCATAAAGCCTTAGGTGGTCGTGGTCTGTTGGCAGTGGCAGGAATTGCCGAAGCCACAGAGGAAGGCTCTTACGACATTTGGCTTGAGAACGTCGCCGATGTACCCATTGCCTAGGAGACAGGGGAGGGTGTGGCGACAGCTCAAGCTGTGGAGGCAGCCCTAGTGGTGGGACTGGACGTTCCATCTAAGTTGAGAGGGGGAGACCCCACTCATGGAGATGGTCGACCAGGGGGGCTTCCGCCTAAGTTGAGAGGGGCAACCAAGAAAGGTCGCCGGATCCTCAATGCGGAAGTCAAGCCCACTCTCGAAGAGTGCCTTAAAATCGGACCTAGTCTGAAGCCTGATGAGGCGGCACAGCTTCGGGAGTTCCTGCTAGAACGCCGTGATCATTTTGCGTTCGATTATACAGAGCTGGGGGAAACCCCGCTCGTCGAGCACACTATTGATACCGGTGGGCTACCTCCTGTGCGTGAAGGTTTGCGAAGAACCGCTCCGGCGGCTCGTGCAATCGAGAGAGAAGAGGTAGCGAAGATGTGGGATGCAGGGGTAATCCAACCTTTGCATAGTCCCTACGCGAGCCCTATCTTGCTTGTTCGCAAGAAGGATGGTGGCTTTCGTTTTTGTGTGGACTATCGGCGACTGAATGCCCAAACTAAGGCGGATCAGTACCCGTTACCTCGCATCGATGATGCCCTCGATTCACTTGCTGGGGTGAAGTATTTCGCAACCCTAGACCTTGCTAGTGGTTACTGGCAGGTCAGGATGGCAGAGCAAGACATGGAGAAGACAGCATTCATTTGCTCTCAAAGTCTATTTGAGTTCCGAAAAATGCCTTTCGGACTCTGCAATGCTCCTGCCACTATGCAAAGAGCGTTAGACCTCTTGTTGGCGGGACACAAGTGGGAGAGCTGCTTGGTGTACCTAGACGATATTATCGTTTTTGGGAGCACCTTTGAGCAGTTTCTCGAACGCTTGAGTACCGTCCTGAGACTTACGAGGGGCGGAGCTGAAACTCCAGCCGAAGAAATGTTTCTTCGGTTTTGACAAAGTCAAATATCTCGGTCACATTGTTAGTGCCGAGGGAGTTGCTCCGGACCCGGGACTCGTAAGAGCAGTCGAGGAGTTCGATGTCCCTACAACGGTGACCGCTGTCCGAAGTTTTCTTGGACTGGCCGGCTACTACCGTAGGTTCATCAAGGACTTTGCCAAGATCGCAAGACCACTGCATGATCTGACCAGGAAGGATGCGTCCTTTGACTGGTCGGAACAGTGTGGTCTAGCTTTCGAACGGTTAAAGGCATTTTTAACCGAAGCACCGGTGCTCACCATGTACGATCCACGTGGTGAGGTGTTAATTCACACCGATGCTAGTGGGTACGGTCTAGGTGTCGTAGTATACCAGAAGTTACCTGAGGACAAGGCTCCTCGGGTTCTGGCCTACGCTAGCCGTCTCATGAAGGGACCGGAAACACGGTATAGTGTCACCGAGCAGGAATGCTTGGCGATCATGTTTGCCGTGGGTAAATTCCGACCTTACATCTTTAACCGAGACTTCGTGATCGTAACAGATCACCATGCGCTCTGTCATTTGCAGACTGCCAAAAACCTGCAAGGCAGGTTGGGGCGTTGGCAAATGCAGTTGCAGGAGTACCGGTATAAGATTCAGTTCAAGAAGGGGAAACTTCACGAGGATGCTGACTGTTTGAGTCGGTATCCAGTAAATGAAGTTGTTGATCCTTCTTTGCCTGAACACGTCGAAGCTGACGTGGGTGAGGTCATTTACCGGATCCGGTCTGAGGTGGATTGGGTAATGGAGCAGGCCAACGACAGTTGGTGCTCCAAGGTGAAGCGTGAGCTCTCCACCGACCCCGACTCGGACTTAAGGTTCAAGTTTGTGGTGGCAGACAAATTGTTGTATGCCATCAAATCCATTCAGGATCGCACTAGAACTGTGTTGGTTGTGCCGAGGTCGTGTCAAGCCTTCTGCTTGCGGAAGTTGTACGATAGCTCCGAAGCTGGTCACTTCGGGGTGTACAAGACCTACCAACGTATGCGTACTCGTTTCTACTGGTTAGGTATGAAACGTGACACGGTGGAGTATGTTAAGTCATGCTTAGTGTGTCAGAGAGTACGACAGTTCGCAAGAGCTCAAGGATTCTTGCAACCCATAGTTCCTGAGTACCCGGTTCATGCCTGGGGAATGGACTTTGTTGGGCCTTTTCCCGCATCCGTGGGTGGAGTCACCTATGTATTCATCATGGTGGATTACTTCACCCGGTATGGCGTGGCAAAGGCAGTACGAAGGGCTACGGCCGCTTGTGTTGTCAAGTTTCTGAAAGATGAGATCTTGTCGGTGTATGGCACTCCGACTACTCTCATCTCGGATCGTGGATCCCAGTTCTGTAGCAAGATTTTGCGAAAGTTCCGGGAGCGCTATAATATAGCGCAGCACTTCACGACGGCGTACCATCCGCAAGCTAATGGGCTTACGGAGCGTACGAACAAGACCGTGATGGAAACCATCAAGCGTTACCTTGATCCCCTCAAGGAGCAACGTGATTGGTGGGAGAAATTGCGGCCCGCCGTGTGGGCCTACAACACTGCGGTGCAGGAGAGCACGGAAGTGTCTCCATACCAATTGTTGTTTGGTCGTGAGCCTAGGTTGGGGATTGCCAATCTCCTTCCTAAAGGTCCGGTCCGCGACTTGCCCGACCAGCAAGCCGTGGAGGAGCGTGCTCGTCAAAATTTGGCGGCCGCTCAAGCCAGACAAAAGTCGGTATGACGCCGGCCGGGTGGAGCCACCCCGATACCAGCCTGGTAATAAGGTCTGGATAAGGGACATGGCTGGGAAGCTCGGTCAAGCCAAGAAGTGGAATTTCGCTTACAAGGCTGAACTGGGTACGGTGGTCCGGCAGGTTTCCGACCTGGTCTACGAGATAGATGGGTATGGTCGGAAGGTGCGGGACCGGTTTCACGTGGATAACTTGAAGCCGTACATTCCCACATGTGGGGTTCGTGAGGAAGATGGCCTAGGTGGCTCTGAAACCTCATCGAACTCTGAAGGGTCCGGTGATGCTGAGTCTGGGTCAGCTGGAGGTGAGAGGAGGGATAATGTCTCTCCAGGACCTTCTGGCCAGCCTAGCTTGGTGGTGGAGTCAACTGACTCTGAGGCAGAGGAAGCACCTCGGCCCCGGTATTACCTCCGTCCGAGGAAACCCAGGGCCTTTGAGGTTATGCAAGCTTCCTCTGGAGCTCCAATTGGCACCAGGGTGGTGCAGGGACTTTGGAAGTCCCTGTCCTGGTGGGAGAGAGCAGGTCATTCTCTGTTGTGGGATGAGGACCTGAATGGGGGAAATAAAGATTGGGAGCGCAGCGACCCCTGGACTGGGCGCCGCCTGTCTGTCACGGACAGATGGCGGTTGTTCAGGGGGAGCTGGGTGGAGAAATCCACAATTCCCAGCTGCAAACTCGAAGAGGAGTCTGCAGCAGTGATTTCCCCTAAAGGTCTCTCCTTAGTCTTTCCATAAAGATTCATGCCGTGTATCTGCTCCTGTTGTGGCAGACGACGGTAGAATCTTTATGGTAACAGCAATGGAGGCGGCTAATGATGTTGTAGCCGCCAAGCCGCCACTGTTAGCCGTCTCTCCGGTGAAATTAGCGGCTAAACGCCATCTTGTCTGTAAATTGAAAAAAAGACGGACGTTTGCCGCTATTTTTAGAAAAAAACGAAGTTTTCACCGAAAGAACGGCAAAGACTCACGCCAATTGGATGCTACAAGAAAAACAGTAAGTCCCCAAAGGGGAATTTCCTTCTCCTGCCCTTTGGCAGTATTCTTTTATTGCTTTTGGGTGTGTCAAGCGGTCATTGACCGCTTGAACACGTGGTTTTGGTGGAGGCATCACCGTAACAATTTTGACGGTGATGCTACCGCCGATGGGGCCGTGCATAACACGGTGTTTTGCCGCCCGAACGCCGTGGAACTTGGTGATGACCAAGTTCTACGGAGTTTGGACGGTGAAAGGGTGTTTTTGCACGGTTCTGTCCGTGAAACCACCGTGGAAAACGGTTTTGACCGTGATCCACGGTGTTCTAACGGACGGAAAGTGATGTTGCACGGTAATTGTCCGTGCAAATCACTCCCCAACGAACCTGAAGTGTCGGTGCCAGGTTTGGACGGTCCAAACACTTGTTTGGCCGATTCCGACCGTGCGATTCCCGTGAAGGACGGTTTTTACCATGGGTCACGGGATATGCACGGTGGAAACGGGATTTCTTACGGTGGTGTACCGTGGAAATCACCGCACAGAATACCGAACGTGGAATTACGGGTTTTGGACCGACCAAAAATGTTTTTGGCCGGTTCCGACCGTGCAAGTACCGTTGGGGATGGCTTTGGCCGTGTACCACGGTGCCTGCCCGGCCGGAAAACATTTTTTCGCGGTTTTGGTCTGTGAAAAATGTTTCCTACCGTAGTAGGTCAAATACTTACTGTGTTTTTTGATCTTTTTCAGGTAGCCACGGCGGAGAAGAAAGAAACTGGCGGGGGTGGCAGCGGTTCCTCCTCCCTCAGCTCTTTGCATCCGGGTGATGCAGAGCTGTTGGAGTCGGATGCCGCTTGCTCCCCGGACTCTTTGGGTCGGGCCATAGCTGACTTGGCCGACGGCGGACCTTTGGGTCTGCTATTGGCTGATGATGCTGTGGTGACCCAGCCGTCCCCTCGGACCCCTCTATACTATGGGTCTGTTTGGGGACGGTTGACACCGCCTCCCACCGTGGGTTCTCCGAGGGCGACCATTAGGTTGGGAGCCATGGAGATCCCGGCGGTTGGTGAGCCGGTGCGGGCCAGCACGCCCGTCGAAGAGGTGGCCACCGGTTTGGCGGCTACCTCTTTGGCGAAATGTGATCCTCCGGCGGACCAAGGCCGGCTAGAATTGGCTAGCCTGGCTGAGGGAAGCAGGGATGCCTCCTTGGGAGGAACCCTGGTCATTGACACGGAGGCGGAGATGGACACCATGGAAGATGATGTGGTGCCCGTCTCCAGGCGGTGGCGAGGCCAACGGATCCTCTCTTCAGAGGACTCTTCGGAGTCTGAAGGGAGCGGATCAGGCTCCCTGGGTAAACGGTCTGTGACCGGATCCCAGGAGGGTACTCCAGCCCGGAAGGGCAGTCCAATTCCGGTCGACCCTGTTGGGGAGGCGGAAGCGGCCTGTCTGGAAAGGCAGGATGAAGCCGCGCAGTACCAAACGGCGTCAGGTGGTTTCCTGGCGTCGGATGGGAAACGCTACTTCGTTGGGGAGTACCCTACCCAGCAGTTCCGTAAGGACGGTTCTAAATCCAAAAAGAAGTCCGGAGCTGCTCGGTACACCGCCAGGATGAAAGCCCTGGCGAAGAGGGAGGCACAGTTGGAGAGGACGAAGGCTGCCTTGGCGAAGTTTACGCCGGCAGTGGGTCTTCCCCCTGTGTCGCCAGCTCATCCTGAGGGAGCTGCTGGTGCTGCCTGGCCTGTTGGTCAGCCTCCGGTTTCGGGACCAACCGAAGCAGAGGCTGGTTGTTCAAGCTGGCAGTCTGCAACTCCCAAGAGGGACCGAAGAGCGGAAAAGAAGGCCAATCAGCCTTCTCCTCCGGCTCCGAGGAAGAGCGCTCACGCCAGTGGTGGTGGTGGTCAGGGACAGAAACGTCCCCGCCCCTTCACCCCACCTTTGGCCAGTAATCCGGTGGGAAAGAAGGCTAAGACCTCTCGTGGAGGTCCGGCCGGCTTTCCCAAAGGTAAGTGGAGCCAGGAGGACCGCTTGCGGTACCACCAGGCACAAGCGGCCAGATGTGCTGCCCTTGTCCTGCGGGACAAGAAGGCTGCACGCCGTCGGGAGTTTGAGCTCCAGGCCTCTCAGTTTCCGCCCCTGCGGGACGCTGATGCCAGGACTCCGCTCAGTACAGGGGAACCTCCCGTCGGAGTTGGTGCCACTCCTATTGCGAGTGCCACCACGGCCGCTGGCCAACAGCATATCGCCCAGAGGGGGGCGATACAAGCTGCCAAGGCACCTCACCAAGGTGCGGCAGTTAAACCTGTTGGTGGCAAGGGTCAGCCGACCCTTGCCCCGGAGAAGAGAAATCTTCCCCGGGACGGAAAGGGACGCTTCGTGGCGACACGAGCATCCTCAACCGTCGGTTCGGCTACGGGAGCTAGTTCAAAGGCTAGTACAGCTTCGGCTAGAACGTCTGCGAATAGTAAGTCCGGTCAATCGAAGGGGGCTAACCACCCTCCTAAGACTGACCGGCCCGGTAAGTCTGTGAGCTTCGGTGCGTCCAGCTCCCAGCCCGGTCAACCTTCTTCTCATGAGAAGAAAAAGAAAAAGAAGGGCAAGAAGGCCCATCATGAGAAGAAGGGAGGTCCGAAAGCTTCCACCCGTGGGTCCCAGGGGACTGGTGGTGGTGGAAGTATCGGGACCGAGGAGGAGGAGGAGTCCCGACACGGTGCGGCCGTGTCGGCCGGGAGCCAACCGCACCATACCCGTCATAGCAAGACGGCGCGGATGGATGATAGGTCCATGCGAGACGTTGTTCTCGGTATACCTTCATCCTCCCCGAAGGTGGTGGCGGTACCGAACTTGTTAGTTCGGTCGGTGGGAACTCTCCACCGGGTCAGCTCACCGTTACCTAGCGGTGGGGGCAGCCTGGCGGGGAAACATGATGTTCCCGCCAAACGTGGTCCCGTGCCTTCCGTAGGAAGGACACCCTTCTCTCCGGGTCCCGGAAGAAAGAGCCAAGTCTCCTGAGCCCGAGGGCGAGGGTCGACGCTTTGGTGCAGAGCCTCCGTATTCAGAAGGAGAGGTCTTTCTGAATAACCGGCTTGGTCTGTGGCAGGACCAGCCGGGAATGGAGGGGTACCAATACCACGGATACTATCGTCTGGGGGAGCCACTCCCAGTTCCGTGGACGCCGTCGTTGCCGTCATTTGCCATGCGTGATGTGCTGGCGTTTGGCAGTATAGACTATCCGGTGTTGTTGGTCGTCAACCCGGTAAGGAGATGCTTTGCTGTTCTAGACGTGGTGGGGACAGGAGCTGGGCTCGTACGTATAGCCCAGCTCGCGGCCCCATACGTCCAGCGTCTCCTTGGCTGCGACTTGGAAGGAATGGTGGGGGAATTTGTCACCCACCCTCTACGAGGTAGCGTGTCCGATCCCGCGGCCGCCCTCGTAGACCTTCTGACAAGTCGGACTCTTCGGCAGAGTCCGCAACTTGACACACTTGCCGTCGAAGCGTTTCGACAGCAAGAGGTGTTAAGACTCAGGGGGACTGATTTCGATGTCGGTCTCGGGTGGAGAAACACCCGGATGTGTTCGTGGTGGATACGTCGGTGGATGTCGGAGTGGATGGTGGCTCCGATGAATCCACCACCGAAGAAATCAGTCTGAAACTGAGTGGGGGTCATGGGCGCAATCCTTGCTGGCTCAGCCGACCTGATCCCGGGGCGGATCAGGGAAGTTGAGAGGGTTGTGACGACCCAGTTCTGCTCATTTTTGGTGCAGAACTAAATCCCATGTCGTCTGCTAGGCACTTGCAAATTGAGTGCCAGGCAGACGACAAAATGGCCAGCAAGGGTCCCTGTCCTCCCCCAGGTGGAGCAGCCTGGGGGTGATATATATGGCGGCGGCCATTATATCTGGACAGTGGAATGAGAACCCTTGATGACTGTGGTTGTGTGTGTGCTCTCATCAAATCAACAGGTGGCCAAAATGGCCACCATTTCATCTTTTCTCTCTCCTGGCTGAATTAGCCAGGAGAATCTTCATCTATTGCATCAATTACTGCATCTCTTTTGTTGGCTCTCTGCTGGTTTATTTACCAGCAGATATTGCCTTTATACAGTGAGTGTTTTGATCATTTATTCTCTTTGTGAATAAATCTCTTATATTTTCACTCTCTACCACTGTGTCCGTGTCTTTATTATTATTGCATAATATTACTGGGGAAGTTACCGCGGGGAGGGTGGGGGTTCCGGTGTGGGGAACGCCGTCACCATCACCGTCCTGGTTCGTCATGTTTTCCGGCATGTCGGCCGGTGCTTCGCGCGCGGTGCCACGGTAGGATTCATCGGGAATCTACCGTGGCCTCTTCGTCTTGTTCGGCGGTCTTTCGTCCGTCGACGTGCGGCGAGGGAGACGACTTCTATCCGGCGCTACCCGTGGATACGGACGGGTACAAGAGGAGGGCTGGCCAGCGCTTCGACCCGTCCCAAGGAATTCAAGCGACGGTAAGTTTGCGAAATTTACCGTGGGTATTGTAGCGACCAAGTCGGGTCGTTACACCGTATCAGTTGTTTGGCCGTGAGCCCCGGATGGAGATTGATAATCTCCTTCCGAGCGGTCCAGTCCGCGACTTGCCCGACCAGCAAGCCGTGGAGGAGCAGGCTCGTCAGCGTTTGACGGCTGCTCAAAAAAGGCAAAAGGAGTGGTATGACGCTGGCCGTGTGGAGCCTCCTCTTTACCAGCCTGGAGATCAGGTGTGGATAAGGGATCAGGCTGGGAAGCTCGGTCAGGCGAAGAAATGGAGCTTGGCTTATAAAGCTGAGAGGGGTACGGTGGTCGTGCGGTATTCTGACCTAGTCTACGAGATACCCACCTGTACTGTGAGGGAGGAAGATGGACTAGGAGTCTCTGACACCTCCTCCGGTACAGACAGCGATGCCACGGAGGCTTCGGCGTGGAGTGGAGTGACTCCGGCGCTAAAGCCACCGTCCGTTTCTTCGCAGTAGTCTACCGATTCCGAGGGAGATGACCCCCCTCCTCCTCGGTATAATCTCCGTCCGCGGTGACCGAGGGTGTTCGAGGTGAGTGGGTTCGACCCTCGGATTGGGAGCATCACATTGTGGGGTACCCTGTGGGTGCCCCTACCGTGGTGGGGTAGAGCCGGCAGTCCGCTGCTATGGGCAGACGGCTGGGAGAGGAGGCGGCCAAACATTGCGGTGTTTGGGGCCCGCTACGGCTTCGGTAGAAGCCCGGGGCGGCCCATCCCCAGGTGTCCAGTCCAAGATCCGACAAAATCGGTCCTTGGACGGAGAAATCCGTCCGTGAAAACCTCCATGAAGTCTCCAATTACCGTCAATATAAGAGAATTGACGGTAAATGTCTCTACCCAGCAGTTCCAGTCTTGGGGTAGGAGAATTCACCGTGTGTCTGTCCCTAAAAAGGCAGACAATGGTGAAATCTCCATGGTGACCATGCATGAGGCGGCTGATGATGTTTTAGCCGCTACTGCACGGCCATTAGCCGCTAAGACGGTGAATTTGGCGGCTAGGCGCCATATTGTTTGTAGAACTTTCAAACACAGGACGCCGGCACCACGTGTGTCAAAAATTACACGTTTTCACCGTCAGTGCAACTTGCCAAGACTGGAAAAAGAAGAAAAATTTAAAAACGTAAGTCCCTCTAAGGGAATTTCCTTCTCCTGCCTTTTGGCAGTTCTTTTTTGTTTGCTAACGGTGTGTTTTACGGTCATTGACCGTATACACACGTGGTGGGTGTGGTTTCGCCGCCATGACTGTTGTCATGGTGGTTCAACCACTACGGAAAGCACTTTTCCGGCGGGTTCAGCCCGTCCGAGCACCGTTTCGCTTGGGAAGGCCCAAGTTCGACGGTGTTTGGACGGTAGAAGGCCGCCAGGGAGTGGTTTTCGCCGTCCGAAGGCTTTAAAACACGGTTTCGACCGTGAATTGCCGACTTTGGACGGTGATAACGGCATTTGGCACGGTAGAAGTCCGTGCAATGCCCTTTCCAACCGTTGGCATGCGGTGAAACGGTGTTTTCACCGTCCGAAGGTGGCTAGCCATGGTTTTTACCGTGGTTTACCGACTTTGGACGGTGGAAACCGCGGTTCGCACGGTGAAATCCCGTGGAATACCCTTTCTACCGGTTCCGAAAGGGGGAAAAGTGGTTTTCACCGTATGAAGGCGGGAAAACGCGGTTTTGACTGTGGATTACCGACTTTGAACGGTGAAAACGAGAATTCTCACGGTGAAAGCCCGTGGAATTCACTTTTCCACGGTGAAAACTTGTTTCTGACGGTTTCTTCATTTTTTAACAGGTTCACCACGGAGAAGGAGAAGGAGGAAGGCGACGGGAGTGGCCAACGGTCCCCCTCCCTCAGCCCGCTGCATCCTGCGGATGCAAGGCTGTTGGAGTCGGGATCGGAGGGCTCCCCATCATCAAGCGGACCGGAAACGGCTGACGCTACCGTGGAATCGGTTGATTCCCCGGCGGCAGAGGCCGTGGAGGGTCCGAAGTCTGCCCAGTCGACTCCGACCGGTGTCGGAGCCTTCTGGGGCAGATACCTGCAGTCTCCCTCCAGAGATACGGCAGCTACCACCGTTCAGTCGGTGGCGGCGGTAGTTTCTCCGGTTGGAGAGGCTGCTGAAGCGGGTGTTGATGGTGGGAAAGCGGCTACCGGTGTGGTAACCGCTAGTACCCCGGAACCCGGGTCTCTGTCTGTTCGAGACCTCCTAGATTGGTCTAGGGTGGTCGAGGACAGTGAGGACGTCTCCTTGGGAGCGTCCTTGGTCATTGACACGGAGATGGAGGTCGAAACCACCGTTGATTCGGTGGTTGACGCCTCAAGGCAGTGGCGGAGCCGTAACACCTCTTCAGAGGGCTCTTCGGAGTCTGACGGGGGTAGTTCGGCCTCCGAGGGCAAACCGTCTGGGACGGGATCCCCCGGAGTTCTTCCCGCCGATCCAATGTCTTTGGAGGCCGTGGCTGTGTCCTTGGCCGAAGAAGAAGGCCGCTTGGATCGGTTGGACGAAGCTAGACGGGACATGGTCCAGGAAGGTGGCTTCCTGGTCGGGGACCGTCGATGCTTCGTCGGGGAGTTTCCAACCGTGCAGGTGAGGAAGGACGGCGCAAAGAAGCACAAGAAAAGTCCGGAGCTGCACGGATCACTGCCAGAGCCAAGGCTCTCGCAGAGAGAGAGGCACTGCTCAAAGCTAAGGAGGAGGCGTTGAAGAAGTTTACGCCTGCTGTGGGGCTTCGAGTAGAGACTCTCGCCCGCCCTGACGGTTGTTCAGGGGCTGCTTGGCCAGAGAAGCCGGCTGCTGGATCGGGTCCGCCCGAGGCAGTAGCTGGCCACTCTGGCTGGCGGTCGGACAACCCGAAGAGGGACCGGCGAGCGGAGAAGAAGGCTACCCA